>OZ030009.1:82590113-83192613 GCA_964023405.1 Apodemus agrarius
ATGATCAAATCCCTAGAGAGAGGATGATTTCTCAAGAACATCAGGATCACAGGAGTTCAAAAAGTCTGAAGTGTTCCTTTGGCCAACCCACACACCACCAAATCTAACCAAGGAAAGAGAGCCCTGGTTTTCTTCTTTTTCACTCCGCATCCAATGAAAACTAGTAACACAAACCTCTTCCCAATTCTGTGAAAGAACCACCACCTCAAATTACACTGAATCAGTTTAAGAGTTCACTGAGGTCTACAGATTGGCTGAGTTTTTCCTCTGTTTTTTTCATTTATAAGTGATACACTTACAGACATATCAGTAGTATACATGTTTAAAAGATCATTTCAAACACCGTAATTTAGTATTCATTTTTTCAATATTTCAAAGAAAAATATCTGTTAAGTGCAAATTCATATCTATTTCAGTAAGCTCCTTTCAGTAAGTCTTTAATAAAGTAAAATAATGGGGATGGATATATTAACGGCCCAAACTTGTTAACTAAGTTTCAACAAAAGATAAATGCTTGCCCAAGCAGTGCCTTTCTTACCAGAGAAGTTACCACCAAGAAGCTAAAACAGCATCATTCACTCGTGGTTCAAATAAAAAAATATCTCCACGAACTGCTTTTTAAAGAAGGCACACGTGTCACGATACTAGAGGTTTTCCGCTAGAGAAATAGAAAAAAACAAAAAAACAAAAAAACAGAAACAAACAAAACCGGAGACTCAGCATTAGCTCCAGTAGTATATGTCTCTTTTATTTAAAACTTCGACATTCCTCTTAAGTCAATCCTCATTAAACAAGACCCTCAAGCTGCTTCATTTACCAATTCTCAGTGGTTCACACGCCTCTGCCAGTACAACCAAAGCAACTTGGGAGGGGGAGGGGGAGGTTTCAGGTCTCAACGCTGATTTATCCCATTGCCTTTCATTTCCAGACATTTGAAACTGACTAGTGCTTTCCAAGCAATCTCCAAAAACGCTCGGCCATTTCCCTCCTATCCAAACAGTGGAAGCATTCCAAAACCAGAACTCCTATTTCTCGCGGGGCGCATCTCCTCGGTGCGTGAGACACGTGTGTCAAATACTGCCGGCACTTCAGGGATCTTTCCTGCTAAACGGAGACAGGTCGACCTTTCAAGAAGTGGTGCAAAAATCCTTCGAAGCCGGTGCAGCGGTCCAGTCTTCCCACGAAGTGCGCGCATACTCACTCACGCGCTCCCCATCAAAGGCACAGTTAACTTCACGTGCGTCCGTGGAATGGCAGCTCGCGGAAAAATAAGCCTCCAATAAAGTTGTGAATGGAATCTCACCTTCAGAGTAGCACAAAGGGAACCAATACCGAAACACTCCCTTCTGTTCCTGTTACCAAGACATCCCTCCCCCAACAAGAAACCCCGCCGTTAGTCCCTGGTACTTTCACTGAGATTTCCTGCAAGGAAAAGCGGAGCGAGCCGCAGGCTTCTGCAAACTTCAACCCCCTGCTTTTTTCTTGCCTGCCGCGCGCAGGTCGCTCGGGCTCGCGCGCACCCGCGCGCTCCCTAACTCGCCCCACGTTACTTTGATTGACAGCTCGGTCCACCGCTCTCCTTCCCATCGACCTTCCGGAGCGGCTTGCCAATCTCGCCGTCTAGCCGCTCCCCATTGGCTGGCCTGGGCGCCCCGCAGCTCCTCGGGCACCGCGGCACTCAGAGCGCACAGGACGCGCTGGCGGAGGAGGGGCACAGGCGGGTGGGCGGGGAGACCAGGCACAGAGGCCGCTCGAGGTGGGCGGAGCGAAGGCCAACACAGGCTGCGGCCGGCCTACGTCAGTGCCCCACGTTGGTGCGGCTCACGCGGTTGGCTGAGCGGCTGTGGCTCCGCCCACGCCTGTGGCCGCCTGGGTGCTTGCAGCCCCCGCCGCACGGCTCGGGCGGGGTGCTGGTTTGCTAGCGAGTGTGAAACCGCGTGTTAATGTAAGCGGCGCAAGAGGCGCGGGCGGCGGCAGGAGCAGCGGCGGGGACCCCGCGTCCCGGGGCAGGAGCCGGGACTCGTCTTCGACGTGGCCCGCCGCGGAGGGAGACCGAGCGGCAGCGCGCTCCCCGTCGCGTGGACGTTTGCCTCCGGGTCGTGAGAGAACTTTGCGGTGGCAGGAGCTGGTCAGCCCTTTGCTAAGAGCCGAGGAGGGGAAGGCAGGCGCAGGGAGCGCTGGAGCCGCGGAGAGCGCAAGGCGGCCTGATGCCCGGGGTAGAGGCGCGGCGGGCGGCCAAAGAGCTGCACCGGGAGCACTAGCCACGGACTGGAGGGAGGGCGCATACTGGCGTGACTCTGCCAGGACCCCGCGCGCCCCGCCGGAGACTCTGCAACGCCGGTGGACAAGCCGCCGGTGACCCGGGAACACACCGTCGTGGGGGCGGGTGACCTCCCGACCCGAGACGCGGCGCTCGCGGCTGGCAGTCTGCGTGGGTTTTTAGCCAAGGCGCCACCTGCGCGGCCGCCGACGCAGGGAGGAGACACACAGCTCTCCCGCATTCGCGAGCCGGCGAAGGGAGCGCGCCGGGGACACCGGGTGGAGGGCCACCGTAGGTCCGGGCGCCCCCGCTGCGCAGACTCGCGAGCCCGGGGCCGAGCCGCTGGCGATGTGGCCCTGAGGGCGAGGGGCCGCACCCGTCGCGCCCTGGCCTTGCATCCCGGGTGCCCCGCGCGCCGGCCTGCTGCTGCGCCGCTTCGCGTTCCTCGGCGGAATTCAAGTTGGAAGTGGCGCGGAGGATAGAGCTATCCCGGAACAGAGCCGCGGCTGCCGCCAGAGCGATGTTCCCGCAGAGCCGGCACCCAGTGAGTCGCCGGCGCGGGTGGGACCTTGCCCCGCTCGGGAGCCCACGAAGCCCCATTTCCCCTTGCCCGGCCCCCCTCCCACTGGATGTCTAGACGGGCGGACGGGCGTCGCACAGTCACAGCCCGCTTATCCCGAGGCCGAAGTGAGCCCTGCTTTGCCCTCGTCTCGCCTGTTTACATGTAGTCAGTGCGGCCCGGTCACTCCGGGACTGGGGGCCGAGAGGCAGTTGGCGTTTCATCTTCAGGTCCCGGGTCTTTCTCGCACCGGTTGGGGAGGGGCGGCCTGGACACCGAAGCTCTGATTTGGGCCTTCTCAGCCCCCTCCGGGCCGGGTCACCCCAGAGCACTGGGCACGCACTGTCCACACTGGAGGCAGACTTATTTCTAAGCCTTCTGAGAAATTAGGGCCCAAGGAAGATCCGCTTTTCTCCCTCGCTAAAGTGAACCGAGGGCTCGAGTTTGGGCCTCTGTTTTCCACCACTTCTAACTTTATTTATTTATTTTTTTGTTTTTGTTTATGTCCCATCCGCTTCTCCCTCTTACTTTTCTGCTTTATGCCCTCACCCTCATATCTCCTCCCTTGGTCCCCCTTGCTGGTCACCTGCAGACGCCGCACCAAGCTGCAGGCCAGCCCTTTAAGTTCACTATCCCGGAGTCTCTGGACCGAATTAAAGAGGAATTCCAGTTCCTGCAGGCGCAGTATCACAGGTGCGTGTCGACTTGCTCGGGGTGGTGGTCACCTGAGTTGGGGGGGGGGTGCCCCTTCTCACCCACAGCCAGGCTGCTAGGGCTGCTGTACTTAGGGCTTGTGTCCAGGCGGTGGCGTGTGGAGTCACAGTTGAGCCCTGTCATTCATGTCACCCCCCCTTTCGTCGCTCTTCCTGGGCCGTCCCTTCTGCTGTCTCCTCCTCCTCCCATTGTTTCCCCCTTTGCGCATTTGTGGCTCTTCCAGGGAGTCCCTTTTCGTATATTTTGGAGTTGCATGAGAAACGTCAATATTTGCGCTTCGTTTATTTATTTTGCAACAGGCTGAACTGAAACATGGGTTCAATCAATGGCTCAGTCCTGGAGTGTGTGTTCAGGAAAGCAAAGCCATGTTGCAATCGCTGTTTGCCTTACAAGAAAATTGGGTTGTCTGAGACAAAGTCCATTAGGGAAGGCTAGATGCGTTTAGCTGTGCCCATCAAGGGTGATTAGGTGGTAAGGTGTAGATAATGTGTGTGTCCTACACTCTGGGGTGTTTGTGTAGACCAGGAGACTAGAGTCACATTCACCTCTGTTCTGAGTTCTTTACGTAAAGATACCTTCTATGGATTGGTTAGTGGAAATTTTAGCTAAAGCCCCCCCATCTATAGTGAATATTCCAGAAAAGCTACTTAGTTTTTTTACTCTGAGTTTTGACTCATTGGAGCTAAGCAATAACTTTGAAGGAGATTTTTACTTTTGTCATGCTGAGGAAAAGAACCGGAAGAAAAGCTTGGTGGCTTTTGGGTGTGAGTTCTCCTAAGTTTGTCAGGGGCTTTCTGATTTTCGACTTTTTATCTACTTTTATATCAGATCTCCATAACATGGGGCATACTTGCACACACAGTTTACTGAACAGGGGCAGGAGAACGTCAACCCACTTCTCTTGGTTGGCGTAGCTGCTTGTCATATCTTGGCAGGGATTCAAAAGGTTTTGAAAGGCACTAGTCACTATACCGAGTGACTTTGCCAGTTGAGTTTTCAAACCTGAAGACTGCCTGTGCTGGAGAATGGGAGTCCGTGCAAAGATGCAGTAAGAGAAGAGAGGTGAGGACAGTGGAGGAATCTGTTTCGATAGGATTTTCTGTCCTTGGCCTCTCCACCAGCCATGTGTCCCCAGGAACAAAAAGAACAGTAGTTGGGGGACAGTCTCCATTGTTCACCTTCTTTCCCAGCATTGCATACAAAGACAGCTTTTAGGATGTTGTCCCAGCTTACAACTTTTCCACTCTGTTTTTGCTTGAAGTGCAAATATGTGAGACAGATGTTAAAACAAGTGACATAATGTTTACCTTAAGCTGCCTGTTTTGTTTTTGTAGTCTTAAATTGGAGTGTGAGAAATTGGCAAGTGAAAAGACAGAAATGCAGAGGCACTACGTGATGGTAGGTATCAGAGCCAGGGGGACCTTTCTCTTCATGGGATATTGTGTGTGTGTGTGTGTGTGTGTGTGTGTGTGTGTGTCCTTGCTACAAACGGGAGTTAACCACATGCTTGGTTCTTCTCTTTTCAGTATTATGAGATGTCATATGGATTAAACATTGAAATGCATAAACAGGTAAGCTTTAGCTAAATCTTAAGCTGTGAAATCAGTTTATAGGATTTAACCGTGCCGGCTTTGTCCTTGGTCACTGCAATGTTAAGGGGTGGGTGTTAGTAGGCTATTTTTCCGCCCCTCTTTGAGTTGGTGTTAGCACTCTGCAGTAAGGATCGCCTGTTTGTTCATGGTGACAGGGCTAGGTAGGTGAGACGCTTTGGAAATGCTTAGGGTAGACAGGAACTGAGCTTAGTTTACCTTTCCACACCGATGGATTCTTCCTTGAAAGAGCTCAGATATCTTGTGTTTCCTGGCGTTTAGATCGGTTAATATTTCCATATGTTTGTGTATAAAATGCGGGACGTGAGGGGTACTTGGACTTTCTTTAATTGGATTTGATAAAGCGAATGACTTTAGAGTGCTCTTATGCTTTGGGGCTCCATAAAGTGACACTCGGCATTAGTGGCTTATTAGCAAACATGGTTTTGAAAAACTTCTCAGTTGATGCAGATTTGGAGGTAAATAAACGAAAAAAAACTCCTTTTACGGCCAATGAGCGTGTTGGAAGGTGCCTCAGCCTTAGTGGTTTTAAAAGCAGGGGAAGATTAGTGACTGGAAAGCTTTAGCAGTGACTTACGTTTGCAAGTTCCCATAAAATTCACACTTATGGCTACTATAATGGTGTATAAAAAGAGTACTGAGCTGGAACAAGACACTAAGGACCTCATAAGAGAAGAAAAGCTAAATGATTGCTCAGCCCAAAGGACCCTCAATTGAGTAGTCATTGTCTGCCAAAGAAAGCATTAATGGCAGGGTGCAAGTGTTGTAGAGATATGCTGACATTCACTTTATCAAAATGCTGGTACAATAAGTCTTTTAGAAATCGATTGACTCTTAAAAAATTATCATCAGATGAAGCTGCACAGTTGGACACGTTTCAAAGTGCAACAATACATTTCCTACTTGATATATATGTGCTGTTTCATCTCCGACCCTTGTTTCATTAAATTAAAGAGCATGGCTGACTGGCCAGGGCATGGTGGAGAAATTGATTAGTTCAGCCTTCAGATCTTCCTTATATTCAAAGATTTTCATTAAGTAAGTTTGTTTCAGAGTTGGATTCTGCTTTTGTAATTCTGGACTCTTTGATTTTTAATTCATCGTAGATTTCATAATCCCGCACATTAGATCTGTTCTCAGATACATGTTCTCAGAGCACAAAGTTCAGAGCCTTCCCTTAGTAATGCAATGCAACGATCCTTTCACGAAATGTTTGTTTTACTGACTTGCAAATTCTTTATGTGAGGATGTTTTTCTGTGTTTCTATGTCTAGTGCTAAGTTGAGATTTTAAGTCAGTGATAGCTAGAATATCTCGGGTCTGTGGGCATTTAAATTAAGTGTGTAAATAAAGTTGGTGTAGGTGTTTAAGTTATTCTCTGGGACACTTTTTTTCTGTTACAAATTCTGAGCCCTTAGCTTTTTCTTAAGCACATAAACTGGAAGGACTTGTGCACAATGGAACAGCAAGCACCTCTGGGTCCTGTGATATGCATTGGCCTTATTGGGAAGCAGAAAGGTGTGTGGTTCTGGGTTCTGGTGGCTTTTTATTTACTGTGTAGGGTAAAGGAGTAAGGCGCCAGGAGGGTAGTTTGGACCCTGGGGTGAACAAAGTTTTCTCTTGGGTTCTTTATTGTTCTGTGTTGGGCATATGTGGGGTATATACTGTCTTTTTGTATGACCATAAGTGTTAATAATACACTGTGTGTAATTTGGCCAGTAATTTGAAACAAGTAGGAAGCTAAGAGACACCATATTCTTCATAGTTGGAGTATTAAGCCCCCTGAAATTTACATTTTGTTGTAAATGCTGACAGACCTTTCATTTACTAGAATGGTGTGGAAAGTCGTGCTGTAATTTAGTTTAAAGTGATCTTACATTTGAAAAACATCCTTCTGAATGTCACATGTTAATAGTAAGTTTTGAGGAGGCATTTGGTGCTGTTGGTGATCATAATTCTTATTAAAACTAGTGACGCCTGGCCCCCAGGGTGTAGCCAGGCTCAAATTGATGCTTTTTGCCGCCTGATCGCCAGCATGGTCTAAGTGCTCATTATATTGTAGAGTGGGCCTTTGGAGCTCTCATTAGATTTGACAGGAATTCTCTCTAGGGGGAAACTGGGCATTAGCAAGACTCCTGACAGGCTGAAATTATTCCTGCTTTATGGCTTATAACCAAATGCTAGCAAGGCATCATCAGGGGACACAAAAAATTGTCATTTCTGACAACATCTTTGTTACTGAAGAAAGGGTAGCAGTGGGGGAATTTTTGCAGGGAGAGCACTTGAGTGCTGTTAAGATCTGTCTCTAGTATAGCTCCTGCGTTTCCTTCCTAGCTTTCAACAGCTTTGTCAAGATCTCACCACTGACTTCTCTGTCTGGGAGTTTTAAAGTGGCAGTACATCCAAATGAAGAACAGTATAATTGTGGTTTCCTTACTTGGTGTGGCGCCCACAGACCATGTTGATGTTGTGTCAGCACTTCCTGATGTAATCTTCCCATGACTATTTCTTCTCCATTCTGCGGCTGGTTATAGAAAAGGCAGCTTATTGAGACATTTTTTTTCCCTTAGTGATTTTAATAGGTTGCTGATGCCTTTCTGTTTCCCGTGTGGGTGGTAAATTTTATTTCCGATCAGCAGAGAGGTGGGCCGTATTTGTGAGAAAGCAAGGCGATTCTGAGAACACAGACATGTTGAAAATCACATTGAAAATAACAAGCTGGTGTGAGTCTGGGTTCAAGAGCTGATCCCCAGTGTATGAACTATAATTTTTTGTTGTGTCCTGTGTCCCTTAATCGTCTGGGAAAACAAGATGTATTGTATCACCTCTGTATCTTATCTGTATGGTGATAGAGCCAAGGATATAAGCCTAGTGTGGTGGCAGATACCTGTACCAGCTTGGCAGTAAAGCGGGGGCATTTTGAACCTGTGGTCAGCCAGGGTTGAGACCACTTCCTCAAAGAAAAGATGGATGCGGCTCTATGTGGTGTTCCTCAGCTTTGACTGTCTCATTGTCTGTGGTAGTCCGTCTCCTGTCTGGCACATTGAGAAGTCACTGGGTGGTAGGTACCTCTTTCTTCCTTGGCAGCACCTGGAGATCGGTGCTCAGCATCAGGGAACCTTTAGCCTTGATTGCTTCATTCAAGAGTTTCCAGAGCTGCTTCCTGCCTTCTTCAGGCCGCCCTGGGGGTATGAAGCCAGTTGTAGAATCACTTTTGGACCCGTTTCCTGACCTATATCTCCTGCTGTGTGTCTTTCCAGGTCATTTGCTCTGTGTTGATCAACATTAAAATTTATAATGAAAAGCAGGTGGCCAGATGACTTAGGGATGCGACCAAGTGCTGGTTTTCAGTTATTTGCTGTTTGTGGGGATCCAGCCACTGGAAGGTGGAAAGCTGAACCCTCTTGAGCAGTACTGCTGTCATCCTAAATTGTATTCAAGAGCAAAATAAACAGTGCAGGAATCTTGTTGGAGACTGGCAGCCAAGCGGTCACAGTCTATAACTGCTTTCTGTTAGAGTAGGCAGGATGAGCTCTGGGACTTCAGCCTGACAGTGGAAGGAAAGATGATGAGTTTTTTCAGGTTTGACTTTGGGTGAAGTCACATGGTATTTCAGCACAAACACAGTATCTTATATTGAGTGAATTTTGGAGTGAAGGTATCATTCACAACTTAGATAAGTGCTTTTAACTTTTCCTAGAAAACAGATTATTCTTTGGTGCCTGCATGCTGGTGAATAACTGGTAGGGATTCATTCCTTAGGTGAGGCATTTCCTGTTTTCCTATAAAATTTACCTTTGTTCTTTTTGCATTCTGTTGCTGAGGAATGGCTTGATCCCTCCTGATCCTCTGCTGCCCAGTGCCCCCAGGTTCTACTTCTTTAGCTGTGTGTGTTGGTTGCTTGCAGTTTCTTGTTTTGAGAATTTTAGAATACCACATTTTATTTATTTTGCCTGCATGTATATGTGTGTGTTGGGCGTGCCTGGGTGTGTGTGCATGCCATATGCATTTGCATCTTCATCGGCTCCAAGATCTTTTCAAGGATGGAACCCAAGACCACCACACTTGTCAGATATCTGATCTACTGTTGAGCTGTTAAAACCCTACGACCCTGAGAGACTCCCCTCCCCCCAACAACAGGCCCAGGAATGACTAGTCAGAGGGCAGCACTTAGATTTAAGCTCTACTAGGTTTTAATCACCTTGCAGTACAAAGAGGGTAGCTGTCATCAAGATTGGAGTGTCCCTTAGCTTGGTTTTCATGAGCCAGGCTTGTCCTTTACAATCCTAAGTTCAAAGAGATAAAGCTGGTGTGTTTAAAGCCTGGAGTCTGGAGGACAAGATTAGCTTGCAGGATTGTTTTTTTCTTTTTTTTAAACAGAAGCAAACAGGCTTGATTTCTTATTACCTAACAGTTTTTCCCCCAGCCCTTATCTAGTTTCTGTAAATGGCCTGTACTACGGAAAAGGATGTGCAGAATCTGGCTAGAAAATTGAGGAGGCATCAGAAAACAGGTTATTGTAATTGCTAGCTTTAAAAAAAGAAAGATTTATATTCAGTTATGTGTATGTTGGGGTTTCTACAGTACAGCAGGTATGTTGCAGCAGGTTCATAAGGATGTCAGAAAAAGGAGTTGGGTCCCCTGGAGCTGGTGTTGCATGTGTTTGTGGTTCATCCTGTGTGGGTGCTAGGAACTCGGAAGAGTCTTCTGCAAGAGCTGCTGCTGTTTTTTAGACAGAACCTCTGTATATCCAAGCTGGCCTCAGACAAAGAATTGGACCTGGGAAGCTCTCAGTACCATAGTCACCTCTCCCACTTGACTGTACTGCCTGAGGCCAACCCTGAGGTCTGTCATCTGCTTCTGATACTTAGGGACTGGGCATCTCATGAACCAGTTCCCAGGCCCTTAGCTTATGTCTTTATAAATTAAAAGTGAGAATGAATTCAAGTCTGTTACCCAGTTCATGAGTCACACCAGCACATGTTCTCAGATTCAGCACTCTGTGTACAGACTGAGGGGAGCTTTTTACTGGAGCACTTAAGATGTTCTACCAAATAGTGTTTATTAAGAACTACAAACAGAAAAACACTTCTTCAGTAAATAAATCACTTGGAGTGGTATCGAAAGGTAGATTTAGTTACTGGTTTATGGACCATTTTACATTTCTGTACAGTTGAGTCTTTGTTGTTTCCCTACTGTGGTTTCTAGAAGTAGATTAAGGAAGATTAAGATTAAAGAAGAAACAGGAAGCAGTCCAGGAGACTTTGACTCAGTCAGCCCATCCATCTCCATGGCTTAGTGATGCTGTTTGAAAGGGTACTCCAGCTGTAGCCCAGCTGGCCGTGAACTGTGACAAAATTGAATGTTTATACTTTTAGAGTCGCCCTTATAATATTGTTGAAGAATTCTCTACTATTATATAATATAATACTTAATGTGAACCCCCCCCCCCCCATCCATGCCTTGAAAGGTTGTAGTGCTTGGGACGGAACCCAAGGCCTCACAGATTCATAGGCAAGTATTTTACATACCCAGCTCAGCTTGTTATTTTAAAGAGTGCCGGGGTATTTGTGTTAGGAGGCTAAGGGTAGGTGAGCACGAAAGTAGGAGAAAGATTTTCTATTTTTCTTTTTTCTGGGGCATGGTTTGATAGAATATTCACATATTGTTTACAGAACTTTTCCTTGTACTTGGTATGAAATACCGTATAAAACTATAGTTATAGTTTCATATATTCTCAGCTTATTACACATTTACAATGTCTTTTTAAAATGATAACTGCAGTTTGTGTAGTAACCTGTGTTTTAGCACAGTTATTTCAAATTTACCATTTAAAATATGAATTGTTTTATTCTTTTGCGACCTACTTTGAAGCAACCACAGAATCATTATAAGAACATAGCATTGACTACTTTCCCATTCAGACTTTCATAATGGTTTTCTTAAGTTTAGGGTCGATGGCACTTTGGCATTTTTGACAAAGATAGGGTACTGATCATTTTTGGTACAGGAAAAAAAAAAGATTCTGAATTTTTTTATCAATGAAACTTTCTTAAAAAACTGTGGAAACAGACCCACCCAGGAACAGTATAACTTAACAGATGATGATGTGTTTGGATTATGCTTTAGAGGAGGTAAGATCAGCTTGTGCTGATGTGGGACACAGTCATGGTGTTCCGTTAACCCTCCGGAGTGCATGCAATGTTTGACTGCATTTGCTGTAGCAGCATACTGATCCAGCCGGGGTATGTCCACTGTGATGCCTTGTGCATCCTGCTCACTAGGAAGTTGGAGCACACATCACTGGAGTCATTTTTTTTTTTTTTTAACCTCCTTGCAATCCAAGCATTGTACTGCTGAGTTCATGTACGGTATACATTTTGGAGTGAACTGGACATTTTACATGTAGGGATGAAACTCTATGTGCTAATGTATCAGTCTATCTTTTTGGCTTTCCCAGTTAAACACACCCTAGATCTGTCAGAGAACTGCTCTTCTGGCCTGTGAGTACCCTTGGAAATGTAGGAGCGTTCACATAGTGAATGAATGCTTCAGGAGCTTGGGGCTTAGGGACGGGGATCTCCTGTAAGTTTTAATTGCCATTCTGCATGTCAGTCATCTCCTTCTATGTCTGCCTCTGAGTATTTTCCCCATTATTGTTCCTTTCTGTACTGCCTTTATTTTCTGTCCTGCAGCTCTCTTAATCCAGACAAATGGGCCTCTTTATGTTAATCGTTTTGGACTTTTCCTCAAGCTTCCCATGGCTCCCTCAGCTTCCTTCAGGTTCCTTTTACCCCAGGGCTTTCTGAGAGTTAGCCCACAGCAGGTTGTCACCCCACGCATTGCAAATCTGGGTTTTGTCTTCCGCCCTGTTTATTATTGCAGCTCATCTACAGTATGCTGGGAGGTCGCTCATTGATCTACATTCCCAGGGCTTGAGTTATACGTCCCAAACTTGATGTGGTTAGTATACTCCTATGTTCCGTGATGGTTGCAACCATTTTGGATCCCCATTCTTTGAGATTTGGTGAGAAGACCTTTTCCAAAAACAACAGAAGAAAGCCAACCAGTTGTGCCCATTTTTAACGTACGGAATACAAGAAGTAGCCCTACCCAACAATTCAGATCCATCAGTACGTTCATGGAACCCGGGTTAACATCCTGAAGCAGGAGTAGCGACAATCGCCCTCATGCCAAAATTTAAATGAAATCTCCTCGGTTGAGAACTTAGCAATGTTCATACTTATTTTTTAAAACTCGTTTGAGACAAGGGTCTTGTTTTGTAGCTCAGTTTAGCCTAGAACTTGCTGTGTAGACCATACTGGCTTCAAACTCAGATCCTCCTGCCTCTGCTTCTTGAGTAAAGACACGTAGTTATGCCTGGGTCAGTTTCTTCTCCCAAGTAATTGTAGCTCAAAAATCCCCAAGACTTCCAGGCTTCAGGAGCACACAGCTGTCTGAACTAGTCCATGGAGCCTTTTTTTAAACAATTATTTTACTTTTATTTGTATTTATGTGCGTATTGTTGGTGAACGCAGGTCCGTTCAAGAACTTTTAACTGCTGAGTATCTGTCCACCCGTAGCCCCTACCCTGTGTTCTTTGGTCAGGGTCTCGTGTATCCTAGGCTGGAGGCAAACTCGCCATGTTCTTGCCTCCACCTTGACGGCTGCAGTTATTTATAGGTGTTTGCTATCATTCCTGGTTTTCCACTGGGGTTTCTTAATATGGAGGCTCACCATGCTAATATATTTAGATTTGGACTTTAAAAAGGACCTTGCAAAATACCTTGCTGTTGTTGAAGCCTGGAATTCAGAGTGAACTGAGTAGACCATTGTTTGTCACTAATGGACAGGCACGCTGGTAGTAGAATTGGTGAGTAAGGTCACCAATCTTTATGATTATAGTCACTGTTTTATATTTTTTAGCTTCCAAGTTTTTACATTCTTACACATTTTATTATCTAAAACTAGATATTTAGAAAGGGAGAGAGGGCTTAGAGAGATGGCTTAGCAGTTAAAGGGCAGGCTCACAACCATGAAGAGAACAAAAGGAGAGAGAAACACAGTGAAAACTCATTAACACTCACTTGGATGGTGCCTGAAGTCTGTAAGTTAGAACATTTGATGCTGCTTGCCTGCTGTTGGTTTTGTGTGTATAAGGGGGTTAGGGGTGGAATGGTCTTGCCTAGCTAAGGCTGGCCTTAAAGCTAACTATTTTGCTAAGCGTATCTTTGAACTCCTGATCCACCTGCTTCATCTCCTAAGAGCTTGCATTATCCTTTTGAAGAAAGAGTGGATCTGGAGAGTAGGTTGTGGGCTTGGTAGATGACAGGGACTTTCTCTTTCAGGCAGTGTTAGTGGAATTTGATGTGAAGAAGGTGTCCTCATGTGTATGTTAGGAGTTCTATCTTAATGGACCCTTTTTCCAAGTAAACTTGTCCTTGTGCTTCAGCATGTTCAAATTACTGACGTACATAGTTAGTGTTAAGGTGCTTTTCATCCCCAAAGCATAGATTGGTACTTATGTAGGAAGGCTCATTTGGGAAGATGGCCCAGTGAAGTACTTTGTATGTAAGCATGAGAAACCTGACTTTGGATCTCCAGCAGTAACCACTCTTCTGTGCTATGCCCCTGTAGCATTAGTGTGCGTGTATGTATGTGTTGTGTGTGTGTGTGTGTGTGTGTGTGTGTGTGTGTTGGAGGCAATCAATAGGGTGCAGGGTGGAGAACCAGGGAGTGAGCTTTTCTCTTTAGTCCAGTCAGAGGGTTCTAGGTTCAGTGCCAGACATGACCTGAGCAAAAAGGATGAAGGCTGACTGATGAAAACACTCACCATCAACCTGGCCCCTCAGTCCATATGGACGCGGCCACCTTCTTCACTCCCCATCTCCAAGCCCTCACACAAAGGAAATGCCAGACTGCCCTACCAGGCCTCTAGCCACCTTGCTTTTGGCCCCCTTAATGAATCTTTAAGGAGCCTTGGAAATCTGCCTACAGTGTTTGCTGGGGAAACATTGTTTTATTACTAATAGTCAGTAAAAGTATGTTCTGTCGTACTTTTGCAAAGTGAAGCTAATTTTGAGATTTGTGCGTATGTGGAAAGTGCCCGCCCTACTTGAGGATTTCAGTTCTGGAGGGTGAGAGGAGTATGCAGTGCTAAGGAGGCTCCCTAGATGGGGGGGCACAGTGGTCTCCCCAAGGCTAGGTTCCCAGGCAGCAGGTTGGCGCTTCAAGAGCCAAGCTTCTGTTTATTCCCAGCACCCTCTTATGCTGTGAGCCAATAGTGAGTCAGAGCTACATGGAAGTGTGGTGTCCAGTGGCGTATTGACATGCTCGGATACAGAAGACACCGCAGCAGGGAGGTAAACCGTTGGGATTTTCAGTAAATACATTACAGTACGCAAGTGACTTGCCAATACTGCTTGTTTAGCAGTTTGCCAGGGCAATGGCAGTATGGATTTTTGAATTAGAAGAGAAGGGCTGTTCTTTCTCTGTGCAGGAACATCTACGTGATGTCTGGGGAGGAAATTGATTTGGAGAACAAAATGCAGCTAGCTGCCTTTATGCCATTTGAAAGGCTTCTATAGATTCTTGAGTGAAAATAAAACAGTTGCTTTAGGGGTAGGAAAGGGTGTCTTAAGACTGATAGGCATCGTCGTCCAGAGTGGAAAGGGATGGAAGAAAGGCATCCTGTCCACATACAGCCTACAGTTAAGTGCTTGCTCCACTCAGGAATCGTTGTCGTTGTTGTGGTGGTGGTGGTTGCTGTTGTTGGTACGTGGAGTCCTAGTAGCCCCCAGTTCACTATGAAGGCTGGAGTTGAGCTCTTGATTCCCGGTTTCCACCTTAAAAGGATTGGGATTATAGGCATGTGGCATCATTCACACCTATTTTTCCCTTCCTTCCTTCCTTCCTTCCTTCCTTCCTTCCTTCCTTCCTTCCTTCCTTCTTTCCTTCCTTCCTTCCTATCCATCATGATTTTTCTGAGATGAGCTGTACCATTGTAGCTGAGCTAACTCAAGATGGCTTCGTCCTCCCTAAGCCTGGTTTACTGTAGTATCCACCATGCCCAGTTCAGAGAGTTGTTCTTATTATTGTGGTTGCCAGAGGTTCTTGTCTCATTACTGAGTAGGCTTTATTAGCTTTAGGGTGACTGCTGAGTCCTTTAGCCTTGGAGCTTCTTGGGAATTACTCTGCAAGAACTTCTATCAGGTCCCTCTTCTTTGTGGGTGGATATTAATTGCATTTCTTCCAATTATGTATTCAATACGTAAGAATGTGGACAAGTAACATTAGTGGTGACCAAAGCAGCTCCCCACAGGTAGTCATTTGCGGGGGGGCAGGGTGTCATCAAATATGGCAGCAGCTCTTACATACTCCGTTCATGCTCTTGGCCTTGCACATCTTCTCCATTTATCTTTCCATCCTGTGTCTGTCTTTCAATCCTGGCGTTCTTTTCCCTCTGTCTGAATTCACTTCATTTTTCTCATTGTAATTGTAAAGTCTTATTTTATTGATTTCCTCTTTTGATCATAAGCATTAAAAACCAAAATGCATCTTTTGCTGGTTGCCTCCACTCTTTAAAAAATATAAAACCATTAAAATGACAAACATAGGCCAGCCAGCAGTGTGGCTCTCAAGTATTTGATATATCCACCAGGGGAAATAAAGTGGGTTGAGTTTTTGTTTTGTTTTGTTTTGCTTTCCATTTATAAAGATGGATAAACAATAAATAAGACTTGGTTCGTTTTATAGAAGTGAGATTCAGCAGGCTAAATGGTAGAAGAGGTGTGTAAGTATGATTTAGATGCTTTTTAATGTAACAAAACTATCTATGAAATTGAAAAAAAAATTGTCCTCCTGAAGATAAAGAGGTTTGTTTGCATAGTTACTAGGGTAAGTTGTATGGCTAGAGAAAGTTTCAAACGTTGAAACAGCAATGTGTGTGTGTGTACATGTGTGTTTGTGGTGCGTACTGTCTGCTTCTGGCTTTGTTTTTGATATTGTAGAAGGCTGGTATAATTACTTTTCTGTATCTGTCACAGGTCTTGAGATGTTGGTTGACTTGACAACTGTTGCCTAAATGTTAATATTGGGAGAAGCCAAAACAAGAACAGCAAAACCCCGAGGGCAGAGAAAAGCATTACCTTTGAGAGTGGCGGCAGATATTCATTGTCATTATTTTGAGATGGGGTCTTGATCCATTAATTACCGAAGTTAGTCATGAATTCCCAAGGTCCATGAGCCTCTTGCCTCAGTTTACCAAGTAGCTGGAACTACAGACATGGGCCACTGCTCCCAGCTGACATGCTGAAAGGTGAGGCTTTTAGGAGTCAAAAGAAAGTTCTTAGGTCTGATAAGTACTTAGGATGAAGCCGGGCATAGCACCATAGGCCTGTTCTTAGGGGCTGAAGAGTGAGTGACCCGCCCAGCTGTCTGTATAGGAAGCTGCTTGGTAACAGGTGCTTTGACTGGCCAGCTGGCTGGGGCTTCAGAGCCTTCCCATTTGTAAACAGGCTTGTTCTGTTATGTTTTTGGGCCATGAGCTTCCGTGGCGCCAGTGTCTACACAACTGTAGAGAAGACTGCAATTGGCCTCCTGACGTTGATCGACTGCCCATACTTTTTAGCTGACCAAAGGCCAGAATCATACTGCTAAATTCAAGAGGGGGGAACTGCTGACTTTTGAACCTAGTAAGAAACCTATTTCTTATTGACAGACAAGCTTGGGTGTTGGGGTACAGTTGAAGCAAATGAAGGCTATTTTGACTATTGCTTTCTCTAAGGGCACCTAGAGTTTTCCTGCTGGTTGTTGTATTTGTATTCATTTCTATTTCTTGACAGATTTACAAAGAACTTGACTCAGTTCCCTTAAAAGCCCGGAGTTCCCCCAGCAGTGGTGTTTTTTTTTTTTTTTTTTTTTTTTTTTTTTTTAACAATACTTTTAGATATTGTTTTGGCCCTATATAGCATGGGTTCAATATATAAAAAGTGATTTAAAATAAGTTTTTCTCATCAGCTTCTGGGATTACTCTTGTCAGTTTTCCTCACTGCTGAGAGTGACACTGCTCATTGGTTTTTATGGAGTGAGTTCCATTGTTGCTTCTCAGACTCAGGCAGAGTCAGTGAAGGGCTTTTTGAGTAGACTTTGCATTGTGAGAATATTAGTATTGACATTGTTTATAATCTGGAGTACAGTTGGAAGACCAGATTCTGCTGTTCGTCCCCTCCTAGTTAATATGGCTGCACAGGGGAGATGAATGTGGCTCCTTTTCCAAGTCTATTACTCAGGAGGACTGTAAATTTGATTGGCTGTTACAATTCTAGCAGAATCATTCGATTTGAGAGCAATAGAAAGATAAGATATCCAATTACTCAAATGATTTGCAGGGTTAGCCAACGTTGTCATGGAGACATGAGTTGGAACAAATTAAATTTTAAGCAATAAAATAATCTTAAAGCCCGTCTGGGAACAAGAAAATTTGGCAGTAGCACTTACCTGAATTGAATCTTAGCTTGACACGATGTTGTTTGACATTGATATACTGTGGGGGCCTAAACTTATACATATATACATACATACATACATATATATATATATATATATATATATATATATATATGAATGATACATTATTTTTAAAAAATAGCCAGCTAAACCAGTGAAGGAAAATATTGATATAAAATCAAGGGGCATGAATATTTATTCTATGACTTAAAGGATAATTGGCTTTAGGTTCCTAAGATGTTTTGTATTTAAGGATTTAAATACCTTAAAGATGA
Source organism: Apodemus agrarius (assembly GCA_964023405.1). Lineage (NCBI taxonomy): Eukaryota > Metazoa > Chordata > Mammalia > Rodentia > Muridae > Apodemus > Apodemus agrarius. The sequence goes on from OZ030009.1 coordinate 82,608,038, forward strand.
AGTGGCTTTAATCGGCCATTTTAAGAAAAGATTGATTTAGCAGCCACAGGATTTTCAGGGCTCCTCTGCTCCTGTGTGTTTGTAAATGTAGTAGAAATTCTGTGGTTGCCTCTCAGTGGGGGTGGAGGTGTGAGCATGCATATGTCTGTGTGCACAATTGAGATTTTGGCGTATACTGCGCTGAAGGTACATGTTTGTATTTGTTAAGTTTTCTACTTTGCGGTGTCACTTGCAGACTGGAGAACTGTTCCAAACTGGAGCTGATGATCTAAAACCCAAATAAGCACTGGCTGGAGGTCTAGAAGTTATTCTGCTTATTACTACAGTGTTTAACTGGTTCCTGCTTTGTGCCCTGGATTTGGAACCAGTGAAATGCCCAGAAGCACGGTGGCAGGCAGACATTTACCCACATGCCTGTTAGGTAGATGGAGATGAAAACTGGTCTGAGGTTGAGCCATTTGCCACATTCTCACAGCCTTCGATTTTCCTCTCATCCTAACCACAGATCATCTCAAATGATTCAGTAATGACCAAAGTGCAATATTGACCTTTTTTTCCCGGTGGATTACTGTGTTTCACAGTCCAAATGACAGGAAGTCTATTCAGTCCTGCAGAATGAGTGCAGCGTTATTGAGTCTGCCTGGCCCCGTGGGAACCACACAAGTGCAGACCAGTGTAACAGAATACTGGGTTAAATTTGCTTTCTGATGCTCTGGGAAATGAAAGCTGGCACGGCCTGGAACCCACACGGTTAGTGAGAGACTATCTGGGATGTTTTCTGAAAACACCCACATGCATTGATTTGTCTGCTTTTAAAGTAACTTGTGACTTGGGTCTGGCCCTGATGTACATTTCTCTCATTTCTGTCACCTGGGTTGCTGTTATTTCTGTTGTACTTCCCCTAGGATGACAATATAAAACCATGTTCATAATTATAAATGGGCATGACTGTGCATTTGGGGACTGTCTGTTTTCTTAGGCATAATTATTCTTATGTATATTTTGGTCAGTCAGTCGTGTAGCCAAATATCCCATCTCTTCTGTGCAACATCTAATTTTTCTTCAGAAGGCAGATGGGGTGTTGTTACCTTGGAAGACCGATAATTTTTTTTTAAGATTGGATTTCTGTATAGTTTATATTTCAGTATTGTGACTCCTGCTCACATAAAGCACCGATTTAATTTGTAGTTAAAGTATAAGTCTCGATTGCGTCCCTTAAGAGAAATTGCATCAATCGCCAGAAGATCGGTATATACCCGAGTCATTGTGCAGCCTGTCTTCTAAATAGTGAAGTTTTCTGGGGGTTATGTTTTGACCATTTTTAGTCTTTAGAATTTGTTCTAAAATGCTTTGGAAATTTTTCTCTTGGACAGCTGTCTCTTCCAAGTGGCTCTTCACTTGCAGCCCTGTCCTGCAGTTGGTACTAGTCCTCAGACCCTCATACTAGCGTGGAAGGAGCGCCCCTGCTCCCGTCCTGCAGTTCTGTCTTCTGGGTACTCTGGAGCTTGGCCTGTTTTCTGATATGACTGTTCCTGTCTGATACCTCGGCCTGGGAAAAGGAAAGATAGTTCAGGGGCTGTGTTTCTCCAACTAAAATTAAGTAACACATGTACACATCACATGCACAACCACTCTGCTAGGCCATGGCTGTCCTTGGTCTGGGTCTTGTCTTGCAGTTGGAGTAGCGGCTTTTCCTGAGATGCCTCTTGGGAAGGGCAACTGCTGCCATGTGTGAACAGGTGATTTAGTCACGTAAGGCATGTTCATAAAGTTAGGAAACTGCTGGCCCACAGTGGCATCCGCCATCCAAGATTTCAGTGTGTTAACAAAGCACACTTGCAAAACTGTTTTCCCATTGATGGCCGAGATGTAAACCATAGTGGTAAAGAGCCTTTGCTGTGTCACAGTGGACAGTAAAACACAGGTCACAGCTGTCTGGACCTGGGTCTCAGTCACAGCTGAAGTAAAGGGAACGTTGTTTGTATCACTGCAGTGTACCCACCCCTCAGAGACACTTCTGCCTTTCAGCCGGTGTTAGACTCCGTGTCCTTGTGTGGAACCTTCGTTGGCAGGTCGTGTTCTGGTTTTGCGGTTGCGATTCTAATCTTCTGGGCATGATGATGGTGGTGATGTTGTCATCATTGGCCTTTTCTCCTGCTAACTTGCTGTAGGTATTTTGCTTTAAGGGCCCCAGAAACTGTCTGTATTTCCATTCTGTAACAAGTCAATATGATTTCATGTGAACAGGCCCTCTGTGAACTCTGTAACAAGGGCTTCTGAGTAATAGAAACGAGCCAGTTGCAAGCCTGAACAGCTGTGATGCTTTTGTCAAAGACGCAGCTTTACCAACGTGACAAATTAAAGCCCAAATGTTCTGCTTGGCAACAGTTGGGTCAAAACATTTAAATCATTAATTAGAAGGAGCTGAATGGGGGTGGGGCGGTGGGGGGGGGGAGTGCAACTTACACAAATACATCACAGGCCCAAACCTCATCTTAGAAAGTGCAACTGAATTCTTGGGGGGGGGGGGCGGGTCGGAATTAGGGCAGCCCTCAAGTGGGGCCTGACGAGCTTGTCATTTGCAAATCAATCAAAAGCCCATCATTGCAGGAAGGAGACCCAGTGCAGAGAGTTGCTTTGTCATTCTTTGATGAGCCCCACACTCAAGCCTGCTATTAAAAATGAATGCATTCAAGAGGCTCTGCATTAAGAATATAAACAATTAAGGGCACTTGAGCTGGTCTGCTGAGAGCTCCTGAAGAGAAGAGATGGCAGAGCTTTTGCATCCTGCCTCCAGAGCCGGAGAATGGGAGCAATTAGTCTTGCTGTCTCCATCCAGGCAGCCTTGGGCACTTGTTCCTATTTTTTTCTTTCCTTTCTTCCCTTCTCTGAACCCCTCCTTGTTTTCAGAGAGGCTGAGTGTAAAGATGAGCGCTGAAAGATTGCTGAGCCCACTTGGAAAGGCTCAGGTTTGTCAAGTGTAGAGGCTGCCAAGTGACAGGGAGAGGGAACCTAAATGTTTTATCTGCAGTAACCATGCTAAGTTCTGCTTGGCTGTCCCACCAAAGCTTTCTCTCCTTTGGTGTTCTTGGTTTTGTTTTGGTTAAACGTTTTAAGAAGGTACATTTATATTGCCACGGGAGTCGGGGGCACTACTGAATAGTACCTGAGAGTACACAGAAGACAAACGCGATTGTGGGCCCTGGGTTTGTGCTCTTGGCTTGGTCTTGTTTCATGGAACTGTAAAGAAGGCTGCTCATATGCTATAACAAGGTTTTGGAGAGACTTCTGAATGTGCTACCAGGTTGTTCTGACCTTAGGCTAGTTATTTTCACCTGAAGTCCATTTCCAGGAGGAATTGGTTTGAAATTTAGAGAGATGTCACAGGGCCAGGCTGGAGCTCAGCAACTGGTGCTGTGCCATTGAGTGGTAGTCGATGGAGGTAGATCTCACCGTGAGTCCCCCCATCTTGAGTCCCCACAACGTTAGGAGCACCTAGGACCCGAAGCCCTGGTGTTAAGGGAGCTGCTCTGGAGATCCCAATTAGACCCCCCCCCCCACCCTTACCTCGGTGTGAAGATAACCCAGCTGGCAGTGCTGTTGCCTGGGTGCAGTGTGTGCTAGGCTGTAGGCCATTCCTGAAGTAAGAGAATAACAAAATTAGTTCTACATCCTTTTCATTTAGACATCCTTTTCATTCCAATACGTCAGTTATTTGTTGACATTAAGTGTATTTTAAGCAGAAGTCTACTCCACTGTGTTAGGATTTTGGCTAACCTTACTGGTTCCTGAGCATGTTGCTAATACCAGGGGTTACAGTGTGAAGCCACAGAGTGGGAAATATGCTAAAGGTTGCTCTTTCCTGAAAATGGGCCGGCACCACTGGAGAGATTTGGCGTGCAGTGTAAATAGCATTGTGGGGGCAGTTTGTAGACATAGGGACTGAACTAACTTTAGACATGTTAGCATTATCTCTAGGAACTAGAGAAGCATTTATGGATTGTGCTCCCCAGGAGGAGAAGGAGACAGATATTAGTGTAATGTTCCTTGTGGTGAAGATACTGGTTATAGCTTGCTTTATAAATTTATAAGTTGTAGTTAATAGTTCATAATTGGAGTTGCTTATAAAATTCATGTTCTGGCATGCAGAACCACAGGTCACAGGACCTGCTTTTTATGATGCCATTAGCTGAGGGGTGAAAAGGCTTACTTTGATTGTCTGTCTACTCAATTGCATTGCTTTCCAAATAAGACTTGAGCGTATCACCTTTGGGTTTGGAGCTTCTAATCTTCCTTTCCTGTGTTAGTAAATCAGTTTTAAGTGTTAATATCTGTATTTATAGTGCTTTGAGGATGGGCAGAGAGGCAGGTATGTAAATAATATCAGGGATTGCTAACATAACTGCTCTCTGGGTTGTGGGGTTGACAGCTTTATTTTTCTTAACAAATAAATAACAAATCAAATAATCAGTTAAGAGCAGTGTTCAGAAAGTGAGGTTGAGGGAGTCAGGAATAGTAATGAAGTAGTTAAGTTATGGCTCACCATAACTTAAAATCTTACGAACACACGTCATTTACCTTTTTCTCAAGGCCTCAAGATTGGCTCAGGGAAACCAAAAAAACCAAACTAAATTGGGGGAAAGGGGGAGAAAACTGTAATAGCTTTGTCAGCCTTTGGTGTAAGCACCACTTTTTAGGATCCTTCACTTGGTAATTTAATCCTGGCGGAGTCTCACCTCCCTCAATTGACTTTGGGCAGAGTGCTACAGGACTGTCTAGATACCCCTGGGCAATTACTCTTGCACAGTCCTTACCCTGCTCTGAGCTTCAAATGGCGACCGTTATGCCTTGACTTTGGGTTTAGAGCCCTGGGGAGTGGGTGCTTTAGGTCCTGTAATTGAACAGAGTGTGAGGAGTATGAGAAGAGAAGGCTAAGCTTTTAGGAATCGCATCCTGAAATTGTCACACACAGATCCCCTAAGGACACACTTTAGTTTAAAAGCCTTGTAGAATATTTCTAGTTTTCATCCATTGCTGGATTTTGAGGTCTCTTTTGGTTTTAGCTCCTTGAAAGTATATCTGCACCTCTGCATATGCCTGCACCTCTGCATCATTGTGATTTTGGTAGACTTAGGGATCAAACCTAGGGCTTTGCCCATGGAGAGTGTGTGTTGCTTTTCTGTTGTCCGCTCTCTGACTGTTCCTCATTCCATTCCTCCTCTCCTCCAGTCTCCAAGAGGATGACCCCACCTCCCACCCCACCACACCACACCTCTCCACTCCCAGAGGCCTCAAGTCTTTCTCGGGTTAGGTGCATCTAGGTGCATCCTCTCTCACAGGCAGCCCTCTTCTGTATATGTGTTAGGGACCTCATATCAGCCGGTGTATGCTGCTTGGTTGGTGGCTGAAGTGTCTGCGAGATCTCAGGGTCCAGGTGACTGCTGGTCTTCCTGTGGGGTCGCCCTTTTCCTTAGCTTCTTCCAGCTTTTCCCTAATGTCAACCACAGGGGTCCCTGGCTTCGTCCATTGGCTGGATGTAAGTATCTCTCAGTTGCTTGTTGGGCCTCTGTGAGGGTAGCTGTGCTAGGCTCCTGTCTGTAAGCACACCATAGCATCAGTAATACTGTCAGACCTTGGAGCCACCCCTTGAAGTAGGGGCATGAAGGCATGATTTGGGCCTGTCACCAAACCTCCTTTCTCTCAGTCTTTTCTCCATTTTTGTCCCTGCGGTTCTTTTAGACAGGAACAATTCTAGGTGAGAGTCTTTGTCTGGGATGGCAACCCCATCCCTCTGCTTGATGCCCTGTCTTCTACTGGATATAGACTCTACAAGTTCCTTCTCCTCACTGTTGGGCATTTCATCCCAGGTCCCTCCCTTTGAATCCTGAACATCTCTCACCTCCCAGGCCTCTGGTACATCCTAAAGGGTCTCCCTCGCTCCTATTCCCTGAGGTTGCCTGTTTCCATTCTTTCTGCTGCTCCTCAGGGCTTCACTCCTGTTTCTCCCACCTTAATGCCTGATCGTGTTCCCCCTTTCCCCTCCCTGTTCCTTCTCCCACCCAAGTACCTCCCTCCCTCTGCCCCCTTCCCCCCATGACTGTTTCAATCCCACTTCTCCCTCCCAAGTGGGATTGAAGCATCCTCACTTGGGTCCTTTGGCTTGTTAACCTTCTTGAGTTCTGTGGATTATATCTTGTATATTCTGTACTTTTTTGGCTAATATCTACTTATTAGTGAGTCCATAGCATGCATGCCCTTTTGGGTCTGAGTTACCTCACTCAGGATGATATTTTCTAGTTCAATCAATTTGCCTGTAAAACTCTGTCCTACATTCCTGCATACTGAATTGTTCATGCATTGGGAGGCAGAGGTAGTTGGATTTTTATGAGTTTGAGGCTAGTATGGTCTTAACAGATCCCTGTCTGGACAAAAAGAAAAAGAAGGATCCCAAGGACTGAATTACAGGCATAGGGCCCCATGCTCAGCTGACATCTGTGGCTAGTATCCTGCTCACAGTCTCTTTGGTAGAGTGTTTCTATACTGCTTTGTCCTATTAGCTTATCTAGTGTATCTTGGACATTAAATTTAGAGATACAGAGAGAATCAGTTCTGAACTTCAGTCAAGTTTGACTTTGGCATGTTGAGTAAGGATCTGGGAAGGTGAAGTCTTGTAAGACTGTTTAGTGAAGTCCTGTCCTCATGTCTCCGTCGTGTTAGAGTGAGAAAGTGTATGACAGAGTTATATGTGATTGTTTAGCATATATGTTTAGTTTATCAACTGACAGTGTGAGGATCGTGAGGAGCACAGAGTGTGCTTATTGTGTTATGAGCAAAGGCAGTATCTTAGGCTTTTATTGCTGTGAAGAGACACTATGACCATGGCAACTCTTATAACAGAGAGCATTTAATTTGTGGCTGGCTCGCTTTCGAAGGCTTAGTCCCTTACCATCATTGCATGATGCATGGCAGCGTTCAGGTAGACATGTGGCTGAAAGAGTAGCAAAAGTTCTACATCTTGGTGTGAAGGCAGCCAGGAAGAGACACACTGAGCATGGTTAGAGCATTTCAGAGCTGCGAGCCCTGCCTCCACAGTGACACTCTTCCTCTAACAAGGTCACACCTCTTCCAATAAGGCTACACCTTCTAATAGTGCCACTCTTTATGGCCCAGCATTCAAACATGTGAATCTATAGAGGCCATACCTATTCAAACTACCACAGTCACCTTCTGAGGTGATTCTAGGGATGTTGTGAGGGATTGGAAGCCATCTTGGGTTTGTACAGCACTTTGGAATAGAATGCACATCAGTTCACTTTACTTTGATGGAGCTCTAAAACAGAGCAGTCATGTTCCTGTTATTCAGATAGCATACTTACGATCTGGCAGTTGAATCTTAAACTTCAGGATATCTGCTACAGGTTTGCTGAGGTGTGAATCTAAAGTTTTGGATTATGAGACATAAGGTTAAACCAGGAAGGGGAACAAACATGTACAAGGAACACAGATGATTGTGCTAGACAGGTAAATTATGCCCCTGCCTCTTGCAACCTTGGTGGGTGCAAGTATTCCAAAAAGTAAGGCTTATGCTGGGAACTTTGACTTGGCATTTCTGAGTAGAGAGCCAGACCAATAGCTCAGTGGCTAAGAGTTCTTGCAACATAACCCCAGCGGCCATGCAGAGTCTCATGCACTTGTGATAGTAGAGATGGGATGATTGCTGGAGCAGTGCTGGCTGCCTACCTAGTCAGTGCAGCTTGCTTCTGATGCACATGAAGGCTACACGCTCCCTCCACCAGCTTCGGCCTGGATAGAGATGTCCTCACTTTTTATGTACCTGTACCACACATACTCATAAAACACACACAGTTCTGTGAGGAGAGCTGTTTGAGTTGGCAGTGGCCTCCAGATACTTAAAGTGTTGTTTTTGCCTTACAGTGTCAGTTGTAACCTAACAGTAACAAAAATATTATTAGCTTTGAGAGTAAAATCCTTTGCAGGTATAAAATACAGTTAACAGATAGTGTTTTAGTAGATGGTCTAGTTTTCAAGAAAGGTGGAGGGGGCTGGGCTATTAAAGGCTTTAAAATATGGTTTTTGAAGATTTATTTATTTTTATTTGACAAGGGACTTATATATGAATGTAAGTATGCATAGCACACATTCCTGGTGCCAGAAGACCGTATGGATCTCCTGGAATGGGAGTTATAGGTTATGAGCCATCATGTGTTCTAGGGACCAATCCTATGTCTTCTACAAGAGCAGCAAATGATTCTTAATCACCAAACTATCTCTTCCTCATCTAGTTTGGGAAACTCTTGATACTAACTAACTAGGATAGGGTCTGATATAACCTTCTTGCCAACATTGACACCTAGAATAGAAACATGGATGCAAAACATCGCTGTTTGCTAATTCATGCAACAATAAGAGCTTTATCACAGTGCCCTTGGAATTTAGGCAGAAGACAATAATAAGAACCATAATTGTTGTTTTCAGTTATTTATTTACTCCCCACCTCCAACTACTGCCATCAACATGGCAGTTGAAGAGAATCAAAGGGCATGCTTTAGGAAGTGTGGATGTGGAAAGTGGAGATGCTGTCCAAAGAACTCACAGGGCATTATGTGCATGCAGCACCCTCACTGCCAGGGGGAAGGTGCTCTTGTTGATACCATACACGTGGACAGAGTTGTTCCGCTTAGCTGCTTGTCGAAGAAGCAGAGACTTGGACTGAGTTCTCCTGGTTTTCTGATCAGGTGGTTGAAGGTTCCTTTAGAGACCTGGCAAGTGGGACTGGTTAGTATTAAAATGCGTTCTCTTACTCTGGGCTTCTGTAGGTGAAGTGAGTAGCTGGGATGATAGTGGCCCAGGCCACTGAACGTTTCCGTTACTGTTTGTGTTATTTTAGCCTTTGTCATGCTTCTATAATGTGCTCTGAATCCCTGTGTACATGTTACATATCCCAAATGAGTTGTGATATTCCTTACATTTCATGCTCGGAGATCATACTCACGTACTTGTGCGTGTGTATCGGACAAGTAAGTACCTTACTTGTGAGTTTTATCTCCAGTCATGCATATACTACTTAAAATTATTTTAATGTTTGATTTTTTGCTGACATTTGTGAATTTATAATACATTCATGTCTAGTGTTCACAGAGACTATAGGGTCCCATGAAACAGGAGTTACAAGTAGTTGTGAGCCACCAGGTAGATGCTAGAAACTGATCCCCAGACTTCTGTAAGAGCAACCAGTGATTTTAACCACTGAAACATCTCTTTCGTCCCATGTATATCACTTCTACAGTTGGAAACTTTAAGTTCATTTGAAAAAGAATGAACAGAATGATGCTGGGCTGTGTGGAAGGTGGGTAACAGCATTTCTCAACCTCTGTGTTCATGCACTCCTGTATGTATGCAATGCATTGCATAACTGCCAAAGAATCAGGAAAGAGTGTGTGTGTGTGTTTTGTGGGAGAGCCTTGACTTTGAGTGGATGAGTGATAGTGATAAATGAACTATGCAGGCCTGTTTTGTATCTGGCACAGCTGTTGTGGTTTTGCCCTCTTGGCTAAAACAAGTTCATGGGGTTTGGTTCCTACACAAATCATATCCCTTGCCTGTACATTCCTTCTATAATGTGCTATGTAATGCCATTCCGTTGGTTGTCAGGAGAATTGGTTTGGTATCAGTCAAATCCCATGCAGCCAAAGAGCTAGTCTGCTCACAGAACTAGAATCGAGTTGGAAGTAAAAAGACAACTTCTGTATATACTTTATTGTAAAGTTCTTGGAGGTCTTGCTTTCTCATGGGCATGACCTGTTCACTATGTAATTTTCTTCTCGTTCCTTTCCCCAACTTACATCTTCATTCTTCTTAGTCTTCAATACCTTGGATTGGCCTTGAAATCATCATGTAGTCGAAGACCATGAATTTCTCCAATTCCTTTGCATGTGATCATACCCAGTCGTTAAACCTAGGGGTTCATATATCCATCCTGCCAATTGAGCTACATCTCTCACCCGTTAGGTCCTTTCTGTTGCCTAATCTAGCAGTAGAAAGGCAGTATTAAGCTTAGACAGAAAACATGAAATAATGAAGACTTCTTTTCAGATGACCTTATTTCCCCCTTCCTTCTTGATCTGCCTCTCTCCCCTCCTCTTTTGCTCTACTCTTCTTTTTCTTTGTTTCCAGGTTTTAAGTTTGTTTGTTTTAGCTAAGCAGGGACATTCTCTGCTTTATTTACATAGAAGCAGTACAGCTATTCAGAGCTCCTATATGCTTAGTTGAACCAGTGTCTTTTTAGCAAGGTCTTGGCATTTGGTGGCACCATGTTTTCTCAACATGTCATGACTTGTCATACTCTAGACTGAGTTCTGTTGTTATTGATATGTTCCATGGTTTACTTACTTATTTTGAGATAATGAATGTTAAAAGTCTTTGCGGAATTATTTAAAACCATTTTATTTTAAACATTCCCTTCGAAGACTATACTTAGCAGAAAAAATATTTTAGGCCATTGTAACTGATATAAGCATAATGAACTTTGAGCAGTTTTTTTTTTTTTAATTTATAATTTTCATTTACTTAAAAAAAATCAGTTTATTTTGGTATTTGTTTCTCTCCTAGCTTTTCTCAGATATTCCTTGTTTTCCTACCCATTCAACTTCATGTTCATGTTTTTCTGTTCAAAGAAAAATTAACAAACAAAACAAGTACCAGACCAACCAAAGAAGCACCATCATGATGTCCATTTGGTGTTAAGTGACTGCTTCTGAATATGGGGTCTACCCTGGAATATAGTTGATATAGTGTCATTCCATTGAAGAAAATGGACTTTCGTTTTTTTTTTTTTTTTTCCGAGACAGGGTTTCTCTGTATAGCCCTGGCTGTCCTGGAACTCACTCTGTAGACCAGGCTGGCCTTGAACTCAGAAATCTGCCTGCCTCTGCCTCCCAAGTGCTGGGATTAAAGGCGAGCGCGCCACCACAGCCCAGCTTCTCAGCAGCTTTTATTTTTGTTGTTACTATTATTAAAAAATTAGTGGATGCACAGATACTTGAACCCCTAGGTTTGATGACTGGTAATGATTGTTTATCAGGGAGTTGGAGAAGTTCGAGACCTTCTCCGTCAGGGCAGGGACTGTTTTTGCTCACTGCTGCTTCTCTTTGTTCTGTGTTTTTGTCTGGCTTGCACTTGTTCATGCTGTCAGAGTTTGCATGTGCACCATTCCTGTTCTGACTGGAAGGTACTGTTGCCTTGGAGCGGTCCCCCAACTTTTGCTATTTGACTCTTTCCACTCTGCTCTTCTGCATTTATCCCTCAGCCACGAGGGGAGGGATTTAATGAAGATATGCTGTGTAAGGCTGAGTGTTCCACGCTCTCACTTTTTGCAAATAGTCCCGCTGTGGGTCCCTGCCTATTTCCCATCTACTGCATGAAGCTTCTCATGCTCTGATCTATAGGTATAGCAGTATGTCATTAAGAGTTGTTATTGCTCTGTTCATTTAGTGGAATAATGAAGCACTTGGCTCATTAACAGTGTCAGGCTTGGGTTCCATCTCATGGAACAGGCAATATAATACAATATAATACAATACAAGAGGGGGTTGGTCATAAAACACCATGACCAAAAGTAACCTAGAGAACAAAGGGTTAATTTTCAGCTCACAGCTCTATATCATAGTCCAGTACTGAGGGAAGTCAGGGTAGAAACTCAAAACTGGGTAGAAACCTGAAGGCAGGAACTGAAGCAAAGAGAAATGGTGTTTCCTGACTTGCTCCTTATGGCTTGTTCAGCCTGCTTCTTACAGCAGTCAGGAACAAAAGCCCCCAAGGTTAAGGCTGCACGCAGTGAACTGAGCTTTTCCACACAATTCATTAATCAAGAAAATGCATCACACGGTTTTCCATAGGTAGTCTGGTAGGAGCAGTTCTCCCAGTTGAGATTTCCTCTTCCAAAATGTGTTGACATAAAAGTTTCAAGTTATATCAACTTTGGAGCTTTGGAACTTTTACCTTCCAGAGTTGACCCCAAGGTATACAACTTAGTTGCTCTTGTTAAATTTGTACCACTCTTGTACCAGGTCTGTTTAATGACAGGTCTCCATTGCAGGCTGCTAGGGTTGTAGCTGGATGGGATTGATAATTCCTTTTCCCCTCCAGTAGTGCATGTAGTACCTTCGAACACTGTAGTGGGCAGTAGGACTGCTTTTGTGTGAGCACCAGTTTCCCTTCTTCAAGTTTGATGACCTAAGTAAGTTGTTCCTTCAGCAGTAGGGCATTACTGGCAGGTTATGGAGTATAACCAGTAGTAGCCTCTGCAGTAGTGTGTAATGTTTGGGGGACATCTGTGGGATGCCTTTAACCAACTTAAGATGTGATGTCTAGTTAGGTAATATTCCCCATCATATGATAACTCCATTTAGATTCCATTTATATATGTCTGTATTTTAGGAAGCTTCTACTCTAGCAGGTCTCCATGTGGCTTTTAAAAAAGGTCTTTAATGTTCATTATTACCCCACCATTCTGTCTTCTACCCTGCCTTATTTACCCTTTCTCCCCATTTAATCCTAGTTTCCCCATTATTCCTTTATGGCAGTATTCTAATTTCTCTTCCTTCGAAGATTTCCTCCTCTGTTTCTTCTCCCTGATCCCATTCTAGCTAATTTCTGTGGATATTCTGAATGAAATTCATAAACCTAAAACTTAAAAGTTTATGTTCATATACAAGAGAAAACATACAGGAAACATCTAATTACCTGCACATATCTCAACAGCTGAATAGTATTCCATTGTGTAAAAGTACCACATTTTTATTATCCATTTGTCACTTGATAGGCATTGAGGCCCTTTCCAGTTTCTGGCTACTTCTTAATATAGCCGCAGTGAGCATGGACAGCTCCTCTGCAGTAAGATGCGGTTCCCTTTGGGTGTGGTATAGGTGCATCCTGAGGAGCCTCCTTACTGACTTCCATAGTGGGTCTACAAGTTCCACTCCGAAGAATAAGTGTTCTCCTTTCTACAAACCTTCACTACTGTGTGCTATCATTTTGGCTTTTTAAGTCTTGGCCGTTCAGACTGGGGTATGATGAAATCTCAATGTAGTTTTATTTACCTTGCCCTGATGGCTCACTCGGTTTATAAGTGTTTCTCAGCCATTTGTGTTTCGTCTTTTGAGAACTCTATTTAGTTCTAGACCACATTTTAAAGCTGTGTTGTTTTCTTGACATTCCCTTTGTTGAGTTCTTTGTATATTGTAAATACTAAATACCTCTGCCATTGTGTGTCATAAGAATTTTATTCTTTAGTCTATTTCTTTGTTTAGTTGATCTTTTACTGTTTAGAAACTTTTCAGATTCATAAGGTCTCATTTATTAATTATTGTTCTTAATGCCTGCACTGTCAGGATCTTGTTCAGAGAGCCTTTTCCTGTGCCAATAATCCAACTCTATTTCCTACTTTCTCTTTTATCAGATTGAGGGTCTGGTCTTATGTTCAGAACTTTGATCCACTTGTTTTTTTATAAGATGATACTTTTTGGTTCTGTTTTCATTCTTCTGTACACAGCTAGCTATTCAAGTTGAACATCACCATTTGTTAAGAAAGAAGATTCTTTTTTATCACCAGCATATACTTTTGGCTTCTTTGGTTGAGGTGTTAAGTTCTATTTCATTGGTCAACTTGGTTTTTTCCTTATTATTGCTATTGGTCTGCAGTATAATTTTAAACATGAGATGATAACTGGCAGTTTTGTTAAACTGCATTCTTTTAGTGCTCCCTCCTCTCTCTCTCTCTCTCTCTCTCTCTCTCTCTCTCTCTCTCTCTCTCTCTCTCTGTGTGTCTCTGTGTGTTTGTATGTATGTATCCATATGATTTAAGATTATTGTTTAATGTTTGTGAAAAATCTAGCTGAGAATTGCATTGTATCTATAGAATAGTAATGTTAATCCTATGATGAACCTTAACTTTCTTCCATTTCCTTCTTAAGTATCATATAGATTTTAATCATACAAGTATTTTACTTAATTTGGTTAGAGATATTACGAGATATTTTTTGAGGTATCATGAAAGGTACTGTTTCTCTGATTTCTTTCCTGGTATGTTTGTTATTTTTATATAAGATTACTTACTGATTTGTATGTAGCAATTTTGTATCCCCACTACTTTGCTGAAAATATTTGTAAGCTATAGAAGTTTCCTCTAGGTGACTTTAGGATCTTTTTTTTTCCCCACGGTGGGAGCATCCTTTATTCATAACAAAGGGCACCACCGTTCACTGAGCAGTGACCTCACAGAGAACACCAAGCGTGGAGATGCCCCACAGGAGTCAGGGGACCAGGACACAGCCCACACTAGTAATGGTGCTGCTTCAACTGCAGGCCGCAGTAGCCACACGTCCCTGTTTTTGTTTCTTTACCCAAGTTTATGTACACCTTGGGGTGACTCAGGGCACCACCCCCTCCTTCGCAGGCTGATACTTGGTCCACCTCATTCATAGGCTGTTGTGCTATCAAATCAGTGGCAAAGTTCTCATTCACCTCTTTCTGACCATCTACAGAACAAATCCTCCTGTAGTCTTTTCACCATACACCTGGCTGGTGTGTGTGATCTTCTCCCCACTCAGGGACACTCAGCACCCGAAATCCCCGTGCAGCCCTGGGGACAGCCAACAGTCGGCAGAAGGTCAGGGCCACCGCCATCTTGCCGGGTAGACTCTTTCATGTATAAAATGCTATTGTCTACAAATAAGGGCTTCTCCCTGCCTCCTTCATCTCTTTTAGTTGTCTTATTGCTCTAGCTAAGACTTTGCACACTGTATTGAACAGGTGTGGAGAGAATGGACTTCTTGTCTGGTTTGTGATTTTAGTAGGCTTTGGGTTTCTCTCAGTTTAGAATGTTGGCTGAGGGCTTGGTGTAATTAATTTGTTTTTGTCATGTTTCAGTATGTCCCTTATATACCTTGTTACTCTGGGACCTTTTATCATGAAGGAATGCCTGATTTTATCAGAGACCTTTGATGAGTGGACGATATGCTAACATACAAAGTAGTAGGTTTTATGACATTTTCATGCATATGTGTCATTATACTTTGTAAATTTATCCCCTGAACTACTATCACTCATCCCTCTCTCCTCTTTCCCCTTCAAATAGCCCCCTAATTCTGCTTTACTGTCACAGGTTCCATTAACCTCTCCACCCACTGCAGAATCTCTTCCTTTTGGCTCATGATTCTGTTTGTATTCTTCACACACACACACACACACACACACACACACACACACTTTCCTGCAGATGTTGTAATTTCATTTATCATTATGATTGCATAAAATTCTGTTGTCTATACGGACCACATTTTCTTTTATCTGTTCCTCTCTTTATGGACACCTAGGCTGGTTCTACTTCCTAGCAATTGTGAATAGTGAAATTATATGTGGTGCATTGGCTTATCCAAGAGAGTGACATAGCTGGCTCATGCCATAGTTCTATTTTCAAGTTTTTGCAGAACCTCCACACTTCTTTTTTTTTTTTTTTTTTTTTTTTTTTTGTTTGTTTGTTTTGTTTTGTTTTTCGAGACAGGGTTTCTCTGTGTAGTCCTGGCTGTCCTGGACTCACTCTGTAGTCCAGGCTGGTCTCGAACTCAGAAATCCCGCCTGCCTCTGCCTCCCAAGTGCTGGGATTACAGGCGTGCGCCACCACCGCCCGGCTTCGAACCTCCACACTTCTATAGTGGTTTCACCAGTTTACATGTGAAGCAGCGGTGTATGGTGAACAGAAACAAGCAAGGCTGTGTCAGTAGCCTGTTCCTTCTGCTTTTGTCCTTTACATCATTGAAAACCAGATTTCCTTGATATGGTTTTTTGATAACACTTTGAGTGAACTTGCTGTAACTGTAAAAATGTCCTGTAGTAATCCATTGAGAGTTCACAATGAGAAGGTATTAGGAGCTTTCAAACTCCAGATTGAATGGCAGTATAATCTAAACCATGTAGATTTTCTGACTCAATTAATCCTTGTTTTTACTTAAATTATGTATGATATTTTCCCAGTATGTGTGCCTGTGCACCATGTGGGTACCTGGTACCCACAGAGGCCAAAAGAGGGCATGGGAGCTGGAGTTGCAACTGCTTGTGAACCCTTATGTGGGTGCCAGGAGTGGAAGCTGGGTCCTCTGGGAGACAGCCGTTTCTCCAGCCCCACCCTTATCTTTTAAGGGACCAATAAAATTTTCCGTTATGCCTGTTCTGTAGGGAGCTCTGGTATCTACAGTTTATTTCCAAGTAATTATTGGTAACATGGCTTAAGGAACAATTTTCTGTCTCCAGGAGTGAGATTTGAAGACTCAAGTTTCACCTTCTGAACTGACTGGGAGGTGTTCTAAACATGTGTGTGGCTTTGTCTTTGTAGACTGAAATCGCCAAGAGATTGAATACCATTTGTGCACAAGTCATCCCATTTCTGTCTCAGGAAGTAAGTAAAATGTTCAGCTGTTAAAGTGCAATTATGTTGCTTCTCTGTTTGCAAATTAGCCAGTTTTAAGATGTTAATTTTATCACAGGGAACAAGTGTGAAGAACATCTGTTACATCTCCAATGTGTCAACCCTGTCATTCTGTCTAAGGCATCCAAGGGCAGGCTGCTGGAAGAGTGACAGTATCTCAGCCCCAAATTATTATTAGTTTTTGAAATCTGAAAAGTGACCATGAAACATAAAGCGCTCTCGCTCGTTCTCCCCCCCCCCCCCCCGTGTGTGTGTGTGTGTGTGTGTGTGTGTGTGTGTGTGTGTGTGTCACTATGGCCTGGAACTCCTTGTATAGAATAAGCTGGCCTCAAATTCACAAAGAACTGTCTGCCCCTTTCTCATTGCCACCACTGCTGACTAGGCATGTGTTTGATTCAGGTACGCTTTTCTGTTTTCTTGAGTTGACTTGAAAGTCACTGCATTGGGATTGATCTACATGAAAGCAGGGACTTCATGTATAGTCAAGATTCATTCCATGGAGATCTTAGGTAGTAGTCATCATAAGGATAAAATGAGTATTCATATCTTGTTGATTCACACAGTAATAGACATAGATAAGCCACGTGGTTTGAGTTTACGTTAATATGTTCAGAGGGAGTCCTTCATAGGAGTAATGGAGATTAACTCAGCATTGTATTTCAGTTTTGCTTCGAAAGTGTTATCTTCTCTTCTATACAGAGGAATAATGTTTTTAATATGTAAAGATAAACTATGGTGACCCCGGGGAGGCCCAGCTGTGGGAGGGTAGAGTGTAGAGTACCCTGAGCTCCCTCCTGATTGGAGCTTTCACTGACCCCAGCTTCTACTAGTCTCCTCAAATTAACTGTGGCTATATTTTAATTATGTGTAGAGTTGGGGAAGTGGACAAGGTGAGTTTTCATTCTTTAAATTGAAAACAGAACTTTCTCCTTGGAGTATAACACTAAAAGGCTAAGATAAATATTGGGATAGTTTTTAAAAAAATGCTACTGATGCATCCAGATTTTTTTTTTTTTAAATCAGAGAAAACACAGACTGACTGGTTCCATTTTAAATTTCAAGAGAGGTGTTTGAATAAATGCCATGTGCCCAAACATACCACCATGAGCTAGGACAGTCCTTCGTGTCCTAGGTTTTGTAGTATCTAAAGACAGGTCCCCATTATTGATGTCCATTCTAATATTTACCACCCCACTAGCAGTTTAGTGGTGCCTGTAACCCTTTAGAAATAAAGGGAAGCACCATCACTTTGTCCTTCCTTTGTGCTCTGTAAAATGACTCTCACATGGCCTTTGTTGTCAGAATGAACAGGGAAATTCTTAGCTGTTGCTAACACTTTTTTCTCCTTGTTTTCAAAGCATCAACAACAGGTGGCCCAGGCTGTGGAGCGTGCCAAACAGGTGACCATGGCAGAGTTGAATGCCATCATCGGGGTACGTGGCCTACCAGGTCTACCTCCTACAGTGTGTATCACCAGCTTTTATTTCTTTATGGTTTGATGGCATAGCGCACAACTAAGTTTGCGTAACTTAAGAGATGATTGATTTGATTAATGAGGGAGGGTGAAAGGGGGTGCTTTGGGGTTGTGTGGAGATGGGTAGGAAGAGTTGTCACTTTTGGTACACTAGAAGAGGAAGGAAAATAACTCTCCTAAATGGACAAGTAGAGAAGTTTATCCTGTGATCCTTGAAACCACCCTTGCTGCTAGTGGGGTAGAAGCTTTAGATCACTTTCTAAACACTTTTCTTGCTTTTTTTTTTTTTCTGTCTAGCGCAGTTCTACCACAGTGAGGTCAATATAGGATTCTGAATTATTCCCAAGTAGTTCTTGCCTTTTGCTTTCTAGGCACTGGAACCTGTGTGGTTGTTTGATTCTTCTCCTTCTTGTTACCCTTTCATGAATTTTAAAGTGGCATGCCAATGAAAATCTCCCTCACCAGGGAAGGAGTGTTAATTGTCTGCCCTACTGCTCTGTGGTCTTTCAGGGTTCATGTCTCTGGAGTTTAGCCATCTCTTCTTGCTGGTGAAGTTGGTTTGTCTTGTCAATCACAAATTGTTTGCTCTGCATTAAGGGATCTAGTGAGCCAGGCATTCAGTCTCTTCCTTTGCTGGAGTTCAGCTCCACCCACTGTAGGACCAAGGTGGCTCTCAAGTGCTCTGTCTGCTCCTTTTAGATTAAAGGAAAGAAGTAGCTGAAATGGAGGTGGGGTCCTTTATTTTATTCATATGCAAGTTCCTCGAATGAATTCAAAATCACTCATTTATCAATTTATGTTAATTGCTTGTGAGAAGATGCCCTGCTGGTCTCTGTAGTTCCCCCAGACACTTTGTAATGATAATTAGACATGCTGCTGTAGGGATTAAGAGTGCCACAGTCCAGTGCTGTGACAGACAATGGAACCAGTTAATCTATCAAGGTTTAAAATTACATCCCCACTGGAGATGGGAAAAACACGAGAGCCAGGGAGGATTAAAGAATGAGCCCCAGCTTGAAAACCCTCCTTTCATCAGTTTCTCAATTGCAGATCTGCAGTTGGGGTGCCTGTGGTAAGCTATTGGCAGTCAATTAGGTGAAATAAACTGGGAGGGTGACCTTCATTTCCTTTTAATAGCTTTTTCCTCTGTGAACCGGGGAGCTTCAGTGGATTTTCAGCTTAGATTTTATTCAAGCCGCTTTATTGCACTTGACAGCTTAGCTCTGCATAAACAGTTCTCCCTCCTTCCCCCCCAGGTCTGGGCCTTGTCTTTCTTCCCCTCCTGTATCACATTTTTGACTGTTACTTAGTGGGCTCTCTAATCACATTCAACAAAGAACACAATTATGCCTGCATTTGTCTGCTGCCTCCTCTACCCTTTTCTTGTGTAATGAATTGCTTTATTTCAGAAATCAAATCAAATATTCACTGGCATTTTTGCACATACCATGTTTGATTAGAAGAGACTAATCTCGATTATACTTGGAGCTGGAACAAGGAATTTTTTTAACCAAATGAATGAGGATGGAAAAGCCTGTTTTGATTAAAAGAAAACATATGCAAAGCAGATCTCAAGGGCCCTGTTCAACTTTATGGGACATGTTTGTTTTCTGATAGGCTCTAAGTTTTTACATGGAATTTTTCTGGTCTTTGTTTGGCAGTGCAGGGGATTGAACCTGCGGCCTCACACATACTAAGAAAGTATACTACAAGTGAGCCACATGGCCAGCTACATGTAATTTTTCAATAATAGAATAAATACTGGTCTGTGAGTTCTCAGAGACACTGTCTCGGACCTAGATAAAATCTCTGTACCTGCATTGCAAAGGGAGGAAAATGTATTAGCCAGACAGATATTTATAGTTAATATTCATTTAGAATAGAATCAGAAAATTAAAAATAGGTTATTTCAGAAGGGTGGGTGAATTGCAAATTTTATTAATAGCTTTAATTTAGGAAAACGTGTTGAGATTATAAAGTAAAATTAACTTGATAGTAATAACCCAAGTTGGAGAATTGGGCCAAGAGTTAATGTATCATGGTGTGTTCAGCATTTTAGCATACACAGTTTTTAATCACTTAAATGATGGGGTCTGTATATTCATTTATGACAGTTTCTTTGAAAGCTTGCAATGATCAGAAATAGCCCATGACTTTAGTTTCATGCTATGGCATATGCTTGGTTTTTGCTTGAAAAGAATTACATATATCCTAGAAAATCGAAGTAGCATAAAATCGGACTGACAATTCAGTGGACCATTGCACCCCTTCATTGCACATGCAGCATGCCAGCCTGTCTGGCCAGAGGGGAGGAAGCTCTGGGAGACTGCTCATTCAGCAGCTGTGCAGAGAAAATGCAGCCTGTTTGATAGCAGCTGTCAGCATTGTTCTGGATGGGTTAGGGTGAAGAACAATGGGAGAGGCCAAGCTCTTCATCTTCATTGACTTTCAGGCTAAGAAAAGAAAAGGTTTAGACATCTATTTTAAGTGTGAAAGATCATGAGCGAGTACCCTTTAAAATGCAAATGGAATGAAACACTTCCCTTCCCTTCGAGGTACCATCAAGGCTCTTCTGGTTTCTTGGCATAGATAGCTAAAGATATTTTAGCAAAGTAGCCTGGGCTTGCAAGGACACCAGACTCTCGGTGAGCTAAGCTTCTGTTCTTGGCCTCTGAGTGCTCTTCCACTGGAGGAGTGGGAAAGTTCCACTTTTTTCTGTTCTTGTTGAGTGAGTGATGCCCATTTCTCACCCGTGTGTTAAAGTTGTCCAGTCTAGGAGAAATACTGAATCTTAGTTGTTTTCTCTTGCCTTCAGCCTTTATCTAGAGTCCTAATATTTAAGGAAGATTTTTTTTCACTTAGTTCCTTTTCAACTAAATTACTCAAATATTTTTATTCCTTCTTTTTTAAGATAGGATTTTACTATGTAGCTCTGGCTGATTTGCAACTAGCTATGTAGACCATGTTGAACCTTACAGAGATGCCTCCACATGCCTCTGCTTTCTGAGTTCTAGGATTGGCCAATACATCTGGCCTTATTTGACCTGCTAAAGCAGCTTTGATAGCAAACTTGTTGACTGGCAGAATGTTAACTATAGCACTGCTTTGTGTGTGTGTGTGTGTGTGTGTGTGTGTGTGTGTGCGCGCGCGCGCGCGCGTTTTACATTTGTTTCTCGGGTCACACTCAGGTCACTAGGCTTACAGGTTAGCCTTTTACCAACTGAACCACTTCTCTGGCCAACAAGATTTTTATTGCAGACTCCCTGCTTTCCCCCATACAGTAAGTGGTTCCATATTTATATCATTCCTTCCTACTCTTTCTCCATCCCCACTCTTTAAAACTCATTACCTCTTTAATGAATTGCCCTATCTTTTTCACACATACATGGTGCAAACACACACATACACACATAGAGTATACACCCTATGGAGTCCATTTCATGTTTCTCATATGTGTTTAGGGAGGACCACTTGGGATTAGATAACCTATTAGGGCGCTTGTTCCTGGGAAAGCAGAGTTGTCACTTTTGGTATCCATTAATTTGTATCTCTCCATCCAAGGGTGAGAGAGGCCTGCTGAGATTCCCCATCTACACTGAGATGCCAGCTGGTGTTGTCATTGTGCAGGTCTTTTTAGGCAGTCATATTATTGATAGTTCATGGATGCAGTTTCCTGTCATATACCTGTACAGCTAACAAAGCACAGTGATGACCACCATCGCAAGATAACACCAAGGATGCAGTACTGGCACCTAGGGCTTGGCAGTAACCAGGAGCTGTCTAAATGGATTTAAGGCTTACTGTAGAGGAGAGAATTCATGCCCATACTGTAAACCCAGCGAGCTACCTGTGGTTGGTGAGATCAGGAACTTAGGAGAACCAACTGCTGCCGCTTTCTAAACTAGGATAATTTCCCAACTTTATTCAAATATCCTTATAATCACTAAGAAGGAATAGTTCTCACCCTACATCAGATGCTTTTCCTTTCTCTCCCCCCTAACCCCCAGCAAATGGAAGCCATTTTAGTGCAGAGATTGCTTCAGTTGGATCAGTTGATTTCACATAAAACCACTTTTAGAAACAATGCATTGTGGAAAAGGGAATCTCATTTATTTGAGGTCTTGTTTCTAAATGTAGAGTCATATTGATGCCTATAGCAATATGAAAACTTCTTTTTATTTAAACTTGGAGTTTTACTAAAAACCAGATCTAAAAATCATTTGTTTACTATGGTGAATGTCTTATTAGTGGGGTGGCTCATGGCTACCTGAAACAGGGAATTAACTTAAGGGTGAGTCCCTGTTCTGCATGAGACTGGACCTAAAGCTTCTTTCAACCTCCTCAACTCCTATTGATTGGGCTTTCAAATAAATGTTTTTTTTTTTCAATCAAGTTATATCACAAAAAATTTAATGTGGATGCCCATATGCTATAAAGCTACACAGCTTTATCGAATCATGTTCCTCACCCACATGTACATATATCTTCTGTGAAGTGCAATGCTTACATTTGAAGTGTCTAGCCTGATCACTTAAGAGCACCTGTTTACCTCAAGTAGCCGCATTTTACAAAGGGTAGGTGGTTTCTGTCACCTGTTCCTTAAACTTTCCTGCTTGCTGAAAGAAAATAATTGAGTTTTGAGTGAAATAATGTAATAATAAAAGATGAGTATCCTTTTTCTTTTACTTTAAAGAAAACAATTACATGGTTGTATATTTTATTTTGACTACCTGTTCTGTAATTTTCTGGTGTTTATACACAGTAGATAGATAAACTTTTAGTGTCCCTGTAAAGACACAAATGTATGTGTATCCGCAGATATACATAGCTTCATACCTTTTGAGGGCCTAAGACCCTCCAAAGACATGGAAGACTTCTCCTAGCATGTGATTGAGCTTCTAGGAACTGTAGCCACAGGGCAGTTTTGTCTACCTCAGTTTGTCGATATAGTTGCCTAAACTCTTAGGTGTGACCTTGTGTACATAGTTTCTGTAGGCTGCCTTGTTACCTCATTGGCCTTTTCATGAATTTCTTGTGTTTCCTGAGTACATTATCTTATGATTCAGCAGAGCAAAAGCAGTTCCATTTTCCTCCTCTCCAGTTTGTTTCTGCAAACCTAGGTCCTTGACTGCGTTACACATGCATTTTCCTGCTGAGCTAGCCCTCCAGCCTTCTGTTTAGTTGTAAGTCCTCTGAAGTTCAAATGAGAGGACAGATGGAAGTGTAGTTAGGACAGACCAGTGTTGGTTTTCATGCTCAATAGAAGAGTATCCTAGTACCCTGCCTTTGTGATTTTAAGAGGTAGATTAGAGATTATCTTTCCTTTCTACAAAATGCTAGCTCTTTTGTAGGTGGCCTCATTGTTGATTATATAAGAAAATTTAAAAAGTTTTTTATACCAGTATCTGAACTCAAGAACTCAAGAAATTTGGAGCTAATCTAGGAAGTCGTAGTTTTCTTTGTAATCTACTTGGATACAGTGTGACTTACTTTTCATGCATATATCTTCTGTGAAGACTAGGATGTCTTTAGTTATTGGTTAGATTTCTGTATCCCTGCTTCATAGGCAAACTCATACCTCTTCATACTTTAAACCAACTTTGTATGAAACAAAATAAGCTTAGATTATTGTGGGTTTGGTAGCTGTAGAATGTGTGTGTCTGGGATGCCTGCATATTTGTCCAGGGAGGGGACTGTACACCTAAAATAATCAATCATAGATGTAAAATGCCCTGTACTATTATTACATGAGATGATTGCTTCAAGGATTAGCAAACTGTTGGAATATTTTTCTTTAGCTATAGGCGTTGGTTCTTGATGAGATTGTAGTGTTAGAAGTTTAGAGAGGATGAGCTTCTTATTCTCAGGACTACTGCACCTAATGCCAGGAAGGCCAATCTGTAAACCAACTTTACATGACTTTTTAGAAGAGTGGGTAGCCTGCTACTTGGAGAAGACCACAAAGGTACAATAAACATGGATCTTCTTGTTTGAAAGATTTAAAACTTAAATTCCAGTAATCTAGTTAAGTCAGCCCTACCATCCTCTGTCCCCATTTCTTTCATAAAACGGTCTCACTGTATAGCCCGGCTAGCCTGAAACTCAAATCCAACTGTTTGAGTTTTCATTATACAAGTATTATAGATGTGCATATTACTACATCCAGCTAGAAAATCATTTTTTTTCTGTATATCCTGTTTCTCCTGGTTAAGGCGGTTTGATTTTTGTTGTCAGATTTTTAATAGAATCTACCTAGTATCTTACATACATATGGAGCTTAGCCTTGATGTCAGGATCAAGTGTTTCCATAAATGTCTTAATTTTCCCTAGTTTGCACTGTAGTAACTAGAAAAGTTGCTGGTCATTTATTTAATTTCCCTATCAGGTGCTAAGGTGTGAATTTTAGTGGATTCCTTGGTATGAGTGTTTCATACTTAAACATACATGTTTTTAAGAGGGAGAAAGTGCTCCATAGAATATAGGCTATCACATTTTATAGATTAAACATGTGTGGGTGTATGAGGCTTTATTTAAATTGAGCTACATTTCATGTTAAATTGACCCTTTAAGTCCTACAGTCCATTAGTTAGTGTATTTACCATCACTGTCTCATTCTAAATGTTTTTGTCACCACTGAAAGAAACCCAGTGTCTGTTATCATTTGCTTCCCATGTCCTCTTTTCTAACACTGGCTTGTTCAGGATACGATGTATAAATAAATTCGTATAATATATAGCCCTTTGTAGTTGGCTGATTTTACTTAGCACAAAGTTTTCAAGGCTTTTCTGCCTTCTAGCTAAGTATCCCTAGGTGGCCTGGGAATTGCTATGTAGACCAGGCTAGCTACAAATAGGGATTTTCCTGCTTATTATGCTTCTGGAGTATTGTGATTAAACACAAAAGCTCCGACATTCAGATATTTTCTTTTGAGACAGGGTCTGAGCTGGTTACAATCCTAATAGCTGGGAATGAGTACTAGCATTATAGACATGCTCTACTGTGGCCCTTATGTAGTACTGGGGATCAGCTCCAGGGCTAAATGTACATTAGCGAAATGCTCTGCCAGTGAATTATAGTTGTTATTTTCAGTCAATAAGTAGATGATCAGGTTGTGTCTACTTGGTGGCTGTTTTGGATAATCCTGCTGTGAATAATTTCCAGGAGTTGATTTCTGTCCTTTTACCATATGTGTCCCCAGGATAGGACTCAGTTCTTCAGGCTTGGCTGCAGGAGACTATCTCTGGTCCCATTTGTAAGTTTTTAATGCAGATTTTTTTTTCTTCTGTTGGGAGAAAACCTAGGAGTGGGATCTGTAGGTCATTTGGTAGCTTTAACTTTAATTCCCAACATCCTTTCTATTTTCCAAAGTGCCTACACCATTTTACATCTCCAGTGGTGTATGTAGATTCCAGTTTCTATCCCAAACATTTGTATACCTTGTCTACTTTGTAGAGCCTAGGCACTCTGAGTGTAAAGAGGTAGCTTTATGTTTTAATTTACAAATCCTTTCTGGTTTTTGAAATGGATCTCCCTAACATGGCTTTTAAAAATGTGTCCTAATTCAGACCCTTTAAGTACTAGAGATTAGTCGTGAGTCAGGCAGTGAAGGCGGGATAGACAGCATAGCGGGACAGACAGCATAGTGGGACAGACAGCACAGCGGGATAGACACAGCATAGCGGGATAGACAGCATAGTGGGATAGACAGCATAGCAGGATAGACAGCATAGCGGGACAGACAGCATAGTGGGACAGACAGCATAGTGGGACAGACAGCACAACGGGGATAGACAGACAGCATGGTGGGATAGACAGCACAGCGGGATAGACAGCACAGCAGGATAGACAGACAGCATAGCGGGATAGACAGACAGCACAGTGGGATAGACAGACAGCACAGCGGGATAGACAGACAGCACAGCGGGATAGACAGACAGCACAGTGGGATAGACAGACAGCACAGCGGGATAGACAACATAGCCGGATAGACAGACAGCACAGCGGGATAGACAGCATAGCGGGATAGACAGACAGCATAGCGGGATAGACAGACAGCATAGCGGGATAGACAGACAGCATAGCGGGATAGACAGACAGCACAGCGGGATAGACAGCACAGCAGGATAGACAGACAGCACAGCAGGATAGACAGCACAGCATAGCGAGATAGACAGCACAGCGGGATAGACAGCATAGCAGGATAGACAGACAGCACAGCGGGATAGACAACATAGCAGGATAGATAGACAGCACAGTGGGATAGACAGACAGCATAGCAGGATAGACAGCACAGTGGGATAGACAGACAGCACAGTGGGATAGACAGACAGCACAATGGGATAGACAGCATAGCGGGATAGACAGACAGCACAGTGGGATAGACAGCACAGTGGCTGCACAAAGGAGCTTCAGCAGCAACACTCAGAAAGAGTGAAGATGGCAAGTATTCAGAGGTGTGGCTGTTTCTTTCTGATCCCTTTCTGGACTTCTGTAAGGTTCTTTTTTTGCTTTTTTTCAGCTTTATTGGAACACTGTTGACAAATAGAAATTCTATTTAAGAAGCATAACTTAATGTTTTGATTATATTATCACAATCAGCCATCTCATAGTCTGATTTCTGTGTAGATATGTGTGTATATGTGCTCCTGCCTGTGCGGAGTGCATTTAAGATCTCTTAGCAAATTTCAAATACACAACATGGTATTATTTACCCATGGCCACCATGTCTTCCATTAGATCTCCAGAAGTTATCCTATATATTGAAACTTTGAACCATTTGGCCATCATCTCCTGTTTTGCCCAACTCCTGGTAACTACTTACCATTCTACTCTGTTCTTCTCTTAGACTCTAGACCCAGGTTGGGCCTGGCATGTAGATTAGTTGTTAAGAGTGCTTGTGTAGAATGCATGAAGCTGTGAATTTGTCCCCAATACCTCCATAAATTGTGTATAATGGAAATATCTTAAATTCTGGAAGTCATGGTTATCTTAGCTACATAATGGGTTGGAACCCCTCCTACCCCTACACCCCCATATGTCCCAGCTACCCAAGGCCCTGGATTAACAGTGGTAACAGCAAAGTACATGCATGGGCTGTTGGAATGATACTGCAGTGTGCATGTGAGTGCAGATGTCTCTTTGAGACAATTTTATTTCCTTCAGGTATATATCAACTGTAGGATTGCTGTATCACCTAGTAGTTCTGTTTTGAATTTTTTTTATATTTTTTTAGAAGCTGTCAGGTGTTTTCTATAACAATATTGGTAGTTTAGCTTCCCAGAAACAATATCTGTAGACTCATTTTTTTGCTATATTTTTTACTAAAACTTGTCTGGTTTTCTTTTGATATTATCATCCTAAAAGTTATCTCAGTGTTTCTGAATGACCACTGATGACCAGTGATGTGTGACACATTTTGATATTTCCTTGATGTGACCCATCTTTGGAGAATTCCTTTTGTCTGTCAATTTGTCATTTCCTATTGCTGAGTTCAGATTTTGGTTTGCGGATATTTTCTCCTATTTCTAAGATCATCCATGTGTCATTCTCTGGGCCTTATAGTGCATTCCCTCTTTATTTTCTTTTCATTCAAGTGGCTGGAGAATTCTTGGTCCCAGTAAGCAGCTGCTTTCTGTTTGTCACTTTTGCCTGTCTTGAGAAAGAGGCCACTCACGTCATAGGATTTCAGACAGCTCTTGTAGTGGCCTTGAGGTCCACTGCAAGACAAACTTCCCACTTGATCATTCAGGGAGTCACTGTCTTTCTTCTGTTCTCCAAAGCCCCAAGATAACCGAAACCTACTTGTCACCTCTTACCTCCCTTAACAGTGTTTACATGCTTATTGTTGTCAGTGCTGCTTACTGTGATTCAGGTGTGGAGATGCCAGCTGAGGGGCTTTCAGTCCAGTTAGGTTAGGTGTGATTTTGGTGACACGGGTTTTCCTGGGTTTGTAAAATGAAATAAACTGGGATTTTGGTGGAATTCTTAGACCCCATGCATTTTCTTTCCGTAGTTTGCATCCTTTCTGGGCAGCTCTGTAGTGATGGACCCTGATGCACTTGTGATTGAGAAGAAATTTTTTTTTTTTTTTTTTGAGACAGGGTTTTTCTGTATAGCTCCAGCTGTCCTGGAACTCACTCTGTAGACCAGGCTGGCCTCAAACTCAGAAATCCACCTGCTTCTGCCTCCCAAGTGCTGGGATTACAGGCATGCGCCACCATGCCCGGCCCGAGAAGGAAAATGTTAGTCACTACACCACTACATGATTGTTCCAAATGTCAGCAACGCAGGCAGGTTCATTACAGTGTGGATTTGAATAGCACGGCTGTCTCATCATGTGAATGAGGATACTTCATGCCTTGGGCTTTCAGGATCATTAACTCAGGGTTTGGTGTGTACTTTCACCTCAGCCTGATCTCACCTCTTTCAGTCCAAGCAAATCCATACTTTACATGGCCTGTTTAGTTATCAGAACACTCCTTGGAAAATTTCAAGGTAGCCCTTTTATAGTTGGCCTTTTATTTCTTCCCTTTTATTTATTTATTGTTTGAATTTTCAAGTTGTTAGTAAGATAGCAGGTTTTCTTTCAAAAGTAAATTTATTTAGTTCTGTCATTGTTTTGTAACTGACGCAGGCACAGAACTCAGTGCACACTTACTTACGGGGATCTGACCATTCTATTTTCTCAAGTGTTGTGATAACAAGTCTGTCTTATTCCATCAGATTTTCTGTGGTGTTAGGGATTCATTTAAGCCACATTGACAGCCCCCTGTTTGATTTTTGCTTGATGTATTTTGAGACTAGTCTGCTCACGTTGGCTTCAGTCTGTTGTGTTGGGTCCTTCCTTGCCCCATTACTTTGGTTGTTCAGATTGAACTCAGCTCACCTGGCTTGCTTACAGATCCTTGACCCTCTGAGCTATGTTGACAGCTCTCAGATTTTTGTTTTTTTAGGTGTTTCAAGGGACTTGGATGGTGATGACAGTTAAAGCTTGAATTTGAAAAGGATAATGTTTTAAACAACAGTTTGCAGGATCACTTTGGAGTTAGTGGGTGGAATCCAGCTGTAACCAGTTTTTTCCAGCACTGGTGGCACTTTGGGTCACCTGGTTGTCTGGAGAGCTGCACTGTACATTGAAGGACATCGTCTTCCCTCAGATACAACTCCTGCTTGTCCAGGTGTCTCTGTCAAGTTGCTGTGTTTCAGAGTCACTGATTTCAGGAGATAGCCTGAGGAAGAAGATAGAATGAGGTTTATTAGGAAAGCGATGGTCTTCAAAATATCTTGTATTGTGTTTGCACTGCTGGAGACTGAACCAACAGGTATGAGCTAAGCAGGCTTCCCTCTGTCATTGATGAGCTCTACCTCAGGCTTTAAAATTTTACTTTAAGAATGACAGCAGTACGCACCATTTTTCTTGTGTCTCTATGTACTGTAAACCTGTAAGCATTAACTGAGAAGTCCTAATTTTTTTTTAAATATTCTAATACCTGTATAGTAGTGTGAATTAACCCATCCTTTTTGTCCTGTTTGAAAACAAGTGAGAGATGACGTTTGGGTCTGTGGAGGGCAGGTGCATAAAAGTTTTCTAGATGACAGAACTGTTGTTTTTGGCTGTCTGGCAATGCCAGCATTGTATTTGACTTAAGACACATTTTTAAAAGGTGTTGCTGCTTTTTGCTCTGGGAGAGGGTGATATGTACCAGAATGTCTCAGGAAACTGAGAGAAAGTGTTCCTTTAGTAACAGATGGAGTGAGGTGTGGGCTGCCCCTTAAAGTTAACTGACTCTGATGTGAGCCTTCTATTTAAAATAAATGTTTTATTTATTTTAAGATTTCTGCTTTTCGAATATTATCTGCTATTAGAAGAAAAGCCAATGCTGTGTCTGGGAACTTGGTTCTCCTTTACAAGTCTCCTTGAAGGAGAGCAGGGATCCAGGGGCAAGCACTGAGAAGTGTCCCGAGAGAAGCTATATTCAGGAAGCCTAGGAACGAGCTTGTGTTGTCTCCGCCCTTGGGCGCCATGATAACCGTGGACTGAGTGCATGGAATTGGGTGATCCCAACATTGCGCATCCTGGCTTCCCTGGGAGAAAAACAAAGTTGTCTTTGGAGGAGGTTGCCTTCTTCCTCCCTTGTGCTGTGAACGTGAACTTGACCTTTTTTTTTTTTAGGAAGCAGAGAGGATTTTAGTGCTTGAGGCTCTGTGCCTTTTGTCATATTTGAGCCTATGCATCCCACCTTAGGTGAGTTGTGGCTTCAGCTGGGATAATAAACATGAGTGTATTTGTTACCTTGGCTCAGGAGGCACAACGGGAGGTGCACATTCAAGTTTCCAGTAGCCTAGAACATCTAGATGGCTGTGACCCATCTTTTTGTTCCTCAGTTTTAGTTCTTTTTATGACAGTTTTGCTATTTTGCTCTTAAAATTATATAATTTATAAAAATATTTTCATTAAAGGAAATAAAGACCTTTTAAGTTTCCTGAGCCAAAGATGGTTGAGCCCAGTTACCCAGTTAGAGGGTGAGCTCTCTAAGTGACAGACATCTGTTTCTGCAGAGCCTGGAGAACAGGACAGGGTAGGAGCCAACTAGTCTGTTGAATATTCCCATTGGTAGTCATTACCCCAAGTCTTCGGTTTAATCACATACAGCTCCTTCACAGTCGTGACAAAGTTTAGGGTTATGTACGCTCAGTCCTCTTTTTAGTAGTGTATTTTGATCAGCCTTCTAGTTTGTTTGTTTGTTTGTTTGTTTTTTCTTCTTCTTCTGGAAGTTATCTTGGAATTTGGGGGGCGGGGTATGTGTAAGTCTTGACCCTGTGAGTACCCAGATAAATGTTTCCTAGCACAGATTGGCTACCAACTAAAATCTTGTCTTGAGGTGCTCGGCCAGTGGTTCCATCATGCAAGTTTGTGGAGGGCTCAGAGGGGTGTCATGCTGTGCTTGTCTGTGCTCTGTGCGGTCTCTTTCTCTCTAATCAGAGCTGTGCCTAATGACCCGAGGCGGGCTTGTGTTCGCTTCACTGCTTCCCCGAAGCTGGACGCGGCTCGTGCTCGAGATGTAATGATAGTAATTGCTAGTAGGGCAGACCTGCTCCTCGTCCTCCTCCAGGCACATTTCTTGTGGCAGGTGTCTCGTTCCTAATTAAGTGCTAATGAGCATGCCTAGCACACCGGGCGAGATGCTGCTGCCAGCATCTTCAGTTTTCTGTCTCACTGTTGCTGAGCTCTTAAAAGGTGACAGAGCAAGAATTAGTGTCTTTTGGATGACAGGAAGGTGATTTTACATGTAAAGAAACTGTGATTGTGATCTCAAGTGGAGAATGAGTAATTTATAAATACTTTGCAACAACGTTATTAATGCTGTCTGTTTGGGCCTCACCCCTGTTTTCCATTTACCCCTCTAATTAAAACTAATTCTCTTAGGAGTGGAAGTTTGAGATGAAGGTGGACTACTAAAGCCTTTTAAAGATTCTGGGAGTGAAAAATTTGCTGTAAAAATCACCAATTTTCATTGCTTAAGACGTTGCTTTTTTTTGTTTACTCTTAACGGTAGGAAACACATCTGAATTGGAATTAAAAATGAATTTCTGGTGTGGGTGGAAGCTACTGAATTCAGCTGTGCAGTGCTCTGTGCGCTCCAGTCTGGAGTGGGCAGTAAACAAACAAGCACTTCACTCCTGAGAAATGAGCGTGAATTAGAATCTTAAGAATTTTTCAAACATTACACCTTAGAAATATTTAACTGCTTTTAGTGTCTCATCAAAAACAAATTCTATATCGGACAGCTGAAATACATCTAGATAGATGGTTCAGGCCTATTTCTTATATATTTGCTTATTTTAAGTGTAATACATGAGAGCAGTAGTGTGGTTTCTTAAGGACAGGTTTGTTACTTTTGTAATGGATTAGGTGGTAGAGTGATAGCCCGCAGAGCAGGTGTCTGGGAACGGGCCCTCTAAATCTCTGCAGTCCAACAGTGCCTCTCCTCTCCAGGTTTCCACCTCCCATCTGTGTTCTGTAAGTTTGGCTTAGAGGAGTAACTCAAAAGTTGACTCCAAGGTTCCTTCCGGTGGTCAGCCTGCTTCCTAGGCCCTTCTCCTGCGTAGGGTCATATGGGGTGGCCGCAGGGCTCACTGGCACTTCCTACCCTAGAGAGCCTCAGCAAAGACCATGGAGCTGGGTTGATTCTGAGAAATGAGGAAGTCATCGCTTCCTTACAGTTCTCAGCGGGCTCCGTGAGTTAGGGACACAGGACAAGGTGTCGTCCAGATGCTAGCACTTCTTACTTTCTGAGTTTTGTGATTGTTAATGTTGGGTGAAATGTATTTACCCCATAAATAGTGTAGATACTTCCTTGTGGGGTATTTCCCATGTGCCTTGATTAACTTCAGTCAGCTCAGGACAGGGTTACAGCTGAGAGTCAGTGACACGCTGAAGTTTCTTCTTAGAGCCACTTAGATCTAGATGAGATACACACACGAATCTCTTAAAGTAGCCAGACGTGCCCAGTCATGAAGTTTGTTCAGGTGGCTTTCAGCAAAAAGTGGCCGGTGAAAACTCTAGGTTAGATTTGGGGATTGGCCGGGGGGTGATTACTGAGGGGCAAAAGCTTTTGAAGAGTTGAAAGCACTAACTTCATTTCCTCTTTCCTACCTCTGTCTCTATTTCTTCTCTGTGTCCAACTTGTGATTCTTTCTTACATCTTCTGTTATTTCTGCTTTTCCCCTGGATGGTTTCTCTATCACCACTACTGCCACCACCTCCTCCTCTTCTTTCTTCTGTTTCTCCTCCTCCTCCTCCTCCTCCTCCTCCTCCTCCTCCTCCTCCTCCTCCTCCTCCTCTTCGTCCTCCTCTTCCTCCTCCTCCAACCACTGCCAACAGCAGCAGCAGTTGCAAGCTCAGCATCTCTCCCATGGCCATGGACCCCCAGTACCTCTCACGCCTCACCCTTCAGGACTCCAGCCTCCTGGCATCCCGCCCCTTGGGGGCAGTGCCAGCCTTCTCGCGCTGTCTAGTGCTCTGAGTGGGCAGTCTCACTTGGCAATAAAAGATGACAAGAAGCACCATGATGCAGAGCGCCACAGAGGTGAGAGGCCGGGCAAGCCGGATTAGGCTTTGCTCTCATACTCAGACAGTGTGCAGAGCTGTGCCTCGCTGTGGACAGCCCCGCCCCACACAGAGAGCAAACAGTGAGATAACAGGAGCTGTGGCAAAGCTTCCCACTGACACTCAGTTCACCCTGCCACTCTGCGAGGCTTGCCTTGGGCAGCTGTGGGGCTTTCCACTCTTGCTAGCCTGCAGGCATCTTGACATCTTAGTAACTGCCTTTTTAATGCCAGTGGCCTGTACCATATTATGGAGAACTGTTAACTGCTTAATTGGGTAATTTTCAAAGAAAGTGATGTTTGTTAAATGGGGCGAAATAAGAAGTTAAATTTGAAAGTGAATGTGTTCAAATGAAAGGCTTGACAATTGCATCTGTTACTAGTTTTGTAGGCTTTAATCCTAGTATGCATTAAATATTGGGCAAATTGCACTTGACTAATTTTTGAAGAAAAGTAATTTATTCTGTCAAGAAATTAAAAATAGGCTTTGTGTATGGTTAAACTGTAAATCTTATGTTTACAAAAATACTGTAATCTTCAGGAAATCACTGTATTAGGAATGTGCAATGACTTATATAAATAAAGCCATTTTTTGAAACTGCCTGGGGCCTGTGTTCTAATTATTCCCCCCTTTTTTATTTCTGTTCTTGCCTCTGTGTCTGAACGGGCGTGTCTGTGCATTTCTTGGTAACCTCGGGAGCAGACAGAGAGCCGGGCACGGTAAGTACCCCAGCGCCTGTTGCACATGAACACAGACCCACTTGCTTTTCCAAGCTGCCTTCTTCAAACACAAGCACCAAGCAGACACACAGACGCCCTGCGTGTAGAGGCCTGGGTTTCGCATTTTTTCTTTTTCAAAAGTCATTTTACTTCTGTGCGTACTTGCCCTCTCTTCTCTTTTATCAACTCGGCCTTTGAGGAGAGGTGCCTGCTTTGAAAGTAAAGCTATTTGCTGCAACTCCTTACTGCTCAGTGTACAGCCCAGACCTACTTAAAAGTGTGGTATATATGCAGCCTAGGTTGCATATAGTTTAAAAGAATATTCATTTTTTGCCTTAACAGCTATGTTATTTCAATCTAAGTGGTTTGTTTTCCTTGTGACTGCATCTGAGTTGCTAGCTTTCCATATCTATTTCTTTGCATTCTTTATTGTACTGTAACCTTGATCTTAAATTTCCTTTACACCCAAAACTGTATCTAGTAGTAAATTCTTAAGAACCCGGGGCTTCATAGTCAGGGCTGTGTGTTTATAGACGTCATGTTTTCACAATCCTGAGTCACACATGCCCTTTTATGTGCTGAATCCTTACACCGCATGTGTCAGTTAATATTGGGGATCATGATTTTAAAGATGTAGAATGAAAACCTGCTCTGCTTAATGAGGGTGGCCCACAAACTCTTCCTGTTTATCCTCATTTCTGAACACAATAATATTTTGACCATCTTTAAATCGTGATTAAAAAAAGAGAGAAATAGGACAATGAATTTTAAATCATTCCTTTCCTGTCTTTTTCTTTCTTTCTGTCCTGAGAACTGAACCCAGGGCCTCTTGCCTGGAAGGAAAGTTCTGTATCATAGAGCTAGCTCCCAGTGCTGTTCCTCTTCATTCCTTCATATCTCTCTCTCTCTCTCTCTCTCTCTCTCTCTCTCTCTCTCTCTCTCTCTCTGTGTGTGTGTGTGTGTGTGTGTGTGTGTGTGTGTGTGTAAAAGGATTCTATCATTTCTACAATATAGGTCCCAAGAATTGAACTCAGGTTGTCAAATTTGGTGGCCAGTGTCTTTACCTACCTACCTACACACACACACACACACACACACACACACACACACACCTGTCAGATGGATCTCACTGCATAGTTTTGGGTGCTGGGTCACAGGTATGTGCCAACATCTTAAAGTTCTTTTGTTAGGTTTGTTAGGAGTTTAGGAAGAACATTGCATTTTGACAAGTTCAGGATTCCCCTACCACCTTTCTGTGTAAAATAGATATAGCTTTATAGGTTCTCTTTGAGATAAGTACTGCTGTGCTCTTGTATTGGGATTTGTCTAGGGGTATGAGTAAATAAAGGGAAAAGTAGTTAGGTTTTCAATGATCACAGTATAGGGTTTTTAAGGTAGTTTTAGAAGGAAGCTTTTAACAAAAGCTTTAACTAGAAAATAAAATAGCTCACAGGCAGAGTATAGGGTTGAGTCAATTGGCTTTCCTTCATGAAGAAACCCTGATGTTTTGCTGTTTTGGTTTCTTTATGGACTGTCCCCCTTGTCTTCCATGTTCACTCAGTACAGTCCACCATTTTGAAAACCTAGCTTTGGACCTGTAAAATCAACAGACGATGTAGTAAAAGAACCATGTTGGATGTTTTCCTCTGAATTTATTTTATTTGAGAGGAGGATTTTCTAATTTAATATTTCTTGCTTCTCTTATTACTCTTTAGCCTTAAGTGAAGGTATTCATTGAGTGTTCCCTACATGTAAGGTTGCTGCAGTTATGAGTAGATAACCTACACAACAAAGGTATTTTGTCAGTCAAAGACAGGACAAGTGACAGAAATGCCAAAAGACAGTTTCAATATCACAGCTCAAGTGTTTCCGCTGGCTGAGGACTGAGAAATAACTTGGGTACAAACAGGTTTGTATCCTGCAGCTGCTAGAGGCCTTGCTCATATGTAATCTTTCCAGTAGTCACTTACTCATAATTTTGGCTAAAGTTGTATACAAGTACTTAATAATTGGAGGAAATGAGGGTGTGGTGGGAGGCGGATGAGTTGGATATTCATGGTTAGTCTTTTAGCTAGCATATAGACTGAACGGTCTCGGTCTGGCTTTTCAGACTGACTGGGGGTTCTTTGCTTATAGTCACTTGCTCCTTACCACGCCTTTCACTTTTCTTTGTCCCTTCTGGTCACCCTCCTCCAAAATACCTCCTCCCTGTAGTTGCATCCTCAAAAGAGAATAAAACAGTTCTTGAATTTTAGGGAGCTATGGATTATTTCTGAGTTTACATTAGATTCAGTGAACTTCATAGAAACATGGAGGATGCCAAGAATAGAAAAGAAGTGGTGATGGCCTGTGTCTTTTAACATGTGAGAATTTTGATGAGCTTAGAAGTGTGTGTGTGTGTGTGTGTATACTGTTTTTCTGCCTAATAATTACATCTTTCATGATGAAAATTGGAAAAGCACACTAACTTTAGCCAAACATTAATATAGCTTGTAGAGGAATTGAATTGTTCTTTTTACCTAAGGTAGGTTTTGATGCAGTTATATAAAATTAAAAGTTAGCTTCTCAAATTAGCATAAAGTTGAATATGAGAGCCATATGAAGTCTGTATTCTTAGTGCCTGAAATATTGTAGTACTATATGATAAAGCACTTGGAATTGTTAATCTGATTTTACTTGACTCTTTGGTGCTATCTTCCTTCACTAGAGAGATGAAGATGATGGTTTCAAACCAATCTGACTAAATGTTTCTCTTTTTAAAATAAAATTACTGAAGACCCCTAAGGACTTGTTTCTTTTGGTGATACACTTCTACATTTACAAGATTAGAATAAAACTTTAAAAACCATTTAGATACAGAGCTATTCAGTTGTTAATCATTTTAATATTAATGAAAAAGCAATGTTTTCTTTAAAACAGACTTTTTAATGAGTGAATTGCCTTTTCCTATTTTCAAATATCTCTAATGCTAGCTTAAAAGAAACTTAAGTTTTGACCAGCCTGTATGTTCAGTCTGTGATACAGTTGTTTTCATGTCATTCTTGAAGAAAATTTGTCTTAAAAGATTTTGTGAAAGTTTTTGGGTTGTTTTTTTTTGGATGGGGGTTTTTGGCTCAAACTCAGACAACTTGAGCCTTGACTACACTGACTCACTACTATTATATTTTGTTGCTTTTTATATTGAACATACTGCTTAAATCAAATGCAAAATGTGCAGATCCAGAGGAGAACAGCTGTATGGTAGGTGCTTCATCTGTATCTCCCAATGATCGTATTACTTCGTTTGTTTTTTTATGTTTTAGGTTAGAAAACAAATGACCCTTCACATAGGCGATATGTTTTAATGTAAAGGCTGAAAAAATAATATACTAAGAATAGAATATTCCCAGTGGATGAGCCAGAATACCACAAAGGGCTTTTTGTGCTGGGCTTTCCTTGTTTGTTTGGTTTTGACCTATAATTCTCAAAATCCATTCCTTGCCTGCCTGTTTGTTGGTTGTTTTTTCATAATTATTTTGTGTGCAGATGTCTCTGTACAGGTGTGCCATGGTATGCATACAGAGGTCAGAGAACTATTTGTGGAAGTCAGTTCTCGCCTTTATTCATCTATCTACTGAGCCATCTTTCCAGCCTCTTCCTTTTACTAGAGACAAGGACTTACACTCTAGTCCAGACTGACCGACCTCGGACTCATGGCAATTTTCCTGTCTCCAGTTGCTAAGTATTGGGATTGCAGGCAAGAGCCTACCATGCCTGTTTGTTGTTGCTTTGCTTTTAACTTATACGCCTTTATTTGTAAGTACGGCCGTTGAACCAATAAATAGTAAGGAAAGGCCGTATTCAGTGAATGTGTGTTTGCCAGTGTGTATGTGCACCATGTGAGCACCCCTTGCTTGCCAAGGCTAGAAGGCGGCAGAGGTCAGTTGGAACAGACAGTTGTTAGGCACTATGCGGACCCTAGGAACTTAACCCGGATCCTCTGCAAAAGCAACAAGTGTTCTTAATTGCCGAGCTATTAATAATAAAAGAAATAATGTACAGATATTGTTTGGTTTAAAGGTGACTTGCATTAAATTTTGTCTAAAAGGAGCGTCACTTAAACACATCTACTTGAAGTTCTTGGCATTGGAGGATCAGCAAATAATTACATTTCTTTAAAAGAAATGGCAGAACAGTCTAGACATGGTAAGTGCATACCCATAATCCCAGTAAGTGCACCTACAGTTAGGAAAATGCAGTTAGACAGCCGGCAGGATGGCGCGGCTGGGAACGCAGCTTCGTGACCTGAGCGCCATTCCCTTGGGTTCATGTGGTAGGAGGAGAGAATTGGCACCTGCAAATTGTCCTCTAATCTGTACATGCATGCTGTGGTAGGTGTATATCCCTACCCTTGTGGGTACACACACATACGCAGAGAACAAAGATCTCTTTAAAATGTAAAATCCAGGTTGAACAGTGCATTTATGGATGTGAGGGTCCATCTGCCTGGGTGGCCCGGATCTCATGGATCCCACCGAGCAGGCCTGCTCAGTACAGCATATTCAGCTTTGCTGAAGGTAAATAAGGATAGCAAAGAGTCTTTTGCCTAACTACAGATTAAAGTTTGAGAAAAGATAGCTTAGAAACTCAGGCAGGAGTTGAGGTGACTCCTGTGAACTGTTAACTT
Source organism: Apodemus agrarius (assembly GCA_964023405.1). Lineage (NCBI taxonomy): Eukaryota > Metazoa > Chordata > Mammalia > Rodentia > Muridae > Apodemus > Apodemus agrarius. The sequence continues at coordinate 82,646,507 of OZ030009.1, forward strand.
TCAGGTACAATAGGAAACCTGAACTGGGCCTAGGCAGTTGCCCCTCTACACAGGCCTGTGTTGGTGGTATTTATCACTGCTTGAAAAAAACTGACATTCCTGCTGTGAATTAACTCCTCAGGGAGACAAGCCTAGTGATCCTAGGGGTTTGGGGTTTGGGGTGGGTGTGTACCTGTGATGGTGGGAGTGGGATTTCTTTCCTCAGGTGAGTGCTGAGGCTTGTGCCACCTGGAAAGACATTTAGGTCCGTCTCACTGTGATCATTGCAAACACGGCGTCTTTCACCCCATCAAGTTTTATTTATTTTTTCAATTTTATTTTTATGTGTATGGGTTTTTTGCCAGTATGTATGTATGTATTACATGTGTGCCTAGTAATCTCAGAGACTAGATGGGAGTGGATCCTGTATTGCAGATGATTGTACGCTGCTGTGTAGGTGCTAGGAAATGAACCCAAGTCCTAGGAGATGAGCCAGTGCTCTTAACTGCTGAGCCATCTGTCCAGTCCAGCCCCCATAGCCAGGTTTAGACTTCAGTTTGTATCTTATAATTCAAAGTCATTGTGAGTAGGCATGTGGTTCTTTTCCTTTTTTCTTTTGACCTTACGATGATTGCTATTTTCCCACTGGAAATTCATATCAGCAGCTAATATAGCATCTGCATGTTTGCAATGAACTGTAGACATAAATGCTGTCAGAAATTCAAATGACTCAGGTCCTGGCCTAATGCTTTGTCAGTGTGGGGCCATTTCTTACATTAGAAAATGCAGTTTGAATATCTTATCTGAAGTGCTTGGGTCTAAAGAATATTTCAGACCTGAGTTTTAGTTTTGGGAATATTTGTAGACTTACTGGTTGTAAATTAAAATGCTCTGAAGTCTAAAGCTATTGTTTAAAAAGTTCAGGTTTAGGAACTCTGGAATTTTGCATTTCAGATTAGAGATTCTCAGCCATATCTGGGCTGTAGAGAATGGAGAGGCATCAGAGTACCCCAGTAAGAAGGCTTGGCACACTGACTGCTGTCTCTGTTATAGGTTGGAGACATAACTGTGTTAAAGCCACTTAAGTTGTGTTTAACTATTTGTTCTGTTCCAGAGTGACTTTGTTTTGCTTTTTTTTTTAGAAAAGGAGTGTGAAGGGCAATTTAGGGGGCTGAGAGGTGGTGACAGAGCCATGTGGTTTAATGTGTGACATTCAGGTATAATATCGAAGGCTCAGTCTCCTCTCCTGCAAGCATAGATCTCTGTGGTCCTGGTACAGCTTACCTACCTTCTGCCTGTAACTGAGACAGATGAGCCCTCTTCAGGCTTACTGCAGAGTTTGGAGAGGTTACGTGTGTGCCCTGTGGATACATTTTCCACTTTCTTATTGACAAGTGGTGATCCGTGTGGTTATGAGTAAAGGTGCATTTTTTTTTTTTTTTTTGGAAGTGGGTAGTAGAAAATGTGAATGACCGATTTGTACTGCTGCAAAACTGTTGTGTAGGGTGATGGCTTAATTGCCATCATGTGTAGATTGAGACGACAGACAGATGTGATGGGGTACATCCTTACCTAATTGTTTTAATGTTCCCCAAGAAGTTAATTGCCAGTGTGGAATGTGCTATCAAATTAGGTTCCCACCGTCTTAGTGTGACTGAGGATAAATGAGGTGACTACAGTCTCCAATCTGTGCCACTGACACGGCCACTTGTCCTGCCTGCCGGGGAGAGACTGTTCCCGAGAGAATCAGCACAGCAGCTGGAGAATCCGTTTGCGTGGTGCTTTCCCTTGATGTGAAGAAAGCCTGTCTAACATGTGCTGTGCCACTGACTGGCTCTCTTGTTTGCTGTTGGTTTCAAGGTTTAAATCTGTTGTCAGAGAAGTTTCTCAAGTGCATGGAGGTTTCTGAGTGTTTGAGAAATGTAGCCTTCACAAGACATTTTGTTAAATACAGGATTTTCTGAGTCGGTGTGTGCAGTCACTACTGATAAATTGCTAAAGAAGAATAAAGTTTCATAAAGACTGCTTTTATCCTTATCAAAGTACCCAGGTCTTGGCTGCCTTACTTATTTAGTGGGTTCCCAGAGTGCAGTGACAGATCAAGATAAACTTAATAATCGAGTTTGCTTGAGGTTTAAGCCAGTGCTTACACTGTAAATTCTTACAGAAAAGTATGCATTTGGATATTTAATGTTGGATATTTTAAGAAATTATTGGCTTCCTTTATCACTAGGTTGAATACTTTGCTGTCTTGCCCAGTCTTAGCCATTTACTGCAACAGACAATGCCCTGGTGTGTTTTATGAAGGATGTTCCCTGTTATAACAGTCCTTACCGCAAGGGAGTGCACACAGGTGGTTTTCTTTGGGGATTTTTTTTTTTTCTTCTGAAATAGGTGTTCATGGAGCCTCAGCTGCCCTTGAACCACCTGCCTGAACTTCCTGGCTGTTGCTCTTCAGGCTTGTTCCACTCCGCCAGCATTCCAGGTGGTTTGACTGGGAGCTTTTCCCTTGGAGAACTCCACAGCTGCCCTCCGGGTAGTGTGGATAGATGTGACTCTAGGAAGCTCATAGCTTTAATAGTTATTTGTTTGCTGTTGATGTAGATAGTCCAAGATTTAGTTTTTCTCAAATAATTCCAGGTTGTCCTGAGGGAAGAAGCCCCTCTGTGCTGGGCTCTGCACCTGGTCCAGTGATTTCCTGTGTAGTTTCTGCATACACACAGGAGAAACTGAGCAAGTGAGGTTTACCTGTATTTTCTTTCTGAGATATGTCAAATAAGCCTAAAGGAGAGAGAGCCCTTTAGAGCATAAACATGTACAGCACACAAAGCTATAGCTTAGAATTCTAACTTTGTTTGGTAAACATTGGTTTTAGACCCTGATTTGTTCTTATGTGTCATATCCCCGTAGGCCGCCTAAATCCTAATTTGAGTTCTTGTAGAAAATATAAGATAAGATGATTTTGTTTATTTAACATTTTTAAAACAAAAACTTAAAAATGCAGCCTGAAAATCCAAGTCCTTGAGATGTTTGTAATAGAATTCTGCCCGGTGTTGACAGCTTGAGATGCCCTGTAGATTGTTTATAGTTGTCAGCAGCAAGGTGAACTGACAGCCTGGTGGTCTGGCCAAGATGAACACTTGTTCTGGTTCTGGTTCTGATGTGGGTAGAAATCTGATGCTGTTAAGTCTTGATTCAGCAGGCATCTATTTGATGAGTTCTGTGCAGTATATTAGAATCTTTGCAAGCTCTGGGAAGAGCCTTTTGCCATAGCACACAGGTCTGTAAGGTCTATAAAACTGGTCTGTACAGGACAGCACCCAGGGGTAGATGTATTGCTTGTGGCTTTGCTGAGGGCTTTGCCAGTGCATGTCTTGGCTCATTAGTATTAGGGTTTATGAATGGAAAGGCAGAAAGTCTTATCTTTCTTGATAGTGTATGTGTGGAGGTGTGTTTGCTGGTGCAAAAATGTGTAGAGGCTTGAGGTCAACCGGCCACCACCTTAGTCTTTCAGACAAGGCTTCTCACTGAACCTTGTGTTGGTCATTTCGGTGGGACTGGTGGGCCACTGAGTCCTTGGATTCACTTGTCCCTGTGGCCTGCCTGTCAGTGCTGAGGTGACAAGACACACCTGCTTTAAGTGGGTGCTAGTGATCTAAAATGCAGTTTCCATGACCACACAGCAAGCGTTTCCTTCCCTTCGCCCCTTTTCTCTGTTATTATTTGTTGTTCTGCATTTTGCTTATTTATTCTGTGTGCCTGTGTGTGTGTGTGCCTCAGTTTATGAGAATAATATGTGTGCCGGTGCCCAAGGAGGCCCAGGGTGTTGGACTCCATGGAACAGAATTACAGAAAGTTGTGAACTTGCTGATGTGGGTACTGAGATACTGAGAACAGAACCCATGTCCTTTGCAAGAACAGTAAATGCTCTTAACCACCAAGCATTCTTTCTTAGCCCCTCACACCCCTACTACTCCCTTTGATTTAAGAGACAGGGAATCTCATAATATTTCCCAATAAAGTTTGCTCACCTTGAAGTAGATTATTTGGTTTGCCTAATTGTGTGTTTACACTTGGTATGGAAAATCTGTAAACCAGATAGATCAAGAGGTTGTACATCTGACTGGTAAGGAAGGAATATCAGGCATTGGTATGTCACAATAGAATGTTTAGTGCCAGTCACCAGAGCCATTGTTGGTTTTATTTATGTGATCTATTTAGATACAAATACTTTCTGAAGCCAAATTTAGAATTTGCTTTCTTAGGAGAGGAAGCACTTACACATTCTACCACTGAAAGTGGTAGAATGATTGTAGTCTTAGGTCAGTCATATCTACTCTCTGGACATTATTTGGTGTTACAGGTAATATACAAAATGAAAAGGAGTACCTTTTACAGGTTGCCTTTGCCTCTGCCCATATAGTAGGAATCTGCTGTCTTTTGTGTTTGATACATTATTGCTCTTTCTGGTATGTGTTGGTATAGATTTTACTGAAGGCCTTTTACATGCTCGGCAAGTACCTAACCATTAACTGCAAGTGTTTTAGGAACTTGAAGCCATTTCAATTTCATTGTTTTGCAGTCTTTTAAATGCTTTTAAGATACTGTAGACTTGTAGATACCCTGTGACATAGAATCATAAATTTTGAAGAAACAAAGGGGCTATTCAGTCAGTATTTTAGTTTTATCTTTTATTTCTTAATATGTGTATTTTATTAGTGACTTGTAATGACAATCAAGATACTGTCTATCCATCCCTAGGAGCGAGCAGCAGGTGGGTCACTAGAATGGTACTTTCACTATCACAAGAAATTAAGCATACCTAGAAGTTACTTAGAGTTTCAGGAGAGGAAAGGAGATGCATCAGATACACACACACACACACACACACACACACACACACACACACGTATCTTGGGCAGTAGTTGGAAGTCAGGTCAGGAACATTGATGTTGCTTTCTGAGTAGTGCAGTAGGCTAGAGCATTACACTCAGAAAAACTGGTCATGGATATAGGATACATTCTGTCTTTCTTGGAGAGTGGACTTAAAGCTTAGTAGTATGCATTTAGCAGTGGCATGAGGCAGGTTTCCTGACTCTGACCTCCAGGCCTCCCTGGCCTCCCTTCTTACCTTCTTTGCTGCTTTTTTGAATTAAAAAGCATTGCGACGCTTTTTTTTTTTTTTTTTTTTTTTTTTTTTTTTTTAACTGTAGTTAAATGAGGCCAATTTTCTGGTAACCAGGGATGTTACTTACTAGTCCAGACCAGATTTAGGCCAAATTACAGAGCTTTTCAAAATCTTTTCAGGTTATGGGCCTCATAGAAGCTGCAGAAATGGAACGTACAGTAGTAAGTTCTGAACTTAGAGAAGCAGAGGTCTCTAAACATAGTGACCTCACGGGTCTGCCACTGAAGTATAGTGTCCCAGCAGAAACGGATGTTCTTGTAGAAGAGTAGTAGGACACTTTGGGGTTTAGTGTAGTGTGCGTGATCACTGCTGATTTTGCAGGAGAGACTTTAAAGTTGCTTCAGACCTGGACTCTGTGACTTATTTTATTTTTACTTATTCACATTACATCCCACTCACTGCTGCCCTCTCTGTTACCCCCTCCCATGGTCCTTCTCCCACCCTCCCACTTCTCCTGTGAGAAGGTGGGGCCCTCTTGATATTCTCCCTCCCCCACCCCCCTGGCATTTCAAGTCTCTGAGAGGCTAGGTGCTTTCTCTCCCATTGAGTCCTCTTCATAAGCACTGGCGCAGAGGTAAGAAGGTTGAGTGAGATGCAGCCCTACTCAAAGATTCATTTGCTTTGTTCAGAGCCTGGATATAACCTCAGGGCTAGAATTTCTCAAATACACTAGTAAGTGCTTTGCAGGGGGTTCTTTAATTCCCAACATTCGCTGGAGTGGGCCCTGGTTGGAGTCTGAGTGTTTTAAGGGAGGCAGTTTTAAATCCTCAGTTCCTGGATCTCAGTCAGCTCACCTTTCAGCCCCAGGCACTGTGGGCCTTGGAGCAGCTGGAGACTGAATCTGGTGGGTCATTCCACCTTTTATCTAATCCTCCTGGCCATTTGTTTTGTTTAAACAATCGTGAATAAAAAAAAGCTCCGCTTTTTTGGATCAACTCTAAAGTGGGACAAGAGGTTTCAAGCTGCCTCTAGTCCCCTGTTTTGTTTTTGTTTTTTGTCTTTCTTTTTTGTTTCTCTGTGTGGTGAAACTGTCAAAGTGGGCTGCAGGGCTTATCCCCATAAGTTAGGAGAGCCAACCACCTGGCTGGCTGCATCTGACTGGTAAGGAACGGAAATCACAGCCTTAAAAAATGTTACGTAAAGCATTTCTGTTACATACTGTGTATTGTCCAATTTTGGTCCAGGGAAGGTAGCATGATCCTGACCCTCCGCCCCACCAATCCTTAGTTCTCAAGCCTCTTGGCAGAAATTGGGGTTATCTGGGCCTTGTGAAAGGCAGTTTTTGCACAGCTCCTCATTCAGTATTGTTGAAGGCAGTAACACATCACTGAACAAATTGGCCCCTTGCATATGCTAATCTGGCTCTTACAAGAGCTCTTTGTAATAGTTGTGCTTTAGCCTAAGGGGAGATGGGAATTGAAGGGCTGGGCAGGTCATGTCACGTGACCCCAGAATATCTAAAATGCCTGTTTTCTCTGGGGTAACAGTTCATACTCAGCATGTGCTGATATAAGTGTCCTTTATGGTTTGTGGCATAGTTAGTCCAAGTTCTTGCTTTTGTGTAAGGCCTGCTTTTGCTGTTGAAGGTTCACAACTAGCTAAGATTTCTTCTTTGGATATTAAATTTCAGTGGTATTGGCTAACAATGCCAAATCATATTTTTCAACAGTAAAATAAAAGAACTTAAACATCCTTTCTTGTTGTATGGGAAATGTGGTCTGCCGTTGAGGAACTACTATTACTCCCTCCTGCATCTTTGGTGCCTTTTCTGGTCATAATATGTGCCTAATAAAGTGATTAGAAATTACTCAAAGGCTGTGCATATTCCTCACCAAAAGTTGCAGTGAAAATGAGTAAAAACACTTGTATATACAATAGCAAGTGCCTATTTTTTCAACACTAAACAGAAGCACAGTTTAAGTAAATAGGGCCTCAGGGATCTACCCAGGTTTAAACTGTTAAATAAATGTAAAGTCTTTAGAAACTCTGTCTAAATGTTTGCCACAGGGTCTTAAGACTTGGGACTTAACAGGGATGCAAGGTTATTTATTGGTGTGTCCAGTCTCTAAAACAGTTCTTCCAGGTTGGGTTTCCTTGCATACAAAGAAGCCTAGGAAGAAACCTTTATTAGTACTTTTTTGTCTTGCAGAGTAATTCCCTCTTGGTCCCAGACAGCCTAAGAGGCACAGATAAACGCAGAAATGGTCCAGAGTTTTCCAGTGACATCAAAAAAAGGAAGGTGGATGATAAGGATAACTATGTAAGTGAATAAAGAACTTTCCCATAATAATCATTTACTTACTGCTTTCCTTACGAGCAAGCATCCAGGGGTAATGCTAAGAGTGAAGTAATTCTCTCTTCATATTGCCAAGCAGGTAAGTTCCTACACTGGAGGATGTTGTTTCCCGTTGGGGCTGTATATTACACTACACTTCACGGGTTTAGATTTTTCTAAGTTACTCACAAAGGAAACTCGAGAGTATCAGGTTAGTTGTATGAGGCAATAGACCAGTACCTGAATGCTAAAGCAGGAGGATTACAACGACAAGGCTATGGAAAGAGAACTTGTCTTAAATCAAAATTTGCAGATAGCTCTGTGGTAGAGTACTTTTAACATACGCCAGGCCTTGGATTTGATCCCCAGAATGGTAAAATACATACACACAACAAAACAGACAGACAAACAAAATTAACATCCGACTGACTTGAGCCACTTGCCTGTTAGCCTTGAAGGAAGGATCTGCTTTGGAGCTGTGAGGAAGTTTAGACACAAGGCTTCTGTTTCTTGCTGGCTTGCTTAGGCTTAGGCCTTCAGCTAATAATAAAAGTTTGAGTGCTGGGATTAGTGCCAGGAACCCTGTGCTCTGACACAGATTATTTCATTTAGTTCTTACTAAAACTTGCCAACTTGGGTTTCATCTTCATTTCATAGCTAACAAAGCTGGCCCAGAGCTTGTGTTTCAGCCAAGGTCATGGGTTAGTAGCACCCTGGAAGCACCTTATTCCAAAGCTGTTCTGTATTGCAGCCCTGTGCCTATTTTTAGAATTGGCATTTCTCTAGAGGTCCTAGATCAGTTCACAGTTTATATCATGATTTAATAAACATCTCAGAAACCAAGGTCATTGACTCTCCAGTTTAACCCAAGCCCTTTAAATATCCTTCTGCCCCTGTCTGCTGCTCAGAGCTGCATGCATTTGCTTTCATTTGGAACACTCAGTGTTCAGGAAGGTCTGTGATGGTCAGAAGGTGGATCATTTGCTGATACCCAGTTCTGTGTTATTAGTTTCTCTACGAGGCTTATATATTTAATTCAGCAACAAGGAACCTAGTATCAATATCTTGCTTGGCCTGATGTTGTTCTGGTACTAATGACTTGTCTCCTTACAAAAATTAGATTGGGGTGATATAACGAGATTATATTGGAACATGTGAGAGGCAAAACCTAAGACCAGAACTCCTTTGCAGAAGTTTACTGTATTATGCCCGCTGGTTTAAATTTGCAGAAGGGCCCAATACAAAGCTCCATTTCACTTGTCAAAAATAAGAATGATTCACATTGGAATGCCATGGGAGGAGTTAGAGGGTCCTGAAAATGAGGATCTAGAAATCAACACAAAACTCTTAGACAGGATGAAGATAGTTTTCTACAGCAGAGTAAGATGAATCTGTTTACCACATCCTGTTGCATGTTTATGAAGTATAAGGCAAGAGTTTAAGATCCCAAACAGAAATGATAAAAAGATAGGACTATTAATTTATCCTACTTGGGTCATTATAATATTGTATAGGTATACATCATATTTTTCATTGGAAGGAAAGTTTTTTTTTCCTAAATTGAAAAGGAGTGCAATGGTGGTAAATTCTTTGCTATAGTTAATCCATTTTATCTTTGGTACTGTGAACATTGTAATGATTCTTTTCTTACAAAGAGAAGCCCCTCTAGTGTATGGCTGCTTACCATTTCTGCTCTTGACAGCTGGGAGCATTCATGCTTTTCTTTGACACTAGGAGAAGATACATTTTCTTAATTACTTTTTTCAATGAAAATATTTCAGTAAGTTTAATTTGGATGCTTCTGACTTCAGCATTGGCTTTCAGTTTATGTTGCTGGTAAACTCCATAGTACTTTCATATTGGACTAGGAGTGTGGCTTGGCCCTGAAAGTGAAGACTACCCCTCAGTGACATACCTTGTCCAGTAAAGCGAGATTTAACAAACATAGCCACTAACTAGGGGCCAGGTGTTCAGACCTCCGAGCCTACAGAGGACACTTTTATGCCACACTAAGAAAATAGAATTTTTCCAACTTTGATGTGGCAGTGAACTCACCTTTAACTGAGCAGCTTTTCTGAATGCATTCGAACCCTGGAATTTCCTGTGATTAGCCAACTCTATAGTTCAGTGAAAAGACAGTAAAGACCCCTATACTTTCCAGCTTCCTTGATCTGTTTTCTTTCATTCTCTCAATACCTTGGGCTGAAGAGCCATATCTTTTTTTACTCCCTTATGTATGGTGCCTGAATGTACATGTGGATGCATGAAGTTGACATTGTATCTTTGATAGCCCTCCAATTTTTTTATTTTATAGAGGCAAGAGTCTTGCCAATTTCCCATAGTCCATGTACCTAGAATGTCCAGAGATCCCCTGTCTGTCTCCTGAGTACTGGAGTTACAGGTACCCTCTAAGCCTGTGTGGCATTCCTGTGAATGCTGGGGATCTGAACTCCAGTCCTCCTACACAGTAGGTACTTCAGCCATTGAATTAAATCTCTTAAGCCACCTGCTCCCCTGCTTTTTTGAGACAGAACATCTTATATAGTAGACAGGCAGGCTTCAACTCACTTTGTGACTAAGTATGACCCTGACTTGAGCTTTGATGACTTGAGTACTGTGTAGCACTACATCTGATATTGTCCAGTTCTGGGGATCAAATCCAGGGCTTGTCTATAGTAGGCACTCTGTACTGAGCTGTATCACCAGCTGCCAAAGGTTTATTCTTTACATGCGATAGATCTTGAGTTTTCTCCCATAATGAGTGACCTCATGGGAAGGTGGTACAAGTTAATTTATCTCGATGGTTATAAATTGTCTGTGAGCCCCATACTGACTAGCTGTGTATCTTCAAGTATAAAAGCAATGTGGACTGAATTCTCATATAAAGGTTTACAAATTCTTATTCTAAGAAAGATGTCTTCATTGAAGACATCAGTCCCTTAGAAGGTATGTTTTATGAGCAAATTGAGATTAGGCAGCTGACTTGTACTACAACTCAGTGTACCCAGGTTGTAGGAAGGGGGTGGAGGGGAAGATGGTGGTAAATGCCTGTGGACTGGAAGGGAGCAAGCATGTTTAGTTTGTCTGCTACCAAGAACTGTTGAAAGAAGTTGAACAGTTCAAAACTTATTCTTAGCCCTTTACTAAACAAAATTAATTTTTTTCTAGGACAGTGATGGGGACAAGAGTGATGACAACCTAGTTGTGGACGTGTCTAATGAGGTAACAGTGTGTTTCATGAAGGGCTCTCTTAAATAGTGCTGACAAAAGTCCACTTGTAAGTGAAGGGAGTTGAGTCACACTTGTCTGCATCTTACACCTTCGTGTATCAAGAATTTAATGGATGTTTATAAATGGGTAGTCATAACCTAACTGAAACTGTAATTTCCCTTTTAAAACATGAGGTTTGGGAGCGTAGCTCAGTTCAAGAGTGTTTGTCTACCGTTGGCACTAACACTGTTTGATCCCCAGCCCACCAGAAAGAAAAATATGTTTCCTAAGTCATTTTTATTCTCTGTGTGTGTCTGGCTAGAGGACACACCTGGGTGTTTTGTAAATACCATTTTCATTTGGTGAGCATAACACTCCTCAAATCTAAAAGATTTTCGGGATTATCCTTTAGTTGAGAGTACGAAAAAGTATGTTCTTTCTGAGCTAAAACATGTCAACTTGTTGTTGTGTGTTGAGGACCCTTCTTCTCCGCACGCAAGCCCCACACACTCACCCCGGGAAAACGGAATCGACAAAAACCGTCTGCTGAAGAAAGATGCTTCAGGTAGCCCGGCATCCACAGCCTCCTCTGGAAGTTCCTCTTCCCTGAAATCCAAAGAAGTGAGCCTGGTAGGTAGGAGCTGCTCTTTTCTCTGGGTGGCACTGCCATTCTCTCTGGGACATGGGATCCTGAAGTGTGCAGACTGGAGATTTTGCTGCCTAAAGCTTTTGTGTTCTAGTGTTGAAACCAACCCTGGCTATCTGTCTTACTGTTTACCTTTACCTCATTTGTGTCTTGGACCACCATTAGAGTGGGTGTGTGAGTTTCCATGTGTATCTATTTTCTCCTTAGATATGGTCATTACTCATTTCTATGTCACTTAACAGATGGTAGTGGGTAACTGTCATAAGGAATCGTGATTTTGTTAAGCCACTGTTTATGGGGTAAGCTGAGCCATTGTGCATATCACATCAGAACTGGCATGTACACAGGAGGACCGGGATCTCCAGAGAAAACATCATAGCCCATTCATGGGGTCCTTTAGCCACTGAACAAATCTTGTATAATGTCGTATGGTAGTGTTTGCCTGTAGTGCCTATATTTGAGAGGATCTGGCAGGAAGGAAGCTCTTGAGGTAGAAGTCAAGTCTGTCTCACGTTGAGAGACTACCGCAGTTAATCTTTACATTGGTAGCCTCAAGGTTATCCCTTCATGCAAGAAGAGTAAAGCAAAGCCTGAGTAACTTGTCGAGAACATCCTATCCCATCCTAAGCCAGAGCTGGGGGTTTTGGCTTCCTCTGATTTCGACACCCTGGTCCTTCTTGAACAGTGTTCTAGGGACACAGGAACTGAGAGATAAAAGAAGATACCCTTTTTATAGTGTTACCGTCTCAAGTTATAAAGGTTGCCGGCAGGTGATAAGTCTCCTATTTATACTGGTGGGTCTTCATTAGTTAGGTAGCCACAGGGATGTCCTTCGGGGACTGTGTATAAGCATTGTGGGATGGGCATTTCTGGAACTTTATCTTCAAACTGCTGGTTTGCTTTCTGAAATAACTGATAGTTCCGTTGTTTGTCACCCGTCAGTCTGAATCCCTAGAAGGTGAGGCTGGGAAAGGGCTCCACTTTTGCTGTTTGAAGGGCAGGTGTGGGAAGAATCTCTGTGTGGTCATCTTTCTAACACGGTAAAGACCCAGAGCTCACAAGCTTCATGGAAAATTCTTTTTAAAATAAAATTTGTGTAGGATCATGCTCTGTGTGTCTCTGGCTCGAGTTTTAATCTGGCAGGAAGAGGAAAGGTCAACATCTCTCACTCACAAGTTAATGCTGTCAACATTGTGTGGATTTGTGAGAATTGGCTAGGGAGTGACTAGAAGGTGCCCAGTGCCCCAGCTGCTGTTGTGATAAATTGTGTAATATGGTTTGGATTAAAAATAATACTCATTTAATTTGTTTAATGATACCAGCATGAAAAAGCCAACACGCCTGTTCTGAAATCCAGCACACCAACGCCTCGGAGTGACATGCCAACCCCGGGCACCAGCGCTACTCCAGGCCTCCGTCCAGGCCTCGGCAAGCCTCCAGCCATGGAACCCCTTGTCAACCAAGCAGGTCAGCACCCCTTCCCCTACTGTGCTTTGTTTCTGCTACCCCAGCTGGATGTGCTGTCTGCTAATATCCTGACAGTCTGTCCCCGAATGTGAAGCACTTCGAGCTGTTCTCCTGTCTGAAAAGGCATGGTAACAAACACATTTGTCCTGGATTTCAGCAGCTGCACCAGCTAGGCTCCAACTGTTTACATTCAACTTCTCTTTTATTTCAAAATAGTTCAAAACCTAGTGATAACAGTAAAGCTTCTGATACTTATTCCAAACATAATCTTACAAATCTGTCATTGTATGTCTGACTGATGTTGCTCATATTAAGCCCCTTGTCCACCAACCAACCAACCAACCAACCAAAGTGGCTGATTTTATAACCAGAGTATACATTTTGCTGCCTATAGATGGCTGGGTTTTGTTTGTTTTATTTCGTTTTGTTTTTTGCTACATCTTCAGGAGTTAGGAAGTTGGGAAGGTTTAGCTGATACTCTAGCCCATGAGGTCACTCATAACATTGCTTTTGATTTTCCTCACTGGACAAGCTAAAAAGTAGCAGCCTGAATCCAGGGGAGTTAGGCACCAGAATGCCCTTCCTAAAGCCTTGCTCTGATTTGCATAAATCCAGGATTTGGTTTTCATTTGGAATTGGTACCAGGGAGTGGAAAGTTCGGACTCAAGGAGAAATCTTGGATTTTATCCAGAAAATCTTCTTTTGAGATTAAGTCAGGTAAACAGGGAGAATCTGTGCCTTGGCTTGCCCTTTGTGAATTGGGTGCAAAGATGTCGATTAATTCTCCTGGCTTCCTGGTGCGGCTGCTCTGCCAATGAGGAAATATGGGGGTTATGCTTTCTGCCCTTGAGGAATGGACCTTGTGTCTAGATTAGGGATCGTGATTGCTATCCCCTGAAACCCTGCCCATCCTCGTAACTAATGACTAGAATCCTTGGTCAGGTTTGGCATGATGGTCAGTCTCATCATACGTGGCATGTTTCCTTGCAGCAGCTGGCCTGAGGACGCCCCTGGCGGTGCCTGGCCCATACCCTGCCCCCTTTGGCATGGTGCCCCATGCAGGCATGAACGGAGAGCTGACCAGCCCTGGCGCTGCCTATGCAGGTCTACACAGCATGTCTCCACAGATGAGCGCTGCAGCTGCTGCAGCTGCTGCTGCTGTGGTGGCCTATGGGCGCTCCCCAATGGTAGGTCATGTGCTTGGTGTGCCCCAGGGACTAGGCAACCCGAAGGGTATAGGGCCCAAGGTGTGTAGAACTCAGGCAGTGAGCTTCTGGGTATACAGACTTGGTCGAAAGGCATAGAGTTGCACCGTGAGTGAATGGGATACACCCAATGACATGCTTGAGAACAGACAGCAAAGATGATTCTCACTGCTCAAGCCACATAACTACCTTCTTCTTGTCAGCTTTGGTCAGTACACTGGCTTTTAAGCTAGAGCAGATGCCTTTTGTTTCATTGTATCTGTAGATGAAGACAGCAGTGTTTAGAGGTCCTTGGATGGATGCTTCCTGAATAGATACAGCTTTCTCTCAGCGAACGTACATTTTTTTTAATCTGAAAATATTGAGTGATTATAGTCATGTATTTTTGAGCTGTTTTCCTTTTTTTACGTCTTAAAAAAATAAGAACATTTGAGAAGCCATAGTCTTTTCTTTCCATGCCTATATGTTCTTTAAAGTGAATACGCTGGCTTACATAAAAGAAGAGATTTTTATACTCCTAGGACAGATTTTAAAACCACTGGACCAGTTTTTCCATGTTGTCCAATCTTTTGCCACTCAGATGGCCTAGATTTACCTAAAAGATACAAAATTGAAAGGCAAAATTACACAAGGAGAAGGAGTAAAACACATCTCAACAGCAAATCTTTCCTGTGAGCCATTTGAAATACATCATGGACAGTTTTTTTTTTTTCCTCTTTACTTCCTTGAGTAGATTACCCCTACTATATATATATATGTGTGTGTGTGTGTGTGTGTGTGTGTGTGTGTGTGTGTGTCTGTGTGTGTGTGTGTGTATGTGTGTATATGTGTGTATATATATATACATATATATGCATATTTTTTTTTTACGGTACGCAAACAGGGATAGCATAGGGTCTATAAATGCTGACTTTGATGCAGCAGTTTTGGTTACCATGGTGGGGGCAGTGCTCTTGTCATTTGAGGATAATAGCCTGTTACACTGAAGTATTCCAAAGTGCTCTAACCTATCCCCAAGGAAGTAAAGAATGAAACAGTCCATGGTATTAGTGCTAGACCGGTTAGTATCCTCCTTGTACTTTTTTGATGAGGCAGGGCAGCTAATGTCTATAGAAAATGTTTATCCTGGAAAGCTGGTACCTGGATTGTACACACTGATCATACCTCATCCCCACATCACAAAAAGGAGGTGTGTTTTGTAGTGTTTTAGATGTGGTTACCACGTTGTACTTTGCTTTGGAAAAATACCAGCCCTTATTTCTGTGCCCACTTAACATTGCTTCCATGGGTGTCTTCTATGAACTAAATGTACACAGAGCATACACCTTACAGAAACTGAGTGTGCTGTGCTCTACTTTTATTTCCAGGTTGGTTTTGATCCTCCTCCTCACATGAGAGTCCCTTCTATCCCCCCCAACCTGGCAGGGATACCTGGCGGGAAACCGTAAGTATCTTTGCTCCTTCTTTGGTTTTGGTCTGTTTCAGAGGTGGTAGTGTCAGCAGTGTGGAATCCCCAAGGGAAGATAGGTTTGGATGTTTCCAGGGAGACTTGGGAGGAGTGCTAACACTTTTCTATAAATAGGTAACTTGTAGGTGTCATGTCTCTGTCTTCTCTATGTGTGTGAGCTTCTGAGCTCATGCATTTAGTTATTTTTTGAAGGGAAGCCAGAGAAGATGACAACAGGTAGGAGGAAAGAGCTGGAGAATCTCTTTTGCAGGAAGCTGCTGTCTTGACGTGTGGTGGGGAGACAGCTGCCACATTTTTGCCCATGTTGTACACAGGTAAATTGTTAGAAACTCTTGAAATCTTAGAGGCGTATACTGCTATCTCGTTACCCAGAACAGTACAACATTTTCCTTGTTTTGGAGGAATAAGTTATTTGGTTGGTTTGTCCTGTGGGACACCCAGGTCCCAGCTCTGCTGTGTACTTCACTTTGCCAGATAACACTTACTAAGAAGCACGGCTTCCTTCTGGGGAGCAAGGATGTAAGTTAAAAGATCCAGAGTGTGGAAGCACTCCATTGTTTTATTCTGACTTACCAAAGAAACAAATATAAGTGTAAGTTATTAGAAGCATTATTTCAAAGAATTACTGATTTTCTCAAGTTTTATACAGAGAAGAATTAAAATGTAAAAATCAAGTGAATCTCTATGTGTGTGGGGTGGTAGTGTATGGCTGGGGGCTTTAGGAAGTGTTGACTTCCCAAATGAGGGGTTCTAAAGGGCCTGCATTTAGTCTTTATTTTACCCCTTAACCTCAGAGCTTATATTGACCTTTTATCTGTGTATTTTGAGGGAATATGAAGGACAAGTAGCTGTCTAGTAGGAAGAGATAAGAGTTAAAATATTGAAATAGATGGCTGGTGTTCAGGACATCCCTAATGTAGACCATATTGCTTAAAGTTTGTATATGCATGTTTTTGTGTGCACGTGGTTATAGATGTTCTATGCACCTACGCATGCCCACACAGGCATGATTTGAAGCAAAACATAGTTATATCCTAACAGGCACTGCTAAGTCTTTCCTCGACTTGTGAGTACCTTGTATTTCTTTGTGTTTGAAGCTATGCTAACACTAGTCTTAGTGATTCCTACTGTAGACCCTGTTGCACTCAGGTGGCAGAGTCAGGGGGATTGCAACTCTGGATGCTTAGACTATACACCACATTGCAGTTTCAGCACCACTACCAACAAAAAGCCCTGCAACTATGATTTAACATTATAATGTACATAGAAACAAAGGCCATGGTAGCAAATTGTTGAGAGTTAAGGTGTCCATTGGTATCTGGATCTGTATGTATGCAGTGATGAGGTGAGCTGCAGTATGTGAGGAATACAGGATTAATTGACGGTACAGAATTAGTGAAATTCCCCATTGCTAGGTTCTGGTTCTGTAGTCTTTTTTTTTTTTTTTTTTTTTGATTTTTTTTCTATATTTTTTGTTTACATTCCAAAGGCTTTCCCCTTTCCCAGTTCCCCCCTCACCATATGTCCCATAAGTCCTCTTCCCTCCGCCCATTCCCCAATCACACCCCCCCCCCCCATTTCTCTGTTCTGATACTCTCCTACAAAACTGGATCCAGTCTTTTCAGGACCAGGGTCCTCTCCTTCTTTCTTCTTGGGAATCTTTTGATTTGCTAATTGTGCCTTGAGTATTCAGAGCTTTTGGGCTCATTAATACCCACTTATCAGTGATTGCATTTCATGTGTATTCTTTTGTGATTGGGTTAACTCACTTAGGATGATATTTTCCAGATCCAACCATTTGCCTACAAATTGCATGAATTCATTATTTTTAATTGCTGAGTAGTATTCCATTATATAAATATACCACATTTTCTGTATCCATTCCTCCTTTGAGGGACATCTGGGCTCCTTCCAACTTCTGGCTATTATAAATAAGGCTGCTATGAACATAGTGGAGCATGTGTCTTTATTGTATGCAGGGGAATCTGCTGGTTATATGACCAGGAGTGGTATGACAGGGTCCTCTGGAAGTGTCATGCCCAATTTTCTGAGGAACCGCCAGACTGATTTCCAGAGTGGTTGTACCATCTTGCAATCCCACCAACAGTGTAGGAGTGTTCCTTTTTCTTCACATCCTCGCCAGCACCTGTTGTCCCTTGAGTTTTTAATCTTAGCCATTCTGATTGGTGTGAGGTGGAATCTCAGGGTTGTTTTGATTTGCATTTCCCTGATGACTAATGATGTTGAACATCTCTTAAGGTGCTTCTCAGCCATCCGAATTTCTTCTGGTGAAAATTCTTTGTTTAGCTCTGTACCCCATTTTTTTGATAGGGTTATTTGGTTCTTTGGGGTCTTATTGCTAATATTAACCCATTAGTTTGCCTGAGTGAATATGTACCATGTATTTCCTCGGTACTTCTGAGAGATTCATAGTGATACATTTAGTCAGAGTCATATTTCTGAAACAGGATAATTTATTTGGAGGAAAAAAAGCACAAATTCGAAGTACTGTTTGTTATAAGAGTCAGTAGTTTTGAAGTGACTGTCAACTGTGTAAAGCTGTTAGTGACATGCTGCTCTGCTCTTTTGTGACAGACGGGGCAAGTGTCTATAGACCACCCTTTGACAGGACTGATTGGTGGCCCTTAAGAGAGTTGGAGACAAATCCACACGTCCTGGCTAGGGCAAACAAAGAATAATGGCTATGCAAATACGTCTGAGAAAGAGCAGCGGAAGGAATGTTTGGGTTGGTGGAGGTGGGATGGGTATCCATGACTTCAAAATGTATCCTGTAATTGAGAACAAAGGACTCTTCTCCAGGAAGAGGCTTCTCCCTTCCTACTTTGAGGGCCTGATAGTGTGGCCACTAAAAGAACAACTAGGAACTATGATTCCGCTTGTGTTAGTTATGTATAGGCAGAGCAGTAGATGACAGGTAAACACACACATGAACAACACTGGGATGGGAAAACCTCCTTAGAAAGGAACATACACATTGCTGAAGCTCATGTGGGAAGCACTAGGTCAACCAGAATCCATCGATAGGGACAGCCGGATCATAGAGAGGGAAAGAAGTAAAGGACTCACGTGCACATGGAGGAGTGCCTCCAGAGGATAGCCTCTAGGTTCAGCTGGGCCAGAGGAACATTCACATCTGTAGTATACATGGTTATATCTGTATCAAGTTGGTTATGGTAACCATCCATGCAACAGCAAACCTCTGACCAGATGTGTCCAAGGACAGACAGCTTGCAAATGTGAAACTCGTCAGGTCCTTGAGTGGTAATTTATCATCGCTTCATTTCTCCCTCCAGAGGCCACACTCTGCAGCTAAATGGACATGCTCTTGATATGTGTAGGCTCAGTTGCAAAATACACTGCCTAATCCCAGACCATTTCCAATTGCTTTAGTCTTTCCTTATAGGGTACAGTTTGAGGCCGCCACATCGGCTCATCAAGTTTCCAGGCACTGTCACTTCCTCGCTGTGCCTCTCTCATTGGGACCTACTGCTTGGCTGGAAGGGACCTGAATGGGAGCTCAGTGCCCAGGAAATATGTGGTGTGGAAGGGACGTTTGTCCTCTATTCTCTCAGAGTCTTTCCATGCTCTTGCAGCAGTGGTTCTTCATTTTTCTAGTGCTGTGACTCCTTAATACAGATCCTCATGCACTGGTGACCCCCAACCATAAAATTATTTTTGTTTCTACTTCACAACTAATTTTACTGCTGTGATGAGATGAATTATAATGTAAATATCTGTGTTTTCTGATGGACTTAGATGACCCCTGTGAAAGGGTCATTGAACCCCCAAATGGGTTGCAAGCCACATGTCAAGAACCACTGTCATAGGGACTAAACTGACCAGACAGGTTGACAGAATACACATAAACTGTATTAAGTTTTTATGTGTTACTGAGATTCCTCACAAGACAAGCTTGCAAAGAAGAATCGAGGCCGAGAACTCAAACAAGAACACTTGTACAGGATGGAACGATGACAAGCGAAGTTTAGACTCAAGGCAGGGAGTTGTCGAGGCTGTGATGTCTTGGGAAATGAATGGAAGAAAAGGGTTATTTTGATCTAGGGTTCCTAGACTTCGATGATAAGCTGCAGGGTAGTAAATTTAAGGCCTTGGTTTTATGGGAGGCGGGACTGAAAGTCTCTCAAACTAATGTTCCAGGGAAGCATCGTTTAGGTGCTCTGTTGCTGTGGTAAACACCATGACCAAAAGTAGCCTGGGGAGGAAAGAGGAAAGTGTTCATTGAACTTACATTTCCAAGTAAACAGCTTATCGTTAAGGAAAATCAGGGCAGGAACCTGGAGCAGGAGCAGAAGGAAAAATGGAGATATGCTGTTTACTTGCTTGCTCCTCAGGCTTACGTTCAGCTTGCTTTCTTACCTCCCAAGCATGACGTGAATTTGGAAATGGTTTGGGATTAGGCAGTGGCGGGATGCTTGTCCAAACCATAGCTCTGTCGAAGACTTTTCACACATCGCTTGCTCCCTCCCTCGGATACCATCCGCAGATATATTTTCACAGACATTTGCATTCTGGTAGCCCTGTTAGGTCTGCAACCCACACAGTGACCTTGAATTATGGTCATGTGAGCAGGTCTTGTTTCTACCTTCTTCCTCCTAGTAGAACTAAAGTTCCTAAAATTTCCTTGTCCGTTGAGCAGAGATACCCCTTTTGAGTAGTAGTTGTAAGTCAGACTAATTATAGTTTGGCTTCAGATTGTAGGGTAGTTCAAGTTCTTTCACCCTTTGCTTGAACATCAGGCACATAATTCTAAAGGCTTCTACCTACTTGTTTAGAACTCAAATTAGGCTTTTAACATTCTTTTGGGGGTGTAGATCCTAAAGGGAAAAGAAAAGTATGCCATTAGAGAGAAATTACCTCTTAGGAAGAAACTTTTATGGTAGGTAACTTCTGGTCAAGAGAGGTTCAGTGCCAGCATTTTCCATTTCATCTCCCTCTGCCTTCTCGGATGATTAACATGGGTACCACGGATAGCTAGCTTAGTAGATTTGAAAACCTAGTTGTCTTCAGACTTAGATGATGTGTTAGGGTTCTTCAGAGAAACAGAACAAATATATAATAGAGAGGAAGGGGACTTTAAAGGAAGAATTCACCCATGTGATTATGAAAACTGAGAAATCCCATGGTCTACCATCAGTAAGCTGGTATCCTGGGGAATCTGTGCACTTCTGAGTCCGAAGGCAGGGGAATGGGACAGATGGGAAAGGTATAGCAGTTTCAGCTGGAGTTTCAGTCCAAGTCTGACGGCCTGAGAGCCAAAGGTACTGGTGTTGCAATGACAAACCAGGCTAAGCAGAGAGTGAAATAAACAATAAACCTTTCTCAACCTTTTTGGAGTTTTGGCTGGGGTTTTTGTTATTTATTTTTTGTTTGTTTTGTATGTACTGTTTTTGCCATTGTTTTGGACAATGCCCAGTGTTGCCTGCCTACATTGGTGAGGGTGGGTCATTTTATTCTGTCTTCCAATGAGATGCTAATCTCTTTAGAAACACCTCCCAGACACAGCTAGAATGTTTTCAGCCATCTGGGCATTCCCTAGTCTGGACAGATTGACACATTAAAATTAACCACCGCAGTGATACTTGGCCTCTGAAGGCTTTTTGCCTGCTAAATATAGTGTGTATTCTGTGTTTTGCTTTTGCTATGTGGGTATTAGTTTAGCTTGTTTTCAACTGCTGGGTCATCTGGTTTCTTCAGTTACCTTGAAGCAGGGCTTGTCTTGGATTGCAGTTACAGTTGTCTCTCTGTGGATCCCCTTCCCAGAAATGACTTTGAGTTTACGAGCTAGAAATCGATCCCGTGTATTTCTTCTTCACATTTGCCTATAGCAGGTGGTTTCTTTTGCTAGTATTTTAAAATTGTCTAACATAGCCATGTTTCCTCCAGAAACCTAAGGGCATGTTTTGTAGTGTGTGGCAACCTTGCTCTGTTGGAAATGTTTAGCATGTTAGTACTTAGACATGTCATGTTGACTCTCCTGAGTAATACCCCTTTTTATCAACATCTTATATATTCTTTTCTGCTAGTGATCAGGCAACAGTAGATGACTTGTTCAGACTCCGTGGTTAAGCACCAGTTCTTCTATGGGCTGATGGAGACATTTCATTGACTTTAAAGAACTGTGGAACAGTAAAGGCAGAAATGTCCTGTGTGGTAAATGCTGTAGCAGAGATTCAGAGGAAGAGCTACCTGCAGGGAGTGTGGATGGGGCCCAGGTGATGGGTACCTGGGAGAGAGGGGATGCTCTTCTAGGCGAAGGGAACGCTCCAGGTAATGTGGGACACCTTGAAGATGTGCACCTCGGGGACTGGATTGTGCTCCTAAGTGGCAAAGAGCTTTAGTGTCCTGTGAAGCAAGACTAGTTGTCTTTAAAATCTTGAAGAACCTCAGAAGCTGTAAAGAGGCTAGAGAGCTACTCAAGGGTTTAGAACTGCTCAGGCTTTTTGGTCCCTGTTAATACAGTAAGGACTTTCACATCAGTGCCATGTCCTTGGGCAGCAGGCACTTGCCCTGTGTCTCCAGTTTCTGCTTCATTACTCTGCACTGGATTCTGCCAGTGCGGTTTGATCTGTTTCCAGGTCACCGGCAAGTCTTTAAACACTGGTTTTCCTTTGGTTTCAGAACACAGCATAGCTTTGTTAACAGGAGACAGTCTGCTTGCTCAGAATGCTTTGCTGCCATTCAGCTTACTGTTCTGGGAAGAACCTCAGGAGAGGACCCTTTCCCTTTATGGCTACCATGTGCCAGATAAAGGAAAAGCCCTTTGCTCTCAGTAGATGCTGATTTCGTTTCCTTTTAAAGTGGTAAGTCCAGTGGGCTTTCCTTTTACCTCTCCAATCCTACCTACCTCCTGATTTCAGAATTAGAAGTACATGAATTAGTGGGAGTTTACCAGAAGGCTGTGGAGACAGGGGCCTCTTCATGTGTATGGGCTTAGTGTAGAGGAGTGGCCCCAGATCCTTCCGTTTCTGTCTCAGAGATCACTGCTAGTGTCCTCTTCCCTATGGACATTTGTTCATATCTTTACCTGTGGTTTTGTCACTGTGCTTGTTCCTGTGACCTACTTTCCTCATTAGACACCTCTTGCTTGCCTGATTGTTCCCACCTGTGTTTTTCTCTTTTCCTGGATCCCAGGAAAAGATACTTGTACTTCCCCACTGGAAGGACATTCAGTGGGGCCTCATTGGCTGTTATATTTGTGGTGGATTAACAGCACTGCTGTTTCCTGGAGACTTACTGTAGTTCCCAGTACTGTCTAAATCCTAACAACCAATCCTTGGCACCAGAATCTGCTTCCATTGTATTATTGTTTTGGTTTTGAGGTGCTGTTGTTGTTTTGTTTTGTTTGTTTTATTTTTTGTGCCCTTTGGACCAGGAAACAGATACACCATAGGCTAGAGAGTCAATAAGATACATGTAGTTAGCAAGCTAGTGCCCTCTGTCAAGTCCATTTAATATAAAAGTCCAGGTTCTTCAGCCTGGTCTTAGACAGTAATGTAGTGGGTGAGTTGGTTAGGAGATCTTTTCTCTACTTTCTCTTGAATAAATAAATGGGTCATTTAAAAGATGTAATACATGTACAGAGTAGTACATGAATGATGTATGTACTGCTCAGCTGCTTTTTATTGGCAGTACCCACCTCTTCCAACAGCATTTACATTGAGGGGCAATACACATCCTTCTCTTAGAAGGCCTGCTCATCACTTCAGCCTAGAGGAAAAACCGATACTATGTATTTTGCCTCTCTATGAGCTTGTACAAACATAATCAGGCCATTCTTTTCTCTGACCTTATCTGTAATTCAGATCTAAAAGAATAGCCCTCACTTATTGACAGTTTCAGGTCAAGTGCAATCTGAAAGTATTATCACCATAAATAAACAGATTTTACTGATATGTTAAGAGAGGGAGGATTGTGTGTGTGTGTGTGTGTGTGTGTGTGTGTGTGTGTGTGTGTATTGTGTTATGTGACAATGATATTCTGGGATATTGAGCAGTAGATTTGCTTCATGTCACATGGGAAGTCAGTTCCTCTCTTGTCTATTGGTTTTGCTCTGTCTGAATACACTAAATATGTACACATGATGGCACAGTCTCACAGTATTGTTCAGCCTAACCTCAAATTCAGGCTTCCCCTGCCTGTGTCCCCTAAGTAGTGCGTCCCCAATCAGCCTCTCATATTGTCGTTTGTGTATTATGGTGCTTGTATCTTTAATAATAATACCTCAAAGTATAAGGGTGTTGATTTGACTGCAATGTATGATACTTGTTCTGTTTCATTATTATTATCTTATTCTTCATGATTTGTAAATTAAACTTAACTGTAGATTGTATAGATTGGAAAGCTAGCTATAATGTGGTCTTTTGTTTTAGGCATCCACCTGGGACCCAGTAATGTATCCCATGAGGATAGGGAAAGTCAGTTGTGCTAACCTGTTTGCAAATTCTTCATGCTGATTGGTGCTGTTATTCCTAGTTTCTCAGCCTATAGAGAACGCAGTATCTTCTGGGGTCTCTATCATTGACGTTGACATGATATGTGGTAGTAAAAGTTCCTGTTAGTTTTGTGGCTGAATAACTAATTCCAGCCATCTCTGTTCCCCTCTTGTTTTTCTCTCTATGAATCCCTGGAGGAGAGCACAGAGCCTGAGTATTGTTGTGGTTTGTTCATTTGTTGGGGCTCTATAGCTTCCTCTTAGGCCCCCAGGACTGATTTATTAGCATCCATATGGCCTTCCCATGGGACAGATGGGTGTTCAGAGCTCTCATTGCACTGTAAATCCATTTTAAATTGCCTCAATGTGGTGCTTTCAAGCTCCTGTGTTGTTGGAGAAGGACCAACCTGGGAGATAGGTCTCCCAAAGATAGCTCTCCAGTCTGTACTTGGTACAGATATTTTGTTAATCTGAAACATTGAACTCTAACCAGTGGAATTCTAATTGAAGATAAAATAGTCTGCCACTGAAAATCTGGGCTTGCTGGAAGGGCACCTGAAGGAAATTTGCTTCCTTGTTTGGCCCCATCATGCTTTCTGCAGAACAAGGCCCTTTGAAGGAGCGCCATCCCCTAGGCAGGAGGTCCTCGACAGTGTTAAGAGGGGAAAGCTAGGTGAGCTTGAGCAAGTGAGGCTGGATCCATGTGTTTGTTCTCGCTGCTCTGGACTGGATTTGATACTTGAGGTTCCTTGCTTGACTTCACCATAGTGGTAGGCTCTAACATGGGAAGGCAAGCCAGGGAAACCCATCTTTCTCTGAGTTGCTTGTTGTCAGAGGTTTGTTGTTGTTATTTTAATCAGAGCAACAGAAATGGAACAGAACTATTATATAACTTTTCTAGTAGATTTTGTTATACCAGTTATTTGAAGTCCAGAATTCTTGAAGGGCAGTAATAATAGACGCAAACCTCTAAGTTTTGGTAGTTTTGTCTCCAAGGGCAACAAAGTACTATTTGATTGAAACTACTGATATCCCATAAGTAGTGCCAGTCCCTGTATTGCTAAGAATACAGTCTTTCTGAATTGAAAAAAAAAAGTCAGTGCCTGATTTAGAGGATTGAGTAATTAAGGGCTGAGGCAGTGAGATATGTGTGTGTGTGTGTGTGTGTGTGTGTGTATGTATGTATGTATGTATGTATGTATGTATTCTCCCAGAAAATTCTTTGTGGCTACCATTCTGTAGCTCAGTTATTCAAACTGAGTTATACTAGCTGATTGCAAGGCCTGATGAAACATACCTGCTACACTAGCTAATTGGAGAGATTCAACAAGAAGATGAAAAATTCCAAGCCATCCTGTAAGACTTAGTGGTATTCTGTTCCCCAAAATGGGGGGCGGGGGGCGGGGCTAGATATAGAGTTCTATAGTAGAGACCTTGCTTAGCATGCGTAAGGCCCTGAATTTAATCCTCTATAATGCAAGGGAAAAGAACCAGAACCAAACCACCAAGTAACCTTCATTCTGTCTCCATCACTATGGGAGTCATGATAAAACAGCATTGTTAACAGCTGGTGACAAATAGCCTCTTTCCAGTTGACATTAAAGCTAGTTTTCCAGGGATAATAGATGTGTAAGATCTTTCCTTTGGATGAGGGAAGGAATATTTAAAGTCGTTATTTATTTGATATGTTGCTTCTATGGAGGGAAATAGTAACCAATTTTTATTTCCAGGCTGATGAATGTGAATTTTAAGTATAGCCTCATAGAGAGTTGATATTGAATATCGGTTTTCAGTTTCATACAAAGTTATTTTGTACAGTTTGAGTTATTAGCAGAATAAAAGTTCAAGAGCTCTGTTAATATTCATGGCGTTTATATATGTCAAAATGTTAAGGACAAGTTCCAGAAAGGACTCATTCTTACCCAAGGAGGTAGCAAGGACAGAAAAGTCCTTCTGACTTTGTTTATGCTTGGTGACCAAAACACCTAGATCTGTGATGTCTGGGAGACTAACCGGGCTCTCCAGTCTAGGGTGAGAGGAGAAACACTGCACCTCTTCCACTCTAAAGTGGCTTTGCTGTGTGTTTTATGATGCCCATTGTGTGCTAGCCCTAGGGAGTCAAGTAGTAACTTAATACACTGGAAGGAAGAAAAAGTCTTGACTTTTGTTGTGAAGATAAAAGTACATGAGGAAGATTAGGCTCATTTGTGCTGAACCGGGAAGAGGACCGCAGGCAGGCAACATGCTTGCTTCATATGAAAGCCAGCAACCCAGGGCCGGTGTCAGCCCAGCGGGATCTTCTACCACCCTCTGAAGTTACTTCTCATCTTCAGAGTCAGCTTGCCTTCTGAAGGACTTCCTGAGTCCAGTCTGCTTGGTTACTTCAGCCTTGGAAAGGGAGGCACCATGAAACCTTGGCCCTGCATGTGCCAGGCAGGGCTCAGCCCTGAGCTGTCCCCAGTTCCTCTGCTTTACTTTTGAAAGTGTTAGAAACTTTAATTTTTAGCTAAGTTTCAGGTTCACAGAAAAATGTGCAGAAAGTACACGTGTCCCCCTTTCCCAATCCCCTTTCAAGTAAAGAACTGAATTGAAAGTGCTCTCTGCAAGTTCCACCCACTTTCCATCGTACAGCACGTGGGGCCCTGGCTAATGTGGAACTGCGAAGATGCTCTTTTAGCTGCTTGCTTTGCCTCCTTCAGATAAAGTTGTCATTCTGGGGTAAATATGAGAAATTGTTGGGTAATAGATAATGGAATCTCTTTTATTTTATTTTTCTTGGTTATGTAAGAGGAGTTTGAGACAAAAGTATAAAATAATGTTTTAAGAGCAGTTTTTAAAAAATTTTAAGTTATGTTTCTGTGTACTTTTTATACATATATGTTAATATACCATGTGTGTCTGTTCATGGAGGAAATGAGGTGTCAGATCACCTAGAAGTAGATTTAGCAGTGTTTGTGAGCCGCCATGTGAGCGCTAGGAATAGAGCCCATGCCCTCTGCAAGAGCAGCCGTGCCCTGAGCCACGCACCGACCATCCTCTCCAGAAGCTGTTTTTGTTTGCGTGTTTGTATTTTATTTCTAAGATACATTATTTTTAAGATTTGTTCATTTTATGTATATGAGTGTATATGAGTATCTGCATGTATACCTGTGTGCAGAAGAAAGCATCAGGTAACATTATAGATGGTTGTGAGGCAGCATGTGGTTACCCAAGAATTAAACTCAGGACCTCTGGAAGAGCAAACAGAGCTCTGAATCTCTCTACCCCCGTGGTTAGAGTTCTTAAAGACATCACCTCAAGTATTTTAAATTATGAGAAATCATGTATGAGGTATGTAGAAAGCTATATTAGTTTATGAGCACATTTTTATAGTGAGATTTGAAAGAATACTTTTCAGAATTTGTAAGAAATAATTTTAAAACACTTAAACTAGAGTTTTGTGTATTTTAGGGCACTGTAAAAGAGTAGCTTGTATGCTACTCTTTTACAGTGTAAAACTTGAATTCAGTGTAAAGACTTGAATTCAGAAGGAGGAAGCACGGCAAGGCAGCCCCGCCCCTCCCCACCTCCAGGCTCTAGCTCCCTTTGTGATCAGTGCTTTTCTTTTATTTAGAGCTTACTCCTTCCACGTTACTGCTGATGGCCAAATGCAGCCTGTCCCTTTTCCCCCTGATGCCCTCATTGGACCTGGGATTCCCCGACATGCTCGGCAGATCAACACCCTCAACCATGGGGAGGTGGTGTGCGCAGTGACCATCAGCAACCCCACAAGGCACGTGTACACAGGTGGCAAGGGCTGCGTTAAGGTCTGGGACATCAGCCACCCTGGCAACAAGAGCCCCGTCTCTCAGCTGGACTGTCTGGTGAGCAAGCATGAGGTTCACCTGAGCTTCATTTTCATGAGCGGAGAGTAGAAGCCGCTCTGCTTTCTATGATTGCTGGTCAAGCTTCTACCCCTTTCCCTAACTGAGCAAGATTCAGTAACTGCTGTTACACTGGTTCAATCCCAATGTTGATAGACTTATTTTTGGAGATGTTTTGCAGCGATTTGGAGCTCACTTTGAAGACAAGATTTCTAAGATGGTATCCTATACAGTAGAGAAAAAGTAGTTAATGTGGACTCTGATCCCAGCTACTCATTGTTAATTTTCCTTGTAAACTTCAGCTAAATATCAAACATGAACATTTGCTAATGTGGCATGAAAATCCATCCAAACTGATTTGATTGTGTTGAGGAGGTGGGAAGGTACATTTTCCTTTCTGCCATAATTTTAATAAGACTGGAACAGAAAGAATTGTCTCCCAAAACACTAAGCTACTCCGTCAAGAACCTAGAAGCACCTATTTGCCTTTTGATTGCCAGACCTGTGATGTTATTATCAAACAAGAAGGGCAGAGAGAGAGAGAGAGAGAGAGAGAGAGAGAGAGAGAGAGAGAGAATGAGAATATGAATGAATGAGAATGTATATGTATTTTGGTTTTGTTGTTGTAGTGCATGCTTATATTGAAAGTACCCTTTGTCCCTCTATCTGAGTTAGTTTAGATGGAGAGTCATCTTTTGGCCTTTTGATTAAGAAAGTTTTATAGGACAATAGCTATGGTAATATTGAGAAAGCAATCCATAGTACTTAGTACTCATTGGGCAGTGTCAGGAGAAATGAAAACCAAAACAGATTTAGTGGGTCTACACTGTCCAACAGTAAATGATGGTGCAGGCCGATGTTCTCCACAGGAAAGAGCACTCACACCTGTCTTCCACCTAGATGTTTTCAAGTTTGTCTGTGCAGTTGCAAATCAGGAATAGAGCTGAGCAACCTTGTGAGTTTATTTATTCTTTGGAAGAAGACAATGGCAGTTGAACCCTGGTCTTTCCTGTAGAACAGAGTGTTCATGAAATCTCTCTCTTGAAGTTAAAAAACAGAACAGCCTTTAGGAATATACAGTATTATCAGTTGGCAATGCTCCACAGTGATTACATTCTGCTATTTCACAGAATAGAGATAACTACATCCGTTCCTGTAAATTGCTACCTGATGGCTGTACTCTCATAGTGGGAGGGGAAGCCAGTACTTTATCCATCTGGGACCTTGCAGCTCCAACTCCCCGCATCAAGGCAGAGCTGACATCCTCAGCCCCTGCTTGCTATGCTCTGGCCATCAGCCCCGACTCCAAGGTCTGCTTCTCATGCTGCAGTGACGGCAACATCGCAGTGTGGGACCTGCACAACCAGACCCTGGTGAGGTGAGTACAGGGACCCCCTAGGGAAGCCTCAATGAAGAGGCTGTTTGTTGAGTGTTGAAACAGAGGCTAACTGGTCACCTGTGGGTGACAAGTGCACTTGGCATACGCCAGAGTGTCACCAAGCCCTTGTATCACTCGTTCCCATTCTTTTGTCCACATTGAGATGGCAGATGTGGCTTTGTCAAGGGACACCATAATGTGGAGTAACTGACAATACAAGACTCTCTAGTCTAAATGTTTTGAGCTTGGCCAGAGTCTTGCTTGTGCAAATGGAAATCTACTGACACAAGACAACCAAAGAACATTAAAAATAAACTTTCATTGCATTGAAACCATAGAATAGCTTTACAATATCTGTATTTCTCCACAGCTAGCTAAGAGGGTCATTCTACGTGGAAGCACATGGGCCTCTGATTTGCTTCTAGATCCTCTCTCTTCCCTCAGCAGCTAGTCTGGTTCCATTTAATGTACATACCAGAGTCATTCCAGAAACTATTTTTTTAAATGATTTATTTATTTCATAAAGCTGTCTTTGGACACACCGGAAGAGACAAACAAATCCCATTACAGATGATTGTGAGCTACCATGTGGTTGCTGAGAATTGAACTCAGGACCTCTGGAAGAACAATCAGTGTTCATAACTGCTGAGTTATTACTCCAGCCTACCAGAAACTATTTTTAAGAGTAAGCACTTAAGTCAAATGTAGCCAGCTTTTGGGAAGTAGAAATGGGGATTTTAAGACAAGGCTGCCTATACCTCTATCCTCTACTTTATAGGTGGGAACCCAGGCACAGAAGTTACTTAGCTCTGTTCCTTAAGTCAGACCTGGCATTCTGCTGCATACTGGCTCCCTTGAGTCTTGTGTGTATAGTGTGTGGGGTGCTTCATATGTGCTTTATCGTGGATTGGCCATGTGTGGACAGTGGCTGCTCTGTTTCAGAGTCCTGTATCTTCTATGACATAGCATATTCTCAACAGTCACATCTTGTCAGGCTCATTAGAATGTGCATGTAGGCAGGAGGCGGGAGGCGGGAGGTGGGAAGGTGGGAGTGGGAGGAGCCCCTCCTCCAGTGCTGACAGACCACAGGGAAAGATGTTCAGAATGAAGAACTAATTATTCTCTGAGTTGAAGAGGTGATAAGAAGTCAGGATGAAAGAAAGAGTTTGTGACAATTGTTTAAAGAGACTTAAGGAAGAAAGGTACCACAAAGACTCCTTCATTCCAGGTGATCATGGAGAGGCCAGGTAGCACTGCTGAGGTCGCTTGCTGGGCAGCAGCAGGGAATACTGGGCATGAGGGTGAAGAGGACTAGTAGTGACAGGAACTGAAGTAGGG
This sequence comes from Apodemus agrarius, assembly GCA_964023405.1. Lineage (NCBI taxonomy): Eukaryota > Metazoa > Chordata > Mammalia > Rodentia > Muridae > Apodemus > Apodemus agrarius. Next base: position 82,676,997 of record OZ030009.1, read on the forward strand.
ATGGTGCTTGGGAGAGAAAGATTTCTGCCTCAAATCTTACCTACCAATTTAGGGCAGCAATGGTAATTTTTTTTTCTTTCCCTTGCACTTTTAAATTCTAAGCTTGGTGCTTTGTGGTAATAAGATATGGAGGGCCTGGAGAAATAAAGGGCCTTCTTGGTATTGAAATTCCTAAGCAGTTCTATTCTGGATCTTTCCTGGTTCTGAAGGTGGGTCGTGACCTCTGATCTGCCCTGGCCAAAGCATGCTCAGCATGCAGTCAAGTTTGTGAGAGTCAGCGCATACACCTCCCATCTGCCCACCCCAGAGCCCACTGTGCTCACGTTCTCTCCACTGCCAGTCTGATGTATTGCCTTGTGCCCTTCCAGGAGTCAGAAATCCTTGGTTTTGTATGCCCTTTGAACATGATGTGAAGGTCCCCTGTAAAGAAAGCCTTCCTTCTACTGGAGGTGGGGTCTAGGAAGTGCCTGTCCTCCTTAGTCCTTTTCTTTGTCTCTACCTACACCTCTGAGGTCAAGAGGCCTGCTTGACCCTTGGTCTCTGGGAGTCCACATTTTCTCAGGCAAGGCCCTTTATGACTCAGAAGGGCTGAGTACACAGAGTTCATACTGTGCTAGCAGGAAGGGCTCTACTGGTAGATTATCTTCTAAATGAATGTGTTCTTGGAATAAGCCTTTTCCTTTCTGTGGGTTCAAGCCTTGGCCACTAAGGACTGGTCTTTATCTTTGCTTAAGGAAATTGGGTTTTGTGTGTTTATCTTTATTGTCTGTAGTGCTTAAACTCTTTTCCAGACCGGGAAGAGTTTCACTGGGTCTGTTTATCAGAGGCCATAGGATACCTGGCTTCTGGCAGCATCCTGCAAGCCAGTCCATTTCTTTAGGCCTTGGATCTTGAAAAAAGAAACAAAACCTGCAGGGGCTGTTTCCTGTGCTCCTCAGGGGAAGGTTACTTTGATACTGCACACCAACAGACACTGAGATGACACACAGTGAGTCCAAAACTAACAACACAACAGTGTTTACCTTGACCTCTGGCAGGAAATCATTATTCAGTCTGGTTTGTTTTATCAGGCAATTCCAGGGCCACACAGATGGAGCCAGCTGTATTGACATTTCTAATGATGGCACCAAGCTCTGGACAGGCGGTTTAGACAACACTGTGAGGTCCTGGGACCTGAGAGAAGGGAGGCAGCTGCAGCAGCATGACTTCACGTCACAGGTGAGTGCTTGGCTCTGGCCTGCTGTGGAGTCGGAGGGCTCTGTGGATCGTCTCCCTCCCTCCCTCAGCATCAGGGTCACATGAGAAGCAGATGTGTTTAAAACCACAGACATACAAGACACAACACACACACACACACACACACACACACACACGCCATGTCCCTACTGAAAAGGGGATGGGAGGATTTTATAAAAATCCTGTGAGTCAAGCCATGTTAAGATACTTTATTGCTGGGCAGTGGTGGCGCAAGCCTTTAATCCCAGCACTTGGGAGGCAGAGGCAGGTGGATTTCTGAGTTCGTGGCCAGCCTGGTCTACACAGAGAAACCCCGTCTTGGAAAAAAACAAAAACAAAATAACAAAAAACAAAACAAAACCAACCATAGTGAAGTCCCAATACTGGGGGGGTGGGGGGGGCGGCGGCAAGTGGACACTGGGTTTCACTCGTAACCAAGAAGCTATTTGCAATTGATACCTACTGGTAATGGAAAATCAGTCCCAATGGAGGTTCATTAGGTACATCTGCTACCCTCTGGGCAGGCCCCATACACCAGAGTAATTGACCAACACAAACTCCATGGGACATTGGGAGATAGGGGGCTTTTTTGTGTTCTTTTGTTTGCTTTGGGGTTTTTTTTTTTTTACTTACTGATGTTTTGCTTGTTTGTGTGTTTGAGAGGGAAGGGAGAGAGAATATAAAGGTGGTTGTGTAAGAAGGTGAGGAGTATCTTTGAGAATGGAGGAGGGGACATAATTAAAATATATTGTGTGAAAAAGCTTTTCCATACAAAAAAATATTGACTCTAAGGCAAGGCAGCCCTACGATTAGGAGGATTAAAGGTGTACACTAGTATGACTGAGTAGAATTTTAAAATAATATAAAAACAGCAACTTTTTTGGGAATGTTGGCTTATTTGGCACAAGCAGTGCTTGCCCTTTCCTGGCATCTCCCCTGTTAAGGCTGTTCTCTTGTGTATTACTCAGCCCTTCACTCACCCCCTTTGTGCCCCCACCGCCACCGCTTGCTCGCTCTCCGTGCTTTTCCATTTACAGGTAATAAAAATAAAAAAAAATTGGTTAAAAATTGAAAACAACTACATATATTGTTTTAATTTCATTCTGTTCCTCTGATAAAATATGACAGAAGGCAGCTTAGAAGGAAAACAGTTTATTTAGTTAACTATTCCAGATGACAGTCCATTGTCAGAAAGTAACAGTGTGGGAGCTTAAGACAGCTGGTCCCACTGTGTCCATGGTCAAGGGGTAAAGAGGAAGGAAGGGCCTCCCACCTGCTGGGGCGGTTTCTGGGTTCTTTTCATTCCTCCCAAGGCTCAGCCTGTGAAGGGGTGACACATACATGGGGGTGGGGGTGGTTCCCCTTTCAAATAACCCAACTAAGACATCTTTCACAGGTGTGCCTACAGGCTCACCAAATCCAGGTAATTCCTCATTGAAATTCTTCCCAGACAACTCTAGGTTGCATCAGCTGTCACATACACTAATTTAGGTGACTATTGATTTTAGTTTTACAATCTTTCCTATTCTACCGTTTCCGTGGAATATGGAGAATATTATTTTGGGTCACCAGTTTTAAACTTAAGAAAATTTCAAATGTCTATAAATGTCACACATACGCAAGCCTATGTCAGACACAGGCAGTTACATTCCCTAGCCTACGCTGCTGGCACCTGGCCAGTTTTGTTATATCATCCTCATTCCAAATGCTGGATCATATATCCTAGACATTTTATTTCTCGCATAAGTATTTCAGTTAGTGTCTCTTAATGACGACATCCAATACTATTATTAAAGATAACCTCTTACTTCACACCGTGGACGGAACTCATAGTTTCCCATTTGTTCAGTAGAGGATTCTGGGCTGGGCTGCATCCCATGCCCCTTCCCAGTCTGGATTTGGCAGATTAAACCCGTTTTTTGACCCCGTGCTTGCACCGATTACTGCCTTCACACTTCATTAGCGTACTGAGTGAAGTCATCAGTGATCCTGTCTTACCTGTAACAGATCTTCTCCTTGGGATACTGCCCAACTGGGGAGTGGCTTGCCGTGGGCATGGAGAGCAGCAACGTGGAAGTTCTGCATGTGAACAAGCCTGACAAGTACCAGCTACACCTCCACGAGAGCTGCGTGCTGTCCCTCAAATTCGCTTATTGTGGTGAGTTCAGCTACAAGGGTTTCAGTGGCCTAAATGGGGGAATACGTTTTAAAATATGCTTAGAGATGGTATCTGGGGAAAAGATGTGTTGCTCCATGCAGCTGGATGCAGTAATTCTGTTGCCCCTTAGAGCAGCATAATGTGTGTCTCAGCCTGCTTTGTTAATTTGAGAAAAGTCAGCAGGCACTGAAATATATGGTAGGGGTGGGGCGTAATTGCTGGTGCTCTGAAGTGTGGAGGGTAATGGTGTTTAGAATAGGACCGCAGTGAAATCACTAAGTGCTGACTGTATAACGAGGATCCAGGGTCAGAAGGATGTTAGCTGCACTCAGATTCTTTCTCCCTGAATGAGAACAGAGAAGGGAAAGGGCATGTGGAGACTGTCCTGTGCTCTGTGTGGTCACATATATATTCATTGGCTGTGAGGATGATGGGTGATGACAGCTAGTTGTGCATCCTATGTGCATCTGAAAAATGAGCATTTCTAATTAGTTCAATACTGAATACTTTGGCTCTCATTGTTTCCATAAGAATGAAAATGGCTGTGAGGCTGAGTTATATTCATGTTCTCTCTCTCTCTCTCTCTCTCTCTCTCTCTCTCTCTCTCTCTCTCTCACTCTCACTCACTCACACACACACACACACACACACACACACACACACTCAAGCTCAGGTGGGTGTCAAAGCCCACTATCTCTGTCTTTTATCTTCCTGCCACTCAGCTTCTTGTTTTTGAGGCAAGATTTCTCACTTGGAACTTGTCTTTTGGCCACACTAGATGGCCAGCAAATGCCCAAGGCCTGCCTGTTCTTTGACCTTCCCACACTTGTCCCTGAGGCTTGGATTCCAAGTACACAAGGCCACATGCTAGGAATCTGAGTGTGTGGACATGCTTGCACATGTTTATCCACTCAGTAATCTCCAGCCTTCTGACAGCTTCTTTGATTATGAACAGGATCACACCAAGGAGCCTCGACCAACCCTTTGGACATAGAACTTAGATGATAAAAATGTTTTTAACCAGGAACTTAGTATGTTAGTATGTTTATCTTTTGGGGATAGCTAGATCATTTCCTGGGTAAAAGCACAGTGACGTGAGTTCAGTCTTTGAAACCCATGTTAAAAACTAGATGAAATAGCTCACATCTGTAAACACTCCTACAGTGTGATGAGAGCGGGAGACAGGAGAATGGCCCTGGCAGCTTATAGGGCAGCAGTGCAAGCAGTGATAAGGACAGCTTCTCAGCCAGAGGGAAGGAAAGAACCAGCTTCACGAAGTTGTTCTCCCATGTCCACACATGCTCTTGAGCCTGTGCATTTGCACCCATAAACACAAACACACATGTACACACACCACACCCTAAAAGCAGTGCTATTTAACTAATTCCAACAGGAGGAATTTTAATATTGCTGAAATCACATGTGCCTTTGCTAATTCTAGGTAAGTGGTTTGTGAGTACTGGAAAAGACAACCTCCTAAATGCCTGGCGGACACCATACGGAGCCAGCATCTTCCAGGTAAGGAAATGCCTACCTTGTGGCCTTTGAAATAACTGGTGAGGTTGCCTTCAAAACGGAACACGTTAAATATTCTCCGCCTGCTGTTTTTTCTTACAGTCCAAAGAATCTTCATCAGTGCTTAGCTGTGACATCTCTGTGGATGATAAATACATAGTCACTGGCTCAGGGGACAAAAAGGCTACCGTCTATGAGGTCATCTACTGAGAATGCCAAGGCTTCATATTTCAAGTTGAATTGGGCCAAATGTTTGGAATTTGTAGGAATAGAAGTTATAATTTAAAAAAAACAGAAACAACATCAAAAAAACCTGAAGAAACCGGTTTCCAAATCTTGACACAGAACTGCTTTGAGTCTACAAAGAGAAGGCCACAAGTCTATCATTAGACATTCACCTGTCTAACTTTGGACCCCACAGTCACACAGATGCCGTCAGTGTGGGATAGAGGAGCAGGGTGCTGCCCGTCAGCCCTGCCTTGGCCAACTGTGAGCTTACCTTTCTGTTCCTTACAATTCAGTTCACCTTGAGTCCTTTGTAGAGCAGTGGTGTCTGCAATGAACTTGTTTCTTGGTTTTGCATCTTGTGATTTTTTTCTTTTTGTATTTTTTTTGTTGTTTCAACATTTGTATAAATTGTAAATATATTTGGTTTATTACAGTAAAACTTTAGTACCAGTAAGTGGTCTTCCTCCTTGACTCTTTTTATTCAATATGTTTGAATCCTAGATGTGGGTTTTTTGAGTAAAGTCCATACACACATAGGTAAGTTCTTAGCACACTTGTTTTTGCAGAAATGTATTTGACTGTGGACATCTGCTGTATTGGGATAGATTCCCATTAAGTCCTTGGGGATCAACAGAGACTCAGGATCAGAACTGGAACTGTCAGTTAATGACAGCTTTAATAGGAGAAATTGGAATTACTTTAATACTCATTCTTTGAGACTCTTATGATTAAAACTTAAAACTATTTTTTTTATTTTCTATGTTCTTTGTTTACATTCCAAATACTTTCCCCTTTCCCAGTTCCCCCCTCACCATATGTCCCATAAGTCCTCTTCCCTCCGCCCATTCCCCAATCACCCCCTCCCCCATTTCTTACTTAAAACTATTATTATGATTTTTATTTTGTTTTTAATACAGGCTCTTACACTATATTTTATGCTCACCTTGAGCTGGTAGCAATCCTCTTGTCTCAGCCTGGACTGCAAGTGTGTGCCACCCTTCCTGACTTTTTCTTAACCTACATAATGTATCAAACAACGATCCTGTTTTCACACAAGTTCATCCATCCTACCTTCTTCCCCTTCATCCTTACCCCCAAAGAAACCCCATCTGATGTGTGTAGTTAAATCTAAGATTATGTGTATGACCTTTGTCTTCAAGGTCACACATTTAAGTTCTGTCTTTTCCTGGCATCCTATTGACAAACCGAATCAGTATTTTAGGAAGACCCAGTCTTATCTACATTCTTTCTCTTGTATTTCAAGGAATATATTGATGATTTCTGTTTTATGATGTGTGCTGTTCAGAAAGCTCTGGAGTTCATGTCCCTGGAAAACTGAAGTGGAAAGTCAGCTGGTTATGTCTCATTAGTACTTACTTGATCTATTATACTGATTTACTAAATCCAGCAAGCTTTGCCCGTTCATCTCATTAAGACTGTCCCTGAAGCTCTGGACATTGCAGTCTGGCATTAATCTTTTGTCCTTATTTGTATAGACACATTTTTACTAATTTGATTAGGTGATATCTGCAACCCTGCATTCTTAATAAGCTACCAAGCATGTTTTCTTTTGAAAAGGCTGCATAACTTATGCTTTTTATATTTGCTGTTTACTACTATGTATTAGGAAAAAACATGGCTATTAAGTAATGTTGTGTCCGGGTCCCCGTGGGATCCCAGAACTCTGAGAACAGCTTACCTGATGTAGAGAAATGAGAGTCTTTATTAATTCCAGTCAGACTTGGATCACCAACCTTCCCACTGCACACAGGACAGGAGTTTAACCACATGCCTAGGGATTTGGCATTTTTATACAAGCATAATCAGGGATTCTTTGTATTTTAGGGCGACAGGGGAAGGTGGCAAGGGAAGTCATTTTTCAAACATGGCAGTGGGGTGGAATTGCTCAACTGGGAGGGGGAACTCTTGTGACCTGGGCAGTAACTCTATGATGCTATCAGGAACTAGTGTGTTTTTACAACTAGCCACAGCTGTCTGCGGATACTTGATCACCCTCCTCTCATGGCCCAAATGCGGGACCCTTAGCTCTTCAAGGATGTTTGGTCTTTGCTCTTCCCAAGGACAGGAACCAGCTGCACTGGGAAGTGCTTAGTCTTCTATCAGTGAGAGTGCTGGCCTCCGTGACCCACACTAGCCTAGGGAGGTCTTCAAGCTGTGAGACAGCTCTGAGGCAGGCTGCCCACATCAGCTCAGTAGCATTAGCTAAGGAATTCCTGTGTCCTTTTTTACTTATGATTCAGTGAATTGGAAAGTTGTTCTTTATGCCTTTTATTTGTCATCAAAACCTTTTTATATCTCTAAAAGCATTAGTTTTACCCCAATTTTTTTCAAAGTTTATGAAATATTTTTTCATTAAGCAAATAGCAAATCCTAATGGCCAAAGCTGATTTCTGTCTTCTTTCTCTATATTGTGGAGTAGGTTTCTCCTCTAATTCCACCAAGACAATCAGCTAGATAGTTATGAGAGATTGCAGATTTGTTTCTCTCCTAGCTTAGACTCGAGCACAGGCCAGCAGTATTGCTGTAGGTTTACAGATTTATCTCCAGCTACAATTAGTGAAGGATGGACGTCCAGGGAAATAAGCCAGTGAGTAAAATCTGTTACGTCCCTTCCGTTTACCAGCACAGTAGCTGGAACAAACATGGTGCGTCCAGCCTAAAGCCTTTAGGATCTGAGAATGGGAAGTTGGAATTTGGGAAACTGTTCAGGTCATCTTTTCTCACTTGTAGAATGTGAATGATAAGAATTGCTGTGCCTGCTGGGCGGTAGTGGCACTCTCCTGTAATCCCAGCACTTGGGAGGCAGAGGCAGGCAGATTTCTGAGTTCGAGGCCAGCCTGGACTACAAAGTGAGTTCCAGGACAGCCAGGGCTACACAGAGAAACCCTGTCTCCAAAATACCAAAAAACCAAACCAAACCAAACAAACAAAAAACAAGAATTGCTGTGCCTATTGTTCGAGGTCTTTGTGAACCATAAGTTGATACTCAGCAGGATATAGTGACACATGTCTCATAAATGGAGCATGAATGGGGCCAAATGTCTTTTCCATTATAGGATAATTCAACATTAACTGTGTATGTGTTTGTGTGTGTCTACATACACATAGGAGCTTTTATGTTTGTAGGTTTCTGTGTGTCTGTTTCAAATATCTTTAGTGTTATTAATCTGTCTTCCTTCCTCTGCCCTCTCCTCCCATTCCCAATCCACACTTCATGTTTCATTATTCCACTTCAACACTTTATACAACCATGTTCTATGTTGTCTCCCTTGAATCCCCCCCCACACACACACACAAACTACTTTTCTAACATCTATGGGTATTCCAAATATACACATCTGAAGATTCAAAGTTAACATCTACAAATAAAAGACTACATTAAGTATTTGTCTTTCTGAGTCTGGAGCTACCTTACTCAAAATGATTGTTTCCAGCTTTTGAATTTACCTACACATTTCAAAATTTTGCCTTTTTTTCTTTTGTAACAACTGAATGAAATTGCAGTGTATAAACATACTTCCTTTTCAGTATCCATTCATCAGTTGATGGACATTTAGGCTTTTTCTACTTCCTGACTATTGTGAGAAGAACAACTATGAATACTGATAAGCAGGTATCTCTATAGTAGTGTGTAGAATCCTTTGGGTCTGTGTCCAAGAGAGGAATAGTGTACCCTGTAGAGATCTCTTCTAGTATTTTAAGAACTATCCGCAATGATTTTCCTAGTGGTTATACCTGTATGTGATCCCACCAGCAGTAATTAGCATTCTTCTTCCTCCACATCTAAATGAGCATTTGTTGTCGCTTGCTCTTTTTCCTTTTAGCCATCTGTCTCCACTGTAAAGTGAAATCTCAGAGTAATGTGAATTTGTATTTCTCTGATGGCTAAGAATGTTGAACATTAAAAAACCAAAATGTGTTTCAGCCATTTGTAGTTCATCTTTTCAGAACATTCTGTTGATGTCCGTGCCATATATGTCATTGGTTTTCTTTTTTTTTTCTTTTTCTCTTTTTTTCTTTCTTTTCTTTCTTTCTTTTTTTTTGTTTGTTTTTGTTTTTGTTTTTTTGGTTTTTTTTGAGACAGGGTTTCTCTGTGTAGCCCTGGCTATCCTGGAACTCACTCTGTAGACCAAGCTGGCCTCGAACTCAGAAATCCACCTGCCTCTGATTCCCAAGTGCTGGGATTAAAGGCGTGCGCCACCACCGCCTGGCCTGTCACACTGGTTTTCTTGATGTTTACTGTTTTGAGTTCTTTGTATATTCTAGATATAAACCTCTGTCAGACTTATAGCTTGGTAAAGGTTTTTTCCCCTTGTTCTCTAGACTGTGTCTTCCCTAAGAAGATGGTGTTCTTTGTTGTGCACTCCTGTTAGATCATGAGGTTGTACTTATTTGTTAGTGTTAATGAACTACCACAGTCCTACTCAGAAAGAACTTTCCTGTACTTATAAGTACAAGCACCTTCCCTACTTTTTCCTTTCTCAGGTTTAAGGTATCTATCAGGCCTAATGTTGCAGTCCTTGATCCATTGGCATTGGCTGTTATATGGGGGATGATATAAGGAACTAGGTTCCTTTACGTTTCACTATCCAGTTTGACCAGCAGCATTTGTTGAGGATGTCATTTTCCAGTATGTGGTTGGCCTCTTTGTCAAATGTTTGGTAACTGTAAGTAAGGATTCTGAACTTATAGACTGGACTCTAGTTCTATTACATTGATCAATGTATCTACTTTTATGCCAGTGCCATGTTGATAGCTTTGTTACACCTTAAAATCTGAGGTGTTGATACCTCTACTAGCATTTTGTTGTTCAAAACTGTTTTAGTTTTCTTGGATATTTTGAATTTCCACATAGAATTTAAGATTTTTTTAAAAAAAAATTCTGTGAAGAATTATGTTGGAGTTTTGATGGAAACTGTACTATATTGGTAGACTACTTTTGGTAGGATGGCCATTTTCACAATATTCTACCAATTAATAAACATCTGGGAGGGGTAACTTTCTGGTTTTTTTTTTTTTTGAGTCTTTTCATATTTTCCTCAATTTTGTTTTTCAGTGTCTTAAAGTTTTTATTGTGTAAGTCTTTTACTTCCTTAGATTTATTCCAAGGTTTGTTTGTTTCTGAAGTTGTTGTAAATGGAATAGTTAGCCTGATTTCTTTTGCAGTGTGTTGGTCATTTGTACTTAGGAAGGCTATTTGTGTGTTAATTTTGTATCTTACTTTGTCAAGTATGTCTATCAGCTGTAGGAAATTTCTGGTGGAGTCTTTGGGGTCTTCTCTATATAGAATTGTATCATCTACAAATAAGGATACTTTGTCTATTCTTTTCATATTTACAGTGCCTTTATCTCCTTCACTTGTTTTATTAACCTGAATAGGATGGAGGACAGTGGGCATGGAAATGCTTTTTCTTTTTTTCTCCATTTGTGATGATGTTGGCTGTGGACTTGCTGTATATTGCCTTTTTGAAGTTGAGCTGTATCCCCTGTATTCCTAGATTCTTTAGAACTTTTCTCATGAAAGTATGTTGGATTTTATCAAAGGCTTTTTCTCTTCCTGAAGAGATAATCAGTAGATTTTCATTATTCAGTCTATCTATGTAGTAGATTACACTTATATGGTAGATTACATTTATTTATCTGTGTATATTGAACACTTTCTGTATCCCTGGGATAAAGCTGACTTCATTATAATCTTTATGATGTGTTCTTGAATTCATTTTGCAAGTTGAAGTGGAAACTTAAGTGTTCTTTGGAAAGTCAGTTGTGTTGGATGGGTTTTTCTTGGGCCAAACACTTGAAGGAGTATTTTTCTGAAGCAGACACAGATGAAAGGATGGTTTGCTAAAGTAAGTATGTAGGACATACGAAGGATTCTTCACAAATGGCATGCCTATATTGGTCTGCCTTACACTGCATAGCTGAGCTCTGGTGTGACTCCATAGAGTCTCACCAAAAGTCTTTCCGGTGGTGTGTTGTGACTTCTTGCCACTTCTTTGGACTTAGGCTGATTGGCAGAGTGTCAGCTGGTACAGACTCAAGTGAAGTTTTGCTATGTCAGACTCACGGACATGCTCAGGCAAGACATGGTGAGGCAAGACCCACGGAGGACACGTGATATTTGGAGGGAGTATAAGTAGGACTCAACAGACCGAGAGAGGTTTGGCTTGGCTTGGCTTGGTTTGGCTAGACTTTGCTAGGCTTGGCTTGCCTACTGTGCAACTCATCTTCGCATCTTCACTGAGAGAGGAATAGCCAAGAACTTCTCCTGGCCTTGGTTCCTCCTGCTGACTCGTGCTGATTACGCTGAGGCAGGGCTGTCTCTGCTAGGTCATGCTACCACTGCTGATGCAAGTTTGCTATCCTGACTCTGTTGAACTAACTGGACTGTTGGTATATACATGAAGTGTTTGCAAGTAGATCTAGCAGTCATTGCTGAGCTGTGAACTGAACTGCTGATCTGACAACACAGATGGGATTTGCTACAAAGAACCATTTCTAAACAGGTGCACTTCCCCTCCCCAACCCACCCTTTCTTTTCCTCTACCTCTGGTGGGTGGAGGTGGTGCTCCACAAGAAAAATTAAAGGGTTTAAGAACCAACATTAAAAGTAGGCACTGAAAAAAATAACATTATACCAAGGGATTTATTGAGTTTTTACATTCATTCATATTTATCAAAGAGATTGGACTATGATTCTCTTTTGTGTAGAGGGAGGTCTTTCTCTGATTTTGGTATGAGGATGATACTAGGATTGTGAAAATTATGAAATGTCACTTAATTTGCTGTTTTGTGGAATAATTTGAGGAGTATTTATATGAGTTCTTTTGAAGGTGTTAGAAATCTGTGCCGAATCCATCCATCTGGTGCTGTGCTGTTTTGAGTTAGAGGATTTTAATTACTGCATCGTTCTCACTGAATGTTATAGTTCTATTTAAATTATTTATTCCATATTGATTTAGCTTTAGCTCTTATAGGTGATGGTATCTATAAATTCATTTATGTCTTTCAGATTTTCCAGTTTGATGGAATATAGATATTTTTAATATATTTTCATAATTCTCTGAATTTGCTTTTTATATAACTTATTGTCTATTATAATGACTTCATTAAATTGGATCCTTCTTTTCATTGATTTGGCTAAAGGTTTGTCAACCTTTTCAAAGAACCAACACTTTATTAAATTGATTCTTTGTTTTGTTTTGTTGTTTTCTATTTCGCTAATTTTCTGAGCTGATTTTGATTGTCTCTTCCCATCTGCTTCTTTCTGGGTGCTGTTTATTGTTTCTTTTCCTCAAGTGCTTTGTGTGTATTAGTAAATTGAGATACCTTGCTGCTTGCTTCCTTTTTTCCTTCCCCCCTCACTTTTCCTTCCTTCCTACCTACCTTCCTGCCTTTCTTTTTTCTCTTTTCTTTTCTTTTCTTTTCTTTTCTTTTCTTTTCTTTTCTTTTCTTTTCTTTTCTTTTCTTTTCTTTTCTCTCTTTATTCTGTTATGGAACTTTTTCTTAGGACTGACTGACTGTCTTCATTGTGTCCCATAGATTTTGGGATGTTGTGTTTTCATTCAGTAGTTTTAGGAATTGTTAAAATTCTTGATTTCTTTCTTCATTCAGTCAATAGTGAGATTTTATTTATTGTCTACAAACTTGTGAACTGTCTGTGAGTTCTGTCATTGATACCTAGCTTTATTCCATTGTGTCAAGATAGGAAATAGGGTATAATTTGGAGTTTGCTATATATTTTAGCTTTTTTTGTATCATAATAAGTAGTTGATTTGGAGAAAGTTTCATAGGCTACTGAGAAATTATTCTCGTGGTAATTAGCTCAAAACCACATGTACAACAAAGCATGCTTAAATCTCTTTGATACAAATTATATGTGATCACATCAAAACACTTTATAAAGTACATGTGATACTCTCCATAAATATAGGTTTTATAGATTGGTGGAAATGTCTGTGAGCTACACATATTGAATCAAAGGTCACCAGGCTAGAGGGCACCTCCAGTCCAGCCTTCTCAGTGGAAAACAGGCTTTGCATTCCGTCTCTGAAGGAACAGCCTTGTGTGCTTGGTATTCTGGGTTCCCATAATGCATATCTGTAAGCACAAAGGCCTCTATCACCCTATATTTAATGGATAGTTTTGTTAGGTCTAATAATCTCATTCAGGACTTGGAATACATCTTTACATGCTCTTCTGGCTTTAATAGTTTCTATTCTAGTGTAAGTGCCTTTATCTCTCTCGGTGCTCTTTAGTCTGTGTTCTTAATATTTGAACCATAAAACACAAATTACTTTCTTCTCTGGAGTTGTCTATTTGGTATTTTGTAGGCCTGTTTTGTACCTAGGTGAGCATAACTTTATGTTTGGGAAATAGTCTTGTATGGATTTACTGAAGATATTCTATGCATTTACTGTAGCATTCTGTGCCATTAATTCAGGATGGTGAGGTTTGGTGTTTTTTGTTTGTATGTTGTTTATTTTTTCTTAGCCCTAGTTTATAGAATTTTGATCTTCTGATAGTTTTGGTTAACTCTCTGTGTTCTTTTGGTGTATGTTTCATTTTTAGCCCTGGTCTATACTATTTTTTGCCATGTACTTAATTTTATTTTGGCTTTTTACATTGTCGAGCTTTGAGATACATTATTAGGTTATTTATTAGTGTGAGCACTTTCAGCCATCACCTTTCCTCTAAGGATTGCCTGGCTATGTCCCAGAGATTCTGGAAAGTTTTGTTTTCATGTTCATTTCTTTCCATTTGTTAAAATCTCCAAGGTTTCTTCAGTTTAGAAGTGAGTTATACAGTCTCCAAGTATGTTTTCTGAGGTTATCGTTGTTGACTGTGATTGAATTGTAGTGTGACAGATACAAGAATCATTTGCTTTCCCTTTCCTCTCCCTTGCATCCTTTCCTTTTGCTTGGCTTGCTTTGTATTTTACAATGTGCTCAAAGAAGTGTCATGTGCTACTGATAAAACTGTATTACTTACCTGTTGGGTGTAGTGTTTTGTAGATGTACCAGGTAAGCTTAGTTGACCTATGGTATGATTTAACCCTAAGCTTTCTTTGTTGAATTTTTTTTTTACTGTTATTGTTGTTGGGTGTTTTAGGTTTTTTGTTTGTTTGTTTGTTTGTTTGTTTTGTTGAGACAGTGTTCTTTGTTTAACTTTGGCTATCCTGGAACTCAATGTAGACCAGGCTAGCTTCTAACTCACAGAAATCTAGCTGCCTCTACTTCCTGAGTGCTGGGACTAAAGGTGTGTACCTACATGGCCTGGCCTTTGCTGCATTTGATTTGGAGGACACATCTATCTAGTGTGAAAGTGAGGTCCTGTTTCCATACCTATTCAATGCTGTGTACCTTTAACAACAGGACTTAGAAAGGGTGTGGACCCAATAAAGCCTCAGTGTGTCCTTTGAGCCCCACTATATTTCTTGGGCTGCCATCATTTGGGTAAAGCTGACCACACTCACAACTATGCTGGCTTGACGGCTTTCCTAATTTACTACCAGGGAAGAAGCTATACCCTACACATGTTACCTGTGTCCCCTGTAAACTTTGTAGACTGAAATAGCAGAGTTGGGGAAAATGAAATGTTCTTATGCAGAGTAGGGATAAAGTAAGGGGGATAAAATAAGGGGGAAGTAAGCTAGAAAAAAAGCTAAGACAACACTTATATGTTACATTTGGAAACAAGAAGGCCACAGATAATATATCAATCGAACATTTAAAAGACAAAATTGTGGCTATTAAGACAAAAAAACAAAGAAAAAGTTAATTTTAATGAGTATGCTATTACATATGTGTTTTTCTATACATTTAGTAAAATTTAAAGATACATAAATTCAAATGAACAGTAGACTCAGTCATGGTTTTCTCAGTCAGCACTTCTTTCTGGTTGGGCAGAGCCCACCTGTGTGTTTACCCTAATCTGATCATCATTCAGCATCACCTTCTCACACAACCCCTGGGCCCCAGCCCACTTCCATGCCAAAGGATGCTGAGGATTCCCCTTGCAGACTTCTTTACCACACTGCCTTTTTCCTAGTCTGTGCCTATTAAGTATGGACTTTACCTTGTTTTCCATCTCTATGGATTTGCAGCCTTTGTTTCAGGGGCAGAAGCATAAGCAGTGCAACTTCCCATTTAGGGTCCCTTTGGCTCTATGTAGAGTTGTCGGCATGGGCCCTGGAACCATTTTTTTGGTAAGGTCTTCTAAGCTGAGGTCAGCTCCTGTACTGTTTCAGGTCCTTCTTGCAGTCTATCTGGTTACCTTAGAAGAGGGTCCAAGAACTTTCTTCCTAGGACTCTTTGCTCTGAACTGTTGGCAGAAGAGGGTGGCTGGTGGTCTTGTGAAGCTCTCAATTTCAAATTAACATACTATCTAATCAGGCACATACTGAGGTTTGCTTTAAGTAGTTAACAGCACTCAGTACCGTCCTGGGAAACAACTTGTGTGTTCCTCCATGTTTGCACTTAGAAGTGTACAGTTGACATTAATTATTCTTACTATGTGACATTAATTTTTTCAAAGAACTCTTAAGAAGTCAACTCATTGTTCAGTTTAGTTCCTACAGAGCTACTTTTATAATCTCTCTGTCCCTGTCTCTCTCTCCCACCCACCTTCTCTTGTTTATTTCTTTTTTTCTTTTATTAGATATTTGCTTTATTTACATTTCAAATATTAACCCTTTTCCATGTAACCCCACCCCAAACTCTCTATCCCATCCCCTTCCTTCTGCTACCCCCCCCAAAAATTTCCTGATTTGCATTCCCCTATTCTGGGGAATCAAGCCTTCACTTGACCAATAGCCTCTCCTCTCATTGATGTCTAAAAAGGTCATCTTCTGCTACATATGTAGCGGGAGCTGTGGGACCCTCCAGGTGCACTCTTTGGTTGGTGGTTTAGTCCCTGGGATCTCTGGGGGTACTGGTTGGTACATATTATTGTTCCTCCTGCAGAGCTGCAAACCTGTTCAGCTCCTTGGGTCCTCGTTCTATTGGTTGACTGTGAGCCATGGGTGTTTTGATCCACTTTTCAATAAGGATCAAAATATCCACACTTTGGTCTTTCTTCATCTTGAGCTGTATGTGGCCTGTGATTTGTATCTTGGGTATTCAGAGCTTTTGGGCTAATATCCACTTACCAGTGATTGTATACCCTGTGTGTTCTTTTGTGATTGGGTTGCCTCACTCAAGATAGTAGTTTCTAGCTCCATCCATTTGCCTAAGAATTCCATGAATTCATTGTTTTTAATAGCTAAGTACTACTCCATTATGTAAATGTACCACACTTTCTGTATCCAATCCTCTGGGTTCTTTCCAGCTTCTGGCTATTATAAATAAGGCTGCTAT
Source organism: Apodemus agrarius (assembly GCA_964023405.1). Lineage (NCBI taxonomy): Eukaryota > Metazoa > Chordata > Mammalia > Rodentia > Muridae > Apodemus > Apodemus agrarius. Next base: position 82,693,512 of record OZ030009.1, read on the forward strand.
GAACATAAGTGGAACATGTGTCTTTATTACATGTTGGAGCATCTTCTGGGTATATGCCCAGGAGTGTTATATATAGCTGGGTCCTCAAGTAGTGCTAAGTCCAGTTTTCTGAGGAACCGCCATACTGATTTCCAGAGTGCTTTTTCCAGCTTCCAGTCCCATCAGCAATGGAGAAGTGTTCCTCTTTTTCCACATCCTCTTCAGCATTTACTGTCCCCTGAGTTTTTATTTGGCCAATCTGACTGGTGTTAGGTGGAATCTCAGGGTTGTTTTGATTTGCATTTTCTGATGACTAAGGATGTTGAACATTCTTTAAGAGTTTTTCTCAGCCATCCTGTATTCTTCAGTTGAAAATTCTTTGTTTAGCTCTACCACAGTTTTTAATAGGATTATTTGTTTCTCTGGAGCCTAACTTCTTGAGTTCTTTGTATACATTGGATATTAGCCCTCTGTCAGATGTAGGATTGGTAAAGATATTCTCCCAATTTGCTCGTTGCCATTTTGTCCTATTTGTCTTTGCCTTACAGAAGCTTTGTAATTTTGAGATACCATGTGTCAATTCTTCACTTTAAGCATAAGCCATTGATTGGTGTTCTTCTGTTCTGGAACTTTTCCCCTGTGCTCATGTATTTGAGACTTTCTCTTTCTATTCTGCTAGACTCAGTCTACTTGGTTTTATGTGGAGGTCCTTTATCCACTCAGACTTGAGCTTTGTACAGGGAGATAAGAATGGATCAATTTGCATCCTTCTACATGTTGACTGCTAGTTGACCCAGCACCATTTGTGGAAAATGCTGTCTTTTTTTCACTGGATGATTTTTAGCTCCTTTGTCAAAGATCAAGTGATCATAGGTGTGAAGGTTCATTTCTGGGTCTTCAATTCTATTCTGTTGATCTACCTGCCTATCCCTGTACTAATACCATGCAGTCTTTATCACTATTGCTCTGTAGTAGAACTTGGGGTCAGGTATGTTGATTCTCCCAGAAGTTCTTTTATTGTTGAGAATATTTTTTGCTATCCTGGGTTTTTTGTTATTACAGATATATTTGGAATTGCTCTAACTCTATGAAGAATTGAGTTGGAATTTTGATGTGGATTGCATTAAATCTGTAGATTACTTTAGGCAAGATGGCCATTTTTACTTCATTAGCCCTGGCAATCCTTGAGCATAGGAGATCTTTCCATCTTCTGAGATCATCTTCAATTTCTTTCTTCAGAGATTTGAAGTTCTTGTCATACAGAACTTTGACTTGCTTGGTTAGAGTCACACCACGTTATTTTATATTTGTGGCTATTGTGAAGGCTATTGTCATTTCCCTAATTTCTTTCTCAGGCTCTTTATCCTTCGAGTATAGGAAGGCTACTGATTTGTTTGAGTTAATTTTATATCCAGCCACTTTGCTGACATTGTTTATCAGGTTTAGAAGTTCTCTGGTGGAATTTTTGGGGTCACTTAAGTATACTATCATATCATCTGCAAATAGTGATACTTTGACTTCTTCAATTCTTCCAGTTTGAATCCCTTTGACCTCTTTTTGTTGTCTAATTGCTCTAGCTACAACTTCAAGTACTATATTCAATAGGTAGGGAGAGAGTGGACAGCCTTGTCTAGTCCCTGATATCAGTGGGATTGCTTCAAGTTTCTCTCCATTTAGTTTGGTCTTGGCTACTGGTTTTCTGTATATTGCTTTTACTATGTTTAGGTTTCCTCTCAGTAGTGCTTTCACTGTGTCTCATAAGTTTGGGTATTGTGCCTTTGTTTTCATAAGATCTAAAAAGTCTTTAATTTCTTTCTTTATTTCTTCCTTGACCAAGTTATCATTGAGTAGAATGTTGTTCAGTTTCTATGTGTATGTGGGCTTTGTGGGGTGCTTTTTTTTTGTTTTTTGTTTTGTTTTTGTTTTTTTTGTTGTTGCTGTTGTTGTTATGGAAGACCAGCCTTAGTCTGTAGTGATCCATTAGGGTGCATGGAATTCTTTAAATCTTCTTGTATCTGCTGAGGTCTGTTTTGTGACCAAGTATATGGTCAATTTTGAAGAAGGTACTGTGAGGTGCTGAGAAGATGGTAATTTCTTTTGTTTTTAGGATAAAATGTTCTATAGATATCTGCTAAGTCCATTTGGTTCATAAGTTCTGTTAGTTTCACTTTGTCTGTTTAGTTTGTGTTTCCCTGATCTGTCCATTGATGAGAGTGGGGTGTTGACGTCTCCCACTATTATTGTGTGGGGTGCAATGTTTGCTTTGAGCTTTAGTAAAGTTTCTTTTATGAATGTAGGTGTCCTTGTATTTGGAGCATAGATGTTCAGATTTGAGAGTTCATCTTAGTAGACTTTTCCTTTGATGAGTTGAGTGTCCTTCCTTATCTTTTTTGATTACTTTAGGTTGAGAGTCAATTTTATTTGATATTAGAATGGCTATACCAGCTTGTTTCTTGGGACCATTGCCTTGGAAATTTGTTTTCCAGCCTTTTACTCTGAGGTTGTGTTTGTCTTTGACACTGAGATGCATTTTCTGTATGCAGCAAATTGTTGGGTCTTGCTTATGTATCCAGTCTGTTTGTCTATGTCTTTTGATTGGAGAATTGAGTCCATTGATATTAAGAGATATTAAGGAGAAGTGATTGTTGCTTCCTGTTACTTTTGTTATTAGAGGTAGAGTTTGTGTATGTCTCTTCTTTTTGTTAAAAGACAATTTCTTGCTTTTTATAGTGTGTAGTTTCCCTCCTTTTGTTGGTGTTTCCCATTCATTATCCTTTGGAGGGCTGGATTTGTGGAAAGATATTGTGAAATTGTGTGTGTGTGTGTGTGTGTGTGTGTGTGTGTGTTTAATACCTTGGTTTCTCCATCTGTGGTAATTGAGATCTTTGCTAGGTATAGTAGCCTGGGTTGGCATTTGTGTTCCCTTATGGTCTGTATGACATCTGCCCATGATCTTCTGGCTTTCATAGTCTCTGGTGAGAAGTCTGGTGTAATTCTGATAGGTCTGCCTTTATATGTTACTTGACCTTTTTCCCCTAATGCTTTTAATATCCATTCCTTGTTTAGTACATTTGGCGTTTTAATTATTATGTGTCAGGAGGAATTTCTTTTCTGGTCCAAACTATTTGGTTTAGGACCTCCAAAACCTGGAGTCCAATAGGCTTCTTATATGTTCATGGACATCTCTTTCTTTAGGTTAGGGAAATTTTCTCCTATAATTTTGTTAGAGACATTTACTTGTCCTTTAAGTTGGAAATCTTCACTCTCTTCAATACCTATAATTCTTAGGTTTGTTCTCCTCATTTTGTCCTGGATTTCCTGGGTGTTCTAGGTTAGGTGCTTTTTGCATTTTTCATTTTCTTTGACTCTTGTGTCAATACTTTCTATGGTATCTTTTGCATCTGAGATTTTCTCTTCTATCTCTTGTATTCTGTTGTTGATGTTTACATCCATGACACCTGACTTCTTTCCTAGGTTTTCTATGTCCAGAGTTGTTTCCCTTTGTAATTTCTTTATTGTTTCTACCTCCATGTTTAGATCCCAGATGGGATGTTCAATTCCATCACCTGTTTTGTTATGCTTCCCTGTAGTTCTTTAAGGGCTTCTCCCTGTTTACTTGTATTCTCCTATATTTCTTTAAGGGAGTTATTTATGCCCTTCTTGAATCCCTCTATCAGCATCAGGAGCTGTGATTTTAAATCCAAATCTTGTTTGTTCCGATGTGTTGGGTTATCTAGGACTTGCTATTATGGGAGAATTGGGTTCAGATGGTGCCATTTTGCCTTGATTTCTATTGGTAATGTTCCTAGGTTTGCCTTTTGACATCTGGTTATCTCTGGTGTTAGTTGGTCCTGCTGTCTCTGGGGGGTGCATGTCCTTCCTGTGTACCTGTCTCAGCACCCTTGGGGGGACTGACTCCCCTGGCACAGAATACTGTGGTGCTGCCCAGCTCCTGGGTGCAGGTGGAGCCTGGACTGACTCTGTCCCAGCTGCTCTGCCACTTTGTGTTCCCTGAGCTCCTGGCTGAACATGCCCACTTAGTAGTCAGAGAGAAGATGGCTGAGGCCTGACCTCCAAAACCTGAAGTCACATCACTCCATGCAGAGCAGTTCTCTCTGGCCGGATCAGTGCACAGAGGACCGTGGAGCCACCCAGCCCCTGGATGCAGGTGGAACCTGGATGGACCCAGCTGTTCTGCTGCTCTTGGTCCCTGCCTCCTGGCAGTACCTGCCCACTTTTCCACTGGAGAGAAGATGGTGGCAGCCTGACCTCCAAAGCTCAGAGTCAACTCCCTGCAGAGCAGTACTCCCCTGGCAGGATAGGTACACTGAGGACCTTCTCTTATTTATTTTATATAGACTTGTATTCAAAGTATTATTAAGAATCAGTAATTTGTGAAAATTAGGTGTGTTAATGATCCTTTGATTACCTCAGTGGAGTAATTGAATGTATGAATGTCCTTTTCATGACGTTAACAATATACCTGATAGATTCAATTTAAAAAGTAAAAGTCTCTCTTAGGGTTTTTGTTGCTGTGAAAAATACCATGACAATGGTAACACTTTTAAAAGAAAGCATTTAATCAAGGATGGCCTACAGTTCAGGGCTTTTATGCATTATCATCATTACGGAAAACATGGTTATACACAGGAAGACATGGTGCTGGAGAAGTAGCTTAGAGTTGTACATCCGGATTCTCAGGTAGCATGAAGAGAATGACAGTGGGGCTGGTTTGAGCTTCTGAGACCTCAACGCTCACCCAGTGATACACTTCCACCAGCAAGGTCACACCTAATAGTGCCACTCTCTGTGAGTCTGTGGGACCATCTTCATTCAGGCCACCACAGGCTCACTATCCCCTTCAAGGACATAGCCTCAACTACTTTTACAAGACACTTATCTGGGGACTAAGCCTTTAACATGGGACCTCTTATGAGATGTTGCATATCCAAGTTATCTACAGAAACTTTAAATAAAATAGTAAATAAACCATCTTAAGAGCAGAGATCTGTAGCCTGCCATGAACAATTCTGTAGTTGTATAAGTAACACTGCAGTTGTAATGAGAATATCATCAAGGAACAGCCCAGTGGGCACCATGTATTGGAAGAATGCTTTGGAATGAATGAAGTCCTGCCTAAGTGTTCATTTATCACTGGGGAACCTCCTAACTTTTCTTAGATCGTTCTTCAACTGAAAAACTGAGGCACCCTTACAGGGTTATTGGCAGGATTTAAGAAGTCAGAATCTTTATAGAAATAAATTTGTATTTCTTGAGACATTTCTAATTGGGTCCAGGTAAACTATGGAGCCCAACCAAATGGTAGTAATCTACACTTGACTTAGGGTAAAGAGTAACAGAAGCTTTCATGCCATGTAACCCAGTACACTTGTGACTCCATTTCCCTTAAATAATATGATGGCTATTCTTGGTTGTCAACTTGACAACTTCTGGAGTTAACTAAGATCCAAATGGCTGTACATACCTATGAGGGATTTTTTTTTAATAATTGAATCATTTTAGGTGGGAAAACCAACTTTTCCACTGGATCTTTGAGGTGGGAAAATATACCTTTATTCCAGATCCATTAAGGTCTAAAGATCCACCTTAAGTCTGGACCAGAGCTTCTACTTGGAAGAAGGAAGTTCTTTCTATTTGCCTGCTTGCTCTCAATGTTGCTAGTAAGTCTATTCCTTCACTGGCATTAGAACCTGCTTCTTCAGGATTCCAACATATACTGAAGACCAGCTGAGACATCCAGCCTTTTGGACTGATCAACTACTAGATACTTCGACCTTCCATTCATAGGCCGCTTTTGTTGAATTACCTGGACCACAAGAGTATAAGCAATTCTAATAAGTCACGTGCGTGTGTGTATGTGCTTGTGAGTGTATGTGTGTGTGTGTAAATAGATACTCATTGTGTAAGTTTTGTTCCTCTAGAGAACCCTGAGTAATACGGATTTATTACTTGAAGTACAGTCACTTTTGCTGTAAATGATCATATCTCCTGCCATGAGTAGGGCATGCTATGTTCTCTCTCCCTTGTTCTATGTCTAATTAAAGTTTGTCCAGCAAAACAATTCAGCTTTACTGTATGCTATGAAACTAATTTGATTAGTTTAGGTGCATACAACATCCAAAACCAGTTGCAAGATGTTTGGCAGCCTGTGCCCAAACCAGAGTCCTTGTAATGTCACTAAAGGAAGAGGCTGACTACAAGCATTAAGTAGTAGTCAAACATAGCCATCCTAATATTTGTATTTTTTGTTGTTTCCCTTGAGTTTTTCTTTGTGTACATGTGTATGTAAGCATTCTATATTCTGCTCATTGGTGATTGCAAGTTCTTATGCTTTCTGTGTCTTCATAGTAGACATGCTGATTCTTGACTCACACAGATGAAAGACCATTGTTAAATTACTAAAGTGATATACATTTTACAGTCAATAATAATGCTGTACCAGACATATTCATGAAGGACCTCTTTCTTTCCTTCTTTCTTTCCTCCTCCTCCTCCTCCTCTTCCTCCTGTGAGCTGTTACCTTGGAGTGATCTCAAGACTTGGAATATTCAACCATAGAGTGTAAATATCTTCTAAGTGTGTCTTTACCTCTCCCTCCTCACCCCACATTTTGCCTCCATACTTTTCCCTTTTCATTTCTGAGCCAGGCTAGCTTTGAACACAGCAGTCCTCCTGCACCAGGTTTCTGATTGCTAGGATTACATGAGCAAATCACCATGTCTTCATGCAGCCACATTTGGTTTTGATGACTGACTTTCTTTCAGTGAAGCATATAGGTAAAATCAGCTGCCTCTGACCGAAACAAGAATCCCAATTAGGTTTTACTTTTACCTAGAACTTTAAGAGTAACACCTTTCACAAAGAATCTTTTATATGGATGAATTGGAGGAAAGAACAAATCTTTTTCTATAATATGAACTGTAAGCACTCGAGCAAGGACAATGACAGAGCCTATATACTCGGACTTTTTGGGGACCGTGTGTGTGTGTGGGGGGGTAAGTATGTGAAATGATCCATGTGCTACTCTGTGTAAAAGACCATTAATGAGAAAAACAAAGCTCTTATTCTTTGGGTGAGTGGGTAAGTGGCTAACTGCCTAGAGTTTTCCCACATGGGAGCAGATTCCTTTTGTGGTTTTCAGAGCTTGCTCTTCAACTATGCTGCTGGTTCCAAGTGCACTGTTCTGCAGTAGTGAAAGCCTTGACACGTAACCCCACTTCTGGAGTGGGAAGTGAGACCATTCTTAATAGTTTAGCTCAATGCAGCTCCCTCTCCCCATATATATCAGACAGCCATCTTTGTACCACTGTATTCTCTGTTGAATGTAATGTGCAATGAACACCTTTTAAAAAACAACTGTAGTTGTTTGATAAGACTGTCAGAGTGAAGACACACTGATTCATGGTCACTTGGTCACCTTGTGTGTCAGATATTCACCTGCCTCTGCTTCCTGAGTGCCAGGATTAAATATCTGTGCCACCATACCAGGCTGAGAAGACCAACTTCTAATCAGGATCTTTGAGGTAGGTAGATACACCCTGTGCTGGCTGATTTTATGTCAAGATGACTAATGATAGCCATCTGAGAGTATGGAACTCCAGTAGAGAAAATGCCTCCCTAAGATTGGGCTATCGGCAAACATGAAGAGTTTTCTCTTAACTACAGATATGAGAGCAGCACTCCTCCATTGCACTTGTCAGTTCCTGCCTCTACATTCCTGCCATTTTTTCAGTTCCTGTCTGGAGGATGTAACCTTTCTTCAGTCCTTCCCCAGTGGCACCTATGGCCTTTTACAAAGGTAACTACACTGCAAGAAAGAAAATGAGCAAACTTCCCAGGAACTATTAAATACTGGTTTTGAACTGTGCTAATTCCACGAGACCCCCCAAGAAACATTGTGGCTTTCCAGTTAAAGTAAAGGCAGATAATTCATGGAGTTTTGTCCAAAGTCCAACTCACACAAGGTCCTCTGGGTCCCTAAACTCATCCAGTAGTTATTTTCCAAGTCCCAGAATGTAAAATTGGGGTAGATATAGTCAGACCATTTTCACAATGGTTCTATGATCTGTAGAATGAGGGTTGTTATAGTTGGAAAGGCTAAATGGAAGCATTTAGAGCTGCCTCTGCAAGGAAAATGATGAATCAAAACCAGCATCATACCTCTAAAGTAATTATTGCCACCATCAAGGACTTGGAAGATGCAGGAGAGGTGGTTCCCACATCTCCCTTTAACTTTCCTATCTGGCCAGTGCAGAAGACTGGATATGGAGAATGGAAATGACAAATTGCAACTGCTGTACCAGATATGGTGTCCTTATTTCAGCAAATTAACATCTGGAACAGAGCATGCAGTTTTACATCTAGCAAATACCAGTTTCTTGTTACCTGTTTATAAGCAAGCAAGGACAGCAGTATGCCAAAAGTTTTGCCTCAAGAATATATTAACTCATCAGTGTGATGTCATAACTTAGTTCAGAGGGATCTTGATCATCTATCTCTTCCACAAAATACCACATTGCTTTACTGTATTGATTTCGTTATGCTGATTTAATCAAATCAGCAGGAGGTAGTAACACCAACTTGGTAGTAACACATTTGAATCAGAAGATCAGAAATAAACTCAACCAAAATTCAAGTGCCATCTCAGTGAAATTCTTTGGAGTGCAGTAATGTGCATGAAGAGAAATTCCATCTAAGGTAAAGAACAAGTTACTACAATTGAACCCTCCCACCACCAAGAAAGAAATATATTTATTTAGTGAGTCTATTTAGATTCAAAAGATAGCAAGACTCCTCACCTGGATGTGTTTCTGCAGTCCGTATATCAATTTATTCATTAAACTTCTAGCTTTGAGTGGGTCTTGGAGAGGAGAAGGCTCTTCAGCAAGTCCAGGCTGCTGTGCATGCTGCTCTACCATTTGAATCATATGACCCAGCAGACTAATGGTACTTGGAGTGGCAGTGGCAGAGACGGATGTTGTTTGGAATCTTTGGCAGGCCCCTATACGTGAATCACAAAAGAGACCTTTGGTATTTTCAAGCAAAGCACTGTCATCATCTGCAGATAACTGTACTCCTTTTGAGTGAAAGCTCTTGGCCTACTATTGGGCCTTAGTCAAAACTGAACATTTGATAATTGACCACAGTTACCATGCAACCTGATCATCCTATCAGAAGCTAGATGTTATCTGACTCTGACTCACCAAGTCACAAAGCATGTATACAACAGCAATCCATTATCCATGGAAGTGATATATATATATGATTGGACCTGAACAGATTATGAAGGCACAAGCAAGTTACATGAAGTTATCCAAATGCCTATGGTTTCTACTACCATTACAATGCTATCTGCTGCTAAGCATGAACCTATAGCTTCATGGTGTGTGTCCTATGATTGTTTGACTGAGAAAGGGAAGACTAGGCCTAGTTTACTTATCGTCCTTTACAGTATGCAGAGGTGGAACCCAGAAATGGACAGCTGAAGAATTACCCTTTCTGGGACAACCCTGAAAGACACTTGCAAAAGGAAATTTTCACACTGGGAAAAACTTCAGGGAGTACACATGTTGGCCATTTTGTTTGGAAGGAGAAAAGACCAGATGTTGGATTGTTGATTGATTCATAGCTGTAGCCAATGACTTGGCTGGATGGCCGGGGACTTGGAAGGAGCATGATTGTACAAATGGTGAGAAAGACATCTGGGTAAGAAGTAGTTTGTGGCTAGATCTTTTTAGATAGGTGAAGGATGTTAAGATACCTGTGTCCCTTGTAAATGCTCATCAAAAGGTGACTAGCTGAGGAAGAGTTCAGGAGACAAGTACATAAGACCCATTCTGTGGACAGTCGCTTTTCCTAGTCATCCCTATCTTTGCCCAAGGTTCCATGAACAAAGTGGCCAGGGTGGCAAATGGGTTATTCATTGGATCAACAATATATCCTACTAAATACCAAGACTAACCTGGCAGTAGTTGCTGCTGAGTGCCAGATCTGCCAACAACAGAGATCAACACCAAGTCCCAGATATGGCACCAATACCCAGGGTGACCAGCCAGTGACCTGTTGTAGGTTGACTACATTGGACCACTTCCTTCATGTAAAGGCTAACACTTTGTCTTTACTGGAGCAGATACTTATTCTGGCTATGTATGTACCTTTCCTGTATATAATGTTTCTGCCAAAACTACCATCAGTAGACTTACCTAAAATTGTATTCATGGTCATAGTATACCTCCACACAGTATTACTTCTGACCTAGAAACTCGCTTCACAGTCAAAGATGTGCAACAATGGGCCCATGATCATGGAATTCACTGGTCTTACCATGTTCCCCACCATGCTGAAACAGCTGGCCTAGTAGACGGAATGGCCTTTCGAATATACAGTTACAGTACTAAATACTGGAAGCAACTTGGAGGGCTGGGGCCAGATTGAATCAGTTTCTGTTATTTGGTACAGTTTTCCCTATAGCCAGATTCCATGAGTCCAAAAATCAAGGGTCTGAAAAGGGAATAGTTTACTGTTTTTCCTAGTCATCCTCCAGGAAAATTTTGGTTCCCTGTTCCAAGACCTTACATTTTGCTGTCCTAGTTTTGGTTCCATAGCTGGGAGTGCTTGTACCTGGAGCCACGACAAACATTCCATTGAAATCAAAGCTCAGACTTGCCCTGTCCACTTTGGGCTTCTGATGCCATTAAGCCAATAGACAAAGGAATAGCAGTGTTAGAAGTGATTGATTTAGATTACCAAGGAGAAATTGGATTACTTCTCCATAATGGTCATAAGAAAGGTTACATTGGAAGTCATAAGTGCAAGGGAAACCTGGCAATGTAGTATTGTTTGCACAAACCTGGAGCCACAGAGCAGTTCAGTACACCAAGGACAGCCCGTGACAATCAGGTGCAGGCCACATCAGTCAGAAGAAAAGGTGAGTGACCATCTGCCTGCAAACTTCCTAGATCCAAAACTCCATTCCCAAAGACTATTCCAGTGCCCCTCTTCTTCCCACTGCCATGCTCTTACCCCTAACTTCAGCTGACATCTGCTACCCAAATACAAGCCACACCAGTCAGTAGAACAGCTGTCCTGGTGGAGGCCGCACAGTTTAAAGAATAGGTCCAGACCAAGCAAGCCAGAAAAACAAACAGGTAAACTCTGGCATAGACTACATGCTGGACCAGAGACCACATGGGCCTACAGAAACACAGGTGTTCCATGACTCCATCCCCAAAGACCAAGATAGCTGCCAGAAGTCAAGCCCTCAGTTTCAACAGAGACACTCTACTGGATTAAAAGTCACGCTTGCTGCCAGAAATCCAGGCTGCATAGAATCGAAGACCAAAGAGGGGGGGAAAACAAAAAAACAAAAAAACTAGTTTTTTTATGATGCATAAGTGACCTAAAAAATTATGCCAGGCAACTTTTACAGCTGATAAACACTTCCAGTGGTGTAGATGGATACATAAGTAAAAGAAAATGACTAGGCCTCCTATATACAAATGACAAACAGGCTGAGAAAGAAATGAGGATAACACCCCTTCATAGTAGCCACAAATAATGTAAAATATCTTAGTGTAACTCTAACTAAGCATGTGAAAGACTTGCTTGATAAAAACATTTAAGTCTTTGAAGAAAAGAAATTAAAGAATTTATCCAAAGTTTGCAAGAACAATGATCAGTAGTATTAACATAGTAAAAGTGTCCATCCTACCAAAAGTAATTTATGGTTTTAATTCAATCCCCACCAAAATTCTACCAGTTCTTTACATACCTTGACAGAACAATGTTCAACTTCATATGGAAAACAAACAAAAACACTGATTAGGTAAGAATAACCCTATATAACAAAAGAACTTCCAGAGGTATCACCATCCTTTATTTTAAGCTGTACGACAGAGCTGTAGTAATAAAAACCATGTGGCATTGGCAAATAGCCAAATTGATGGAAACATATCAAGGATGCGGACATAAATCCACACATGTATAGATACCTTACTTTAATAAAGACACCAGAAATATACAAGGGGGAAAAGAAAAGAAAGCATCTTCAACCAATGATGCAGGTCTAACTGGATATCAGCATGTAGAAGAATGCAATAGATTCATATCTATCGCTGTGCACAAATTAAAGTCCAACAGATCAAAGACCTCAACATAAATCCAGATACACTGAACCTGATAGAAGAGTATATGGGGAATAGCCTTGAGCACATTGGCACAGGAAACAACTTTCTGAACAGAGCAATAGCTCAGGCACTAAGATTAAACAATAATAATTGATACCTCATGAAGCTAAAAAGCTGCTATAAGAGAAAGGACATTAAAAAGGACAAAACAGCAGCCCACAGAATGAAGAAAGATTTTTGCCAATTCCACATCTGTCAGAGGGCTAATATATAATATATGATATATGACATATGATATATAATATATAATATATCAAGAAATTTCATATTAATAAATCAAATAATCCAATTTAAAAATAGGGCACATATCTAAACATAATTCTCAACAGTGGGATCTCACATGGCCCAGAAACACTTAAAGAATTATTCAACATCCTTAGTCATCAGAGAAATGCAAATCGAAATTACTCTAAGATTCCATCTTACACCTGTCAGAATGGCTACGACCAAAAACTTAGGGACAGCTCTGGCTGACAAGTATATGAAGCAAAAGGAACACTTCTCCACTGCTGGTGGTAAAACAAAGTTACTTTGGAAATCAATATGGTGGTTTCCTAGAAAACTGGGAATTGATTTGCTTCATGGCCCAGCTATACCCCTCCTGGGCATATACCCAAAGGACTCTTCATCCTACCACAAGACCACTTATTCAACTATGTTCATAACAGCTTCCTTTAAAATAGCCAGAAACTGGAAACAATCTAAATGTCCCTCAACTAAAGAATGGATAGGAGGAAGAACAATATGGACCAACCCATTCCCCCAGAGCTCCCAGGGACTAAGCCACCAACGAAAGAGTACATATGGATGGACCCATGGCTCCGGTTGCGTATGTAGAGGATGACCTTGTTGGACATCAAAGGGAGGGGAGGCCCTTGGTCCTGAGAAGGCTTGATGCCCCAGTATAGGACAATGCCAGGACAAGGAAGTGGGAGTGGGTGGTTTGACGAGCAGTGGAAGGGGGATGGGATAGGGGATTTTCAGAGGGGAAACCAGAAAAAAAAGAAAGAAAAAAGAAAAAAAGAAAAAGATTCGACAAAGAAAATATGGAAAATTTACACAATCAATTATAAATCAATTGTTCAAAACAATGACTTCATGAAATTTGTAGGCAAATGATTATCCTGCCTGAGGTAACCCATACCAAAAAAGACAAACATGGTATATATTCACTTATATTGGGATATTATCTTTAATGTGTCAGATGATCTTGCTACAATCCACATATTTAGAGAAACTAAGTAACAAGGAGCCAGATGGGATTTTGGTTAGGTAGTGTGGGAGCAGAAAGAAAACAGTGGGAGAAATGGCTGGATTTGGGTGCTTTTGGAGACCAATGCTGAAACCCAGTGCATTGGAAATTCGATGGAATCTATTAGAATAATCCTAGCAAAGACTCTCAGTAATGGGGAACACAATGAACCTGAACTGATCTGTAAATAGGCAAGGGACTCAAATGGATGGATTGGGACATCAACCCATTCACAAAATCTTTGACGTATAGTTTATCCTGCCTACAGAGTGTTTTGCAACTGGAGCTTACCATAATCATCTTAAAGAGACCAGGGGGCCTTCATCCAGCAACTGATCCAGTAGCAGAAATGAGAATTATAATAGGCATGGCATGAGCTTTTCTGTAGTTTTTGAGTATGTTTATAAAGATATTTAAGTTTTCTTTTTTTAATTAGTTATATTTTTTATTTACATTTCAAATGTTCCCTTTCCTGGTTCCCCCCCACTCCTCCGAAAATCCCATAAGCCATCTCCCCTTCCCCAATCAACCCTCCCCTGCTTTCCTGTCGTGGTATTCCTCTATACTACAGCATCAGGTCTTTCAGGACTAAGGGCCTCTCCTCCTTTTGGTGTCTAAGAAGACCATCCTCTGCTGCCTATGTGTCTGGAGCCATGGGTAACTCCATGTGTACTCTTTGGTTGATTGTTTTGTCCCTGGGAGCTCTGGGAGTACTGAGTGACTCATATTGTTGTTCCTCCTGTGGTGCTGCAAACCCCTTCAGCTCCTTGGGTCTTTTCTCTAGCTCCTCCATTGGGGACCCTGTGCTCAGTTCAATGGCTGGCTGAGAGTGTCCCCCTCTGTATTTGTCATGCGCTAGCAGGGCCTTCCAGGTGACAGCTATATCCAGCTCCAGTCAGCAAGCACTTGTGGGCATCTATAATAGTATTTGGGTTTTGTAACTATATATGACATTTGAGTTTTTTACCTCAACATTTTATCATGTAATATGTAATATAACATTAATTAAGAGAATATCAGTTGTTATAATTTTGATATTTGACATAATAAAAGAATATCTCTCACAGGATATTGACACCTATTCAAAACTTATGTGTTTGTTGTTATTCAAGGGATAGCTATATAATGTTTGGCATGATAATTACGGCCTGCATAAAAATGTGTTTTTGATTGTGTAGGATAGTTATAATATGGTTAGACATTTTTATAACCTGGTTATTGTTTTCATTTTGAAATCAAGCATAGCAGAAGGAGATATGATTGAGGGTCAAGTGAACAAGATGTGGACTTATGAAGGCTATTCTTGGTTATTAGTTTGACTATACCTGGAATTAGCTACAACCCAAATGGCACCTGTTAGGGATTTTATTTCTTAATTCAATTATTTGAAGGGGAAAAAACACTTCTTATCTGGATCTTTGAGATGGTAAGATACACTTCTGTTCTTCCTTATGTTCATTTGAATTATAACCCATCTACAGTTTCTGCCTTCTGGATCAAGAATGTATGAGTCATGTTCTCAGCTCCTAGCATAGAGGCCAGTATTACCAATTGTGTTGCTAAAGAGAACAGTTTCAGATGAGTGCCAAGAAGGGGTCCAAGATTTCATCTAAAATAATGAAATAAAACCCCTAATTCTACTATTCCTCACCCATCTAATATCACCTTCCATGGAAACAGCATGAAAAAGGCTGCAGACAGGCAGAAACTGACACCAGATCTACATCTCTCTAGGTAGCTGGCATTCTTTTGGATATCTGCAAATACCACTTTCTACAATTCTATGACACATTGTTTGGCTGGAAAGTCTCAGTTATTTGTAGAGTGAATAAAATGAAATACACCCGGTCAAGGTGTCTATCCTTCTAATGTATTATCAAGCAATTTTCCATTTCAGAACATGGCCCAAGTGGTTTGCCTTTTTTTCTCCAAATCTCCGTTGACACTATGCAGATCCCACTGTCACATGTGCCTTTCTTATTTCTGTACTCATATTTAGCCATACAGCAACAATCTACTCTGCACTGCAAATCTGATTAGGAAAATATCAGTATCCTCTACTATCTATATAGGATGTAAATTAATATCATCGGTAGTGGTGTTTCTTAATTTATGCCCTAGATTGGCCATACCATCAGCTTATTCCTTTGCAGAAATAATGACTACCAGAAAATACTAACAATCTGTATATAATAATTTGAAACCATTTTGCTGATATGTAGTATTTTTGGTTTTGTTTGTAGTCCTGGGAATTGTGCTCTACACAAAGATCAGAGAACTTAGTGTCATTCAGCCCTCACTGTCTTTGTGCAGTCATGAGGCATTTCATCCTATTCACGCACATCAATGTTCTTCAGTTTTCTAATTTTGTTTGGTTTTAAGCATGGTATCACATAACCCAGACTGGTCCGAGATTCACGCTAATCTTGCCTCAGTCTCCCAGTTGCTGGGATTATAGGTTGCACTCTTATTTCTAGCTTTCACCAAATGCCTTACGTTTAGCTATCATGGTTAATGGCTTTTTTTTATATTACAACTCTGTAAAATTTACCAGGTTTTAATATATTTTAAGTCAATCTGATCAACATTTCAGTGTCTAGAAACTTGAGAAAAACCATACCAAAAAAAATTGCTGGCCTTTTAAAATAAAACTAATGTTAATTTTTGGACACAAACAAACAAACAAACAAACAGAAAAGCCATTGGAACAAATCAAAAAAGTTGTTATCAAATTGAACTTTACATTTTGAACTTTAAATAGTAAACCACAGTGACATGCAGCCATATGGAAGAGAGGCTGCTGGGCACTTTTATTGAATCATATTATTATATCACCATTGGAATTTTCAGAGCAAATTAATATTCCATTCCCCCCTGGAAAGACAGAAAAAAAAACTGGGTTTTGTTCAGACCTATCTATCAAGAACTTCACTGAAGGACTTCCTCCCTGAAACTGCAAGACTTAAAATCTTAGACTGTAAGATGTAGACAAGACCCAGTAAAGAGAATATATGATGATATGTGCTAGATGACAGTAAATGAATAGTATGGTTTTCAACCAGGTAATGGATAGTAAATGGACATAGATGGTCTTCATCTGACCATGACTGACATCACAATGTTTCACTTTTATTGTGGTAAAAATGCAAGATGAAGTCCAGGGAAGGTATACATTTGTAGTTGTATTCTAGTTGCTTCCTGGGTGAATCAATTTCTTGTTTCTGTGACCAAATCCCTGATGAACATCTTAAGAAAGGAAGTGTTCAACTTGGCTCTTAGGTGGAAGGGTTAAAGTCGCTCATAGAGATGGTATGAAGCAAGGACTTCCATGATGATTGGAATAAGCAGCTGGGATTCTTCACCTCATATATTGGAAGACTTAACCCAAGAATGGACAAGACATGGGCTGAGATATAAAATTTCAACATCCATTCCCAGATATCTACTTCTACTTTCTACTTTCTAATCATTGCCACCAACTAGGAAATAACTATTCAAACATATGAGTCCATGGAGGATATGTTATTACTTCAAACCACAGCACTGGTCAAGCAACATACAGTACAATTGTCTCTTTCTGTGCAGAGTAGAGGCAGCTCTTGACCAATCAGATCTCCTGGGTAAACATCAGTCCACAGAGTGTGTTGATGCCAATAGTGTTTGGATATATTCTGTGTTTTTGTATCCTGTCTATAAAGTATTCATTCTATGTACGTGAACTAGTTAGTATTTATAAAATGAGCTTTGTATTAAATAGTTTTACCCAACTATCTGCTAATGTAAACATGTGGAACATATTTCAGGTAGAAAACACTAAACTATTATTTTAGTTTGGTTAAACAAAAGTTCATTATACCGTCATTTTTAAATTGTGCTGGGCTTATGCAGATGGACTTAAAAATATGTATGGTTTCTGTCCTAAAGTAATCAAGTCAGGAGCCAGAAAAGGAACAGGAGGTAAGGAATAGGAGGTACGTTTTGAACTCAAAATGTAAGGCAATAACAATAACCTAAATCATTTTTTGAAAGTAATACTTTACTGCAATGTATAAAATATGAAAAAAAGTTAACCATGTGATACAGTAAGAGTTCTTGTTCTCTCCTGATAGGAATGCAAAATGGCTCTGTTCCTTTAGAGGGCATGCTTGTTATTTACCCAGATAAACTGAAAGTAGGTTCAGATAGAAACATGCACATATATGTTTATAGAAGTGGTATTCATAATTCTCCAAACCTAGAACATTCGAGATGTTCAACTGGAAGTGAGTGAATATGTTCGTTAAATTTTTGGTCAGCTTGACTCATGAATAGGTTATGAGATACCCAGATGCTTGTTTAAACATTATCTTAATATGAAGTTATTTCTAGATGAGATTAATATTTGAATTGGAAGACTAAGCAAAGCAAGTTGCTCTTTGTAATATAGTAGACCTCACCCCATCTACAGAAGACCTGAACAGACTATAATGACAGAATTTGTTCTTTTTGCCCATGTTTGAGTTGAAATATCAGGCTGCATTTGGGCTATGATTCATATTGTTGTCCTTTCTGGTTTTCAGGCCATTGGATTTGCATCTATATTATCAGCTCTCCTATTCTACTTCTTAGACTACATCATCCCAGAGCCAGTTTCTTATGTTCAGTCCCTACCCTATTCCACATTCTACTGGAGAGTTCATATTAAAATTGTGGCTAAGTTGAGGTTTACAGAAAAGAATCCTACTCAGCGTCTAAAACAAAGTCTATTGAGTTAATTTAAACAAATGCATATCACTGAGAGAAGACAGTCTGAAAAACCTATAAATTTGGAAGTTTTCAACTATAGCGTTCTGGAAAAGGCAAAATTCCAGAGACAATGTAAAGGTCAATTATTACTGGCTAGTGAAAATGGGGATAAGTAGGTAGAATAGGATCTTTAGTGTTGCTACTTTGTATCCAACCCAATTCCCCGGTAAAAGAAAGCTCAACTTAACCAACAACAAAACAAGCTACAAGTCTAGACTGGGCTACCTCCCACTTTACTACTCTATTTCCATCTATATTATCCCATATAACTTGTGGTTTCTCCAGGCCATGAGCTTCTCTCTCAGCCTCTTGCTCCTCTCCTTTCTATTTATCCCCGTCGCTCCTCCCCTAGACTCTAAGCTCCTCCCACTTCCTCCTGCCCAATCATTGGCTCAAGCCTTTATTTGAAAAGTTAAGGTGGGGAGAAGGTTCACAAGGCAACTCCTCATCTGCAGCCCCTCTGAGGAGTGGAATTAGCATCAAAATACAAGCCCAGGACTATCCACACTTTAGGACAATGAAATGATTCTTTATGAAGCTACAATGCTTCATTTTCAATGGGTACATGCCATCATACATTGATCCAAACCCATATAACATACAATAATAAACTATTGTTGACAGAAGACACAGGCTGCTGCTATGCTAGTGTAAAACTCTGTGTAAGGAGGTTACTGATGAAGGAAAGTCTAAGGGACATAGGAACTCTTAGTGATTTTCATTCAGCACTAAGCATCACATAAAACTGTCCTAAAATAAAGACTATTTAAAAATTTGTTATTTTAAACAATTTAAAATCAGTATATAGTCCAGTATTTGCTTAACAGTTTTGAGTCTACTGGTTTACACCTTTACCTAAAATATTTATAGAGTGTTTATCACAACTTTTTTGCATAACACATTTTTAAAAATTATCACTTCAAAATAGTAATTATGTTGATAATGGAGTTTCTGGTAATTCTTTAAAAACTTCCATCCATGACCCTGAGTTAGTCATTTATAACATGCTGCTAGTTATAAAATGAAGTAACATATTGAATATTGCATTAAGGAGATTGTAATAATATTTGAAGAAAAGCTTGAAAGATGATCCAGTAGAATATAGGAAGAAAAAAACCAAAATATATAATTTAAAATAAGGCATATGATGCAACCCTTGCTTTTCCACCATCAACAGGCTACATATAATACCCAGTTCACAAACTTTCTGGAGGAGGAATAGCAAGGACAGTGACTAGGAGTTGAAAAGAGTTGAGAATAATAAATTGTGATGTGTAACGCATAATGCAGAAGTAAGACAAATTTCTGCATTAATCTATCTGAAATTTAAGTAACTCTTACCAACTGTATGAATATACAGTCCTTTGGCAATTGGCTAGATAAAGGTTGAAGATAATTTCAGTGATGTAAGCATGAGCAATAACAAATATTGGTAATTTCTACTCAGAACACCTTCAACTTCATCAACCAAATTATGAAATTAAAAGATATTCAATGAGAAGCTTGTTCTGAAAAAATTAAAGAGTGATCAAGATCAAAGCATAAAAATGAGATTTATATTTACTCTAACTAGGATTATATTCAGTGTAGTTTCCTTAAATGACACATAGTTAAGAGTTCTTTGTCTTCTTAAATGTCTTGTTATGAACAAATGAAGCAATCAGTCATTATAATAACGGCATGCACAAATTGTTTCCTATAGACATGCTTCTGCAATGGTATTGATATTCTTGTGTCTGCCCCCTTGAATCTGGGTTGACTTAAGCTTGCTTTCTCCAAGGGCAAGTGTCTGAGTAATGGTGAGTAGGTCTTTCTGAAGGCACTGTTAACTTCTTGGAAATACGATGTCATTATTGTATTGCAAAGTCTCATCTACTCCTGAGGTGTGAGTGTTCATGGGGACCATTACAGAAGTGTACCCACTGACAGCCAGTTCCAGGAGCCAAGTATGATGTAGATAGACAAGCCATCATACAATCAACAAACATCTAAGTCTTCAGGAACTTAGATTACCAATCACCAAGAATATAAAAATTAGTAAATCATTGTTTGAAGACATTAAGTTTTGGAGTTTGAGGTTTAGGGTTATTACTCATGAAACAAGTACTCAGGTACCAGGAGCCGGGAGACTCCACAGCCTTCTGTGTATAGCCTGCCAGGAGGGAGTGATCTCCAAGCAGGCTTTCACTTTTGGGTGCAGAGGTGAGATTTCCACCTTCTCTCTGGAGGGGACCAGCTAGGAGCACACAGGGCCTAAGATAAGTGGAGCAGCTAGGATGGAAGTCTTCCTGCCCGCTGCCATTTGCGCCAGGGATCTGGCAGACTCCACAGTCTTCTGTGCATAGCCCACCAGGAGAGAGAGAGATCTCCCAGCAGTGCTTTCACTTTTGAGCTCAGAGGAGTAAGGACACAAGCTTAGAGGCCCACAGGAGAAAGAAACTCCAGCCAGAGACAAGAATACCAACTAGCACCAGATGGCAAAAGGCAAGCACAAGAACCCTATCAACAGATACCAAGGCCACATGGCAACATCAGAACCCAGTTCTCCCACAACAGCAAATCCCGGATACCCCAACACATCAGAAAAGCAAGAATTGGATTTAAAATCATATCTCATGATGCTGATAGAAGGCCTCAAGAAAGATTTAAATAACTCCCTTAAAGAAATACAAGAGAACATCGGTCAACAGGTAAAAGCCCTTAAAGAGGAAACCCAAAAATCCCTTAAAGAAATACAGAAAAACACAATCAAGTGAAGGAACTGAACAAAACCATCCAGGATCTAAAAGTGGAAGTAGAAACAATAAAGAAATCACAAAGTGAGGCATCTCTGGAGATAGAAAACTTTGGAAATAATTTGGGAGTCATAGATGCAAACATCAACAGAATACAAGAGATAGAAGAAAGAACCTCAGTTACTGAAGATACCATAGAAAACATTGACTCAACAGCCAAATGAAAAAATGCAAAATGCATAAAGCTGGTAATTCAAAACATCCAGGAACTCCAGGACACAAGGATTATAGGTATAGATAAGAGCGAGAATTTACATCTTAAAAGCCCAGTAAATATCTTCAACAAAATTGTAGAAGAAAACTTCCCTAACCTAGAGAAAGAGATGACCATGAACATACAAAAAGCCTTCAGAACTCCAAATAGACTGGACCTGAACAGAAAATCCTCCTGGCACATGATAATCAAAATACCAAATTCACTAAACAAAGAAAGAATATTAAAAGCAGTAAGGGAAAAAGGCCAAGTAACTTATAAAGGCAGACCTATCAGAATCACACCAGACTTCTCACCAGAGATGATGAAAGCTAGAAGATCCTGGGCAGACCTCATACAGACCCTAAGAGAACACAAATGCGAGCCCCAGCAAAACTCTCAATCATCATAGATGGAGAAACCAAGATATTCCATGATAAAACCAAATTTGCACAATATCTGTCTACAAATCCAGCCCTACAAAGGATAATTGGTGGAAATGCCAACACAAGGAGGGAAACTACACCCTAGACAAAGCAAGAAAGTAATCTTCCAACAAACCCAAAAGAAGATACCCACACAAACATAAAAATAACATCAAAAATAACAGGAAGCAACAATCACTATTCCCTAATATCTCTTAACAACAATGGACTCAACTCCCCAATAAAAAGACACAGACTAACGACATATTTCTCATGTAAATCTTAAATTTTATCAGAAAATGTCTGCAATTCCCCTTTTAATTAATTTAGTAATTTCTTTTATGTCTACCATTTTATCTGCATTATTTTTCATGATAATCTTCAATTTTAATGTCTCTATATTCTTCCCCCATTTTATCAGAAATGTTTTCAATGTAAATTTTTGATTTTATCACAAATGTTCCTAATTCCACGGTCAATTAGTTTAGAGTTTTTACATCAAACATTTTTTATGTAAAAATTTCCATGAAATAGTCAATTTAAACATGTTTGTCTATTTATTTCTTGAATTTTACCAGAAATATTTTCCATGTAAATCTTCAGTGTTATCTGAAAATGTTTATAATTCCATCTTCAATCAACTTAGAATTATCTTTATGCCTATTATTTTATCTATATAATTTCCATGATAATCTTTAATTTTAACATCTTTTTCTATATATTTCTGCAATTTTATCAGAAATAGTTTCCATATAAATCTTCAAGTTTATCAGAAAATGTTGATAATTCTACTTTTAGTCAACTTAGTAATACTTTTATGCCTGCCATTATTATAAAATTTTTCATGATAATCTTCAATTCTAACATGTTTTCCACATTTTCTACATTGTTATCAGAAATATTTTCCATGTAAATCTTTGATTTTTCATAAAATGTTTCTATCCCATATTTCAATTAATTTAGCAGTTTTACATGTCTGCCACTTTACTCCTTAATTTTCTATGAAAATTGTCAATTTTAATGTGTTTATCTGAAATATTTTCCATGCAAATCTTTAATTTTATCATAAAGTATTTTTACTTCCCTTTTCAATAAATAAAAAATTAAAATAAATAAAAGTAACTCAAATGCACTAAAATAGGTGCTAGCCCCAGAGTCTTTCAAATTTACAAGCTGTTCCCTGTTTTGTTTTGTTTTATCTTTCTCAAATACATCATTACTATTCAACTTTTCCCCTCAGCTTTCGTGCAGCAGCATTTACTATCCTCTTGGGTATTATGAGCTTCACATTGTATGGGAGGATCAGATGCTCTAGTGGATCAAGCAGCTGAGCCCTCTGTCACTGGGTCACCCAGTATGATGTCCTGTAACTGAGATGCTGTTCTGAAGGTATCGAACTGCAGAATTGTTTGTGTACTTATTACTTTGTTTCCTTGGATATTGGTGCATACATGATTATTTTAGCCAGCCATATATCTCAATTCATTTATTCTCTACTTACAAACATATCTGTAGTCCACATGCTAATTAAGGACTCTGGTGCTAAAATAGATATTTGCAGAGTGAGGGTGTGGACTGGTGTAGGGTCCTTCACTGCCTCATCATCAGCCACTCAGAATGCTCGACATTCAAGAAGACTGGAGTGAAATAACATGTGTGGGGCACTGATTTTGTTTCCTCCCTTTCTCCAGATGATAAGCACAGATGTAGGTCTAACTCTGCCTAGTACAAGGAAGTGAGCTTAAAGAGGACAGGAATTCTCCATGATAACAACTAGCAGCAGGAAGGATGCTCAGAACCAACCAAGGAGGAGTCTGGGTACAACAGAACCACCTGGGAAACTTGTAGACATTTTTATATAGGGGCCATATTAGAGTTTCTGAATCCGTCAGCTTTCTACTGAAATCAGCAACAAGGTATAGACTCTGAGAAGCTCTGCCTTGTATGCTGGCCACTCACTGTTCCTCTGTAGAGGCATCACTTTTTCCTGGAATCTTATAGAAATATACACTCATAAATTCTAACTGCTATCTATGAAGTCAGAATGAGTCAACAGGATTGTTGGGTGACTTGTGAGATCTTAAGAAGCCCTCCTGAAGTGAAAGATAGATGTTTCTTCAGCAAGCTGGGGAAAAGCAAGGTTTGCCATACATATCTGAGCTGAGGTAGTGCCTGTGAACAATTCTCTGTGGTCAGCCTCCTTGGATTTTATTGATTTCATATTTCCTTACTGAAATTTGCTGCAGACTGAGTCTTCTTCATGAATTGTCTATGGAAGCCGTCCAGTCGTTTTCATTCACCAGTATGGTATTTCTCCTCCAGCATTTGGGCTGCTCTTGCTTGTGAGTCACTGGGTATGTAGTGGCTGTGAAGAACTGCAGAAAGGTCAGGAGCAAAGGAGGAAAGCAGGAAGTCTGGGTACTTTCTGAAAGTCAAGAAATACAAACTTAGGCTAGCCTTTAGTGATGTTAACACCTCAAGCTCAATAGGAAGCAACTGTGGAACAAGCATCTTGGTGGCAACGGACAACAGCTGAGAATTTGGAAGTGAACTTGAGGTGAATGAACTGTTTCTTTTGTGATTTTGAGAGAGATTTGGTAACATCAGCTGTTTCAATGCTCAGTCCAAGGAATTTGATCTTGGGTGTTCGTGCAGACAGAGGAGGTTGATGAACTTGTTTTGCTACATCAGGACACAGGGAAAACCATTCCTTAATCCTTCTAGTCCCAAGATTTTCTTATTTTTTTTCTGTTTTGAGGGTTTTCACATTTTTATCAACTGAAGTCATCCACTCAGACAAACAAGCACACTATTCTGGGAGTAATAAGCTCCTTTTAAAAGCTATTTCCCTCTTCATTCAACATCTATTTAGCAAACAATCCCAGCCTTTAAACAAAGATAAGTAAGGTCATCTCTTTCCTTGGGGAGAGAAGCATGCTAATATTAAAAACTGTAGGCTGCAGAGCAAACTGAAATGCAATGTGTATATATTGTGGCATTTACTCAATTGCTTCTATTATGAAGAGCTTCCCAATTTTTTCCCCAGAGCCATGATGTTTTGGGGATAGCCCAGATCTAGATGTTCATATAAGCAAGTCCCTACTTGCATCTCTAATGTACATATTACAATCAACCAAGTAGGCTTAGGAATCATAGGGTGTCTCATATTTCTAGTCTGAAATGGGTCTAGACTCTGGAACTCTGGTGGAGAGCATTAAGTCATCTCTTAAAGAATGTCTGTTAGTCTTTTAGTCTGACTATTGTAGTAGGAACTAGGTCTGTTGTTAGGTTTAGGAGTGAAAGGCACCTTGGTGGGCCACTAAGAAATCATACCATGAAACAGATGGAATGCAAGAGGTTAATTGGGTATATGGAATGAAAGGCTGTCTCAGAATGGGGACATGTGAGAGACATAGAAATAATAGAGAAAGACACAGAGAGGAGAAACATAGAGAGACTGGAAGACAGAATGAAGAGAAAGATAGAGGGTTGCACTGTCAAGAGGGTCTTTTTAAAGGGTGTGAAAACACACAACTTGTAGTGACAATGGAAATGTAGCTCACTTGATGGTGGATGATGACCTAAGTTGCTGGAAATGAGTCTGTGAAAGGCAGGCTGGCAGAGCTCCTGATTTATAACAACTGTGACACTTGAAATGTGTGGTTTAAGTATTGGCAGAGACCATGGGAGACCAAAGCAATGATGCAGCTGGAGTGAGGCTGTGTCACTCGAAGCCAGACCTGGTCAGGCTTTGATTTCTACAGATTACCCTAGTGGCTCAGTGGAGACGGGCTGGAGCAAGGGTCAGTCAAGAGGACTTGCCACTCACTTTCTAGTGTAAATTGGTGTATGCCCATTGCTTTCCTCCAAACTAGTGGGAATTTTATCGAGACAGTGAAGAGACACTATTGGGCAATAATAGTGAACACTATTTAAGATTATGTAGGCTTGGTAAAGGGGAGTGCTTTACTGCTAGGGACTCTCAAATGCAGCTTTCAGCTCTGCTGAAATATGCACAACCTGGGCTAAAGGTCAAGGTTATGCTTCAAGAAGAGTGAACTGAGATGACCCCTGTCATACCTCAGCTACATTGATGTTAATGGGATTTTGAATACTCTCAATATCTTAGTTTACAAAAGTTTGGGATCTCCCCGACATTGCTTCCATATTACAGAGCAGTAGTATTAAAAACTGCATTGGTTCAGTGACAGGGAGGCGGATCAATGGAATAGGATCGAAGACCCAGAATTGAACCCACACATCTATGGCCAATTGATCTTTGACAAAGGAGCTGAAAACATCCAGTGGAAAAAAGATAGCCTTTTCAACAGATGGTGCTGGCTCAACTGGAGGTCAACATGCAGAAGAATGAGAATTGATTCACTCTTATCTCCTTGCACTAAGCTCAACTCCAAGTGGATCAAGGACCTCCACATAAAACCAGACACACTAAAACTAATAGAAAAGAAACTGGGGAAGACCCTTGAGGACATTGGCTCAGGGGAAAAATTCCTGATCAGAACACCAATTGCTTATGCTCTAAGAGCAAGAATAGACAAATGGGACCTGATAAAATTACAAAGTTTCTGTAAGGCAAAAGACACTGTCAAAAGGATAAATCGGCAATAAACAAATTGGGAAAAAATCTTCACCAACCCCACATCTGACAGAGGGCTAATTTCCAATGTATACAAAGAACTCAAGAGGTTAGACCCCAGAAAACCAAATAACCCTATCCAAAAATGGGGTACAGAGCTAAACAGAGACTTTTCACCTGAAGAAATTCGGATGGCTGAGAAACACCTTAAAAAATGTTCAACATCATTAGTCATTAGGGAAATGCAAATCAAAACAACCCTGAGATTTCACCTCACACCAGTCAGAATGGCTAAGATTAAAAACTCAGAAGACATCAGGTGTTGGCGAGGATGTGGAGAAAGAGGAACACTCCTCCACTGCTGGTGGGAATGCAAGCTGGTACAACCACTCTGGAAATCAGTATGGTGGTTCCTCAGAAAACTGGACGTGATACTTCCAGAGGACCCAGCCATACCACTCCTGGGAATATACCCAGAAGATTCCCCAGCATGCAATAAGGATACATGCTCCACTATGTTCATAGCAGCCTTATTTATAATAGCCAGAAGCTGGAAAGAGCCCAGACATCCCTCAAAAGAGGAATGGATACAAAAAATGTGGTATATATACACAATGGAGTACTATTCAGCTATTAGAAACAATGAATTCATGAAATTCTTAGAGAAATGGATGGAGCTGGAGAACGTCATACTAAGTGAGGTGACCCAGTCTCAAGAGAATACCCATGGTATACAGTCACTGATAAGTGGATATTAGCCTAGAAGCTTGGAACACCAAAGACATAAATCACATATCAAGTGATGTCTCACAAGAAGAAAGGAGTGGACACTGGTGCTAGAATGGAGCAAAACATCATTGTGGGGGAGTACAAGAACAGTGAGGGGTGGATGAGGGAGCAGGGGGAGGGAGAGGGAAAAGGGCATGTGGGACCTTTGGGGGTGGGGAACCAGAAGAAGGGAAATGAATTGTAAATATAGAATATATCCAATAAAAAAATGCATCCAGGAATGAGTAAAAGAGAACAAATAGTTTTGAGATTAAGAAAGCAAGCCCTACGCAGTGACAGTCCTGGGATGTGTCATCAGTGAGCAAAGCAGGAGACAGTCAGTGGTCTCAAGGTATAAAATATGTAAGTTTATGTGAGTATGTGCAGCCTTTGAAGATGGCCTGAGGTTGGTTCCAAGCGCCTGCATCAGGTGGCTCCAAAGTGCCTGTATCTCCAACTCCAGGGGTTCTGAAGGCTCTGCCTTCCAAGGGCACTTGCATGTACGTGCTTATATCTACACACCAAAGTATACAGACACATCATTTGCAAGTTCCTGCTAGCAAACACAAAGGGATGCTAACCCTGCAGAGTGGAGACTGGAAATGAATTTGTTGTGTATCGTCTTATGGTTCTAATTTGTTTGAAATCCAGTCTGTTTCTCTCATACTGTCTGTTCTGCTGCCTTTCTGTAGTCCATACGAGAACATTGCTTTAAACTGGCAGCATTTACAATAAACGCAGAACTTAGTTTGCAGTTTTGTCAAGATAGTCTCTCTCCTGCCTCATACTTTAAGTCATTGTCAGGTAACATCTTTTAACAAGTTCTGAAGTTGTGCGAGTTGTAAACAAAGCTTCTGTCGTTCAGTCTTTCATCTCATGCTTCAACTAGCCTGCAAAGGCTAATTTGCCTCCAATGGATCATACATTACACAGAACATCTTGGCTCAATCGATTCCTTTTATGATCTTCAAATCTTAATTTCAAACAAAGCTTTGCTCCCTTTTCAGGAAAGAATTATCTTCTATGCAATAAGCGAGAGTCTCCGGAGGCATTTATTTGAGATGCATTGATTCCCTTAAGGTCACCTAACCCATTAAAATACATGTTGTACTTCTGGATAACTAATAGGTCATTAGAAAATGGGATTGTATGCAAGATATAATTCAAAGAAGTGAACTTGCAGTCACGGACTAATCTGTTCATAGGAACATTTGCTGGTCAGAAAATTTTTTTTTGGCTTAGTCCTTTGCAAGACTATGGAAAACATTGAAGCTTGTTTTTCATTTGTCAGATCCAATTTTTGAAAACAAAGAAGCAATAGAATTTATGATTTTATCACTGTTCCTGATTAGGAAACACTGGCTGCCATTTAAAAGAGTTGTACAATCCATGGAGGTTACTATTTCTTTCCTTTGTTGGGTGTAAATTGTGGCTTGATGTTATCACTTCCTCCTGTTATATTCTGAGTGGCCAAATATGTGGAAACATTATGCTAATGAGGTTAGATATTACACCAAGTGGCTTAAGCTGAGGAGTGATTGTAGAAGGATCTCAGTGTGTATGCTTTTCAATATTTTACATTTTTCATTACCGTGGCCATTAAAAACTTCCTCAAGGCTGATACAAATCATAAATTAAGTTTCTTTTCCACTGAACAGTGTTAATACTTCAAATTTTATCTTTTGAATTTATAGCTTGAAAAACAGTAAACCTTATGAATTCTATTCAATATCATTTTTCTACATATTATGCCATATTCCAGGGTATTTTAATCTACAGAAGAATTAATCTATTTAATCTGTGGAAGAATGGGCCTTGAAAATATGAGAGCCTTTCCAAAGACCAACTCAGGTGGAAATTCCCTGAGTCAATGAGAAGTGACAATTTATATCAAAGAGTATAATCAGCTCTCTGTGTTTGTAGAATCTCATCTACAGTTTAACTGAAGAAAGTAGTATGTGAAAGTACATACATATCTACACTGAATATCTGACTTTAAAAAATACAATGACTTATATAGCATTTATGCTGTATTAGTTATTACAAGTAAGCTAGAACCAGATGTGGTGGTACATGCCTTTAATTCCATCACTGAGAGGAGGGCAAAGAGGCAGTTGGATCTCTATGAGATCAAAACCAGATCAGGTATATTTGTCAGGGCTCTTTAGAGGAATAGAAGCAATAAAGTGAATGCTCATATGTGTGTGAGTATTATGTATACGTGTGTGTGTGTGTGTGTGTGTGTGTGTGTACTTTATTAAGTCAGCATCCATTAAAATTTTCTCACAATAAGAGACTGAGAGCCCAGTACTTTTTAGGTGCTCCAGGCTGATGCCTCAGCAGTCAGAGTCATTCCTTAGTAGATATCTAATATTGGATAAGCTACCAACCTAGTAGTTGATCAGTTTACAAGGCTGGCAATCTCAATAGTATCACCCACTATTGAATACCTGGAAGGTTCATGGAGAGACACTGGCCATTAGCCTGTGATAAGAAGCCTAGAAATGCTGGTTCTGAGGTCTTCAAAGGAATCAGCAGCAGCAACCAAGTAGATTAACCCAGTGGCAAGAAAGAAGGCCTAGAGATCAAGAGACAAATAAATAATCATTCTTTTGCCATGATCTTTTTGTCTGGACTGCTACCAGAAGGTGAGGTCCACACTTGGGTGCGTCTTCCTAGATCAATGGAAGCAATGAAAACAATCCTTCTGGAGAGTCTCCCTATTTAGGTGATTTTGATGGGTGGACATTAATATTAAAACAAACCATAACTCCACGTATAGAGTTCTAGGCCAATGAGGACTGCACAGTGAGATCCTCAAAACAAAATAAAAACAAAAACAAAATCCCAAATAGAGAGATGATCTGTAGTTCACAGCAGGAGATATGCCAAGTGTCGTGCAAATATTATAGCTTCTTAATAATGAACTTGAGCATTCATAGATTTGGGGACCTGGGATTAATATTGAGGGTGGCTGTATTGACATTTTGGTTAAGGGCCTCTGTGGTACTTATTCAGTCACTGTGAAAGGAAGATTATAGCAGTCCATCTCTGCACACATAAGAAACACGAAGAAGTTATGATTACTAAAATAAGCCATCAGCGTGGGAGGAGGTCCCATGGTTGGCAGGTGCCAAGATCTGGGGTTACAAATGGCCTTTCCAGGACTCCTGACATGTTCCTCAGGTGAGTGTCCCCTAACTGTCTTCAGAGCAAACTACCAGACTCAAAGGCTGATTTCTTTCTCTCTTGGAAGTGACCTTCTCTTCTGCCACTGTGATTCCTGGTATGATGAACCAAGTTGTGGGTCTGGGTTAGTTCCTATCTGGTGCAGGAGGGAATTTCTCTGATGAGCAAAGCACTGATTTTATGGGCACAGTCGAATGTTATTAGGAGTCATTTTATTGCTATGTTCTTTTAGCAGACAATAATATTTGGTTTTCTTCTAGGTCTCTGGCATATCTAATCTGAGGTTATTGGCTACCTGAGCAGTGTCAGATGTGGGCTCCATCTCAGGGAAATGGGCCTTAAATCCAACTACGTATTGGTTGGTTGGTCTCAAGCTTTGTGCCACTATTACACTAGCATGCAGCTCACTGTTGTAGATTGCAATATTTGTAACAGGATTGTTGTTTGCCTTTCTCCTCTGGTGGTTTGTATAGAGTACCTTCCAGCACCATGAACACCACTCAGTGGGGGTGAGGACTCTAGGTTTGCACTGGCTCGACTCCTCAGTGTTCAGGAAGTTGTGTAGGTGACCTCTTCAGAGCTGCCTAATCATTAGGAGGTGATTATTATTTTCCCTGAATTTATTTTTTCCTTTCCTTTTTCTTTAGGAGGGGGTTCAGTATGAAACGTGGTTTTGCTATGATGTAATCCTGGCTGCCCTGACCTTTTTGCTCAACTCTCAAAGAATTATTTTTGACATAGGGAGTGAAATGTACAAGATGGGCAAATCTTCTTCATACATATAGAGCTCCTAACACTCCTTAGTAGCTCTTTTAACATTTTGGGCTCATTGCAACCTTTGCCTTAGGACAAGAGTGGGAAATGACCCTAGTACTAGTGCACAGTCCTTATCTTTATATACACTTTCAGCAACATGTAATCAGAGCACACAGGTGACTATTTGCATATTGCTCATGTAGACTAGGCTGGATAGTGAAAGCTAACCTAACTAAATCTCAGGTAGTAAGAGTTGATATGTTCATGTTGGTTTGGTTTTTTCCCCCTCTTTTAAAGGCAGGATCTTGCTATACCTTGAACTTGTGATTCTTCTGCCTTAGACTTCCAAGTGTTGGGACTCAGATGTCTACCTTCACCTGGCTATTACCTGCTCTGTTTAACTCTATCAGAGCTAGTGTCTTCTTTAGTAAATCTTTCTATATCCTTTCTAAATGTTTTAGGATGTATAGTAATTAATTTTGCAACAGATACTTATTTAGGCTTCAGGAGTAGCTTAGTGCTAGAGCAAATGCTTAGCATGAAGGAGGCCTTGAGTTCAGTATCCAGCACACACTAAGATAGCAGGGCAGGAGTTGGGGGTGGTAAGTGTTTCTGTTTAACTCTATGAAAACATTTCCATTGTCATACTGAATTATTAGTTTTTCTTTAACAGTATCATGGCAAGGTGATAAACATGTTTTGCTGATGTTGATAATGTTTCTAAAATGTGCTTGAGCATATACAAGCATTGGACCTACTACACATAAGAGATGTTCTATTTGCTCTCAAATTCCCATAACCCTTTCAGTGTCTCCTTTCCCTCTTCCTCCATTTCTTTCTTTTTAAAAATTATTTTAATCTTATTACCCTACCACTTAAAGACTACCAGTTTAGCCTAATATTGTAAAGAGAAATTACTAAACACAAATAATATCTTGTAAGCAATTTAGAAGACATTTAAGTCACACACATGCACACACACACTCCTCTTTCTACTGTGTTTCCAGGGAAAGTGCTGCAAGGTGGCATGTGGCAATAACAAATTCAGAAGGAAGAGAAGGGAATATGACATTCTGCTAGCAGCGTGAATGATTTGCTGTTAGCATGGGGCCCAATAACACTACAAAGCTATAAACTCTGTCGATCTAGATTGCCCAGTTAGGTGGCAGCGATGCAATTTGTCTTTTCTGAAGCTACCTGCTGCTTGCTAGCTCCATCTCCTGTCACAGCCTATTAGCTCCCCAAGAAAATTGGTAGGAAATTGCCTACAGATTGTAGGAAATTGCATCTCCAGGCCCTGGAAAAAATGTAGGCTAGCACAACACTGACCCTCCCAGAGCAGCTATTAATACAGCCGAAACTGCCCTTTGACTTTCTGGGAAACGACTTTGCTATTTGCTAAATAAAGCCTGTATTACATGCGGCTGAAGGAGGGTGCAAATGATTATCCTAGTGAGACTCATTGCCAGTCTGCTTTGGAGACCTTAAATATTAGTTAGAAGTTGTTGTTGTTTGGTTTGGGTTTTGATTTGTTTGTTTTAGGTGAGGACGGGTTTTGCTCTGGACTACTGCAGGGAGAAAACAATCCAGCCAGTTTTCTTTAGCAAGCACCTTTTTCCCTGTGTTAAAAAGCAAGAAGTAAATTGCAACAAGGAAATGTTCAGGAGTCTCTGAGGCACAAGTTCAGGAAGTCAGTGTTTGAAAGATGTGATTGTAAAACAGAGTCCAGCACATTTGAACCTGTTCTTTCTCCTTCTGTGCTCCTGTGCACACGCCTGGGTTGTTTATTCTCCCCCATCTCATTCCTACTTCTGTTTTACAATTCCACCTATTTCTATTGACTTCTGAACTACTTTCTCATAGACCACCCCTGGTTGTTCAGACATTAAGATAATTCACTGTTCCTCGGTGTTATGTATTGTTTGTATTTAAGTATCATTAACTTTATATTATGTGGTGGTTCGAATAGGTATAGCCCCCATAGACTCCTATGTTTAAATGCTTGGTCCATTGGAAGTAGCACTATTAGTAGGCATGGCCTTGTTGGAGTAGGTGTGGCCTTGTTGGGGGAAGTGTGTCACTCTGTTGAGGCTGGCTTTGAGGTTTCCTATGCTCAAGCTATGCCCAGTGTGAAGCACAGTCTCTCCTTGCTGTCTGTGGATCAAGATGTAGAGCTCTTTGCTTGTCTAGCACCACGTCCGCCTGCACTCTGCCATCCTTCCCACCATGATGATAATGGACTAAGCCTCTTCAGTTGTAAGCCAGCCCCAATTCAAGTTTTTCTTTTATAAGAGTGCCATGGTCTCTTCACAGCAATAAAACCTAACCAAGACATGTTACAATAAATACATAAACAAATGCCTTGACATGGTATTTGCCGGCTTGTACTTCTGAGCCAGAGCTGAGCTCCCATTTCAAAGACATTTTTGGCCCAAGCAGAACAGAGGCTTAGCTGCTGCTGACTGGGTAGGGCACCATGCCACTGCTGTCGTATCCTTGGTGCCATTTCTGCAGCATTGGCCTGACTCATCTCGGCTATTGCATTATTTGCTTTCAGTGCCCTTGGAAACAAATGTGACAGGAATTGGCAGGTAAGGTCATCATTTTTATAGAGCAGTAAGGTATAAGCCATGCAGACAAGGAGAAGTCTCACTCAGGGAAATAAAAACCCTAGTGGCCACTCAAATGTACGTTACAGGAAGCCAGGGCCATTCATTTCCATTGCTTAAGACATTTGATCAAAATTACTTTTGCATTTGGCTTTTCTTCTCTTGAAAAGTGCAATATTGCCCCATTTATTATTTGATAGAATAAAATCTTGTTGAATTCTGTCAGCTTTTCAAGTATTTCCTTACACTTGCTTTTGGAGAGACAAGTACTAGACAACTTCTCATTTCAAAGTGTAGAATTTAGCTCAAGAATTTCTGATTTTTTTCTTTAAAGATTTATTTATTATATGTAAGTACATTGTAGCTGTCTTCAGACAACCCAGAAGAGGGCATCAGATCTCATTGTGGTTGTGAGCCACTATGTGGTTGCTGGGATTTGAACTCGGGACCTTCAGAAGAGCAGTCAGTGCTCTTAACCGCTGAGTCATATCCCCAGCCCTAAATTCCTGATTTTTTAAAATGGGTTTTCATCTCTGTGATCTTTGGTGATTTCTTAAATGATTTTATCACCAGATTTTTCACTACATTTGAAGAAATGATGTTCTGTAAGAACCATTTCATGTCTAAAATTTTGTGCTAAATTAAGAACCAAGCAATACAGCTGAAGGTTGAGCTGTTAATTCTAAATCAGAGACCATCACAATGTAGATTATACCCAGTCCCCCCTTCTCTCCCTTTCTCTTCTTTTCTCTGTAGTAACAGAGTCTGATTATTGTGCATAGAAAATCTAATTGTTAGCAAGATATAAAAGTTAAATAGATACTGCATTAGTTAGATGCAGTTAGGTGTGTACTGTAGAGATGCACTTTGGGTGTGCCTCTAAAAGTGTCCATAGATTAGAATACTAAACAATGGAAAGTACTTTAAGGCACGTTGCTTAGGCGAGGTCTTGTGGTCTTTGCTCTATGATCCAAGGCAAAGTCAACCTGGTGGCCTTGAGCTACTCCACCATGAAGGTGAAATAGTTCGGGACCCCTACTGACTTTTTTGGAGACCCCCATCCAATGATGATGACATGGCTTAGTCTAACAATGGTGTAGGGGAGGAGATAGAGACATCGTTTTTTATTGAATATAATCTTCATTTATGTTGCCAATGGTAAAACCTTTTCCGATTTCCCCCCTCCCCAAAGACCCTCAACCCCTCTTCCCACCCCTGCCTCCACGTATATGTCCCTCCACCTGACACACTCCCACCTCCCCCATCTCGGTTTCCCTTTGTTGGTTCTGCTATTGAGCCTTTACCTGACCAAGGACCACTCCTCCCCCTGATGCCCAACAAAGGCCTTCCTCTGCCACATTTATGGCTGGAACAAACCCTTGGTTGATGGTTCAGTCCCTGGGAGTCTTGGGGTGTCTGGGTGGCCAAAATCATTTTTCTTCCCATGGAGCTGTAAGCCCCTTCAGCTCCTTCGGAACACCCTCCAGCTCCTCCATTGAGGACTCCCCCCACCCCAGTCCAATAGTTGGTTGCCAGCATCGGCCTCTGTCTTTGCAAGGCTCCGGCAGGGCCCCTCCAGAGACAACCATGGCATGCTCCTTTTGATATACACGTCTTGTCATTCATAGTAGTGTCAGGGTTTGGTGACTGTTTGTAGGATGAATCCCTAGGTAGGGCAGTTAGTGACATCTTTTAAAAACAATTATATCTTTGACAAAGCTCATTCTCTTTCTCTCTCTTTTTGCCTTGGAAGAGCCTTTGTAGAAGGATCTCCAAAAAAGAGAGGGGTTTTCTCTTTGGACTTGCAGAAACAACAGAGAAGCAACTGGCAGGACACAGGTAAAACAGTGTTCTAAAAAAAGGGAGCTAAGAAGCATTCTTGGGTTTGGAGGAACTCACAAGAAAAATAGAATAGCTTGGCAGAACACAGATGGAAAGAGACCTCTAAAGAGACAGCACTTCAGTTGTTGAATTAGGCCCATAAATAGATATTTTGTATATAGTTAAGAAAATAGTTACCTCACTGAGCTATCAGATTTTTATCTCAGCTTATGCCTCCTGTGTCTTTATTGGTATAAATATTAGATCTTTTGAATTGTTACAGAGAATGAGACCCAAAAGAGACCGAAGTAGCTGTAAAACCTTGCTCTGCCTAAAGAAGCCAGACACAACATGCCATAGTGGAGAGTACTGATGGAAGTATCCAGAATAGGTTACACCCTTCAGGTCCAAAACAGAACTGTGATTGCCAGGGGCCCAGATGTGGGACTTGGGTAGGATTATGGGTGGATGATGTTTTTGTTTTGTAGCGAAGACAATGTTTTACTACTGGAGAAAACTACAGCACCTTGGGAATTTACAAATGCCTCTGAATAGCACAGTGTTCAAGTGCACTCTAACATGATTCATTTTACACGATTCAGTAAAATATAATGATCTGCTTAAGCTGACAAAGAAATGCAAAACACTGGATCACTTAAAATATAAACAAACACTGTGCCCAAGCAGGGCCACTCCTGCCACCAACATCTTTTATTCGAATTCTGTGGCACCAGGGCCCTCAGCACCACAGCTTTCAGAGCCAGTGCTGGGCTGCTTTGAAGATATTTGGTTTTCACAAAATGTATAAACACCACTTTTTTCCAAGTGCAGTTCTGGTCTGCAGTCTTTGAAAGGTCTCCAGCCTTTCCAGCTAAAAGAGACCTTAGCGTCCCTGAGCAAATGGCAGTTCTCGACTTATTTAGGAGCCTTCCTCCCTGACTTGAGAGCAGCAGCAAATACTCACCTGTGTTCCTTCTAGCCTCAGGACCGCAGACCCTTCCTGAAATTGCTCTGGACCACTCCACCCTGGTTTCCCCCTTCTTATGGCCTGGGCTTTTCTCAGTGGTTCATCTATTCCTCATCATCAGCCCCTGTGATCTGAGCCAGTCAGGATAGTTCGACATTTGCACAACAGTCCTCCAGCTACCCCCATGGATGAGGTCTTCAGCCTATTCCACATCCAAGAGTCTCCATGCAGATTTGGGCACATAAAACTGAGCTGCAGTAACCGTTTTTCCATGTAGTGGGGAAGCCTGTATGGAAATGAAAATAGCAGAAAGAAAGAAAGAAAGAAAGAAAGAAAGAAAGAAAGAAAGAAAAAGAGAGAGAGAGAGAGAGAAGGAAGGAAGGAAGGAAGGAAAGAAAGAAAGAAAGAAAGAAAGAAAGAAAGAAAGAAAGAAAGAAAGAAAGAAAGAAAGAGCAGAGCACAGGCAGGACTGGAGAAGTGGGTATAAAATTATCACTTCACTCCTGGGGTCTCATGCTGCTGCCTTCCTAATACTACGTTTGGTCCTGTTCTCATACATTTCATGAGCCCAGACATTTTTCCTCTTTTGCCTCAGTTAGTTTTGATTTATCTTTGGACCACTGGTTATTGAGGGATTCCTGTGTTAAATGTTCTTAGTTTTTCTTTAGCATTTCTAAGATGCCCTTTGAAGCCTGAGTAATGGTAAATCTTTTCTGAGAAAGTCTTAAGTGTCTGATTTTTTTTTTTTAAAGTCACATTCACTATTTTAGTTGTTATTCTACCTTCAACGATTTATTAAGCAGTAGAACAGAAGTAGATGTTTAAAAAAATGAAACTATGTTTGCTTCCAGGGAGACATATTTATAGAAAACCTTATGTTAGGCAATTTGCATAATTTGTATCTTCTTTAATCCTTTCATTAGTCTTGTGAGATGAGTATACCTGTATTTTGTAGAGGAAGAAAATGAGGATCATGGAGCATCAGAGGTTAGAAAAGTGCTCAGAGACAAGTCCACAGTTGGCTTATTTGGGCATCACCCTAGATGCTGACCTCGCCTTCCTGTATAGTCTGCCTTGCAGTGTAGTTCACAGTGCTTTTGCCTCCTCTATTAGACCAGGATTCCTAAGAACAGAATCCATGACTTCTACCCTTTTCAATTAGCCACAACATTGGTCGTGATCTTTTAATGATGATTTAACTTAGTGGGTATTTGGGGGAATAGCTTAATAAGATAGATGAGTGACCCAGAGCTAAAGGCTATGCATACTCGGAATTCCAACCAGAACAACTACCTACAGATTCAGGGAAGCTACAAATGCTGAAATACTACGATGATTTCTTTTGAAGCATCACCTCCATCAAGCAGAGCAGGGTACAGAGCCATCAAGACACTGAACTAGAAACAGAGTTGCTGCTAAACTATTATGGTAGGAACACAAGGTTTCTAGAAAATTTTCAAAAATAAGATGTTTTAAACAAATTGCTTAATCACTCTAAATTTTTCTTCAATTTTCTCTTCTATATTCTTTCCCTTGATCAGGGTGGCCAGTTTGAAATCTGGATAAGAGAAGTGTGGATGAACAGTACCTAGGGAGATTCATTTAGAGTGAAAATTGCTTAAGATGGAAAGGCTTCTATGAACAGATACTTTCCACTGTGATAAATTAACTGAATGCTGTGCAAATCTGACCCAATGTTTTTTCCCCTACTGTCTTAGTTAATGTTGTGTTGCCATAGTGAAACACCATGACCAAGGCAACCTAGAGAAGGAAGTCTTTACCTGGGGGCTTGCTTATAGTTTCAGACCGTGAGTCCATGATCACCACGGCAGGGAGTATGGTTGCAGGCAGGCAGACATGGTGCTGGAGCAGTAGCTGAGAGCATACATGTGGTCCAGAAGATGGAGAGAGAGAGAGGGAGATGGAGAGGGAGAGGGAGAGGGCAGGAAGAGGGAGAGATTAATAATAATAATTAATAATAATAATAATAATATTTGGGCCAATTTTAAGCATTTCACCCATGATATTTGGTCTGAATTTCCTGAGTACATTTTATTTAGAGAGTCCCATATTGTTGAACAACACAGCAGCAATGATACCCTGTGAGGTATGGTGGCAGGAAACAGGGAAGTAGATCTACGTGAGCTTAAGATTGGCCTGGTCCACATAGCAAGTTCCAGACCAATCAGGTCTCTATAGTAAGATTCTGTCTTTTAAAAAAATGAAAAAAAAATCTTTCCTTAGCTTTGGCTGCCAGCACAGTTTCAAAGAGAGAGGCTCTTTCCTTCTGCCCTCTGCTGCTGCTCTGGGTGGAGCTGCCCCACAGTTGCTTAGGGTGTCTGTTGCTCTCTGATAACTCTCTTTCGGCTCTCCTTAGGTCATTCCCTGGAGACTCTGACTGTCTGTCCTCAAGTGTTGTCAATCGTCTTCAATCTCAACAATTTGCTTCTCCATTACAAAGTACTTCCTATTTTTATTACATTTCTTTTGTTGTTCATTATTTTATGGAGAAAACAAATGTTAGCGTTTAAATGAAGACTGAAGAAGGTAAATAAGGGGGTTTGCAGCCAGGTGCGTGTCAGCTGACCTAACCAGATAAGGGAAAGGGCAGGTATGAGAAAACCAACAAAGCCAGTTTACAGCAGGCTCAAAGTAGCTTAGGGAGTCCTCCTGAACGGGCACCATTTTCCTTTCCCCTAGCAAACATCTTAGCAGTATGAACAATTACACATTAATATATACATATAGATTACTGCATTGGATATATCTCATTGTAGGAGGCCCAATTGTTGGTAAAAGCAACTTCAAAGAAAGTCTCTGTGTCTTCCAAGTAGGTGACCTCCTCATAGTTCCTCAGCGAGGTATAGCAGAGTAGAGGTAGAGTAGGGTTTATGAGTCCAGACAGTAGATAGAGGCAGCCCCTATATTGCTTCTCCTCTCATCTCATCTCAGTCTGTCCTCCACCTGTTTTGCATTTTGGCTTTTTGCCTGCTGAAGTAAACCTCCATCACTTGGGCACCTTCCCTGTATGGTGTGAAATCTTCACTGGGAACACAAGGACTGAGACTCAGCTCTTGAGATCAGAGGTAGTGAGGTATCATATTAGTGTTTCAATTTTGTTCTCAAGGGTTTCATAACTTCATTTGAAATTGATACAGACCAAAAAAACTATGGTTACTGAGAAGAGGTACGTCAAGTAGAGAGATAAAAATGTAAGAGAAACATAGATGTTTACCAGATAGTTACAGGTTAGTATTTTAAAAGTGTTTTCTGACTGACAATTTTTTTCCATTAAGTTTTTAAATGTACAGTGATGCTTTTAATTTTAGACATTGTCAAGGCGTATTCCATTTACTGAGAGCGTCAGGCCTCACCACATCTGGATTTTGCCCCATCTGGGAATAAGGATACTATAAGAAGCTTTTCTAAGTCCACCTCCTAAAACATTTGTGAGCTTCTAGGTTCCCTCCTGAGAAGCATTCTGTTTGGTTTTCTTTGGGGACAGAAACAGGGACAGGCATGTTTGCCATCTGTGTGTACAAATGCCAAAGTGGTAAGGTCACTCCCACTTTTTGATGCTGGGACTGTTTGTTTAGGCTCTATGTAACTTCATCTTCACATCTGATATCGGGTATTTTGTTACCAGTGAACATTACTCCAGGACAGGCTTTTCACCTTGGTATAGAGCATTGACTGTGTACATTACTATGGAGTACTATTAAGTACAGACAGGCCACATTCACTGGATAATGAATAACAGAGCTGGAGTTACAGTTTTCTGACTACACGTAATTTGCAGGTTTATGATCCTGTATGGGAAGTTGACAGAGAACATAGATGTGCTTCTAACCCCTGCTAATGAGAACATCACTAGTATTGCTTGGATAATTAAGCTGATACCCATTCGTACTTTAAGTAAAGCTAAGGTGTTCGTGTGTGTGTGTGTGTGTGTGTGTGTGTGTGTGTTTGTACACCTCACACTTGTGCATGATTCTTATTTTTATAATTTAAAGCAAAAGAGGATTATGCCTATTGAAAAGCCACATTCCCCAAAAACCCAGGCTTCTGATACTCAAAAGGCACAAGGTCAGAAGAATATTTTCAATTTGTTGATTTTGCTTTTTTTTCCCACTGAACTTTTGTTCTTCCTTATGGAATTAAACTGTTAAGTAAATTGCAAACAGTTCCCCAGTGGGAAGCGGTGTCTGGCCTCTTCTACTGCCCCCCACAGTCATTGACATTTCCTGTGTAAATAACAGCAGTGGACTCTGCACCTCCAACATGGGAATTGAGGAAATCATAAGCTCCCTTCCCAGGATAGAACATTTTATACTCCTCAGAATGAAATGGTCCAAGGAACAAAAGAGGAGTAGGTAGCTGTTAATTCTTGGTTGTATTTTAGCCCACTTCTCTCTGCTGCTCCTGATTACCCTTACCCTGAAACTCTTCTGTTTTTCACAGAAACAATGCAGATGATTTTTATTTATTCATTGTGATTACACTTCATTCCCTGGCTCCTTCTACTGGAATGGAAGATCTGAGTGGACAGGAATTTTTTTTACCTGGGTGGATCCCAAACACTCAAAATAGCACCTGACACATCCAGGGAGATGAGAAATACTTTTTGAATGAGCACATGCTGTGTGTCAGCATTTGCAGTATGAAGGCAGATATGACATGCTTTTCTCTGAGGAACTTAATTACTTTACAATGATGGTATTAACTGTTTGTACATTTCCTTCTTGTCTTTCTATCAGAACCTTGATTCCTTTTTCCTGTTGGTTTTGAGATCCCAAATAGGCTCCTGATAATTAAAACAAGGAAAACAGACCTACATTAAGTCACAACTTAATTGAATGTTTTAAATACTT
This sequence comes from Apodemus agrarius, assembly GCA_964023405.1. NCBI lineage: Eukaryota > Metazoa > Chordata > Mammalia > Rodentia > Muridae > Apodemus > Apodemus agrarius. The sequence continues at coordinate 82,734,725 of OZ030009.1, forward strand.
TCTGTACTCCCAGTCTTTTCAAAACTTAAGCATACTAAATAAATTCAACATATTGGTGTCTCATTCTCATGAATCCTGGTGTTCTAAGACATAGGGGGAAAGAAAGGCCATCTATAGCACTCAACTAATGCATCAAGGCTTACAACGTCGACGGCCAGCCAAATCTACCCACAACCTCTTCCACAGCCACCAATCTCTATCAGAAGTTGTTTTCTTTTGCATGTTTGCTCATTTCTTTCCCCTCATGACACTAGATTATAATAGAGTTATTGCTGTCTATCCTCAGGATGAAAAAGGATCTGAAATCTGAGATTTGAGCTTGAAAGGCTGAATCGTTGGGTGGTTGCTCTCCTTCCTGTAGCTTCCTATGTACATGGTTTATGTACAGCACCGGAGAGTCCTGGACATCCATGAAGGTTCCTCTTTGCACTTATGTTCAAATTAGGCCAAAATTGAGTTCTCTTTTATCTTATTCATAAGAACCAATCCCAACAGCCACTTCTTTTGGACAGGGTCTTCTATAAAGCTCAAGTTAGCCTCACACTCTACCCTTCTTTACCACACTGAGAGCTCCAAGATTTTGGTCATTTTGATATAGGCACAAGAGTGCATGTTAAGTTTTCTTATATACCACTGAACATGCTACATGAACAAGTCAACTGTTCCCCTTAGTTCTGGGAAGTGGGTATGACCTCCTTTTGGATTTCTGATTTGTTGTTGTGATTTTTAAGAATAATATAAATCTAATTCCATAAAGAGAAATATGCAATCTTCTTTCATCATGAGCAATCTGAGCAAGGACCATGTATTTAAAAGACCATGTATGCTCTTATTATAGAACATGGCCCTTTTAAGCCACATTAAAAATTAAAGTGTGCATTTCTCTATACATTATTCAGAAACGTAAAAAATGAACACAATATATTTACAGAAAAAAGCAAATAACCTACTTGGTTCTCTTTTTGCTATTCTAGTTCTGCCGAATGCCTTTGCCACTGCTAGCTTTTAAGGAAATTTGGGCAGAAAGGAGTCATCAGGGCCACACCCTTTCTGGTCAGCTTGTCTGTTTCAGGGGACTTCTAGTTTCCCCACAGTGATGGAAAGCCCCTGATGTAATTGCAGTTTATAGGACTTACTGGCTTTTTTACTCTTCATTTTCTTTTCTTTTCTTTTCTATTTTAAGAGGTCACAGGACAACTTGACAGAGTCAGTCCTCTCCCTCCAGCGCAGGGATCTTGAGGGACAGAGCTATGTTGGCAGGCATGGCAGTAAGCACATTTGCTCACGGAGCTACCTTGCCAACTCTTTCCTTTTGTTACTATATTAGAAACCAATTCCCAATTGTCAATACTTTTAAAACGTCTCTTGAAAGACTGAAAAGAAACAAAACAAAGGTGCCCTACGCCCAAATCTCCAAAATCTATTGACCAGACAAATGTCTAGGGGACAAGTATTACCTCATTTCTCTCTTTAGGAACCACCACAGGTTTACAAAAGCAGATAGGGCTTGCTCCTACTCCAGCCCACAATGTTTATTCTTTAAAATCTTTTTCATGAACAAAATCCTGGGATGAGGAATAAAGAAACACTGCTCATCATTCCTCATGGCTGGGCCTACTCATGCACTGAAGGTGTCGTGCCCACACTGGTGTGTGTGTGTGTGTGTGTGTGTGTGTGTGTGTGTGTGTGTTAAGGGAGCTATACAGATGATGGTGGGAATTCTGGCACTGCAGCACAGAATAAGGCTTCCGGTTAGAATTTTCCCAAGATTCAAATATTATTTTCTACTTTACCCAAATCCAAGGCCAAAGGCAACAGAGTTGTATATGTCAGGCACCTCTCCCACCCTGAATATGCTAACCTTTACTATATTGGGGATCCAGCTTTATCCCAAGGCTGTCTGATCTGACCTGTTTTGCTACAGCCTTTTTTTTTTTTTTTAATTTTGATGATTTTTGGTTTTTGTGTGGAGGGGTACAGTCCAGCAAAGTGCCAGCTCCTTGAGGTCCTTGGCTGCCTTCTTTGCAGCTTGCTAGTCTTAATATATTCACACTTCTCATCTCTGCCCTCTAGTCCATCCTTACATATTCCTGACAAGCAAGCTATGCATTCAAATAACCTTTAAACTATTTATCCAGAATTCTATGCATGTCCAGAGGGATCACTGTACCATGAGGCTAGAAATGAAGTTCTAGGTTCTGATTGGCCACTTGTTCTGTCCTTGGGACAGTGCTTACTCAGTTACTTTGTATTTGCTAGCCTTACGTCTCTCCCCCTTCCTATCTTCAGATCCCGCTGGCCAAAGCTATGGGTCTCCCATTTCCCTTTGTTTTCTCCTTTTTTTTCCCTGTATGCTTTTCTTACTTCATTTTTTTCCATCCTCACCAGGGGTTAAGTCAAAGTCTAACTTAGTATTTTAGGCATTCCTGGACCTCACCGTTTTCCTGACTCAGCCTACTGAGTGCTGGGATTTCTGTTGGGTAACACCATGCCTAGTTATATTACTACATCTCAATTCCTCTTTTTTCTTTCTTTTAAATCTTCCTTCTTTATTCCCCTTCTTCCTCCTTCTTTGCATTTTTTTTTTAGAAATCTCAAGAACCAGGGGTTTTAAAGGTAGAAGTAAAAAAAAAAAAAAAAAAAAAAAAAAAAAGGCTACCAATTCAGTGAACCATACATTTTGAATTTTCTTTGTTGTGTTTTGTTGTGGGAGTATCTTCTACAGATTCATCCTGGTGGCACTGTTTTGGGAGATTTCAGAGCCTTCAAGGGGTGGGACCTAGCTGGGGTTTGGGTTATGGCTAGGTCTGGCTCTTTCTGACTCTGCCATGAGAGCCTCTTGTTACAGCCTTCCTGCCATGTTTAACAATGAACCAGAATACATGCTTCTGGTGTTTTTATCTCATTCTATCTCACAACAATTTTTTTTTAAAAGTTAATACACTCGCTTTATAGTTGCTCGGACAATAAATTCAGTGGTCGAGTAGGTGGCTCAGAGGATACAGTGTTGGATGTACAAAGACAAGGACCCATATTCAGATCCCTAGCACCCATGTGAAGGGCTGAGCAGCACCAAGCCCACCTATAACCCTGGTACTAGCTAGGATGGAGTGAGTAGAGGTGAACTTCTGTCGTTTGCTAGCCACCAGCTGTTTTGGCTGAAACATCATGTTCTAGGGTCAGTGAGAAACCCTATCTTAAAAACTGAGGTGGAGAGTACTAAAGGAAGAATCTGGCTACCACACACACACACATGAATATATGCTCACATATATGTGCTCACCGCCATGCTTGTTACATACAATACATATACAATATACAAAAAATGACAGAAAATAAATATATTGCTACACTTTAGCCAGAGATCAGAGGCTCAGTAAGGTTGGGTTTGCTAGCAAGGCCAGGTTTCGGGAAGTCATTTGTATGGGAGCAGACTGCCACCTTCTCATTGCTTCTTTATGTGATTAAAATGATGAGGATACTCTCTAAAGTCACCTTTATAACGCCCACCTGTGAGGCTTAACTGCCTCCCAAAGTATGGGTCATATTGGAGGTTAATAAGATCTCACTGTGTGCCTTTTAAGGGGACATATTCAGTTCATTGCATAGAACATACTGTGCTATGGCTTTTTGTAGAAGAAAATCTCAGATTTATTTAAAAAGCATCTATTAAATGTCTGCAATGAAGCAGTGATAGAGGAACTCCAGTAGGTTCTACCCAGTCCTTGCTTACAGAATTTTCTTGACTCAGAACCTCAAGGTCCTGTTCTAGTTCAGTTACTAGCACCCACTTTCGACCACTATCTCTTGTAGGGTTTCATAATAGTACCTACTAATTAGAGAAAACAGAAGAGCAAAGTGAAAGCTTCTTGGAGGGCTGAGGGGATATTCCAGTTGATAGAGTGCTTGGCTAGCATCTACAAAAGTCTTGCCCTTAGTCCCTGGAACATCTATAATCCCCACAGACTGGGTATGGAGGCAGGAGGATCATCCTTGCCTGTATATTGAGTGCAACACCAGCCTGGCTATGGAAGACCATCCTAAAAGAAAAAAAAAAAAGAGCTCCTTATGGAAGAACACAGAGCACAGACCCTTTTGTCTAACCACCATGAATTCTCATATGACTTTGAGTATCATGATATGCTGTGCCAAAGTTTATCATAACTTTTCATATAGAATATGTTTATTGACTGTCTACTGTGTTTCTGGCATGAGTAAATTCAGATCTCGTGTAGCTAGTTGTACGGAAGTTTGCATGCTGGATGCCATAGGAGAGGGATTACATGGTGCTGAGCAAAAGCAGAGTGGAGGGCAGAAGAGGGAAGTTTCTGAAAGAAAATGCCATCTGCAGTAGTCTGTGTGTGGAAGTTCCTCTTGAGACATCACAAGAGAAAAAAGCCTGACATTTAGAAGAAGAGGCTGGAGTAGCTAAAGCTGGGAATCCGACTTTTGTCTCAGAAACAAAGACTATATAATGATTGCTTACATTTTATGTATGAGATTGTTTTTAGTCCCAGAAAAAAAAGAAAAAGAAACAAAAACAAAAGACGGAGCTGGCTGCGCTTTTCTTGTGCAGGGCTATTCAGCTTTTGCATACAGGAGAATGGGGATCCTCTTCCAACTCCTCTACCTTCTCCTCCTTCCTATTGTTTCCAATTCTGTCCCACTATGCAGCCAGTAGAAACTTGCTTTTTCTACCCTGATCTCCGAACAGTTACAGCGATGTGTTACCATACAAGGCAGTTAGCTACTCTGGTTTCAAAGAAATGAATAAACTGATGATGAAAGTCCAAACTCAAGTGCAAACCTTCATCAACTCAGAAGGTAAAAATCACGCTCAAAGTGTAAGAAGTGCTCATGGTCTGTTTGGTTACAGTTTGGACCTCACACTCTTTGCACAGAATAAGCAGAGTCTGGTACAAAATGAATTGTATTGCATGTCAATATTTGAATGCATTCTAATTGGGATGAGGGAAATTATGGCATAGAAATAGAATTATTTCTACAAACTAATTTTCCAATTACTAGAAACATAAAGCAGAAATCATATAACTTCGTTAAAACCCACTCAGTTTGGATCATGCTTCACTCTGCATTCCAATATGTGCCACCTGTTATTTGTTCAAAAACAGGGGAGATAACAGATCAGGACTGGCATTCCGGGTACCCAGTGCCTCTTCTTTGTCTTTTCTGTGGCTTGAGCAGGGCTGGTGACTTGATGACTTGCTCCTGAGATCTTCGTTATAGATCACAGCTGAGTAAACTGCTGCGGAGTGTGAAGGGTCAGCACAGCATACACAGAAATCAGCAGCAGCCTGTGGAGTCATCTCAAGACATAATAAACACAGCCTGCAGTCTCCTCTCATCGGCTGCCGATTCAGGTGTTCTCTGGTGCCAGGGGTTCTTCTCCAGAGCAATATTTCAAATCCAGTAGACCATTGTATTTGGACAGATTTTCTAACTGCACTTTTAGTTTTGGAAAAATGCTTTCCAGCTTCTTCTGAGAATGTCTCACGCACCTGGTATTTCACAAAGAATAAAACACTTCTTAGAATACACTGGGCTTTGACTACCATTAGTTTTGCTAGTCTGGAAGACTTTCACCTGGCTTCAGAGGATGAAAGCAGAGCTCATTTCTTAGTCTTAATCAAAATTTGTCGTATAATCATTAACTGTTCCACTTGCCCCATGACAACCTCATGGTTTGGTGTGCTTTTATTGAGGAGAATCCAAGGCGTTATTACTCCCTGATAAAGAAGGACTGCACCCTCTTACATGCATGCTCTTCTCCTTCCTAGGGAAGCCACATAGCAAGTCTATTCTCAAGGTAGATAAAAGCACTCTCAGATTATGGTTTGTTGGCAGGCCCTTGGGTACTCCACACTCACTTGTGGGGTATTTTAGGGTAGCCCTTCTCATCAGGACTCCAGGTCCTTCAACATGGTAAGCAAGCAATATTCTTTCCATGTTTCCTCTGCATCCAAGGGAAAGTCAGAGAAAGGCTTATGGATCTATTCAAACATGCTTTCTACTTTTCATTGTATACAAGATGTACATAGATATGCTTATCCATTGGGGTAGCCTTGAACAACGACTCAGGCTACTCTCAGAGAAGTAATATGCTTCTGAAATAAAGAAGCACTGCTAAACATAATTTAAATGGGTGGTAGGAAAAGCAAAATGACACCCCACCAAACCCCCAAACTCTGTAGTACCTAATCAGAAGGTCAGCCATTTTTTAAAAACTCTTCCCTGGAGTGTTACTTTTTTTAAAAAAAAAAATTATTTATTTTTATTTATAGCTGTCTTCATACACACACCAGAAGAGTGTGCATCGGATTCAATTACAGATGGTTGTGAGCCACCATGTGGTTGCTGGGAATTGAACTCAGGACCTCTGGAAGAGCAATCAGTGTGTTCTTAACCGCTGAGCCATCTCTCCAGCCCATCAGCCATTCTTTAGATTGTGGACCATTCTGTCTTTTCTATTCGGGGAGTTCACATTTTGGCTTACTAAATGTTAGTCATCCAAGAAGAAGAAAAACCCAGAAGTCTTAGATGAAACTGTTCAAAGCCAATGATAAAAGTAAACAAAGGGAAAGTTTTAGACTTCTCATTTGCAGTTCCAAAAGTTAAACCGTGCTAACTGATTCTTAACTATCAGATAATTGGTTTGACTTGGAAGTGAAGTGACTGTAATAGATAAAGACTGACAATGGCCTGAAGGGGAAGATGGATGTGTTACGTTAAAGGAGTGGCCTGAACTGTATTGCTGCATGGCATCATTTAACCACAGCCAAGTTTTTCCCATGAAATAGACCGACACTATGGAGCCAGTGAGCTCGTTGGGTGTTAGGGATCACTACTAAGTTTCCAGCACTGGAGAGGCTAAGGCATGAGAATTGTGAGTTGGAAGGCAGTCTAAGCTACATAGCAAGATTCTCTCATAAACAAACAAATGAAAAGCAGCTAGCTTATTCAGCCATTACCTATTGAATTTGAATCATATGTAGGAAATTATACGAGAAAAAGTTAAATTCAAAGCTAAAATGTAGTACTCAGAAGAGCCTTAATTATACAATTAGATGCAACAACTTATATTTTAACAATCCTTTAGCTTGCACTATTCATATATAAATATAAAACACATGCTTATTTGACTAGATAAAATAATGTTTAGAAATAATTCATTTCTAAATTCATTGCTTTGCTTGGCAAATAAAACTGTTTATAGCCCACTCCAGACTCTGTTTCTCTTTGGCTTTTGCATTTCTCCTGTGCATATGAAACTTCCCACTTTCATCTCCCTTCATATCCTTTCAGCACTGCTTCAATGTAGCTCCTGCCCCAAATGTTTCCCAATTTGGAAGATCCAACTTATTCTTCAACCCAAAGGGAAATACATCTTTTCTGGAGGTGTAGACACATTCTGCACATGTACACATGGTCTGTCTTAGCCCATGTGCTTTATATAGGCAAGCCCACATCTTCTGTGAGCATTTGCGATCTCCATTCCTCAGTAAACACTGAAAAAAAGTGAAATGCTTCTCTGTGCACTGGGGGGTGGCGGGGGGGGGGGAGCACATACAGTCTTTTTGGCTCAAGGTCTCTCTCTCTCTCTCTCTCTCTCTCTCTCTCTCTCTCTCTCCTCCCTCCCTCCCTCTTCCTCCTTCCTTCCTTCTTCTTTCCTTCTTTCCTTCTTTCCTTCCTTCCTTCCTTCCTTCCTTCCTTCTCTTTCTTTCTTTCTTTCTTTCTCTCTCTTTCTTTCTTTCTTTCTTTCTTTTTCTTTCTCCCCTTTTTCCTTCCTTCCTTCCTTCCTTCCTTTCCTTCCTTCCTTCCTTCCTTTCTTTCAAATTCAGGAATTTTTTTTCCTTTGTAAGACCAGGCTAGAGTTGCATGTTTCTGCGAATTGTTCACAGATTGCTGAACAGGGAAACTGACTGTATTGCCAACTGTGCTATAGGCAGAACACCAAAGAACATGTGCTTACTTTCATAAAAATGGTTTTTGTCTCTTTTGTTCTGTTTTCCTCTTTCCCCATTCCTTTCTTTCTCCCCAGTCCCTCTCTTCTCTTGTTTTCTCCTTTCTTTCCCTATTTCTTCCCTCTGTCATTTATTTTATTTTGGAACAAAACTCTCTAGTGAAGCTCAGACACTTATAGCAGAATCGACAGCAATACAGAGCCTAACCAAAGTTGGCCTTCCTCTCTCCCTGGTGACAGCTCTGGTCTAGCCAGTGGGAACCAGAAGGAACACTTTGTTTCAGCCTCACTGAGCTCACACTTTTTCTATGGCTTAATGGCTTGCAGACCTTTTCTGAGAGCCAGATAACAATGTACCTTTTTGGTCCTATTTTTTTCCCTGTTGAAATCACAAACTGAACATTCTCTTTCCTATTGTTCCATCAACAAGGCCAGAACAGTGAGGCAGCTTCTCCAGTAGCCCTCTTTTATTTCCTTGGTTGTCTTTTTTTCTTCTTACAATAAAGGAGTACAGGAAAGAACTCCAGTGCAGAGAGTGAATGAAGGCTGGTAAAGGCCTCTGTGTGAGGTCTTTCCAAAGATAATCTCTTTGTAAAGATCTGGCTGACTGGAATTTCCCTCCCCCTCCCCAGACATCCCCCTTCCCAACCTTCCTCTAATACAAATCCTTAAGCATTAACTCAGGCGGAAAATGAGTCTGCTCTGCATTTATCTTCCTGAATGGCAGTCAACTCCTGCTTAATCTTTCGACATATATTTGTTCAGTGGATCAACAGATTGTGTAAGCAGCATGACGGTTGGGTTCAGAAATGTGTGTGCTCATGTTTGGTTCGAGCTGAACCATTGACCGTTTTGTTTGTGAATCCATCATAAAATTATATCACTGTGTTACCCAGCACCGAGCTGGGGACAGAGGGCAGTGCTCACATGGGCAGAAAGATGATTTAGACCATGTCAGTTTGTAGAATTGAGAGTGCTGACTTGTTTGATTTTGTGAATGCTTTTCCCCAGATTTTTCAAATTAGAAAGCCTTGAAATTATGCCTTTCTAATAGAGGTGCCTTTAACATTATTCCACTAGTTTTCATTAGAATAAAGTGTAAGCAGTATATAGAATAAGCAGTAGGACAGTCTAAAATATAAATGTTAAGGGTTAGCATTTTATAACTTTCCTAATTTCATATAGAGATATATTGATATAAAACACTGCTCAAATTTTTGAAGGATTATTTGGTTGATCAGACTTTAAGGATCTGTCCACTCAGCAACATAACAAATGTCACATTTTGAAAATAAAAGGCATATTTTCAGTATTTTCCCTGAACTTCCAACCAACCAAGCATCATTTATTGAACATTTATTATCTTAAACTCCATGGAGATAACATATATAAATATGGACATATTTCCTGATCTTAATAAATTAAATTAGAAAAGTAAAAAAATGACATATAGTACATATGATGAAGATTTCTTAATAAAATGGGAAAGAAATTTTGTGGGGACTGGAAAAGTATGTGCATAAAAAAGTTTTTTTTTAATTGAATATAATCTTCATTACATTTCAAGTGGTAAAAACTTTCATGGTTCTCCCCTTCCCGAAAACCCTTAACCCCTACTCCCAACCCCTGCCTCTAAGTATATGCCCCTCTACCCGACCCACTCCCACCTCCCCCGCCCCACCTCGATTTCCCTTTGTTGAGGCTTTACCTGACCAAGGACCACTCCTCCACTGATGCCCAATAAGGCATTCCTCTGCCACATTTTTGGCTGGAACCATATGTACCCCTTGGTTGATGATTTAGTCCCTGGGAGTTCTGAGGCCTCTGGGTGACCTACATCGTTGTTCTTCTTATGGGCTGTAGACCTCTTCAGCTTCTTCGGACCACCCTCCAACTCCTCCATTGGGGATCTTACGCCTAGACCAATGTTTGGCTGCTAACATCTGCCTCGGTAGTGTAAGGCTGTGGCAGGGCAGAGGGGGGCCACTTAGAGTGCTTTCTCCTCTTTGTTCTATCTGGGAACCCAGTTCATGAAATGGGGAGACCCACAGATAGAGTGGGCCTTCACCTACATTAACCCACTCAAGATAATTTCCCAAAAGCAGAGCCAGAGGATTGTCTGCTAGGTGATTCTGGATGTCAAGTTGACCATCAATATTAATCTTCATAGTTGCCAAGACAAACTCATATCTGGTGGAGATAACTTTGCTATGATGGTTCATGGAGTAATGGTGTCTTTGCACCACATTCTGAGTGATAGAATTCATATTAAACCAAATAAAATATTAGCAAAAATTTAGATGGGGGTGGGTGCCTTTTCTTTTTTATGCTTACATGGGTCTATTGGGAACTAGAACTAAAAGTGGATCTTTTTGTTCTACTGCTGGATAGACATAGAGACTAGAGCTTTTTCTTGATTAATATAATGTTAGCCAAACTTTGGGTTCACTTTAATCAATCACTTTTCTTTTTTCTAGTGTTAAGAACTGAACTTAGAGTTTGAACATGCTAGGCAAGTATTTGGAAGCTAGTATATCTCCAGACCTTTGAGCCTAATAATCTGGGGCTCCCAAAATGCTGAACCAAGCAAAGTGGATTACAGTGATCTTTCCACTTTGGTAAGTTTTTTAAATTAGGGTAAGAATAGATTACTTATTGTTTACTTGTCTTTGAAAAATATAGAATGGCTAATAGTAGGCAAAGGGCATTAAAACATATACGTTAATCTTTCTTTTTCTTCCTACCAATTTATCCTTTGTGACAATATACCTTGGTTTTTGTAGTCTATAGATCCTTCCCTGTGCACATCTTAGGGTAGAATTATTCATCATGAAATGTAAAAACTCTGTGAATTTTTGTGCTAATTCAAGGTAGATGTGAGGGTTGGAACACAAACATGTTGAGGGTGTTAACTCCAAATGTGATTTTTTTTTTAATTTAAAAAATAAGACTTTAAAGATATTCTTAATTAATGAGCTGGTGAGATAGCTCAATGGTTAAGAGCAGTTGCTCTTTCTGAGATTTAGACTTTAGTTCCAAGCACCTTTTCTTTTAACTCCAGATCCAGGGGACCTGACACCATCTTCTGGCTTCTGTAGACTTCTCCATGTACACACACACACACACACACACACACACACACACACACACCACACATAAATAAAACACAAAATAAATCAAATAAATCCTTAAAAACATTTTAAATATAATTAGTATAAATTAAGATCATATGATAATGCCTAATCCATTGTTAGTATTCTCTAGAAGAGAAAGAATGAAAAGGCAGCAGTGTTTGACCTTAGAAAAGACCATGTGACATCACAGCAAGAAAGTTACCATCCTGAAACCATGGGAAAATGATCAAGAAAGAAGAAAAGTCTTTTTCTGGCTCTTGAATCCCAGTCTTCCTGTTTCTGGAGCTCTCTGGAAGAACCAATTCTAGCCTGTTCTTTTCACACTTCCCATCTTTTCTCATCCCTATACCATCAAGGCCACTTGGGTCCATCTCCCTCTCCCTCTTCTTCTACTTCTCCTCCTTCCCTCCTCATCTTATTTGTCTTCACTCTTTGTCATTTGCTTTTTGACACTACATCTCTTTGCTATGTTGTTCTGGTCACATATGTGTGTGTGTGTGAGTGTGTATGAGTGTGTGTGTGTCTGTGTGTGTGTGTGTGTGTGTATGTGTGTGTGTGTGTAGACTAGGTTGCCTCATGCTCACAGAAATCTGCCTTTTTCTCCTTCCCAATTCCTGGCACTAAAGACAAACACCACCACACCTGGTCATCTTCTTCTTATGCTCTCCTAATACTTGTATCAGTTGTAGTGATCTCTTCTAGAATCTTTTTTCGTACTCTACAGTGAGCTCCTTTGGTTTACAACATTGACTTTTTTCATCTAAATTCCCAGTGCCTAAACACTGAAGGGGTTTAAGGCAACCACTGAGTTAACTCACTGTTATTTCATTGTTTTAAAAAACAACTTCATAGCCCAACTCTAACATCACGTGGGTCTCAGCCTGACAGGCTTTTGCCTGCACTCAGGGCCCAGGTAGCTCTGCGGGCCATCTGTGTGCCAGCCCTGTCAGGGGTCGTTTGCCCTACAGAGTGATCAGCACTTGGGAAAGGTCCCCGCAGCATCCTCCATCTTTGCTCCCTAATGGAGCAGACTGGCAGCACCAGGTTCACAGAGACAACCCGAGTATAACATTGCTTGGGTCAAGACACACTAGGCCTCCAACAGCACCCAAGAGGAGGGCAGCACATTAGCAATCTGTGCCAGGGGAAACACAGTCATCCAACAGTGCAGAAATAGCCTTACAGGCTCACAGGAGGTTCAAGCACCAGCCAGTGACAACAAGACCAACTAACGCCAGAGATAACCAGATGGCAAAAGGCAAACAGGAGAGTTACTCTCAGAAATCAAGGCAATATGGCAGCATCTGAACACAATTCTCCAACAACAGCAAGTCCTGGATACCCCCAACACACCAGAAAAATAAGATTTGGATTTAAAATCACTGGTCATGGTGATGTTAGAGGAACACTAGGAGGACATAAATAAATCTTTTAAAGAAATACTGGAGAAAATGGATCAAAAGGTAGAAGCCCTTACAAGGGAAACACAAAAATCATTTAAAGAAATTCAGGAGAATATTGGTCAAAAGATAGAAGCCAATAAAGAGGAAATACAAAAATCACTTAAAGAAATACAGGAGAACTTGGGTTAACAGGCAGAAGTCATGAAAGAGTAAACACAAAAATCTCTTAAAGAATTACATGAAAACACAAACAAGTGAAGGAACTGAGTAAAACCACCCAGGATCTTAAAACAGAAGTAGAAACAACCAAGAAATTACAAAGGGAGACAATGTTGGAGACAGAAAACCTTGGGAAGAAATCAGGGACCATAGATGCAAATTTCAACAACAGTATAATACAAGAGATAGAAGAAAGAATCTCAGATGCCAAAGATACCATAGAAACCATTGACGCAACAGTCAAAGAAAATGCAAAAGGCAAAAAGCTTGTAAACCAAAACATCCAGGAAATCTAGGACTCAATGAGAAGGCCAAACCTAAGGATTATAGGTATATATGAGAGTGAAGATTTACAACTTAGAGGGCCAGCAAATATCCTTAACAAAATTATGGAAGAAAACTTCCCTAACATAGAGAGAGATGCCCATGAATATGCAAGAAGCCTAAAGAACTGCAAACAGACTGGACCAGAACAGAAAAAATCCCATTACATAATCAAAACCCCGAATGTACTAAACAAAGAAAGAATATTAAAGGCAGTAAGAGAAAAAGGCCAAGTAACATATAAAGGAAGACCTATCAGAATTACACAAGACTTCTCACCAGAGACCATGAAAGCTAGAAGATCCTGGGCAGATCTCATGCAGACTCTAAGAGAACACAAATGCCAGCCACGACTACTATACCGAGCAAAACTCTCATTCACCATAGATGAAGAAACCAAGATATTCCATGACAAAACAACATTTACACAATATCTTTCCACAAACCCAGTCCCACAATGGATAATAGGCAGAAAATGACAATACAAGGAAGGAAACTATACCCTGGAAAAAGCAATAGTAGCCTTCTTTAATCAAACCCAAAAGAAGATAACCACTCAAATATAAAAATAAAATAGAAAATGACAGGAAATAATAATCACTATTCCTTAATATCTTTTTAATATCAATGGACTCAATTCCCCAATGAAAAGACATAGACTAACAGACTGGATATGGAAACAGGACCCTACATTTTTCTGCATATAGGAAACACACCTCAGTGTCAAAGACAAATACTACCTTAGAGTAGAAGGCTGGAAGACAATTTTACAAGCAAATGGTCTCAGGAAACAAGCCAGAGTTGCCATTCCAATATCAGATAAAATTGAGTTTCAACCTAAAGTCATCAAAAGAGACACAGAAGGTCACTTCTTACTGGTCAAAGGAAAAAAATCATCCAAGCACAACTCTCAATTCTGAATATCTATGCTCCAAATGCAAGGGCATGCTCATTCATAACAGAAACTTTACTAAAGCTCAAAGCACACATTGAACCTAAGACAATAATTGTGAGTGACTTCAACACTCCACTCTCCTCAATGGACCGATCAGGAAAACAGAAACTAAATAGGGACACAGTGAAACTAACTGAAGTTTTGGACAAATTGGATTTAACAGATATATATATAGAACATTTCATTCTAAAGCAAAAGAATATACCTTTCTCTCAGCACCTCCTGGTACCTTCTCCATAATCAACCATATAATTGGTCACAAGACAGAACACAACAAAAATAATAAAAAAGAACAGGAATTCAAGGCCCTTAACTAAAAATAGTAAAAGCAATATACAGCAAACTGGTAGTCAACATCAAACTAAATGGAGAGAAACATAAAGAAATCTCACTAAAATCAGGGACTAGACAAGGCTGCCCCCTTTCTCCATATCTTTTCAATATACTACTTGAAGTTCTAGCTAGAGCAATTTGACAATATAAGGAGGTCAAAGGGATACAAATTAGAAAGGAAGAAATCAAACTATCACTATTTGCAGATGATATGATAGTATACTTAAGTGATCCAAAAAACTCCACCAGAGAACCCCTACAGCTGATACACAACTTCAGCAAAGTGGCTGGTTATAAAATCAACTCAAGCAAATCAGTAGCCTTCCTATACTCAAAGGACAAACAGGCTGAGAAAGAAATAAAGGGAATGACACCCTTCACAATAGCCACAAACAATATATAGTATCTTGGTGTGACTCTAACCAAACAAGTGAAAGATCTGTATGATAAGAACTTCAGGTCTCTGAAGAAGGATATTGAAGAATACCTCAGAAAGTGGAAAAATCTTCCATGCTCGTGGATTGGGAGGAATAATATAGTAAAAATGGCCATCTTGTCAAAAGCAATATACAGAGTCAATGCAATCCCCATCAAAATCCCAACTCAGTTCTTCATAGAATTAGAAAGAGCATTCTCAAATTCATCTGGAATAACAAAGCAAAACAAAACAAAACAAAACAGGATAGCTAAAAGTATTCACAACAGTAAACAAACTTCTGGGGGAATCAGTATCCCACACCTCAGGCAATACTACAGAGCAATGGTGTTAAAACCTGTATGATATTGGCATAGTGACAGGCAGGTGGATCAAGGTAATAGGATTGAATACCCAGAAATGAACCCACACACCTATGGTCATTTGATCTTCGACAAAGGAGCTGAAAACACCCAGTGGGGGGGGGGAAGCCTTTTCTTTCTTTTTTTAAAATTTTTTATTGGATATATTCTATATTTACATTTCATTTCCCTTTTCCTGGTTCCCCACCCCCCCAAAGTTCCCACATGCCCTTTTCCCTCTCCCTGTTCCCCCATCCACCCCTTTCCACGTCCCTGTTCTGGTATTCCCCTACACTGATGCACTGAGCCTTTCCAGAACCAGGGTCTACTCCTTCCTTCTTGTGGGACATCATTTGGTATGTGGATTGTGTCTTTGGTGTTCCAAGATTCCAGGCTAATATCCATTTATCAGTGAGGGCATACCATGGGTATTCTTTTGAGACTGGGTTACCTCACTTAGTATGATGTTCTCTAGCTCCATCCATTTGTCTAAGAATATCATGAATTCATTGTTTCTAATGGCTGAATAGTACTCCATTGTGTATATATAGCACATTTTTAATCCATTACTCCATTGAGGGGCATCTGGGTTCTTTCCAGATTCTGGCTATTTTTCTGAGGAACCGCCAGACTGATTTCCAGAGTGGTTGTACCAACTTGCAGTCCCACCAGCAGTGGAGGAGTGTTCCTCTTTCTCCACATCCTCGCCAACACCTGCTGTGTCCTGAGTTTTTAATCTTTGCTATTCTGACTGGTGTGAGGTGAAGTCTCAGGGTTGTTTTGATTTGCATTTCTCCTCCACTGCTGGTGGGATTGTAAGATGGTACAACCACTCTGAAAATCAGTCTGGCAGTTCCTCAGATAACTGGGCATGACACTTCTGGAAGACTCTGCTATACCACTCCTGGGCATATACCCAGAAGATTCCCTGTCATGCAATAAGGACACATGCTCTACTATGTTTATAGCAGTCTTATTTATAATAGCCAGAAGCTGGAAAGAACCCAGATGTCCCTCAATGGAGGAATGTATACAGAAAATGTGGTAAATTTGCCCAATGGAATACTACTCAGCAATGAAAAACAATCAATTTATGAAATTTTTAGGCAAATGGTTGGAACTGGAAAATATCATACTAAGTGAGGTAACTCTTTCAGAAAAGAACACATATGGAATGCAGTCACTGATAAGTGTATATTAGCCCATAAGCACAGAATAACCAACACACAACTCACATATCAAATCATTCCCAAGAAGAAGGAAGGAGAGGGCCCGGGTACTGGAAAGGCTTAATGCAGCTTTGCAGGCCATTGCCAGTACAGAGGAGTAGGAAGGAGTTGATTGGGGAACTTGCGGAGGGAAGAGGACTTATGGGACTTTGGGGGAGCCGGGAAGTGGGAAAGGGAAAATCATTTGGAATGTAAACAAAGAATGTAGAAAATTAAAATATAAATAAAAAATTAAAATAAATAAATAAATAAATAAATAGCAACTTCTGGGAAGGATTGCAGATTGTACAGTCTGTATGTGCATAGATTTGGAGATGGAAAATTATATGTGATTTGGAAAGTTCTCTCTAGGAAGACATGGTGTCCAATCATACTAGGAAAGTTACTTCTACCAAAACTGTGCTCAGAACTGGGAGGATAAAGAGATGTCCCAGGAAGAGAATCTCTCAGAGGAGTTGAAGCAAGAAGAGTCAGTTAGTAGCAATACCCACTGTTACTGACATTTTGAAATAATTTCATCTAATTAAACAGTCTACCTAAAAAAACTCATATCCTCAGCATTTATTTGCTAGCCAAAGCTTTTCATCACACTTTTTCTTTGATTTTTAAAAAAATATTTTTGAATCATGCGCAACATTAAATTTTATTAGTATTTTCTTTTTCATTGTTAGATAATGGAAACCTCCATTTTTACCCTTTTACGTTTTTAGAGAGAAGAGAAACACTTATAAATTGCCCTTTGAGATGCAATGTCTACCAAATCTTAGCCTGGGGAATCGGAAGCCTCTGAGTTGCCATGTGAGACTGCTTTCTGGAATAAATGGTCACCTAAAGGCATGCTTTTCTCTTATCTCTTTCAGCAGAGCTCAATATAGGTTTGGTGCAGGCATCCTCTTCTATCAATCGAGAGGATTCAGATAGCTCAGCTTCTCAGTCAGACTTTTGACATATCTTTTCTATGACCAAACCATTTTTCATTTCTTTTTCATTATTTCTTTCAAGCCATAGAAATTCTTTAGGATGTATATATGCCCTTGTGTATTTGTATACATGTGATTTGTATACCTCTCTAGACATTTATGTATGTGAACATGTGTAACAGCATGGCATGGTGTGTATCACCTCTACATAAAAGAAATTGACTCGTGTTATTACATTACTGAGAGATAGTCCTCTCAATCATTATCATTTCCTAAGTGTTGATAAACTAAAAGTTAAATAAATAGGTGTGTATAGGTTGAATATATATATATATATATATATATATATATATATATATTAATATCCATTCTTCAAGTCTGTTGCTTTTGAAATGGATCAAATGTCCGAGGTAATAAGGAATAAAGGCTATGATATGATACATTTAGGTCTCCTAAATGTTCAAATTTGCACCTACTTTCAAAAATAGGAATCTTCTCTTTTGTGAAAGTATACACATTATACCTGATGGCTGAGAGCCATCAAAATTCTTCCTTTTCTACTCAACATGTATTATGTTTGCCAAGTGCAGATTAAAGTCCATTAATAACCCATTGAGTCACAATGGAATGCCTATGGAAATGTCTATTACAACCAC
This sequence comes from Apodemus agrarius, assembly GCA_964023405.1. Lineage (NCBI taxonomy): Eukaryota > Metazoa > Chordata > Mammalia > Rodentia > Muridae > Apodemus > Apodemus agrarius. The sequence goes on from OZ030009.1 coordinate 82,752,656, forward strand.
ATTAATATCTCATTAGTTCATCACATTAATGTTATTACAATTGCTACCAAAGGAATTGGCACTGATTGGTACCTAATTTTGAAAGGTTGTTGCCCTGCACATCGGTGAAGAGAAAGCTCAGGGGGAGAGGTAGACATCTGCTTTCTTTCCTCCCCCACCCAAGAACAGAACAGAAAGAGAAGAAATAAATATTCTAACAAGATCATACTGCAGAGGCGGAGATCAATTTTGACAGGTGCAATCATTATTCTCATCAGCTAGGATAGCATTATTCTTTTGTTTGAATGGCAAAAATAGCAAGAAGACAAAAATTGCCTTACATAAATGCCCAAAAAATGTAGTAACAATTAGTTATATAATGATATTATTACTAATGATGATAGCTTCAAATCTGTGTCTTTATAACTTACTTATGTTCTTCCCCAAGGGAGTTCTAATAGTCTTACAAAAGCATTAGGTCACTCCTACCTCCCTTTCCATTTGCATGAATCAAGAAAGATAAACAATAAAAGTTGAATTCACCATTTTATACAGAAAACACTGCCCTACAAACTCAAACTTCTGATTTACCCAGAGACTCTCCAAGTTTGAGCTATAATAAGAAGATGGAACCCATGAGTATTCATACCCACATTTGCAGTGCCTATGCTTGGGGCATCCCTCTCAGTGGTTGCTAAGATAAAAAAGTGAATTCTCCTGTGGAAGATGCCTTAGTTTATATACTCTTGTTTTGTCTTGCTTTTTATTCAGATCCTTGTAATATTCAAGATACTTAACATCTTGAGATGGATTTTCAGATCATTAAGCTTTTGGTTTTATTTTATTTTCTTAACCCAAACCATGTCCAAACAAATAAAGGCATGCTCCCCACTAGCAGATTTCTGAAGATGACTTTTGTGTGTACAAGTTTTCTCCGAGGTTAAAACTAGTTAAGACTCAAGATATAAAAGAAAAATGAAGCAATTGGACATTTTAGGGTAAGATATTTACAGGAGAGGGAAAGTGGGCTGTTTGAGGTTGTAGAATCTAAAGAAAGCTGGGATAACCCACCTGGAGGGAAGCTCCAACAAGACATGAAATAACACAAAATAGTGTCAAGAAGTCCATGAAACTGACCAGATACACTGAGTGTTTCCCTTCCCAAGAATATACAAGCAGCAAAGCTGGCTGAGAGACAGTCTCAGACAAGCCCAGCAAACTGGAAGAAGCAGAGACCAGCCAAACTGCCTGGGATACTAGCAGAGATACTGGGAAGAGAGTCAAACCAACTGAGCTGCCTGAAAATGATACACTCCAAGCTGTGTGCTGCCTGCAGTGTGCTCCGGGTTCCCAAATTTTCTGAGCTGTCAGCGATCATGTTTTTGGTGTTGCAGCTATGTTTGAATCATTTTTCTCTCCTGTCTTGAAAAACCAAAAAAAAAAAAAAAAAAAAAAAAAAGGAAAAAGGAAAGAAAGAAAGAAAGAAAGAAAGAGAGAAAGAAAAAAAGAGTTATTCCTGGAGTGGGGAAGAAACTACCTTCAGAGGGGCAATCTTAAGGATTTTGAGTTGTGTCTCACCTGGTGTAGAATTGTGGAACTTAATTCATGAGCATGTGCAGTGGCAACCCATTCTGATAAGTTATGATAATAGCTTCTACATTGTCTGTAGCATAATATGTAACTGAACTGGTGATGTGTCAAGTGGAGTGGAAGGACTTAGCCAGAAACAAAAGGGTCCTTTGAGTTTTCCTCTTTTTGTGTCCTGTATGCCTCGGGAGTAGGTAGCTTAGGATGTCTTCCCTAAGAATATAGAGTTCTATTAAAATTTTGTAGCAAATATTAAAAGAATTACAAGAAAGTTAAAAGTGTTATTCTTAAATTTTTATTAGACTTGTAGGACTATACAACTGAAAGATGTTTGTTACCTTGGTTTAAAGAAAATACACAGAAAAAAATGGCTGAATTGGTAGTATTCTTGAGGACTTGTGGTCATTCCATAGCACCCATGCAATAAGAGGTAAAGAGGTATGCATGTTTAATCCTAGCATTGGAGAAGTGGAAACAGGCTTCTTTGTTGTCCAATCAAGTGTCCAAGTTGATGTCTTTAGCACAAGTGGTAAGCTGAAGGTTCGGGGGAAAAGCCCATCTCAAACAATAAGGTAGAGAATGGTTCAGAAATAAACCTGTTAGGAACATAAGTGAAAACATTTCGTGTGACTTAGACTCATGCAATGCCTGTAATATAGGAACTGCCATTAGGCAGCTCTGGTAAGACATAGTTCTTGGAGGTGAGCTCTGATGAACTAATGGCAGATCACAAGGTAACTTAGATATGAGCCAAGCCCAGATATGCCTTGACATACTAATTAAAGTGTGGTATTGATATGCTAATGACTCAACCCTAATCTGTGAGCCCTGTTATCACAAAGCTACTACCCAGTGAAATGGCACTGTTAGGTCCCAAGTGGTCCCCCAAAATGGCATTGTTGAAGACAATGTCCTAAATAGAAAGACTCTGGCCAGATAAACAGAAGAATTGTTATTGGGTAAATTGAAGCCTAAAAATGGGTTTCTGTTTATCAAGAACCTTCTTTAATCCATCCCTGAAATTATGCTTCCTCCGGCAGCCATTTGCCTAAAAGTAAGGCATAAAGAAACTACAAAACTAGACTATTCTGTGGATAGAAAGAAAGATTTGTGTGTGTGTGTGTGTGTGTGTGTGTGTGTGTGTGTGTGTGTGATCAAACTGCCTAGGTTATCCCTTGAGAAAAGGAGGGGTTCTGCAATATTCATAATGTTGATCTTTGGGCTTCATATGCAGGTAAACAAACCTTCACACACATGTGACCAAACATACAAATTATGTACACACACACACACAACAAATGAATAAAATCAAATGAAATATGAATTAAATTAAGTCATAAACTAGACAGGATATAAAATATGTATGGCCTAAACTACAAGCTGTTTATGCTAATACCCAATTACCTCTCCTGGCAAAACCTCATGTTTTCAGTGGGATATATTTACCACTCTTTTCTCCCCCAGATTCTCTTTAAGCTGAATGGGGCCAAATGTCTAGCTCCTGGCAGATGAGACACAGGGGAAGGAGAATGTATCAATGGGAAATTGAGATGGCTACAGATTTGTTAGCATTCCTCCCACATAGAGACCTTCTTTTTGGATCTGGTCAGTTTTTAAGGTCGTTGTCTATCTCATGGGCAATGGGAAGCCCGGGTTACACATAGAGAACATACATTGACATTTAAGATAGGATTGACAGCCAGCATCATTTGTCTGCATGTGTAAAACATCTCAGGTATTCAGCAAGTTGAGACTTTGGATGACATACCTCTTTTTAATTGTAGCTATTCGCAAATGATAGCTGCTGAGCTGAACTCACTCAATTCTCAGATCTGTGAGATGCAGCAATGTTAATCTCATTATCTCTTGATAGTCTCTATACAATAGTTGACAACTGGATAATATTGCTGTCTTAACCTTTTGGTTATCTGTGTTGAGGGGATGTTTAATTGCAAATCCATTTGCAGGTGACTTGCAAAGGAAGTAGGAAGATTTTATCCTGATTTTCAATGTCTATGTTTGTTCTCTATATGCAACCCGGGCTTCTCATTGCCCATTCATATAGTTTGGTTACTCAATTGGCTTTGGTCAATGATGAGCAGGTGCTTTCAAAGATTGCATAGCTCAACCTTGACCCTCCACTCTTCCATGAGACTGAATGATATTTCTTTAGTAGTTTGCAAACTTGTGAATATCACAGAATGTATGACTTAATTAGTGAACATTTGTTTCTCACACATAATGAGACCAAATTTCAGGGAGATACTTGGCTTCTCTTTGTCCTCTCATTATATTTGTCTCTTTTTGTGAACATCAGACATATTAGATTAGAGTCCATGCAACTGATAAAATTTAAATACCAAATATGGTTTTATGTGGAGGGACAAATTCAGTCCATAGTAATCTCCAATGGAAAGAAATATAGAACAAAATTCCACCAATCCACAGACAACCTATGAAGAAACTGAGGAAAATATTTTGTAAATTCCTCATACTTGGAGTTGTTGGTATGGTACATCTTAGTATGACCTGTCCACTGCAGTCCTCTGAAGGGCACACATTCTTCTGTAACTTTCTTCCTTTGTTACTTCTGGATGAGGGTAGCAATCTGAGGCTGCTTGGGCCATGATACTGTGCTAAATGTCCTAACTCTATTTCAGTGAAGCTGCCATACTTATCATGGGACAAGCTTCTATTTAATTTAACACAGGAGAGAAAACAATGAGACTTCCTCTAATAAAATCATATGTTAGGAAACTATGGAGAAAAAACAATTAGACTTCTTCTAATAAAATCATATGTTAGGAAACTCTACTGAAGTGAGCAGAGAGCATCTACAATGGCAGAGTTTGCAAACAAAGTTGAAAATTCCCTCTTACTGTAAATGCACATTTATCTTTTAGCTGCAGCCACTTCTCTGTACCTCTTGGTTATCTATCTATAGATGGAAATAAACATTGACTTAAAGGTATTTTGAAAAACAATTATGTTTTCACTAAACACAAATGGTCTTTCCCTTGTCATTCCTGCCCCAGCATCTCAACATGGCAGCTTTTGACATAGTATTTACATTGTGTGAGGTGCTCTGTGTCTGTACACAAGATCTTAAGAATGTGGAAGGAGTGTAGCCCATGTGCATATATGATTCTATATGAGTACTTGAAAATAAGCAGATTTGTAGGTCTTTTGAAACCAGTTCACCATGGATACTGGAAGATGATTGTATATCTCAACCTTTTAATAAGTAAGTAAGTAAATACATAAATAAAGGTAGCAAATGTCTTTGTGAAGGAAGTTGAGTTATCCCAGCTAATAGGAGTTAGGTTAAAATCAGATGCAGGATCATTCTGTTTTGCCGTTTCAGTTTTCAAAAAGAGGAAGAGAGCAAGCTATTTTGTTTTTACCTTTGTTTTATTTCCCAGAGTTCTAGGAAGTAGAAGTTGCTGTGGTGTTGTAAGAAATGTCTTTTGAAACTATGGCAAGACATTTAAGATGGCTTTCAAAATGTCTCCATATATCAATGAGAGGAGTTTCCATTATATAGAACATGGATATGAGTGTGAGGGATAGTTTAATTTCCACAACTTTTGTTTCTATCCCTTATTCCCTGGCACCTTGTTGTCTGATTGATGGGTTTGCTCACCCTTGTGGTTAGAAGATGGCTTCTTGAGAAATGTCCTGTCTCTTTTTGGAGAACCCTTTTTTGGTGCTCCCTCTGGATTGGATTAAAAGTTCATCCTTATGTCTATTATTCTGCCTTGGAAAAATTATACTTGCTTAGGTAAAGGCTGATTAGTTGGGGATGGGGTAGGCTTTTTCGAAAACAAATTGATTTTGTGATCTCAAAAGTGTCTGGTTTTGTTCAGAAACAGATATCTAGAAAGACCTGACTAATAAGGGAGAATGAAGTGGATTTTCTAGTAGGTTAACATAATATCCATTACTTTAAAAATGTATTAAGAATGAGTTTCTTAAATTCTATTATGTAAAAGTTTATATTTTGACAAGAGTTTCTGATAGAGTTATTAGTTTTATATCAGCTACAAAATTATTTCACTTAATCAAGTGGATGAACAGAAGAACAACATTATTCAGTATTATCAAACTTTGGCATAAACGTTGGCCTAAAATTACTACTTTGGGATAATTGTGATCAAAATTAACACTTTACTTGACTGTAATTGATCAATAAATTTATCTTCTTCAGAAAACTACAAGTGGATATGTTCTTAGAATTGATAATAATAACAATTGTTCTTTTTTTTTTAGTTACAGGAGAGTTTATTTTAAAATTGAATCAAGTTGTTCAGCTATGGACTGAGAAGAAAGTTGCAGGAATATAATCTATTTTATGTACTTTTAGCACTAATAATAAGGTGATAATGCAAAACAAACAAAAACCAAATGAATTGAGGGTACAGGAACCATGGAGCAGGAAGGGACAGGGCCCTTCTGTTTTCCATCTGCACTCCTGAGCTAAGGTTGTTCCATAGCCTTGTATATCCAAATCTCACTGGAAGAGAGATGATCTCCCAGGAGTGTTTTCACTCCTAAGTTCACAGGTGAGACCACCACTTTTGCTCCAATAACTGGCCAAAGAGTGACCCACCAAGAGTGCAGAGGGCACAGGAACTGTGTAGCAGCCAGGGACAAGATCCTTCCAGTCCCCATCTGTGTCCCAGAGCTAACCCTGTGACATAGCTTTCCATACCCAAATCCTGCCAGGAGTGAACTGGTCTTCCTGGAGTGCTGATACACCTAAGATTACAGGCTCACAGGTCCATAGGATGGACAAACTCCAGTCAGAGACAGCAAGACTAACTAATACCAGAGATAACCAGATGGTGAGAGGCAAGCACAAGAACCTAAGCAAAAGAAACCAAGGCAACTTGGCATCATCAGAGCTTAGTTCTCCTACCTCAGCAAGTTCAGAATAGCCCAACACACCAGAAAAGCAGGATTAGAATTTAAAATCACATTTCATGATGATGATGGAGGTCTTTAAGAAGAACAAAAGTAACTCTCCTAATGAAATACAGTAGAAAAGAAGTAAACAGGTAGAAGCTCTTAAAGAGGATACACAAAAATCCCTTAAAGTAGTATAGGAAAATACAGCCAAACAGGTGAAGGAAGTCAACAAAACCATCCAGGATCTAAAAATGAAAATAGAAACAATAAAGAAATCACAAAGGAAGGCAACCCTAGAGATAGAAAACCTAGAAAGGAAATCAGGAGTCATAGATGCAAGCCTCACCAAAAGAATACAAGAGATTGAAGAGAGACCCTAAGGTGTAGAAGATACCATAGAAAACAATGACACAACAGTCAAAGAAAACCCAAAATGCAAAAAATTCCTAACCTAAAACATCCAGGGAATCCAGGATACAATGAGAAGACCTAAGGATAATAGGAATAGAAGACAGAGAAGATTCCTAACTTAAAGGGCCAGGAAATATATTCAACAAGATTGTAGATGGAAATTTCTCTAACCTAAAGAAAGAGATGCCCATGAACCTGCAAGCAGCCTACAGAACTCTATATAGATTGGAACAGAAAAGAAATTCCTCCTGTTATGTAATAATCAAAACACCAATGCATGGTACAACTGCTCTGTAAATCAGTCTGGCAGTTCCTCAGAAAATTGGGCATGACACTTCCAGAGAATCCTGTCATACCACTCCTGGGCATATACCCAGAGGATTCCCCTCCATGCAATAAAGACACATGTTCCACAATGTTCATAGAAGCCTTATTTATAATAGCCAGAAGTTGGAAGGAGCCCAAATGTTCCTCAAAGGAGGAATGGATACAGAAAATGTGGTATATCTACACCATGGAATACTACTCAGCAATTAAAAATAATGAATTCATTCAATTTGTAGGCAAATGGTTGGATCTGGAAAACATCATCCTAAGTGAATTAACCCAATCACAAAAGAATACATATGAAATGCAATCACTGATAAGTGGATATTAAAGTGCCCAGAAGCTCTGAATACTCAAGGCACAATTAACAAATCAAAAGATTCCCAAGAAGGAAGGAGAGGACAGTGGTCCTGAAAATACTGGTTCCAGTTTTGCAAGAGAGTACCAGAACAGAGAAAGGGTTGGGGGGTGATTGGGGTATGGGCGAGGACTTATGGGACATATGGTGAGGGGGGAACTGGGAAAGGGGAAAGCCTTTGGAATGTAAACAAAGAACATAGAAAAAAAACAATGCACAAAACAAAGAATATTAAAAGCAGTAAGGGAAATATATAAAGTAACATTTAAAGGCAGACCTATCAGAATTACACCAGACTTCTGAACAGTGACTATGATACCAGGCTACTATACCCAGTAAAACTCTCAGTTACCATAGATGGAGAAACTAAATTAGTCCATGAAAAAAAAAAAAACAAATTTACACAGTATCTTTCCACAAATCCTGTCCTAAGAAAGAAAATAGATGGAAGATTCCAACACAAGCAAGGAAACTACACCCTAGAAAAAGCAAGAAAGTAAATTTCTTTCAACAAACCCAAAAGAAGATAGCCACACAAACATAATTCCACCTCTAACAACAAAAATAACAGGAAGCAACAATTACTTTTCCTTAATATCTCTTAACTTCAATGTACTCAGTTTCCCAATAAAAAGACAGACTAACAGAATGGGTGCATAAACAGGATCCAGCATTTTGCTGCATACAGGAAACACACCCCAGTAACAAAGACAGCCATTACTTCAGAGTAAAAGGCTAGAAAAAAATTCCAAGCAAATGGTCCCAAGAAACAAGCTGGAGTAGCCATTCTATTATTGAATAAAGTCAACTTTCAAACAAAGGTTATCCACAAAGATAAGAAAGAACACTTAATACTCGTCAAAGAAAAAAATCTATCAAGATGAAATGTCAGTTCTGAATACCTATACCCCAAAATGCAAGGGCATCCACATTCATAAAAGAAACTTTCCTAAAGCACACAGCACACAGTGCACCTCACACAATAATAATGGGAGACTTCGACACTCCACTCTCATCAATGGACAGACCATGGAAACAGAAACTAACAGAGACACAGTAAAACTAACAGAAGTTATGAACCAAGTGGACTTTACAGATATATATATATATATATATATATATATATATATATATATATGTAAGATTTCATCCTAAAGGAACAGATTATACCTTCTTCTCAGCACCTCATGGTACCTTTTCCAAAATTAACCATATAATCCATCACAAAACAGGCCTCAACAGTTACAAGAAGATTGAAATAATCCCATGCATGCTATTAGGTCTTCATGGACTAAGGCTGGTCTTCAATAACAACAAAAGCAACAGAAAGCCCACATACACATGAATGCTGAATAGCACTCTATGTAATGATAATTTGGTCAAGGAAGAAATAAAGAAAGAAATTAAAGACATTAGAATTTAATGAAAATAAAGCCACAACATACACAAACTTATGGGACACAATGAAAGTAGTGCTAAGATGAAAACTCATAGATGTGGGTGCCTCCAAAAAGAAACTAGAGAGAGCACACTAGCAGCTTGATAGCACAGCTGAAGGCTCTAGAACAAAAAGAAGCAAATACACCCTAGAGGAGTAGACAGCAGGAAATAATCAAACTCCAGGCTGAAATTAAGTAGAAACAAAAAGACATGTACAAAGAATCAACAAAACCAAAAGCTGGTACTTTGAGAAAATCAAGAAGATAGATAAACACGTAACCAGTCTAGCCAGAGGGTACAGAGACAGTATCCAAATTAACAAAATCAGAAATGAAAAGGGAAACATAGCAACAGAAACTGAGAAAATTAAAAAAAATCACCATATCCCATTACAAAAGCCCATGGAAAATCTGGATGAAATGGAGAATTTTATAGACAGCAGGTACAAAACTTAAATCAGGATCTGTTAAACCATGTAAAGAGTCCCATAACCCCTAAAGACATTGAGGCAGTCATTAAAAGTTTCCCAACCAAACAAAAACAAAAACAAAAACAAAAAAACTAGGATTTAGTGCAGAATTCTATTAGAACTTCAAAGAAGACCTTATACCAATACTCCTCAAACTATTCCACAAAATAGAAACAGAAGGAACACTACCCAATTTGTTCTATGAAGCCACAATTATGCTTATACCTAAACTACAAAAAGACACAACAAAGAAAGAGAACTTCCATGCAAAATACTCAAAAAAATTCTTGAAAACTTAATCCGATAACACATCAAAACAATCATTCACCATGATCAAGTAGACTTCATCCCAGGGATGTAGGGATGGTTCAATATATGAAAATCCATCAATGTAATCCACTATATAAACAAACTCAAAGAAAAAATTTGATCATTTCATTAGATGCTGAGAAAGCATTTGACAAAACTCCATACTTTTTCATGTTAAAAGACTTGGAATGATCAGGAATTCAAGGCCCATACCTCAACATAGTAAAATCATTATACAGCAAAACAGTACCCAACATCAAAGTAAATGGAGAGAAACTTGAAGCAATCCTACTAAAATCAGGAAGTAGACAAGGCTGTCCACTCTATCCATACCTATTCAATATAGTACTTGAAGTCCTATCCATACTTATTCAATATAGTACTTGAAGTCCTAGCAGGAATAGTTCAACAAAAATCAGGAGAGAGAGAGAGAGAGAGAGAGAGAGAGAGAGAGAGAGAGAGAGAGAGAGAGAGAGAGAGAGAGAGATCAAAGGGATACAAATTGGAAAGGAAGAAGTCAAGATATCAGTATTTGCAGATGATATGATAGTACACTTAACTGACACCCCAAATTCCACCAGAGAACTCCTAAACCTGATAACTTCAGCAAAGTGACTGGATATAAATTTAAGTCTAAAAAATCAGTAGCCTTCCTCTACTCAAAGGATAAACAGGCTGAGAAAGAAATTAGGAAAATGATAACCTTCACAATAGTCACAATAATATTTGCTTGGTGTGTCTCTAACCAAGTAAGTGAAAGATCTGTATGACAAGAACTTCAAGTCTCTAAAGAAAGAAATTGAAGATCTCAGAAGATGGAAAAATCTCCCATGCTCATGGACTGGCAGGATTAATATAGTAAAAAATGGCCATCTTGCAAAAAAAACAATCTACAGATTAAATGCAATACCCCTCAAAATTCCCATTCAATTCTTCACAGAGTTAGAAAGAGCAATTTGCAAATTCATTTGTAGTAACCAAAAACCCAGGATAGTGAAAACTAGACTCAACAATAAAAGAACTTCTCAGGGAATCACCACCCCAGACTTCAAGGTCTATTACAGAGCAATAGTGATAAAAACTGTATGGTGTTGGTATAGAGATAGGCAAGTAGATCAATGGAATATAATTGAAGATCCAGACTTGAACCCACAAACCTATGGTCACTTGATTTTTGACAAAGGATCTAAAATCATCGAGTGGGGGAAAAAAGACAGCATTTTCAACAAATGGTGCTGGTTCAACTGGTGGTCTGCATGTAGAATACAAGTTGATCCATTCTTGTCTCCCTACACAAAGCTCAAATCCAAGTCAAGGAGCTCCACATAAAGCCAGATACACTGAATCTAATAGAAGAGAACATGAAAAAGAGCCCTGAACACTTGTGCACAGGGGAAATTTTCCTGAACAGAGAGCACCAATGGCTTATGCTCTAAGATGAACTATAGACCAATGGGATCTCTTAACATTGCTAACCTTCTGTTAGGCAAAGAACACTGTCAATAGGACAAAACTGCAAGCAGTAGACTGGAAAAAGGTCTTTACCTATTCCACATGTGATAGAGGTTTAATATCCAATATATATAAAGAACTCAAGAAGTTAGGCCCCAGAGAACTAATAACCCATTTAAAAATGGAGTGCAGAGCTAAACAAAGATTTTTTAATGGAGTAATATCAAGTTGCTGAGAAGAAATGGTCAACATTCTTAGTCATCAGATAAATGATAATCAAAACAACACTGAGATTCCACCTCACACCAATTAGAATAACTAAGATAAAAAACTCAGGTGACAGCAGATGCTAGAGAGGATGTGGAGAAAGAGGAATACTTCTCTAATGTTGGTTGGATCGCAAACTGGTACAATCACTGTTGAAATCAATCTGTCTGTTCCTCAGAAAATTGGACATAATACTACATGAGTACCCAGCTATACCACTCCTGGGCATAAACCCAAAAGTTGCTCTTTCATATAATGAGGACACATGCTCCATTATGTTCATAGCAGCCTTATTTATAGTAGCCACAAGCTGGAAAGAACCCAGATGTCCTTCAACAGAGGAATGGATACAGAAAATGTGGTACATTTACACAATGGAGTACTACTTAGCTATTAAAAACAATGACTTTATGAAATTCTTAGGCAAATGGGTGGAACTAGAAAATATCCTGAATGAGGTAACCCAGTCACAAAAGAACACACATAGTATGTACTCACTGATAAATAGATATTAGTCCCAAAATTCAGAATACTGAAGAAAAATTCACAGACCATATGAAGATCAAGAAGAAGGAAGAACAAAATGTGCATCCTTCAGTCCTTCTTAGAAGGAGGAACAAAATATTCAAGTGAGGTAGAGTATAGGAAGGCCTTGAGAGGAAAAAAAGGGGAGGGGGGAAAAGCAAGGCAACATCACCTAGGGGATGAGACTAGGATGATATTCAGAGAGTCAAGATTTGAACAAAAGTGTGTAGTAATGGGGAATGGGGAACTGGTGTAGCCAACAGAATGTCCCAGACACCAAGAAACTAAGTGCCTGCCAGGACCCAATGGAGATTAGATTAACTGAAATGCCCAAGAAACGGGAGAGAGAACCTGTAGAGACCATATCCATATGTTAGGCAAGCACCTTCATTGTGGGAGGGAACCAACCACTTATTTCCAAATTTTTAACCCAGAATGTCTGCCGTCTAAAGAAAATATGGGGACAAAGTATGGAACTGAGAGTGAAGGAAAGGCCATCCAAAGACTGCCCCATTTGGGGATCCATCCCATATGCAGATACCAAACTCAGACACTATTACAGATGCCAGGAAGTTCAGGAGCCTGTTATAACTGTCTCCTGAGAGGCTCTGCCAGAGCCTGACAAATACAGAGGGGGACACTCTCAGCCAACCATTGAACTGATCACAGGGTCCCCAATGGAGGAGTTAGGGAAAAGATTGAAGGAGCTGAAGGGATTTGTAACCCCAAAGGAAGAACAACAATATCAACCTACCTGACCTCCCAGTGCTCCCTGGGATTAACCCACCAACCAAAGAGTAAACATGGAGGGACCCATGGCTCCAGTCACATGTATAGCAGAGAATTGCATCGTCTGAGTTTGGGGGAGGAGAGGCCCTTGATCCTGTGAAGGCTCAATTCTCCAGTATAGGTAAATACCAGGGTGGTGAGGTAGCTGGGTGAAGGAGTACCCTCATAGAAGCAGGGGAAAGGGAGATGGGATAGGGAGGTTCTGAAGAGGAAACTGGGAAAGTGGATAACATTTGAAATGTAAATTCATAAAATATCCAATAAAATATTAAAAGAACATGACTCATTTTGAATTAAAAATGAATTATACTAAATCATATTATTGAGGTCTGGAACAGAACCTGTTAAGAAGTGCATGGATTTGCTCAAATTTGCAAGTTTCAGCCAGTTCCTCTGATAAGCAAGTCATAGGTTATCAGCCATCTTGATACCACAAGAACACCATAAGAATTCCAACACAATCAAATAACCTAGCCTCACAGAGACTGAACCAAAAATTAAGTATACATACACATATGAATACACATATACATATACATTATACATATGATACACACACATATCAAGTGGTTGTATACCTTGGTCTTATTGTGGGACTCTGAACAGTTGGGACAGAAGAGGAAATGTTTGTCTCTGACTCTTTTGCCTGTTTTGGGGACCATTTTTCTCCTACTGGGTTACCTCATCCAGTCTTAATGGCATATCAAGACACAACAATACATACCTCCTATTGTTGTGTCTTGATATGCCATGTTTGGTTGATACTTCTGGGAAGCCTGTTCTTTTTTGAAGTGAAACTGAGAGGGAGTGGATTGGTGTGCTGGGGGTAAGGAGAGATGGCAGGGGAATTGGGAGGAGAGGAGTCGGGGAAACTATGGTTAGGATGTAATATAAGAGAAAAGAATAAATAAAAATATTTTAAAAAGTTTGTCCTGAAAGTAGGTTCCTTTCTGTAGCAGTTTTAACTGACAGGTAAGTGTACAGCAGATTGAAGAAAATCATACTACAGAATTTTGTTTGCTATCTGGTAAGATGAAAGATCAGTGGGGGAATTTGAAATTTTTATCTATCTATCTATCTATCTATCTATCTATCTATCTATCTATCTATCTATCATCTATCTACCTACCTATTAATTTATTAGAATAAGTCATTTCATTTTTTGTCTCCAAGCTGTACATTTTATATTTCTTTCTGCCTCACTTGCTCTTTTTCATTGTAGACCTGCATGCGAATAACTGTAGTGACCAAGCCACAGCCTATTATGTAGTGTTTTCTGACAATGCAGACTAGAAGATCTAAATAAAAAACCTGAAAAAGAAGAGATAAATGAATAGTGCTTTCAGCCACAACTGGGCTTAATGAAGTTTGTGAGCAGAAGGTTGTCTATTATTGCCTGAAGATAGCTAAGCAATGCCAGCTCTTGCTGCTCTAAATGTGGTCCAAGGCCTGACAAGATGGTGGCCCAGAAGAGCTTAATAGACTTGAAAAATAAATCACTTTTTAAAAAAAAGATTTATTTATTTATTTATTATATGTAAGTACACTGTAGCTGTCTTCTGACACCCCAGAAGAGAGTCAGATCTCGTTACGGATGGTTGTGAGCCACCATGTGGTTGTTGGGATTTGAACTCAGGACCTTCAGAAGAGCAGTCAGTCCTCTTAACTGCTGAACCATCTCTCCAGCCCATTTTTTTCCAAGACAGGTTTTCTCTGTGTAGCCCTGGCTATCCTGGAACTCACTTTAGACCAGGATAGCCTTGAACTCAGAAATCTGCCTGCCTTTGCCTCCCAAGTGCTCCAACACTGCCTGGCTCCATTTATTTTTTTAATATGTGCTGACCTTACTATGTCCTCTGACAAGTTCCCCAGGGGATTCGTGTACTCATTAAAAATTATCATAGATTATTAACTTATAATTAGCAAGATTTCCATGGTCCACTGAATATTGCTATTGAAATTTTTTTTTGATGGGGGGTTGGGGTGGGTGGGAAAAATTGTCCTTCTACAGATTCAAACAGCAAAAACCCTTTAGCTTTCTCACAGATTTCCCATTTCCAATGACTGTGATAGCTACTCACAATATTTCCTACTAATACGTATCATATGTATCTTAGTTTGAATAAAAATATTTCCCACCCGCTCACATATTTGAACACTTAGTCCTCAGTTGGTGGCTCTATTTGGTGTAGGTTGTTGAACCTTTAGAAGGTAGAGCCTTGCTCGAGGAAGTGCATTACTGGCGGCAGACTTTGAGAGTTTATTGCGACTCCAGTTCCAGTGTACTCTCCCTTCACGTTTGTAGGTTAAGATGTGATTCCCCTTCCTTCTCTGGATGCCTAGTGCCATTTCCCTCTGTCACTATTGATCTCCCTCTAGAGTTATAAGCCAAAATATTTTTCTTTTATAAGTCACGTTTGCTCACAATTTCTCTTCACAGTTATTTCCTAAGTAACTAATGAAGAACTTGGTATCAAGGAGTAGACTGGTGCTGGGAACAAGCAGACCATGTGGTTTTATAAAGGAAATTGGAAGGCTTTGGAGCTTTGAACTAGAAAAGTAATTGAATTCTGTAAGTAGAGCTTAGTGGGTCATTCTACAAGTCTGGAAGGCTATAGAGATGTGGCTCACAAGGCTTGAGAAGGGAATAAAGCCACTATAACCAACATGGCTAGAGGCCATCAGTGTGATATCTTCGCATAGCATCAGAGTATTTAATGCCCATTCATTCAGAGACAAAATTAGAAAGTAAAAAATTAGGCAGCAACCACCCAATCCCCACCCTAGCTAAACTTCCAACTTGTGAAAGGGGAGAACCTAGGGGATTGGTTGTTCCTAGAAAGCAATTGTGTCACAATACAAAAGCTGTAGTTCAGGTGGTCAAAGGAGTCAAGAATCTACCCCAAGTTGGCAGAAAAACATGTCATCCCTGTGGTACTGGCTTTGGAAGCATGAAAATGTATGAGAGAGTGGACCTTTGAAACTTTCTCTGAAATTTCAGAGAGCTGCTGAGGCTGGCCAGGCAACATGTGGCAGGGGAGACTGAACACAAAATCCCTGAAGACAGGAGGCCCTGAGATGCCATGAAGTTTCGAAGTAAAGCATAAATTGAAAGTGAAGATGTTGGAGATGATAAGGATCCTATGTGTCTGCTAAGGATAGATACATACAGGAAGTGTAACCAGCCAGAGAGAGGGAGGGAGGAAGGGAAGCAGAGAGAAGGAGGAATGGGAGGGAGGGAGGGAGAGAAAGAGAGATATATTACTGGCAGCAAAGTTGGAGAAGTAGAGTGTCTGAGCCCTCTGACATCAGAGATGGAGTTACAGGATGTGGAATTTGTCCTACTGGGTTTTAGTTTTGCTTTGGTCCAGTATTTTTCTCACTGTGACCCCAGCCCTGTCTTTTGGAATTGGAGTGAATATTCTGAGCTACTGTATGTTGAGAATATATAATTATTTGACTGTATAGGGTGTTAAATTAAGAGAGTGTCTTAAATCTCAGAACATAGTTTAGACTTTTAAACAATGTTGAGATTGGTAAGGATTGCAGGAGCTTTTAAAAGCTGGACTAATTCCTTTTGCCCCATGATGTGGCAATGGGGCAAGGGCAGAGCCAGGTAGGAGAATGCAGTCGTTTGAGTGAGAAATGTCCACCATGGCAAGTATTGGATCACTTTGCCTCCACTTGAAGGAGCTTTTAGAGGATGTAGACTGCCTGGAGGAAGTAAGTCATTGTGGTTAGGTTTTCAGGGTTTATAGCCTCTTCCTTCTTTCAGTTTGCTTTCTGCATTGTAGGTGAAGATGTAACCTCTCAACTCCTGGTTCTAGCTGGCTATTGCCATAAGTTGTGTTTGGTCCATGGTGTTTAATCATAGCAACAGAAAAGTACTAATGTAGACTATTAAAGAATGTTTGTTTTCAATTACTATGATGGCTCCTCATGATATTTCCTATGAAAATGTTCATTGTGCTTTTTTTTGCTTTTTCACATACCATTTTTACTGATTCTCTGGGACTTTAACATCGTGCATCCTGATCATACTTCCTAGTCCTTCCATGTCTGCCTCGCCTCCCGTCTGACCTCCCCCCATCAAGAAAAAAAGATAAAACAAAGATAAGAATTTTAAAAATTCCAAATTCTGTTGTCTATATACTCACTGGAGCATGGTCACACTCTCAGTGGTTTGCCCTTTAAATAGAGCCGTGTTCTTCCCCCCACTGGTTCTCCCAAAGGCTATCAGTGGTGGAGATCTACACTTCAGCATCCCTATCCCATTTTTCAGAATTCTCTTCAGTGGTCTAGGCTGTTACTGTTGAGGGGTTTGAGGTTTGGGGTGGAGGTTGGAGGTAGGGCGAGTGGCAGTAGTGGTCTCACAGTAGCCTTCCATGTCCCTCCCTCTCAACTGTGCCTCCGCAGACATTCCATATCCCACAAATGTAGTTTAATTGCTTTTGAAAGTCAGTGGGAGCATTAATGATGGGTCTCCACGTGGTTTCTGGTGACGGCACAGACCACAAACAGGGCTCCCAGATACAGTATGTCTTAGTCAGGGTTTCTATTCCTGCACAAACATCATGACCAAGAAGCAAGTTGGGGAGGAAAGGGTTTATTGAGCTTACACTTCCATACAGCTGTTCATTATCAAAGAAAGTCAGGACTGGAACTCCAGCAGGAGCTGATGCAGAGGCCATGGAGGGATGTTCCTTACTGTCTTGCTTCTCCTGGCTTGCTCAGTCTGCTCTCCTATAGAACCCAAGAATACCAGCCCAGAGATGGCACCACCTACAAGGGGCCCTCCTCCATGTGATCACTAATTGAGAAAATGCCCCACAGCTGGATCTCATGGAGGCACTTCCCCAACTGAAGCTCCTTTTCCTATGATAACTCCAGCCTGTGTCAAGTTGACACACAAAAGCAGCCAGTAAGTACACAGTAGGACCATGGATTGAGATAAAGCACTTAGAAGCAGCTCAGAGAATAGATATTAGCATGCTCTTGGGTGGCCGTGCAGACCACTCAGAGCAGAATGGCTCCTGGCTGCTGCAACTCTGACAGACTCCACATGGATTCAGACAGACCAATGACACCCCCATGACCTTCAGTGGTAACATGGACCACAGACATCAACACAGATTTAGTTACAGTCGGACCAGAAATCCAGGTATGGCCCTCAGTGACACCACAGCTCCTGCATCATTATCAGCTCAGGTGTCAGTGTAGGCCACCAACATCAATATAGCCCTCCGGCGGCAGCATGAACCCGGACATCACCATGGCCACAGGTGACAGTGCATGTCACTCATATCAACATAGCCCCTGGCAAGATCAGGGCCTATGGACATCCACATAGCTTTAGACTTCAGCAGGGACTCTAGACATCCCCACGGCCTTGGTGATCGCTTGGACCAGACATCAGTACAACCCTGCTGAACCCACTCGCTTTGCAATGGCTTTCACTATGAATGTACCTTTATTTTTTTCTTTTCAGTGTGCACCTCCAGAATGTATTTTTGAAATTCAACAAGCTAGCATTGAAGTCTGAACCCACTGTCTTCCAGCTGAATGACATTGGGCATATTATTTCAGCAGAGGCATCCTGGTTTTCCATCTTTAGAATGTAGATGACACTGACCTGCTGTTAGGATTGCTTGGACCAATGTAGGTAGAGTGAAAAGCCCAGGATCTGCTGCACATAAAGAACCTGGAGCCCATTCCTTCCCTTTTTCCTTTTGGGAGACTGCACTCATCTGATGCACGGTGTAGCTATAAATGCTGCAGAGATGGTAGAAAGCCTTCCCCCACAGAGCAAAACCACAGTGTGGTTCCTATTAACAGATTTTCAGCATTTCTAGTTGCCAAGTAAGTGGTTCACAACATGATGTTTAAATAATTAAAATAGAATTGAATTGTTTAGTGTGGTCCATCTGGATGCCAAATTGCACCTGCCAAAACGGATTACTTGGATTTTAAAATAATTGATGCTTTACTATTCTCTCAAAATCTGATTTGTCAACAAACATTACTGCTTCTTTGCTACTTTGTTTTTTTAATTTAAAAAAGATTTATATTATTTTGAATTATGTAATTATGTATATGTGTTTGTGTGGGGGCATGTGCATGTCAGTGTGTGTGTGTGGGTGGGTGTCACGGATTCCTGGGAACTGAACTTCAGTCTTCTTAAAGAGCAGCAAGTGCTCCCATCTAGCCCTGCAACTGTGTTGGATCTGAATGCTGCTCAAAAGCCTTGCTATATTTCTTTAACTTCCTTGTGATCACGTCAACTGATGACCCAGATGTTCATTTCTTGGTTCTCAGATGTGTGGGCATTAGGTTTCTTAGGAATTAATTACTGAATGACTGGCTATGAAGTTGCTTGTAAAAATCAATCTAGACCCAAATCTATAAGCACTTTGGGCTAATAATAGCTATTTTATTTTAAAATGCATTCACACAGACACACACACACACACACACACACACACACACACACATATGAACACACACAAATAATACACACAGAGACACAAACACATGCTCACAGAGGTCGCAACTTCAGAATTTTTAATTTCATTGTCTTATTCACTTTGATTGGTTATGAAATCTGTGGGAGAGCAAGAGAGCCTTTAAGGATGGATTCATTTGGTGTTGGAAGATCCATCCCTTTCTAAACCCTTTGTTGGTTTACTGAGTCAAGAATGGTAGCAATTTGAATGTTCTAGTCATGTGAGCAAAAATATCAGACTGTCAAACCTGATAAATTCTGATGGGGCATGTCTGAGAGTACCTCACAAGAATGGTGCAGTCATGATTGTTAGTGGGATAAGTTAAGGAGATCTGGATGGTTTCCCTCTTTCTGACTTTGAGTATTCCTCCCTAAATCCCACTTACTTCTCTTTTATCAGGAGGGTATGGCAACAGACAAGCAGCATGTCAAATAATGCCACCTTCATCTCCTAGTGGTTTCTGGCTGGGCACTTTAGGCTGGGCATAGGGATGACTTCAGAGATGCTTTTGGAAGCCAAGGAAAAAGTCAAGCCTATGAAATAATTCTGTGGATACAGATCATTAGATCGCATGCAGAAAAGATTCTTACTTTCATGACATTTCATAATAAATTAATTATCAGGTTGATGCATGACTGAACATTGTTGAAAAGACCTATTTGTTTCAAATCCTCAAAAACAAATAAACAAACAAACAAACAAACAAAAACCTTTCTAGGAAACTACCAGGTCCACCAACTTTGAAATCTTTTCCCCTGGTCACTCTAGCCTTTGCTTGAATTATTCTTTCTTGTTGCCATGTTTCTGGTGTTAGGATGAGGGAGTCTCTTAGCCTTAGACTCTAACAGAATTGGTCAGGTTTTGCCAAGTCTGCTTGACAGATTAGCTATAAGTCAGTCTTCCGTGTACCCTTAAGTATTTGTGTACCATAGGATATTTCCTGAATTTTATTACAGGTGTCTATCTTCCCACTAAACTTCAGATTTCTTTCTCCTTTTTTGAGAATTCCATACATGTATACAATAAATATAATGATAATCTACTCTTATATCCACCTCAGTATCCCCATCCACCAAGAAGTCTTCATCCAAATTTCATGTCTTTTTTTGATAACTCACTAAGTCCAGTTAGTACTGTCCATATGTGCATAGTGTAGAACCATCCACTGGAACATGGGAAACCTACCAGTGGCCATATTCTCTAAAAGGAAAGATCCTTTCTCTTCTAGAAACTATCCACCACTTATGGCTCCTCATTAGGTGGGAATCATGGTGGTTTCTTAATTTTAAGAGTCAAAGTGTCAGTACCGAAAACTGTATTTATCATCATGTACTTAGAAAAATGGCTGCATATAGTCAGGCAGTTAGCAGTGATAGGACAATGTTCGCACTATGTTTCTTTAGGAAGGAATAAAATGGAGAGGGTGTTTTACCCAAGGGTAGAGAAATTCTCCCCCCCAGAAACAAGTGATGATATTCGTGCATCCCTGAAACTTTCAGCTACTGACTATATATGCATGCACTTCTGCATGCCTCCTGAAGTCAAAGACCTCCCTTTCTCTCTCTCTCCCTCCCTCCTTCCTTCCCGTTCTCTCTGCTTTGTACATACATTTTTGGATGCCATCCAGGCTCTTGGGAACATTGCTGTTAAGATGGTTTGCCAGCCTCAGCCTTCCCTTCACTGTGCTATGCTTTACTGTTTTGATGTAACAGTTCATTGTTGAACCTTTGGACTATTTACAATGTGACAATGTCTTCTGTGGGGAATGCTCTGATTAGGTGCCTTGTGGATCATCTTCTTGTGCCTCTGCAATTACATTTGGGGCATAATTTCCTGGGATTGTCACAAGGGTAAGTGAGTTTTTTTAAATATGGATATATATGCCAACTCACTTTTCTGTGAGAACATACCAGTTTTCAGTTCCACCTGCAATACACACACATGACGGGTCATTTCTTCATTCTGCCTCCCGACGTGGACTGTTACCAAGTGTACTGACCCCTGACAATTTACTCATTGTCTACAACATGAACATGGTTGCTTCCATTTACTTTTAATGATACTTAGTATATTTTAACATATTCAGAGTAAATTTTATTTTTTTTCCTTTGAGCTACCTACCTTTTCATGTCCTTCATAAGTACATGGCACTTTATCTATGTGCTTTGTTCTCCAAAGTTTAGTTAATATTACAAGTATCTTTTCCCCCCTGATTTTCAAGGCATTGATTTTTGTCTGTATCTACATTATTATTTATTTTCTTCTTCCCTACGCTCAAAGGGTTTATTTCAACTTAGGGACTACCATGAACTTCATGATATTGAAATGGCTATTTAGATTTAAGTTCTTCATAAATTTGACATTAAAAGCTGCCATCCACTTATTTCTTCTCATTTTCAAGTTTTTCTCATTTATTTGGCAAAATCTGTATCTTTTGGGGGGGGGCTGGTAACAGACATAATCTACAAGAAAAGGGCTCATACTTTATAATCGCAAAGTGGTCAGTTTGTCATAAATTATACTTGACATTTAAATGTAGTGTATGCTTTGCCAGTACAAAATAATATCAGGAGATAAAAACAGGTCTATGGGTCTCAGTTAATAATTGCAATATTTATCATTTTCATCATCATCTTCAGTGAAGAATCTCTCTCTCTCTCTCTCTCTCTCTCTCTCCCTCTCTCTCTCTCTCTGTGTGTGTGTGTGTTTAAATTATATACCTATGTGTGAGGAACTAACTGTAAAGCCTGGATTTGAGAAAAGGCAAAAATGGCTGGGATGTTGATTTGATCTAAAATAGTGACTTTTATAGTCCCCGATATTCAAACTTTCCAACTTCACATTTTCACATTGTTTTTCTCATCATATAGTCAAATTCTCATACTCAGTTCCTTACCCATTTCCTTGGTATCAAGACTACTACTCTCTTTCATGATACTTGGGCTCCATCACATCTGTAGCTTTTCAACCCTAGGATAAGTCAAAAAGTGTTCAGGCAAGCAGGGATCATATGATTGCTAGGGAAAATAAGGACTTGGTACCTTGTTCCTCCTGCTCCCTTGTGTTTACTTATAATAGTGTAAATGAACCATAATGATTTATTTCTTATACAGCTGAGGTAAAAGATGTGTCTTGGGTGCTCTCATATAGGGAAAGCTGTTTCTTGGCTCCTATCATTACTGAAATTCACCAAGTATGGAACAGCTACTGGATCACTGGCTGAGACATGTCATCCTTCCAAATCATACCAGGCAGATTTGTTCTTTATGTCTGCTGAACCATTCCTTGCATTTTCAACTGAGCCTAAGACTTGGAGGCATGTTGCCCGTTAGTAGAGGCTTTGTTCCTTTCCTTTCCTCTCCTCTCCTTTCCTTTCCTTTCCTTTCCTTTCCTTTCCTTTCCTTTCCTTTCCTTTCCTTTCCTTTCCTTTCCTTTCCTTTCCTTCTTTCCTTTCCCTTCCTTCCTTCCTTCCTTCCTTCCTTCCTTCCTTCCTTCCTCCTCCCTCCCTCCCTCCCTCCCTTCTTTCCTTCCTTCCTCCTTTCTTTCTTTCTTTCTTTCTTTCTTTCTTTCTTTCTTTCTTTCTTTTCTTTCTTCTATTATATTTTATTATATAAATAACTTTTAAATTTAAATATACTTTGATCTTATTCCCCCCATGTCTGTCCAGATCTTCTTTCCATCTCTACCAACCCAACTTTAAATTCTGTCTCAAAATCCCCAACAACAACCCTAACCCTAAACCCAAGAAAACAAAATAAAACAACACCCCCGAAGAAACAAAAGAAAGGAAGAAACAAAAAACTATCCAGAAAAAAAGCACACGTAGAAAGACTGTGGAGTCTATTATATTTTGGTCAGCTACCCTGAATATAACGATGGTTCTGAAGTACTCGATGTGCTCAGTGTCACTCCATTGGAGAAAATTGATTTTCCCACCAGGTATAAATGACAGTTGCTTAATTATTAACTAATTAGTTAATCATTGTTAAAATATGACAAAATAAAATATAACAAAACAGAAACTATCACAGCAAAATTGGATCAGACAGACCAACAGAAGGGAAGAAGCCCAAGAAAAGGTACTAGAATCAGAGACCCACTTGTTCATATACTCAGGAGTCCTATGAAAACACTATACTGGAAACCATAATGTAAATAAATGCACAGGAGCTGGCACAGACCCACGCAGGCTTGTTAATGAAGCTGCAGTGTCTGTGAGCTTCATATGAGCTTTGATCCTGTTGATTTAGAGGGCCTGTTTCCTTGGCGTCCTCATTCCCCTCTGGCTCTTACACTCTATGTCTAGTCTTTCTGGGGTTCCCTGAGGTCTGAGGGGAGGAATTTGTTGGATGCATTCCATTTAGGACAGAGTGTTCCATTATCCCTCATTTTTCTGCATGTCCATCTATATATTTGCCCCCATAGATCTATTTGGATAACTTATTTGATCTTAGTTTTCAAAACAGGGTTTCTCTGTATAGCCCTGGCTGTCCTGGAACTCACTCCATAGACCAGGCTGGCCTCGAACTCAGAAATCTGCCTGCCTCTGCCTCCGGAGTCCTGGGATTAAAGGCTTGTGCCACCATGCCTGGCTTAGTTTATATCTTTTTATTGGAGAATTAAGACCATTGATAGAGAGAGATAAATGACCAGTGATTGTTGTTTCTTGTTATTTTGTTGTTGGTGGTAGTAGTCTCTCTCTCTCTCTGTCTCTGTCTCTCTGTCTCCTCTCTCTCTCTCTCTCTCTCTCTCTCTCTCTCTCTCTCTCTGTATGTATGTGTGTGTATTTGCTTGTCCATCTTTTTTATTTTTGTAGTGTACGTTTTTTATTTCTTGTGCTTTCATGGGTGTAGTTAGCCTCCCTAGGTTGAAGTTTTCTTCCTGTCACATTCTGAGGGTCTAGATTTCCTCATAGATATTGCTTAAATTTGGTTTTATTACGGAGTATCTTATTTTCTTCACCTATGGTGATTGAAAGTTTTGCTAATATAGTAAGTAGTCTGGTTTGACATTTATGGTCTCTTAGGGTCTGAACTGCATCTGTACAGGCCTTTCTGGCTTTTAGTATCCATTGAGAAGTCAGGTATAATTCTATTAGGCTTACTATCAAATGTTACTTGGCCTTTTTCCCTGGCAGCTTTTAGAATTCTTTCTTTGCTCTGCATGTTCAGTGTTTTGATTGTTATGTAGAAAGGGGATTTTTCTTTTCTGGTTCAATCTAGTTGGTGTTCTACATGCTTTTTGTACCTTATAGACATCTTCTTTTGGTCAGGAACATTTTCTTCTATGATTTTTTTGAAAATAATGTCTGGGCCTTTAAGCTGGGAGTTTTCTCCTTCCTCTATTCCTATTATTTTAATGTTTTGTCTTCTGATCGTGCCCCTGATTTTTTGTATGTTTCATGTCATGGGTGTTTCAGATTTAACATTTTCTTTTGCTGATGTAACCATTTCTTCTGTTGTATTGTCAATACCTTAGTTTCCTTCTCCATTTCTTGTACTCTGTTGGTGAAGCTTTCCTCTGTAGTTCCTGTTAGAATCCTTAAAAATTTCACATCCACAATCCCTTCCATTTGTGTTTTCTTTATTGATTCTATTTTTATTTTTAAGTCTTGAACAGCTTTGTTCCTTTCAACTGTTTGTTTGTTTTCTCATGGATTTCTTTAGGGGATTTAATCATTTTCTCCAGTCTTTTTGTATTTTCCTGGCTTTCTTGAAGGGATTTATTAATTTCCTCACACTGTGTTTTCGTGGATTTCTTCAAAGGATTTATTCATTTGCTTTTTAAGTACCATCTTATTATAGTTGATTTTACGGTCTTTTTTTTTAGGCTTCAGCTATGTTAGAATATTCAGGACCTGCTAGGGTAGGATAGCTGATACACTCTAGACATTTCTTTGACTGTTCTGTTTTTAAGGTGGTGTCTAGGCACCTGGGTTTGGTATGTTTCTAGGTCTATGCTGATTTCTGGATTTTTCTTTGTTGGGTGAGTGTTTTTGTTCTTTGGTTTCTATTTCCTCCCTGGATTTTCTGAGACTGTGGTGGCTATGCGTTTCCTGTTTTCCTGGCCTGCTCAGCTGGGTGTTCACAGGGCATGCCTGCTGGTGTTGGAGGCTGGGATACTGGGATGAACATGGGAAGAATGGTTGAAGGAGAAGGCCTTTGTGATCTTTTGGAGACGAGGTTAGAGAGGAAAGAAAAAACACAGCAGATTTCCTGCTACATAGCTCAGGATGAAATTTGGGGGGACTGGATGGCAGGAGCTGGAGGAGAAGTTTGGGTCTGCCCTCTGCCTCCTTGTTTCCCTGAGAGGAGAAGCATATGTGGCAGGGAAGGCTGTTAGGTGTGTTCTACTGCAAAGCTGGGGATGAGGCTGGGAGATTGGATCTGAGGGATCAGAGACAGAAGAGGTCTGCTGGGGCCTACTTGTTTTCTGGGAGGCTGGCCTGTGTGTTAGCTCGAAGGGAATCTGCTGGAGTTGGGAGCTGTCTTGTTCTGCTAGGCTGGTGCCTTCCAGTGAATAATGAATCCCAGGTTTTTAATCCTTAAACACTCCTTTCCTCCTGTCATCCTAAGTCAGTTCACCATGATATCCTTTTCTGCTCTCTTAATGTTTACTGAAAACTTTGAATTCAATTTTTATTTAATATGCACAATAATGGGCTCTTAGAAATGTTTCCTGTGCTACAGTTCTCTCCCTATTACCATTCTTTCCCTCTCCTTCCTTTTCATCCCTCCCCTTCTTCCCTTGAAATGCTCCTTGAATAGGGAGGTGGGAGGGGAGGTGGGAGGGGGGACTTGGAGGGGAGTTATGGTCAGGATAGAAAGTGAAAAAAATAAATTAGTTAATGAAAAAAAGGAATACCTCCTTATTTAATTAGGTCATATATTTACTTAATCATAGAATCTATGTGAGAGAAAACTTTCTCCCTCTGCTTTTCCTCTTTTGTTGTTTACTACAAAGTTACAAAAAACACTTAGACATCTATTGCTGTTTCCATTAGAGAAAATAATAATTTCATTTCCATGTTATTGCGCCATTCTCTGCTGCACCCAGCCTTTACCTCTCCCATTGTTATTATGTGGAATGAGAAGAAATTTCTTATAGATTAGTTTATGAGTAGTTTTATGACCAATATTGCATGATCACTCAAAGAATAATTCCATAACTGAAAGTAAATTCTGTTCCTGAGATATGTCTTGGTATTTATTATATGATTTATTATTTTCTTTAATATAACCATCTTGAATTACTTCTTGACATACTTTTTTAGATAAATTCTATTTTTTCAGGAACAAAATTGTTGAATTTATGCTCTCCTTTGTTTAGCAACTACTATGATGTTAGTATGACCAACAAAGAGGTCACCAGGCCTTCATTTAGCTGGGAAACTGAGAGTCCATGGCATCCTCAGACTTTAGAACCTTGTCTCTCTGTTTCACCAATACTGTGTTAAGGAATAGAGTCAAGTATGTATCTTTTTTTTCTAGTTCCACTTCTTTTGTATTTGTACTTTCATGACTACCATGTAGACCTGGCTGTCAGTGTGGCTCCGGTTCTAGACCTCTATTTCTTCTACAACTTGGCTATGGAATGTGCAGTAATCAGACAAACGAGGCCTGCCTTTCTGTTTCTTAAATGTCTATTTTTTATATAATTTCAAAGAGGAATAGAAGATTCAAACATCTTTATTTTGTCAAAATTTCCCTCTCCCTCTCTCTCACCCCTCCCTCCTCCTCTTCCCCTCCCTCTCCCTCTCTCCTCTCTCCCCCCTCCTCTTTTTTAAAGTTATGGTACTAGGGATGAAATCCAGGATCCATTTGAAGATCACTGAGTGCCATCCCTGGTCCTGTAGCATTTTTGAAAATTGTTTAGTGAACTCAAAATAGTGGTTCATGGGTAACAGTCATTTCAAACTACTTCAAAAAAGTAAACATTTAAAAATAGAAGAACTATTTAGAAGGCCAAATGACTTTAAACATAAATGTAACTTGGAATTAATTTTAAGTTAAGTTATCACACTTTAATTACAGTGTAGGGGATTCTCAGATATTTTTCTTTCAGAATAATCTCATTTGCTGAAGCCAAGTGGTATAATTATATTTATGTTCAAGTTAAAGGCTTTCAAAAGATTTTAATTTCTCAGTACTCTATCATGTTGTGCTACCTAGGAGACTTCTAGTTTGAGGGTCCATTTTTAGGAAATACATTTACTCAACACTTTTGAAATTGGAGCTGTGAGAAATGATTTAAAATATCTACATAACATTTTATAGGTGAGCACTTGACCACAGGGAGCTTCGCTCGTACATTCATTAAGTCCTAAGTACAGTGTGTTCTAGACTTAGTATACTCCCAGATTCTGCACTATGTGTATCAGCTTCTTGATTTTTTTAATATCTATAAATTATTTTACTGGATCAATTGTTCCATTATGATAAATTAATTTAAAGAAATGTACAGTTCCTCTGGTGGATGCACTTAGAAGTGCTTAGGAATGCAGTGTTACAGTTTCATCCTTTTTTTCATTTTTTTTAATTCTATATTCTTTGTTTACATTCCAAAGGCTTTCCCCTTTCCCAGTTTCCCCCCCCACCATACGTCCCATAAGTCCTCTGCCCCCCAACTATTCCCCAATCACCCCCCCCCATTTCTCTGTTCTGGTACTCTCCTACAAAACTGGATCCAATCTTTTCAGGTCCAGGGTCCTCTCCTTTCTTCTTCTTGGGAATAATTTGACTTGCTAATTGTGCCTTGAGTATTTAGAGCTTCTGGGCTCATTAATATCCACTTATCAGTGATTGCATTTCATGTGTATTCTTTTGTGATTGGGTTAACTCGCTTAGGATGATATTTTCCAGATCTACCATTTGCCTACAAGTTGCATGAATTCATTATTTTTAATTGCTGAGTAGTATTCCATTGTGTGTGTGTGTGTGTGTGTGTGTATATATATATATATATATATATATATATATATATATATATATATATATCTCACATTTTCTGTATCCATTCCTCCTTTGAGGAATAACTGGGCTCCTTCCAACTTCTGGCTATTATAAACAAGGCTGCTATGAACATAGTGGAGCATGTGTCTTTACTGTATGCAGGGGAATCCTCTGGGTATTTGCCCAGGAGTGGTATGCCAGGGTCCTCTGGAAGTGTCATGCCCAATTTTCTTAGGAACCGCCAGACTGATTTCCAGAGCGGTTGTACCATCTTGCAATCCCACTAACAGTGGAGGAGTGTTCTTCTTTCTCCACATCCTCGCCAGCACCTGTTGTCTCTTGAGTTTTTAATCTTAGCCATTCTGACTGGTGTGAGGTGAAATCTCAGGGTTGTTTTGATTTGCATTTCCCTGATGACTAATGATGTTGAACATTTCTTAAGGTGTTTCTCGGCCATGTAAATTTCTTCTGGTGAAAATTCTTTGTTTAGCTCTGTACCCTATTTTTTGATAGGGTTATTTGGTTCTTTGGGATGTAACTTCTTAAGTTCTTTGTATATATTGGATATTAGCCCTCTGTCGGATGTGGGGTTGGTGAAGATCTTTTCTCAATTTGTTGGTAGCCCTTTTGTCCTTCTGACAATGTCCTTTGCCTTACAAAAACTTTGTAATTTTATGAGGTCCCATTTGTCAATTCTTGATCTTAGAGCATAAGCTATTGGTGTTCTGTTCAGGAACTTTCTCCCTGTGCCCATGTCCTCCAGGGTCTTCCCAAGTTTCTTTTCTAATAGTTTCAGTGTGTCTTGTTTTATGTGGAGGTCCTTGATCCACTTGGAGTTGATCTTAGTACAAGGAGATAAGAGTGGGTCGATTCGCATTCTTCTGCATGTTGACCTCCAGTTGAACCAGCACCATTTGTTGATAAGGCTATCTTTTTTCCACTGGATGGTTGTAGCTCCTTTATCAAAGATCAAGTGACCATAACTCTGTGGGTTCATTTCTGGGTCTTCAATCCTATTCCATTAATCTACTTGCCTGTTGTACAGCTCCATCATTGTGTGGACCTGGTGAACCAGGCTCTGAAGATGAAATCTAGGGATCTGTGTTTTAATGGCTTTTCATGTATTTTTGCAAACATTCAAGTTGAGAGCCATAGTATTGCTGTCAACTGAAAGCTGGCATCACTTGCTATTAATGAAAATATACCACAACAAAATAAAAAGGAATCACACATGATTTTAAATTTTATCTAGAAACAGTTGTCTACTAAGGTTTTCAATTTGGACACTGTATTCTCATCATTAAGAAATTTCAAGATGGCTGGAGTTATGGCTCAGTGATTAAGAGCACTGACTGCTCTTTTAGAAGTTCTGAATTCATTTCCCAGCAACTGCATGGTGACTCACAACCATCTGTAATTGGATGCGATGCCTTCTTCTGGTGTGTCTGGAGACAGTGACCATGTACTCACATACATAAAATAAATAAATAAATCTTAAGAAAAAGAAAAGAAATTACAAAATCATTCAGTATGTATAAATACTAAATAGAGAATATTTTGACATATTCAGACCATTAGAGAAAATAATTTCTTTTCATGTGCTACATCATATAAAATAGTTTTTTCTGAGTAAATGACGGTACAAACTCTAAGAGCATAGAGAACTTTGACTTCTGGTACTCTGCTGTTTCTTCTTACCCTACTGTCCAAGATCCACTCTGATTTAGAGTTTGACTTGCATATTCATATTCTTTGTCCAATGAAGTCATTTCATCCCTACCTACTTTTGTAATTTGACACAAGTTTACATTGTCTGGTAGTATCTAGTTCTTCTACTTCAAGCTAGAAACTCTATAGGATTTGGCCCCCACACCCAGCCTACCACATGCCTTTTGATTGGTGGAAACATTTGTCAGAAAGTTGATTTAGCACTAGATAGTGAAACAGTGTTGGGCTAAGATTGGTTAAGATCTGTAATAGTTAATATTGATTTTCTGCTTGACAGGATGTAAAATCACCAAGGAGAGAAGTGTCTGAACATGCTTGTACAGGATTATCTAGCAAAGAATAACAGGTGGAGTGTGCGTGAGGGATTATCTACATTTGGTTAATTGAGATGAAAATTCCCATCCTGAGTGTAGGGCAGCACCATTCTATGGATTTGGGCCCTGCCTTGAATCAAAAGGACACAGCATAGTAAGCAGGAGCATTGGATCTTTCTGCTTCTTGACTGTGGGTCCAGCACGATCAGCAGCCTCACCCATCTGCTGCCACACAGTCCTCAGAATCTTGGATTTCCCCTCACACTGTGGTCCAAAAGAAACTCTTCTTTCCACCAGTTACTTTTGTCAGATTTGCAGAATTTACTTCACCTCTCCACTGGTATTAATGTTGTTACAGGTAAGATATTGATAATAGAACCTATTTTAGAGGTCTTGTTGAAGAATAGATAACGATTGAGAAAATTGATGATGATTAAAATAAACCTGTTATGGTATGATTATAACTCTGGGATAGCCATGGTCAGCAATAGTTTCAGTAACATTACCACCTTGCATTGCTGCTGAGGGTGTGTCTTAGTGTGGACCTTTCTAATACACTAGGCAATGGTTCAGTTATGAAATTTGTTTTTCTTTTTTTATTTACTTTATGTCTTGATTGCAGCCCCCCTTCTCCCAGTCTCCCCACCACAAATCCCCTCTCCTCTCCTCTCTCGTCTTTACCTCTGAGAAGGGGAAGGTCCCTCCTGGTTACCAACTCCCCTTGGCACCTCAAGTGATTTTAGTATTAAGTATATTTTCTTCCGCGGAGGCCAGACAAAGCAGATGGTTTATGGAATAAGATCCACAGGCAGGCCATAGAGTCAGGGTAAGTTCCTGCCCCAGTTGTTGGGGACCCACATGAAGACCAAAGCTGCACATCTGCTACATGTGTATGGGGTGTGGGGCGCCTAGGTTCAGCCCTTGTAAGTTCTTTGGTTGGTGGTTCAGTCTCTGGGAACCTTCAAGGCTACATGTTAGTTGACTCTGATTGTCTTTTTGTGGAGTCTCTGTTCCCACCGGGTTCCTCCTCTCTTATTTCAACCCTTCCAAAAGATTTCCAGAACTTGGTCTAATGTTTGGTTGTAGGTCTCTGCATTTGTTTAGGTCAGCTGCAGAGTGGAGCTTCTCAGAAGACAGTTATGTTGGGTTCCTATCTGTGAATCCTGGCTAACACATACAAACATTACCTGAGGCTCCAAGATAGTTGAAGGCTCTGCATATTTCCCCCAAATTGGCAGTAGTTGTTACTGCATTCATTTTTGTTCATCTTATAGAGGGGACCTGTGTATCATTTGATAATGGATTCTGTTGTTGAAAGTACCTACTAAATGTTTTAGTACCTAGAAAGACTAAAACATTCTACTGGCCTACCAAGTCTGAAGAATACTGAGATGATCAGTGTCATGTAGGCTAATAATGTACATCTTCTTTACTAAGTGGTAGAGTTTAAAGTATTTTTAAATACATCTGTATGTTCCTTTCACTGACTTGGAAATTGCCTTAGACGGTTAGTTGAGTGAATCTTTGAGACATGGAGTCTGGAGCAGAGTGCAGGAACTCAAAATCCTGTCTCATTATTGAGTTACTAAAGGCAGTTATTTCATTCTCTGTGCCTCACTCTCCCCACCTTTGATCTAGGGATGATAGATCATTGGGTTTGACAGACCCAATGAATATCTATACATAAGGCACTTAGAGTAGCCATTGGCAAACACTGTGAACCAACTACCTCACTGTTAGATTATATTATTTGACTCACTGAATTAGCAGACCATGAAAACACAGAACTCTAGGGTTAGTCACTAAAATCTTGTTTGAATGTGATAATCATGTTAGATTGTGAGATCAAACTATATGGGAATAGAATAGGAAAAACCTGAATACTTAAAATATATAGTTGAAGATCTAAATAAAACATTTAAACACAGATACACAAACATTTTTTAAAAATTATTTATTTTTACAACCCGATAACAGCCTCCTTTCCTAGTTTATGGAAAATTGCTTAAAATTTTTGTTTATATGTCTGTATTTGTGTATGGCATGTGTATGCTGGTCCTTCTGGAAGACAGAGGAATGTCAGATGTTCTGGACCTAGAGGTACAAGCAGTTGTGAGCCACCTGCTATGCAAACCATGAACTGAAGTAGCATCCTCTGGAAGAACAGCACATGCACATAACCCCTGGACCGCTAGCATCACACAGAAAGTTTTTATCTTAGTAAAATTTCACTGATTGCAACACTTTATACTCAGGAACTATAGAATGCTTTGCTTTGGTAGAATGGGAAGTAGAGGTCTGAGGGACTAAGGAATAGATAGTAGTGGAAAATATAATAGGCAGCATGGAAAGACAAAGGAACTGGGGTGACTAAGTGGCCTCCAGTGTCCCAAAATGTCACAGAGTCCTTGGCAGTCTGTCTCCATTTAAATCTTGCAATGACCATGGAAAGTAGGAAAGATGGAGTAAAGAAAGTCAGGGACAGGGATTGACATGTAAGCAAACCTCATCTTTTTTACCTTTACTGTACAGATGCCTGGATGTCTGTGTACTTTGAGCTCTTCTAAGAATGATTACTGATGAACTATATATTTGGACATGAAAGTAGAAAGATGTTTTAGCTTTGCACTGCTTGCTTCATCAAATTCAATTTTGTACATGTGTGTGTATGAAGTCAGGGGTGGGGAAGAGAGATTTCCCTTTTGGAATTTTTGCATAAATGCACATTCCATAAGCATTAAGGACTCACATTCTCCAGTTTTCTTGGTTGATTAAAATAGCTCATGCCCATCTGAAACCTATGAAGATTCACTATGTTCTGTCACTAATTCTAGGTGTTTGTTACATAGCTAAGCCTAAAAGCCTTTAGGGACAATTGAGCTTGAGCAAAGTTATGCTGCTGTGCTTCTGAAATGATATGGTGTAGCTTTGGGGTATTTAAGACATTCTCTGTACCTTAGAAGTCTGTGACCTCAGTGAGAGTTTTCTGGAACAATAGGAGAATACATGAATTTGCTGTTGGTGTTTCAAAAGTATCTTGAAAGATTATCATTTCTGCTTTAATTCAATGACAAAGACATTGTCGAGCATGCCTATGTCTCTAGATTCAACTGGTCATTGTAAGCCTGTCCCTCTGCCTCTCCCAGTCTCTCCTTTCCTATGTCTTTTTTTGGCATAGGATGAAAGAAATACCCACAAGCCTTTGCATGTTTTGGAAACACACTGTACCCTGAATAAGTCATACAGAGAAAATGTTGACAGAATTTGTATGAGGCCCATAAAATTCAAACCTTAAAAAAAATTGTGGGCTTGGGTCAAAAGAAACCATTTCCAAGAAAACAGTTGGATTACATACAAAGGATTTTTTTGACATAGAACATACTCTTCTTTTAGACTATTAGTGGGAACGAGCTGGTCTCCAGCAATGCATAAATCTGTCCATGTGTAATTTTGTAGCAGTTCCTAATTGGAGAAAAAGAGAGTGAGAATGGACTGGAGCCATGGAAGCTGAGTATAGTAGGCCAGGCAAAGCCAGGAGGGAGAAGCCTACTGTTCACACCCACTCTTCAAGAAAACCTCTATGATGCTGAATGAGCATAAATCATACCTTTCCTGGAGCTCATGAAAATAAGATCATACATTAGGAGCCAATACACCCAAGCATTTCCTGGGGTGACTGGATACTGAGGGAAGAGCAGGGAACACGTTTCTAGGCTGAGAGAGGTAAGTGGAGAAGCATTTGTTGAAGATGGTTAAGAAGCTGAGCAGCCCAATTAATTTTTATGAAAACTCCTCCTTTATCCCAGCGGACTAGTCCATGCTCTCTTAACATAAATTGCAAGTGGTCCTGGATGGGAGAATTCAGATTTCTGGAAGATTGATTTCTAGGGAGTGGCCCCGCATATTCCCCAGACTTCCCTCCCCCCCCCCATAAAACTGCCTTTTTCTGGGCTGGAATGCTAAGTGCCACCTTTGGAAAGCCACTTTTGTAAATTTTTACTCTGCTATGTTGCAATTTTAACATCTCATACATTTGGCACTTAAGGCATTTTTAAAATGGTCCTTGGTTTATTTTTGCCTCAATTTTAGGGCTCTCTGCCAGCCTCCAACGTCTGCTGTGTAGCTGACCCAAAATAGTTTCAAAGGCGCAGATTCAACTTGATATCTAGATTTTCTCCACAGCTCTGTAAATGCTCATAGTCTCTAAGAGTTTCCCCCAAAGGGTTGATAGATGTACAGGACCCATCATGCCTTCGTTTCTTGAGATAAGAACAGGTCTCTCATAGTTGATTACAAATCAAGCATGCTTCTGCAGAGTGATGCATTTCATAAGTGAAATAAAGTTCTAGATGTACAGAAACATGGTTGACATTTGGTGGGTTCTATATATCACCTGATCAACTATGCTGTCAAGAGTCCATCTAGAACCTTGTCATCTGATTCCTTTCCACTGCTAGCAGCTAATGGTAGCTATCACCCTCTGATCATTTATGTCAACATCGTTACCATCAAAATCCTATAAAATTTCTTATTAACAGTTTCCATTCAAGAGAGCTTATAGTTTAAAGCTGTGATGAGATTTTTGGAGGGGGTTTTCAAGATTTCAAGTGCCTGCACTCATTATAACCAAATGCTAGAGTATTTGTGTGAGGATTTCAACTTTTAGTAAATATTAAATACAACGGCAAGTGTCTAGTGTGAAGTTGTCCAAGGTGCAAGTGCAATCTAATGCACATAGCAAGGTACAACATGGGTGTTAATTAGGCAGTTAGAGGGAAGAAACTGGCAGGAGGAACAGATTATGACATTTTACAAGGAGGACCATGAAAATCAGAAAGGTTGAGAAAAGACTTGTGCAGTAGCTTGAGTCCATTAAAGTATTAGTAGCAAGTTGCTCAGCACTGATGGTGGGAAAATCTCCTGAAAGTGGGATCAGCTTTGTGTAACAGAAAAATCTTTCTTGCCTTGTTGCAAATTTTGTGGTAAGGACAGAATGGACTGTGTTAGTGGCTGCAAAATATTTCTGAAGGGAATTCTGTAGAAACACTTCTACTCTGTGGTCCAGTTTGCACACACATCAGAAGTACTTAATACAGTACTTGTATTTTGATTGTTTGCCATTTGTTGTTTAACTTTCTGTTATCATGTTGTGGTGGTTTGAATGAAAATAGTTATCATAGGGTCATATAGTTGAATGCTTGGTCTCCAGTTGGTGGAGTGTTTGGAAGGATTAAGAAGTATGGCCTTGTTGAAGGGAGGAGGTATGTCTCTGGGGGTGGGCTTTGAGGTTTCAAAAGCACTCACCTCTCCAGTCTCTATATTTCTCCCTCCGTCCTTCCTCCCCCCTCTTAAGCTCTCAGCTATTGTTTCACTGCCATGAAAGCCTGTCTAGCACCATGCATCCCTCCACAATGGCCATGGATTTATTCCCTGAAACTGCAAGCAAATCTTCTATTAAATACTTCTATAAGCTCCTTCATCATGGTGTCTTTCCATAGCAATAGAACAGTAACTATGATACTAGCCCAGGGTAGTTCATTAGAAAAGTTCCATTTGACATCCACTGAATTTATTTTAGTCTATAAATAGTTTGAAGATTAAAATGTACTAGTATGTTACATCTGAATAGTTGAAAAAAATCACTGGATATGGAAAATAACAGATTCAAATCTAGGAGATAAGAGTGACAGGGTCAAGAAAAGAGAATGGAATTTATCAAGATTGGCTTAGTTTTCTGGCTTTGGTAGAGGAGAAATAATTTTGTAAGAAGACCACACATGGTGGGCAAAGATTCATTTCTTGGCATTTTGAGAGTATGGCATATAGAGACTCTATGAAGGCAGAATCCATTTTGAGGAGGAGGTTGTACTGGAGATGTACACCTTTGTGCCTTTAGAAGGTCACTAGGGATAGTCATAGAAGAACTTGTTCAGAGACAAGGAGAATGGAATTACAAGGAGATAGTTCAGCTGATAATGGAGAATCAATTTGTAAAGTGAAGGAAAAGAGAGAATAGAGTAAGGGGACATCCCAGATGATAATAAAGAATGAATCAAAGAAGGAAATGAGAAGAGTAGTTTGATAGAGAAAAGGAGACGTGTGTTTGTATCCTCTCAACACAATAGAAGACTATTTTAAGGAAGAGAAGCCAACAGTGACAAATGCTGGTGTAGAGTGCCAAGTAGGATGAAGGTAAAAATATATGGTGTGGCATGCATCTTGGTAAATGGAAGTCCCCAGCATGCTGTGCTCCTGCAGAATAAAACATGTTTTGCTTTTGCATACTATTTGAGTGTCATTCTTTGGTGAATCATGGACCTTTATATTTGAGGGCTCTTGTCTGGGATGTGCTGGAGACCCCTGAACCCAAATAGTGGAGTGTTTCTTTGATTGGTAAGTCAGACTGCCCAGTTGTATTTTGTCTTGTGCATCTCTGTATTTGTCTCAGATTTATTCTGGAGGCCAATAGGGACAAAGCAGACACATATATTGTCACCTGTCCAGGGCCAACAGAGGATGCTCCTGACCTCTACCAAAAGCAGGAGAGAGTTGCTAGTTCTCATCTGAATTCTGAACCATCTGTGGGTCTATGGTTCTCCCATGCACAGGGAGGAATACAATCTGAGACAGCCTTTTTGTTTTATTTTTGTTTTCCAGGGAATGTCTATCTGTGTGTATTCTATTCATGCTTTTTGTCCTCTTATACAATTTTTTCTTTGATTTCTAGGGTGGGACAGGCACAAAGCACCCCTACTGGGCTTCGTTTTCACAGAGTCACAGTCTGTTTGTTCATCTCTACAAATTAACCATCTTTTGCAGGAACAAATGGCCCACTTATAAAGTAAGATGGCCTGAGGAGAAAAATTTTCATCTCCCTACCATTTATAGGATGAAGACTGTCGTGAGGTGAGGGACCACCCAGACCAAGTCCCATATACTGCCATGTGCAATGCCTGGTTGAGAAGCTCCTTGTTTGCATGAGTCCTTTTTATGTTAGTGGACTAGCTGCTCCCTGTCCTTCTTCCTCAAAATGAGTGTCAGCCTTGGCACTCCCCCCCTTTTTCCCTCTCTTTATGTTTCTGCTCCTGACAATGCTATCACTGTTGGCCATCACAGGCGAGG
The DNA here is from genome assembly GCA_964023405.1 of Apodemus agrarius. Taxonomy (NCBI): domain Eukaryota; kingdom Metazoa; phylum Chordata; class Mammalia; order Rodentia; family Muridae; genus Apodemus; species Apodemus agrarius. Next base: position 82,790,095 of record OZ030009.1, read on the forward strand.
GAGGAAGGGTGGACATTTTGAGAATATGGTATGTGGAGACACTGGAGACAGAATCCATTTATAGGAGGAGGCTGTACTGGAGCTGTACAGTGATTCTCCTGACTCCAATTGGAGTCCACCTCACACTTGGGCCCATCTGAGATGACTGTCAACTATTGATCCAGGTGGCTCACAACAGAGGAGAGAGAGAGAGAGAGAGAGAGAGAGAGAGAGAGAGAGAGAGAGAGGATTGTGAGAGCCACCAAGAAATTGGTTCCGGGATCAAATGGGCTGCCCACCGAAGTCTAGGATGATATCAATGCAGCCTTTCCTTTGACTTGGCTCTACTAGGATTTTAACACTTATTAAGGTAAGGAGAAGCTCTGAGTTTATCACCAGATCCTGATGAGGGCCCTCTGACAGGCCACCAGATGGCCCACAAATTTATCTTAGGTAAGTCAGATGATACAGGGAAAGAATGAGAGCCCCAGAAAATATCTAGAAAGACTTTTTGAAGCCTATAAGGTCTACAATCCTTTTGACCCAGAAGCCAGAGAGCAGAGTCAGCTATAAACATGGCTTTTGTTAAACAAGCTATCCCTGACATCCATCTGAAGAATAAGCTTCAGTGCCTGGGAAATTTTGTGGGTAAGCTACTGACTGTGCTAGTAGCCATAGCTGAGAAGTTTTTCAACAACTGGGAGAACCCAAGGATCAACAGACCAGCGGACTGGCAAAAGTACTACTCACTTCCATGATCTGTGGAAGTCCTCATTAGAGAAAACTGAGAAACCAGGTCAAGAAAGTGGCAAAGCCTGTGTCTGGTACCCAAAAGCCAGCCTCTATTTGCCTTTGAATGGTAAATATTGGAGAGAGGTATCAACAGTCACCCCTGCCTCAAGGACTCAAGAACTTACCTACCATCTTTGACTAGGCACTGTATGAGAACTTAGATGAGTACCTACCGGTAAGCCTACCCCTACATAACTGTTTTCCAGTATGGAGATGGCATCCTTATTGAGGCCCCTAATTTGGAGACATGCTTGGAGGCCACAGGAGGCCTGCTATAGGAGCTGAGTCAATTTGGCTACCAAGTGTCTGCTAATATGGCCCAATTTGTCAACTTGAGGTCACCTATCTGGGGTAAATACTCAAGGCGAGGGAGGGGAGCAATGAATGCTGTCAGATGCCTGGAAGCAAGTCATCCTTAGCATCTCAGTTCCATCAACCTGAAGGCAAGTAAAGGAGTGTCTTGAATCTGCTGGGTTTTGTAGACTCTGGGTGCCAGTGTTCACTGACATAGCCAAACCATTTATATGATGTCACCAGGGGCCAAAAAGATAAATAGAATGTGCTCCTGTGATGGACATGGCTTTTAAAACTTTAAGAACATTCTTATTGGAGGTGGTGGCCCTGGCCTTTCCAGACATTTGCAAACCTTTCCACTTGTATATGGATGAGAGAAAGAAGATAGCTCACCCAAACTTTGGGACCATGGGAAAGACCTATGTCTTATTTATCTAAGAAGCTGAACCCAATGGCCAAAGGATGGCTAGCCTGCCTCCAGATCATAGCTACCACTGCCCTGCTAGTCAAGGATGCTGACAAAAATCATGGGGTAGGAACTTGCTATCACCACCCCCATTCTATTTAGGGACCCTGAAGAATCTGCCTACCTGATGGCTATCTAATGCCATCAGGTGCACTTTCAGGCTCTACTTTTACATGAGATATAACCCATAATGTGCCTTAAACTCAGCCACCCTGGTATCTGACCCAAACTTAGACTTGTAGTTTGATTGCTCTATAGTTCTGGGGAACATCTAGAATATTAGTCTAGACTTGACTAACCTACTATGGCCAAACAAAGAATGTAACTACTTCACAGATGGGAGCAGCTTAGTCCAGAATGGTATATAGGGGCAGCAGAAGTGGACCTGGACTCTGTTTGGGCAACTGCTTTTCTGCTACCAGGAACTTTAGCCCAGAAAACTGAAGTAAAGGCTATAACCTAAGCTTTAAAACTGCCAAAAGGGGCCATAGTCAACATCTACACTGACATCAGTTATGCCCTTGCTACAGCTCATGTACTTGGGCCCATATATGAAGAGGACAGACTATTGACTGCTGAAGGAAAAACCATCTAAAATAAGAAGAGATAACTTGCTTTATTGAAGGCATTATGGTTTCCTATCCAAGTAGCCATAATTCATTGCCGAGGACACTGGAAAGGGACATCAGAAGTTGCCTGAGTGAATAGGCTAACTGATAAAGCTACAAGGAAGGCCACCCAAGTTTCCACTGTCAACATCCTGGTAGCTTTGCCACCTCCTGCACTCACAGTCATCACTGAATATACTGCTGAAGACAAATGAGATCAGGCAAAATGCTAAGGCATTTATAGAAGAGATGGATGGTTGCTAAACTCTGAAGGCTGTACCATTTTACCTAAGGAGTTTGCTAAATAACTCATCCATTAGATTCGTTAAGCTTCATGCCTGGGTCATTGAAAACTGAAGGAATTTCTGTGAAGGGCAAGGTATAAAATATTTGACTCAGGACACTTGGTTGATCAGGTAATCTTACACTGTCCCACCTGCCAGGCTGTGAACCCCTTAGGAACATACAGATATAAATATTTGATAATTTTCACAGATGCCCTTTTAAGATGGATAGAAAGCATACCCTACAAAGGAGGAGACTGCCAACATAGTGGCAAAGAAGCTTTTGGAAGACATCATAGCCAGGTATGGTTTGCCTACCCTGCTTGGGTCTGACAATGGACCAGCATTCATCTCTCAGGTAACTCAATAGCTAGCATAGGTTCTGGGGACCAATTGGAAATTACGTTATGCAGACAGACCTCAGAATTGAGGGCAGGTAGAGAGGATGAATCAGACACTGAAGGAGGCCTAAACCAAAATAACCAAACTGGTAGTGGCTGGGTGTTCCTATCTTATGCCTTATATAGGGCTAGGAACACACCCTATATTTTAGGATTTATATCCTTTGAGGATCTCTTCCATGTTCCCTAACATCCAGCCCAATATCTTATCTGAACATAATTTTATAAAATCTGTGAGAGCCCTTCTTAGGGTCCAGAAGCAACTATGGTCTACCAATCACTAGGTTTATTGGAGTCTGATCTTTCCCCTAACCCTGGTTGCTTTGAACCTGGTGACAAAGTCTTAGGAGACATAACCACTGGAAAGTACCTCACACAGCGGTCTTGACTACACCTATGGCTGTTAAAGTGGATGGGATCATGATATGGATAGACCACTCCTAAGCCTGCCTGGAGAGAGACAACCCAGAAGTTGAGGTCTTGTCAGAGTAGATTTTTCAGACAAACTGTCACAAAAGCAGTGGAATATCACCCCACACCCTGTTGGTCCACTAGAACTTTGACCACACATATGCTTGTTTGCTGCACACACTTGGCTATTCCAAATTAGCCTCTAGAGACTTATGGTTCCCTTAGACCCCACCAAGGTCCAGACATCTGCCCCTAACTTCTGCCTCAGCCCACCATTGCTCCCTCATCAGGGATCCTCCTGCTCCTTGCTGCCTCCTCCCACCACCCTTTTGCCTCAGCACTTCATTGAAACAACTGCTTCCACTTTCCAGGTTGTTAACTCCTTCTGCCTAGACTTAACACAGAACTGTTGGTTATGGGACAGGGACTCAGCATTAGAAATAAAGTACCCTCAGTCTATTTCTACCTCTGTAAGTGCACTTTAACCACTACTGTTGCAGGATAGATGCTGCCCCCAGAGAATACTTGGGTGGCTTGTACATTGAGGCTTATTCCATGCATTTATGGCCTGGTTGTAAATACAACTGAGAATTTTTGTGTTGTAGTACAGCTTGTACCCAGAGTGACTTATTCCTCTGGCATAGGGCTGGCAGTACCTCCTAGTGTAGGGGCCTCACCTCTAATTCTCCAAGATAAAAATTATAAGGCCCTTTGGATGACTATAGATGCAGCTATACAGGAGATGAAAAAAGACCATCATGGCCTTGCAGGATTCCCTGTCCTCCCTGACAGAAGTAGGCTTATGGAACAGAAGAGGCCTAGACTTACTGTTCCTCCAGCAGGGAGGGCGAGTAATGTTGTTTCTATGTTGACCACTAAAGGGTGGTCAAAGAATATATGGCCTTGGTCAGAAAGAGACTACATCACGGAATAGAAAGAGAACAGTCTCAGGAGTGTAATGAGTCCCTTAACTGGTTTCCTTGGCTGACCACCCTTGTCTCTACCCTGACTTGTCCTCTCATCCTACTGATGCAAGCCTTGACTTGCAGACCCTGCATAATTAATGCTTTAGTTAAGTTTGTTAAGGCACTTATTCCCCTGTTCAATTGATGATTCTCAAAATACCAGCCCAAAGAAACATCTCAAGGATTCAAGATGACCTATTACTGAAGGGAGGAATTTGAGGATTGAGACAGCCTGACTCCACAGCAAATTGGCAGTTCAGGAGACTAGGCCTAAATCTTTGTTTCCAAGAACTGGACAAGTCCAGGCAAGTCAGTTACTGGAAAAACCCCAGGCCTCAGGCAGCTAATTAGTTGCTACCACACTACCCTGAGGCAATGAGTCAGCAACAGCTTCTAGGCTTCTCCAGCAACAGTTTCTAACCCCCCACCCACAGTAATGGTTCTGGAATGTCCCTAGATATAGAGTTAACCAATTAAGGTAAAGGTCATCTACCCCTCCCTGGAATTTCCTCAATGTTCTTTTAAATTACTGTGAGCTCAGTTGGAGATCTCCATTTTGTTAAACGGTAGACCCCAGCAGGTGGGACTTCTGCAGAATAAAGCACTCTTATATATGTGGTATTTTTCTAGCTATGTGTCAGTGATGGCTCTAGAGATGTTCTGATGAGTTCACTAGAAACCAGATTTCAGTAGCTAGAACTGCAAAGAAATTTCCCTTGGGAGATGATCCTGCAACCTTCAGAAGAGAGGGAAAACAAATGTTGTCCTTGGGAAGGGCAGTTTTAGGCTGAGTTTTGCAGTGAGTACCCAGCCTTCTGAAACTGTTCAGTGTAGAGCAGGGTGCATGTTCCTTGCTCCTCTATCTTCTCTGCAGGCTCAGTTTTTCAGGTTACTTCTGGAAGAGCCACTTGTGCCAAAATATGAGTTACTTGCGGAGATGACAAATGGACTAAAAATCAGTGAGCCTGCTTCAGTGTTTCCACTGACATTGCTAAATATAGACAGAAAGACTATTGAGCACCTCTGTGAATGAATGTACCATACATTGCATTCAGAAAACAGAAATGTTGAATTTAAGGAAATATTTGCTGTGGCTCCATCAAAGTTGGGATTTTAGCTGGAACTCTTAAAGTTTTTTTTGTTTGTTTTTGTTTTTCCTTTTCTACTCCTCAGGTATGACTGTGTCCTTGTAAAAGAAATGTGCTCCCCCTTGTCCCTGTAGGTCCACAGAAAGGGGCTTAATGCATAGAGGTCATTTCCAATGGTCATGATTTATTAAAAACTTGTTTTAAGTACTGCCCTTCTCTAAGATATGTTACCCATCCACACAGTAGTGCATGGTTCTGAGACAATGGCAGCCTATGACACCATAGGGAATGAGTATAGATTCTTCAAGTCATGGCAATATGGGGCTACTAAAAGTTGGAATAAAGCAACAGGAAACAACAGAACAGGGACATTTACTACCTATTACATCATGGGTAAATAGTACCTGTGAAAGGATAAGGTTGTAAGCTAGGAATCCCCCGTGCCTGAGTCTAGGGTGACCCCAAAGGAGCAGAGGTTCAGTCCACATCTGGAAGTGTGCACATATCCCACCCGCCTCCAGGCTCCGACCACGAGCCTCTGGGAGTGTCCCTGGCGCCTTTTCCTGTTTCCCTCCACAGAGTGGCTGTGGCAGGGACGGGCATGGCTGGGGGCTGGCGGAGTCACCACGGGGAGCTGTGGGGCTCCTGCCTGGGGGGCACTTGGGTCCCCAACGCCAGTGGGGGAGGGTGGGCGCGACCCTGTGTGTGGTGGCCACGTAAGCGGAAATGACTTAACTAGTTCTTCTGGCCTCTGTGAGAGGCTGGTAGGTTCTCAGAGAGTGCAGGTTCGGATGGTTTGAACTGATTGGCTTAGAAGCTTGTGGTAGGCAGGTTCTTTTATAAGCCTATAAGAGGCCAATCCTAACCAGCCCACAGGCGGGCTCACTTCTTTTACCCTGCATGGTAGGACTGTGACCCCCCCCCCCCCCCAGAGCTCTGGAAATTAAAAATCCTCTTGCAAATTGCATCAGGTCTATCTCTTGTGAGTGTTTGGGGTGCCGATTTCTGAGGCATGGGGTGCTGGGTTACCCCCATTTTTTCTTTCGGATCTTACACTTGCAACTTCTGTGTCACCATTCCATCAAGATATGGTATTGTTCTCTCTCTCCCCCCCTCTCTCTCTCTGATGGGATATAAAAGAGAGAAAGGGTATTAGGGAGTGTGGCATGGTGGTGTGGGGGAAGGGGGATACCTAAGCGGGCCCATGCCTACGCATCCCTTCCCCCTCAAGGACCACGTACACACTGACATAGTATAGAATATAGTTTATTCAAGGAAGAGGATGGGAGTCAATGGTATAGTGGAGGCAGAGAGAGAGAGAGAGAGAGAGAGAGAGAGAGAGAGAGAGAGTAGAGAGGAGTGGAGGCCAGCCATGACCATGTGGAGAAAGGGGGGAGGGGAGAGAGCCCAAGAGGGGCAGAGAGGTGAGAGTGTGATGGGAGAGCAAGAGAGAGGAAGAAGAGATTGAGGAGGGGCAGGCAGCCCATCTTATAGTGGGCCAGGAATATGGGGCAGGGCATACCTGGCTATTGCCAGGTAACTGTGGGGTGGAGCTTGGACAGAATACCAACACAGTCTCTCTCTCTTATCCTAGTTAGTTTTAACTGTCAACACAACACAGCCTCCAGTCATCTGAAATGAGAGTCTCACTTGAGAAATTTTCTAAATCAGATTGCCCTTGGTAATGTTTATGGGTGATTATCTTTTATAGTAATTATTGTAGGAGGGCCTAGCCTAGTGTGGCAATTGGTCATGAAGTATACTAGAAAGCTAACTGAGTTCAAGCGAGTCTGCCAGACAGCAAAGAACATCCTTTATTGCTGCTGACATTTTTTGCCTGTGACATGAGTCCTTTGGTAATACTGTTTAGAATAGCAAACAGGCTTGCCTTCAAATTTTTGTCTAGAATTTCTTCCTTAACTTTAGGTTGTAACATGGGATAAAAAGCATCTTCTTGTATTCTCTGCATGATATTTGTCTCAGATATATTCACTGAGGTATTTAAATTAAAAGTAGTAAAAATTAATTGGCATGGCAATTATGAAGACATTCTAAAAATATACTTGTATACTTTACTTTGACTATCATATTGTAAAACAATGTACCTCCCCCCCCCCATTGCTCACCCCAGAGTAAATTGAATACCTCCACATTCCTAGGAATCTAGTGCTTGGATGAAGAAAAGCCTGGCCTGGAAAAGGAAGAACTTTTCTTCTGGAAAGAGAACTCTCACAATACTGATACTTTCTCAGACTATCTTACAGGAGAGACTGGAGCCCAGATAATGAAAGCTGAAATAATACAGCTTGTCTGGGACTGCCTTATACTTAAAACCTAAACTTTATGTCAAGATATAAAGATGGACTTGCAGGTTGGGGAAGTTAGCCATTGGATCTCTATGATCTACTTTCCAGTATACTACATTAAATCTGTACAATATTTTCTGCTTTTTTTAAAAAGCATTTTTATGTAGTTGGACTTGAAGAAGCTTAAGATAGTAGAAATGTTATTTGTTATCTGAGGCAGGGGAGGAGAAAGGGGAGGGGAGAGAGAGAGAGAGAGAGAGAGAGAGAGAGAGAGAGAGAAACAGAGCAGAGGGAGAAAATGGAAAGAGAAAACAGAGAAAAGAGACAGAAAGTGGGAGACATACAGACACAGAGACATACAGACAGAAAGAGCAACATTCAGAGAGAGAAAGAGCAATACACACAGAGAAAACACACACACACACACATACACACACACACACACACACACACACATACACACACACACACACACACACACACACACACACACACACAGGTTTGTGGGGGGGAGTGAGAGCGAGAGCGATCTCATAGTTATCTTGGGTACATTCCAGCCCTGTTGATGGCTGGTTGGAGAAGAACCAAACCAAGCCAAACCAAACCAAACCAAATCAAATCAAACTAAACAAATGTTCAAAAAAATATCTATCAGCCAAAATATAATTTCTAAACATATGACCAGATGTCAGATATCTAGACATCCCCAGGCCTCTGCAGGCACTGTGGAATAGTGACAATAAATATGTCCCTGTTGTGCATGGACCTCATTCTCTCCCCACAAATCCGTGCCTGTGGTAAAGTGGTTGCTATTTCAAACCACCAAGTTTTGAGGTGGTTTGTTATGTAGCAATAAGCAACTTCAACAGCATTTCATCAAGCAATTTTGCTTGATGACAGAGCAATGAGCAGAGTCTGGTTTCCAACCCACATCTGTCTGATTACAAAGCTGTCTGCTTTCTGCTGTTCTGTGTGGTTTCTTCTTTTGGTAGTTTTAGACCCAGACTTAGTTTTTTCTCAAGGTTTACTACTAAAATTCCCTCACTTTACAAAAAGAAGCAGCCATGCTTCTTCAATATAACAGTAAAGCTAGGCCAGGAAAGCATGAAACAAAGTGATCCTCCCTGGAACTGTTAATTCATTTTCCTAGACCTTCAGATTAAAGTTTATAGAATAGACCAGAAAATTTGGAGTAGTGCTAGAAAGACACTTGCCTGCCACTCTCATCTTCAGACCTTAAAGTGTGGCCATATTTACCCTGCTCATTAACTGTTTTATAATATTTAAAAAATATAGCATGAGAGTAATTATGGAAGGTAAAGGATACATGAGAAAGTTTGTGCAGAAATTTGTTTTATTCCTAATTACAAATTGCTATGAAATGAAAGCCATGCAATCATTTTTCTGTTTTGGGGTACTGACAGGAACTCAGTTCATACAATGAATGGTGGTGCTTCATTCTGTAGAAGAAATTCTGTATTTCAGTGGTAGAAGATATTTCGTATGATGATAGTTCCATGAATATCTGTGTTTATCAAATTCCAAACCAGATACTCAAATGAAATATCACAAGAAAAGACAAAACTACAAATTGGAGATTTTCATGGTACTAGCAAATCTGGGAAAATTCCTGTGGTTTGTGAGTGTGAGTGCTTATATTTCATATTGTCTATACATAACTAATCCTTATGACAATGATAAATAATGTTCAGGGAGGCATGCTCTAATATCCTCTTATTTTACCATGTGGCTTATCTAATGCTTAGTAAGTATGGTAGGTAGATATTATACGTCTTATGATATACTACTTCTCCATTCATATATGTATGTTATCTAACTTCTAACAAAAGACTGATGTTGAGACATGAAAATATTGAACATGGAAGTACCAAAGATCTGGCATGTACAAAGCAATTATAAATTGGATTATTGGCTAAGAAATATTTATTTTGTTACTGGGGAAGTTGAGGTTGCCCATCTTGTTAAAAAAAATTAAAACCAGACTCAGAGAAAGTTCACTAACAGTTTTATTGGAGTTTGAGAGAACAACAACATGATGGGAAAGTTGAAATCTTAGCACCTTCTAGGGGGAGGTAGATTAATAAAAGGATTAAAGAAAGTCAACTCTTTTGAGATAATGTCCCAGAAAGCAGGTTCAAAATTGGAGGTCAGTAAACAGGTACATAGTGGAAAGGAAGAGGAAGAACTCAGAGGAATAATAAGAAAGCCCAGAGGATCAAGGAAAGGATTCTTTTCCTCAGTATCTAAAAGAAAAAGAGGTAGAAGGAAGGAAAGAAAGATTATGTATGTATGTATGTATCTACTATTTATTTTGTAATAACATAGAAAAGTGACCAAGCTTCGCACTGTTCCAAAGGTGAACTTCTGTAAGGGTTTTACAGAGGAGACTTATGTGAAGGATAGTATGTTACCACAGTAAAGGCATAATTATTCCTCCCATCTCCTTAGCATTACTTATTGTGAATTAGCCTTCCTAAAGAGTAGTCTTTTGGTCAGATAAATGACAAGCCCAGATGGGCTAACTCCTATAGGAGAGGGGAGACAATAATATTCCATTTTCTTTGAAGCAGGTCAGGGTGTCATATTTCCATTCAGGTCCAGCAGTAAAACTCAAACTCCATTCTTTTTTTTTTTTTTTTTTTTTGATGAGGAAAATTAATTTTATTTTTATTTTTTTGGCCATTGTCCTTTATTGTCTGGTCTCTTTTTATTTTCATTTTTATTTTCTATATTCTATGTTTACATTCCAAAGGCTTTCCCCTTTCCCATAAGGAATGTATGTTCCACCATGCATCCCATAATTCCTCTCCCCCAACTATTCCCCAATCATTCTCCCCTACTCCCCACGATTTCTCTGTTTTGGGTCTACAAAACTGGATCCAATCTTTACAGGCCCAGGGTCCTCTCCTTTTTTCTTCTTGGGAATCATTTGACTTGCTAACAGAGGGCTAATATCCAATATATACAAAGAACTCAAGAAGTTAGACCACAAAGAACCAAATAACCCTATCAAAAAATGGGGTACAGAGCTAAACAAAGAATTTTCACCAGAAGAAATTCGGATGGCCGAGAAACACCTTAAGAGATGTTCAACATCATTAGTCATCAGGGAAATGCAAATCAAAACAACCCTGAGATTCCACCTCACACCAGTCAGAATGGCTAAGATTAAAAACTCAAGAGACAACAAGTGCTGGCGAGGATGTGGAGAAAGAGGAACACTCCTCCACTGTTGGTGGGATTGCAACATGGTAAAACTACTCTGGAAATCAGTTTGGCGGATCCTCAGAAAATTGGGCATGTCACTTCCAGAGGACCCTGGCATACCACTCCTGGGCATATATACCCAAATATCCCTCAAAGGAGGAATGGATACAGAAAATGTGGTATATTTATACAATGGAATACTACTCAGCAATTAAAAATAATGAATTCATGCAATTTGTAGGTAAATGGTTAGATCTGGAAAATACCATCCTAAGTTAGTTAACCCAATCACAAAAGAATACACATGAAATGCAATCACTGATAAGTGGATATTAATGAGCCCAGAAGCCCTAAATACTCAAGGCACAATTAGCAAGTCAAACTCCATTCTTTAAACAAGGAGGAAGCATCTCTTCCTTGACAATGCCCTGATATCTCCATGTTTTGCTTAATTTTATTTTGTCTTGTCTTTTTTTTTTTTTTGCATGGTATTTTATATTTTATATTTTACATCCCAAAAAGCACAATTGTGAAGCTTCTCTTTCTCTTGTAACCAGGAAAATGAGAGACAGGATTCAAATCTGATAATGGAAGGCTGACTTATCCTTAAGTGACTTCTAAGTCTACTAATCTTGGCAATAATTTTCTCTTCTCCATGGGAAATAATTCTCTGTTTCCATGACAAAACTATATTTCTCTAACCTGCACTGTGGGTTTAGTACTGTTTGCTTTGTCTCATGAAACATGTAGTGTATTATAGTGTGGTTGCTGTTTCTAGTTCTCAAGAACCTCTGAAAACTCCTGACTTGAAGCCTTCTGTCCCCTGTGCTGGGTCTCAAGGTGGATGATTATGGATAGAGTAGCTCCAGATGTCTTATGTTCTGCTAGCTCCTGATGCAGTCATAGTTTTAGGTTGTAACCTACATCATGCTTCTTGCTTTTATTTTTTCTGTCAACTTAATACAAGCAGGGTCATTTGAGAAGAGGGATCTTCAGGTGCGAAAATAACCTCCATCAGATTGGGATGTAGGCAAGTATGTGAAGAAAATTTCCTTTTAAAAAAAAATTTTTTTATTTATTGAAAAGGGAGGTAAAGGGAAATACAAACATTGATAAAATTAAAGATTTACATGAAAAATATATCATAATCATGTTAAAATTGACAGTTTTCATGAAAATTAAGGAGTAAAGTGATAGACATGTAAATCATTGCTAAATTAATTAAAATATGGGATAAAAACATTTTATAATAGAATTGAAGATTTACATGGAAATATTTCTGATAAAATTGTAGAAAAATGTAGAAAAACATGTTAGAATTGAAGATTATCATAGAAAATTTTATATAGATATAATAGTGGTAGGCATAAAAATATTCCTAAGTTGATTAAAAGTGGAATTATAAACATTTTCTGATAAACTTGAAGATTTATGGAAAATATTTCTGATAAAATTGTAGAAATATTTAGACAAACATGTTAAAATTAAAGATTATCATGGAAATTATATAGATAAAATGATAGGCATAACGATAATTCTAAGTTGATTGAAGGTGTAATTATAAACATTTTCAGATAATATTGAAGATTTACATGGAAAATATTTCAGGTAAAATTCAAGAAATAAATAGACAAACGTTAAAATTGACTATTTCATGAAAAATTTTAGATAAAAATGGTTGATATAAAAACTCTAAATTAGCTGAAGGTAGAATTAGAAACATTTGTGATAAAAAAATCAAAGATTTACATTGAAAACATTTCTAGTAAAATAGAGGAAGTATATAGAAAGACATATTAAAATTGAAGATTATCATGAAAAATAATGCAGATAAAATGGTAGACATAAAAGAAATTACAAAATTAATTAAAAGAGGAATTACAAACATTTTCTGATAAAATGAAGATTTACATGAGAAATATTTCATTAGTCTATATCTTTTTATTGGGGAGTTGAGTCTATTGTTGTTAAGAGATACTAGGGAATAGTGATTGTTGCTTCCTGTTATTTTTGATGTTATTTTTATGTTTGTGTGGATATCTTCTTTTGGGTTTGTTGGAAGATTACTTTCTTGCTTCTTCTAGGGTATAGTTTCCCTCCTTGTGTTGGCATTTTTGATCTATTATCCTTTGTAGGGCTGGATTTGTAGACAGATATTGTGCAAATTTGGTGTTATAGAATATCTTGGTTTCTCCATCTATGGTGATTGAGAATTTTGCTGGTATAGTAGCCTGGGCTGGCATTTGTGTTTTCTTAGGGTCTGTATCTGCCCAGGATCTTCTAGCTTTCATTGTCACTGGTAAGAAGTCTGGTGTGATTCTGATAGGCCTGCCTTTATATGTTATTTGCCCTTTTCCCTTACTGCTTTTAATATACTTTCTTTGTTTAGTGAATTTGGTATTTTGTTTATTAGGTGTTGGGAGGGATTTCTGTTCTGGTCCAATCTGTTTGGAGTTCTGAAGGCTTCTTATATGTTCACGGGCATCTCTTTCTCTAGGTTAGGGAAGTTTTCTTCTACAATTTTGTTGAAGATATTGACTGGGCCTTTAAGATATAAATCCTCACTCTCATCTATACCTATAATCCTTAGATTTGGTCTTCTTATTATGTCCTGGAGTTCCTGGATGTTTTGGGTTACCAGCTTTATGCATTTTGCGTTTTCTTTGACTGTTGAGTCAATGTTTTCTATGGTATCTTGAGCACCTGAGGTTCTTTCTTCTATCTCTTGTATTCTGTTGTTGATGCTTGCATCTATGACTCCTGAATTCTTTCCAAGGTTTTCTATCTCCAGAGATGGCTCACTTTTTGATTTCTTTATTGCTTCCATTTCCATTTTTAGATCCTGGATGGTTTTGTTCAGTTCCTTCACTTGATTGTTTGTGTTTTCCTGTAATTCTTTAAGGTATTTTTGGGTTTCTTCTTTAAGGACTTCTGCCTGTTGACCCATGATCTCCTGTATTTCTTTAAGGGATTTTTGTGTTTCCTCTTTAAGGGCTTTTACCTGTTGACCGATGTTCTTCTGTATTTCTTTAAGGGAGTTATTTAAGTCTTCCTTGAAGTCCTCTATCAGCATCATGAGATATGATTTTAAATCCAACTCTTGCTTTTCTGGTGTGTTGGGGGTATCTGGGACTTGCTGTGGTGGGAGAACTGGGTTCTGATGTTGCCATGTGGCCTTGGTTTCTGTTGGTAGGATTCTTGTGCTTGCCTTTTGCCATCTGATGCTAGTTGGTATTCTTGTCTTTGGCTGGAGTTTGTTCCTCCTGTGGGCTTGCGAGCCTGTGTCCTTACTCTTCTAAGTTCAAAAGTGAAAGCCTGCTGGGAGATCACTACCTCATGGTAGGCTATGCACAGAAGGCTGTGAAGTCTCCCTGCTCTCTGGTGCAAATGGTGGCAGGAAGACTTCTGTCCTAGCTGATCCACTGATCACAGAAGGCTATGCAGTCTCTGGGCTCCCTGGTTCAAATGGCAGTGGGTGGGAAGACTTCACTTCTAGCTGCTCCACTGATCTTAGTTCCTGTGTGCTCCTAGCTGGGTCCCTTCCAGAGAGCGAGAAATTTTCTTGATTAATGACTTATGTTTGAGGGTCCATTCCCCACAGTGCTACCCCTGAGCAAGATGGTCCAGAGCTGTATAAGAAATCAGGCCATGACAACCGGCCATTAAGCAGCATCACCCCATGATTTATGCTTAGGTTCCTTGCTTGAGTTCCTGTTTTGCCTTCTCTCAGTGATTGAGTATGATCTGATATCTGTAAAATGAAATAAGCCTTTTCCTCCCCAAGTTGGTTTGGTCTGATAAACCATGTTGTGATTGAAAGGCATCTTACAGCAAAGACAAAATAGATTCATTCCTGTTTGTCATCTTGAGGGCTCCTGATTCTCAAGGACTTGGATATGCCCCACCTTAACTACAAATGGTTCTGTACTGCCTATTCCAGGAAATGCACCCATGCCACTGTTTCAAAATGTTATGAACACCTGTTGTGATGACTACCTTATTATGACCATTTTTCAACCATGTCATCATTTCAGAAGATTATTATAACAAATATGTTCTGCCTCTGTAACCTTATCTATTTGCCTGCTAAATCTCCCAATTTGGAAATATCCTATTCCAGAATTATAAAAACTGTTATCTTACTCATCTTCATTGCAGATCTCTTGCCTTTAGGGAGAAACAACCTGTGTATCCAAATTAAAAAAGTGTGACTTAATAAATTGCTTGCTTTAATTAATTTGATCATGATTTGGGTTGCTGGTCTTGCTCCCTGCATCTGTGAGGTTAATAAGTCATAGTATTTTATTATGGTGATCAAAACCCTAAGTAAGGCAGAAATCATTGCAAAGTTCATATGATATTCTTGGGAATGACCTGACAATATTGTCTGGAGGAAAATTATGGAAATGTTTGGCACTTTGATCTGGGAAAGCTATTGAGTGCTTATAGCTTCATGGGCTCTTGTGAGAACTTGGAAGACAGGAATGCTGAAAGACATAGATGATATAACCTTGAGTTATGGGCATACCAAGGGAAGCAAGTCTACCAGGGAGTTTTGTTTAATATTTTACTTTATATATCTGTAGTGTCTAGTCAACTAGAGCTGAACAATCAGCTGTGATTAACAAGAAATCAGCAACAATAATGTAAAATGTGCACTTTACTTGGTATGATGGCTAATCCTGGCTGTCAACTTGCCTAAATCTGGAATCAATTAAAACTCAGGCTGCTGACCATGTCTGTGAGATATTCTTGTTTTGATAATTTGCAATGGGACCACTCACTCATTCCAAATCTAGGCCATATCTTCTGATGAAAGCCCAAATAAAGGACATGGAACAAGGAAGCTTTTGCCTTTTTGTCAGCTTGTGCTCACTCTTTCTGGCAAATTCATCTTTCCTATTGCTACAGCATTTATTCACTGGTATTAGAACATTTATCTTCAGGATTCCAATATAGATGGAAGACCAACAGCTCTAGGAATCCTCTGGATCTCTAGAACAGTTTAGGACTGCCAAGTCTTATGGACTCACAAGTACCTTATTATTACAATTTATGTCAGAAGATAGCCATAGTTAAACTACTGCACCAAGCCTGTAAGCCATTCTAATAAATACATATATGTATATATGTATATATATACATATATGTGTGTGTGTGTATGTGTATACATATATGTGTGTGTGTGTGTGTGTGTGTGTATAAAATGTACACACCCCTATGCTCTGCTCCTTTAGAGAACACTGAGCTCTGACTAATACACTGAGATAACTGATGACAGCTAGTTGTAGCTGCGAAATTTAGTGTGATTAAAACTAGACCAGCATCAGTATCATTGAGATACAAATCTTTGTGTTATTTTCTCAGGGTCATCACACAGCTGGGATCCAGAGGGCACCAAGTCTACTTCTCATGTTAACAGTTGAATTTGGTAGTATGTTAGAGCCAGGAAGTGGTCATAGAGAACAGATAATACTTAGCATTGTGCATCAGGACTCTAGTTCCTGAGGAGCCTGAGATAGGCCACTATTGAGTGAGTGTGCAGCCTCAGCTACAACCTAGGTCCTAGCATTTGGAGATACCAGTGTCATAGAATGAACACTAAGAATAGCAGTAGGTAAGGAATAAGGCATGTTTGAGCCTAGAAGATAAGGTTTGTGTGCTCTGGATAGTAGAAAAGTAGAGTTTTCTAGGCCTTTTACAGCCCACAGGATTGAGAGTTCCATAATAAAACATTAGGTTGTTTATGCTACAGTGTTTTGTATTGCTTTGATTTTATTGTGATTGTGCTCTGTTCTTCCTGATTAGAATAACAAAACATTTTAACTTATTTTAGATTGTAAAAGAGCCTGTAGTTGAATTTAAACCAACCAGAACTTCCCCTCCCCCAGAGCTCCTAGGGACTAAACCACCAACCAAAGAGTACACATGTAGAGACCCATGGCTCCAGCAGCGTAGGTAGCAGAGGATGGCCTTGTCAGGCATCAGTGGGAGAAGAGGCCCTTGGTTCTGTGAAGGCTCCATGATTTAGTTTAGGGGAATTCGAGGGTAGGGAGGTGGGTGGGGGAACACCCTTATACGAAGAGTGGGAGGGGGGATGGGAGAGTGGATTTCCCGTAAGAAACAAGGAAAGGGAATAACATTTGAAATGTAAATTAAGAAAATATTGTTGGGTTTTTTAAAGAGAACTAGGATTTTTAAAGTTTTGAAAAATTTGAAGATCATGGTACTTTTAAAGTTAAACCATGGTTTATATTGTGTTAATAATACACAAGATTTTGGTGATAAACATAAACGGAAAGTTATAGCTTTATTTTTTTTTTATCATTTTTTTTTATTTTCTATATTCTTTGTTTACATTCCAAAGGCTTTCCCCTTTCCCAGGTACCCCCCACCATATGTCCCATAATTCCTCTCCCCCCCCATGCTATTCCCCACTCTTCCCCCCCCCCCCACGATTTCTCTGTTCTGGGTCTACAATACTGGATCCAATCTTTACAGGCCCAGGGTTCTCTCCTTTTTTTCTTCTTGAGAGTCATTTGACTTGCTAATTGTGCCTTGAGTATTTAGGGCTTCTGGGCTCATTAATATCCACTTATCAGTGATTGCATTTCGTGTGTATTCTTTTGTGATTGGGTTAGCTCACTTAGGATGATAGTTTCCAGATCTAACCATTTACCTACAAATTGCATGAATTCATTATTTTTAATTGCTGAGTAGTACTCCATTGTATAAATATACCACATTTTCTGTATCCATTCCTCCTTTGAGGGATATTTGGGCTCCTTCCAATTTCTGGCTATTATAAACAAGGCTGCTATAAACATAGTGGAGCATGTGTCTTTGTTGTATGCAGGGGAATCCTCTGGGTATATGCCCAGGAGTGGTATGCCAGGGTCCTCTGGGAGTGGCATGCCCAATTTTCTGAGGAACCGCCACACTGATTTCCAGAGTGGTTTTACCATTTTGCAATCCCACCAACAGTGGAGGAGTGTTCCTCTTTCTCCACATCCTCGCCAGCACTTGTTGTCTCTCGAGTTTTTAATCTTAGCCATTCTGACTGGAGTGAGGTGGAATCTCAGGGTTGTTTTGATTTGCATTTCCCTGATGACTAATGATGTTGAACATCTCTTAAGGTGTTTCTCGGCCATCCGAATTTCTTCTGGTGAAAATTCTTTGTTTAGCTCTGTGCCCCATTTTTTGATAGGGTTATTTGGTTCTTTGGGGTCTAACTTCTTGAGTTCTTTGTATATATTGGATATTAGCCCTCTGTCGGATGTGGGGTTGGTGAAGATCATTTCCCACGTTGTTGGTTGCCGTTTTGTCTTTCTGACAGTGTCCTTTGCCTTACAGAAACTTTGTAATTTTATGAGGTCCCATTTGTCCATTCTTGATCTTAGAGCATAAGCTATTGGTGTTCTGTTCAGGAACTTTACCCCTGTGCCCATGTCCTCCAGGGTCTTCCCAAGTTTCTTTTCTAATAGTTTCAGTGTGTCTGGTTTTATGTGGAGGTCCTTGATCCATTTGGAGTTGATCTTAGTACAAGGAGATAAGAGTGGGTCAATTCGCATTCTTCTGCATGTTGACCTCCAGTTGAACCAGCACCATTTGTTGAAAAGGCTATCTTTTTTCCACCGGATGGTTGTGGCTCCTTTATCAAAGATCAAGTGACCATAAGTCTGTGGGTTAATTTCTGGGTCTTCAATCCTATTCCATTGATCTACCTGCCTGTTGCTGTACCAATACCATGCAGTTTTTAACACAATTGCTCTATAGTACTGCTTGAGGTCAGGGATATTGATTCCCCCAGAAGTCCTTTTATTGTTGAGAATAGTTTTAGCTATCCTAGGTTTTTTGTTGCTCCAGATGAATTTGAGAATTGCTCTTTCTAGATCTATGAAGAATTGATTTGGGATTTTGATGGGGATTGCATTGAATCTGTAGATTGCTTTTGGCAAGATGGCCATTTTTACTATATTGATCCTGCCAATCCAGGAGCAAGAAATATTTTTCCATCTCCTGAGGTCTTCTTCGATTTCTTTCTTCAGGGACTTGAAGTTCCTGTCATACAGATCTTTCACTTGTTTGGTTAGAGTTACGCCAAGGTACTTTATGTTGTTTGTGGCTATTGTGAAGGGTGTTATTTCCCTAACTTCTTTCTCACCCTGCTTGTCCTTTGAGTACAAGAAGGCTACTGATTTGCTTGAGTTAATTTTATAACCAGCCACGTTGCTGAAGTTGTTTATCAGCTGTAGAAGTTCTCTGGTGGAGTTTTTTGGATCGCTTAAGTAGACTATCATATCATCTGCAAATAATGATACTTTGACTTCTTCCTTTCCAATTTGTATCCCTTTGACTTCCTTATGTTGTCTGATTGCTCTCGCTAGAACTTCAAGTACTATATTGAAAAGATATGGAGAGAGAGGACAGCCTTGTCTAGTCCCTGATTTTAGTGGAATTGCTTCAAGTTTCTCTCCATTTATTTTGATGTTGGCTACTGGTTTGCTGTAGATTGCTTTTACTATGTTTAGGTATGGGCCTTGAATTCCTGCTCTTTCCAAGACTTTTAGCATGAAAGGATGCTGAATTTTGTCAAATGCTTTTTCAGCATCTAATGAGATGACCATGTGGTTTTTTTCTTTTAGTTTGTTTATGTAGTGGATTACATTGATGTATTTCTGTATATTGAACCATCCCTGCATTCCTGGAATGAAGCCTACTTGATCATGGTGAATGATCGTTTTGATATGCTCTTGGATTCGGTTGGCAAGAATTTTATTTAGTATTTTTGCATCTATATTCATAAGAGAAATTGGCCTGTAGTTCTCTTTCTTTGTTGGATCTTTTTGTGGTTTAGGTATCAGCGTAATTGTGGTTTCGAAGAATGAGTTGGGCAGTGTCCCTTCTGTCTCTATTTTGTGGAATAGTTTGAAGAGTATTGGTGTTAAGTCTTCTTTGAAGGTCTGGTAGAATTCTGCACTAAAACCATCTGGTCCCGTACTTTTTTTGGTTGGGAGGCTTTCTATAACCCCTTCTATTTCTTTAAGGGTTATGGGACTGTTTAGCTGGTCTACTTGATGCTGATTTAATTTTGGTATTTGGTATCTGTCTAGGAAATTGTCCATTTCCTCCAGATTCTCCAGTTGTTTTGAGTATAGGCCTTTGTAGTAGGATCTGATGATCTTTTGAATTTCCTCTGTTTCTGTTGTTATATCCCCCTTTTCATTTTTAATTTTGTTAATTTGGATACTATCTCTGTGCCCTTTGGTTAGTCTAGCTAAGGGTTTATCTATCTTGTTGATTTTCTCGAAGAACCAGCTCTTGGTTTTGTTGATTCTTTGTATGGTTCTCTTTGTTTCTGCTTGATTGATTTCAGCCCTTAGTTTGATGATTTCCTCTCTTCTACTCCTCCTGGGTGAGTTAGCTTCTTTTTGTTCCAGCGCCTTCAGGTGTGCTGTTAAGTTGCTAGTGTATGCTCTTTCCAGTTTCTTTTTGGAGGCACTCAGGGCTATGAGTTTTCCTCTTAGCACTGCTTTCATTGTATCCCAGAGATTTGGGTAGGTCGTACCTTCATTTTCATTGAAGTCTAAAAAGTCTTTGATTTCTTTCTTTATTTCTTCCTTGACCAGGGTGTCATTGAGTAGAGTATTGTTCAGTTTCCATGTGTATGTGGGCTTTCTGTGGTTCTTCTTGCTATTGAAGACCACTTTTACTCCATAGTGATCCGATAGGAGACATGGGATTAGTTCGGTCTTCTTGTATTTGTTGAGGTCTGTCTTGTGACCAATTATATGATCAATTTTTGAGAAGGTACCGTGCGGTGCTGAGAAAAAGGTATACTCTTTTGTTTTAGGATGGAATGTTCTATATATATCTGTTAAATCCAATTGGTCCATAGCTTCAATTAGTTTCACTGTGTCCCTGTTTAGTTTCTGCTTTCCTGATCGGTCCATTGAGGAGAGTGGAGTGTTGAAGTCACCTACAATCATTGTGTTAGGTGCGATGTGTGCTTTAAGCTTTAGTAAAGTTTCTTTTACGAATGAGGGTGCCCTTGCATTTGGTGCATAGATGTTCAGTATTGAGAATTCTTCTTGGTGGATTTTCCCTTTGACAAGCAGGAAGTGACCTTCTGTGTCTCTTTTGATGACTTTAGGTTGAAAGTCGATTTTATCTGATATTAGAATGGCTACTCCAGCTTGTTTCCTGGGACCATTTGCTTGTAGAACTGTCTTCCAGCCTTTTACTCTAAGGTGGTGTTTGTCTTTGACACTGAGATGTGTTTCCTGTATGCAGCAAAATGTAGGGTCCTGTTTCCGTATCCAGTCTGTTAGTCTGTGTCTTTTGATTGGGGAATTGAGTCCATTGATATTAAGAGATATTAAGGAATAGTAATTATTACTTCCTGACATTTTGGGAATTGTTATTATTATTTGTATTTGAGTGGTTCTCTTCTTTTGGGTTGGATGAGATGGGGTTTCTATCTTGTTTCTTCTGGGGTGTTGTTTCCCCCCTTGTGTTGGTATTTTTCCCCTATTATCCTTTGTAGGGCTGGGTTTGTAGATAAGTATCTTGCAAATTTGGTTTTGTCGTGGAATATCTTGGTTTCCCCATCTATGGCAATTGAGAGTTTCGCTGGGTATAGTAGTCTTGGCTGAAGTTTGTGTTCTCTTAGGGTCTGCATAAGGTCTGCCCAGGATCTTCTAGCTTTCATGGTCTCAGGTGAGAAGTCTGGTGTAATTCTGATAGGTCTTCCTTTGTATGTTACTTGTCCTTTTTCTCTTACTGCTTTTAATATTCTTTCTTTGTTTAGTACATTTGGGGTTTTGACTATTATGTGACGGGAAGTATTTCTGTTCTGGTCCAGTCTATTTGGGGTTCTATAGGCTTCTTGTATATTCATGGGCATCTCTCTCTTTAGGTTGGGGAAATTTTCTTCCATAATTTTGTAGAAGATATTTGCTGGCCCTTTAAGTTGTAGATCTTCATTCTCATCTATCCCTATAATCCTTAGGTTTGGTCTTCTCATTGTGTCCTGGATTTCCTGAATGTTTTGGGTTACCAGCTTTTTGCATTTTGCATTTTCTTTAATTGTTGAATCCATGGTTCCTATGGTATCTTCAGCATCTGAGATTCTGTCTTCTATCTCTTGTATTCTATTGTTGATATTTGCATCTATGACTCCTGATTTCTTCCCAAGGTTTTCTATCTCCAACATTGTCTCCCTTTGCGATTGCTTAGTTGTTTCTACTTCTGTTTTTAGATTTTGTATGGTTTTGCTCAGATCTTTCAGTTGCTTGTTTGTGTTTTCCTGTAATTCTTTAAGGGATTTTTGTGTTTCCTCCTTTATGACTTCTACTCGTTGACCCATGTTCTCTTGTATTTCTTTGGGTGATTTTTGTTTCTCCCCCGTATTGGGATTCACTTTTTGCTCTATATTCTCCTGGATTTCTTTAAGTGATTTTTGTGTCTGCCTTGTATGGGCTTCTAGTTTTTGATCTATTTTCTCCTCTATTACTTTAAGAAATTTATCTAAGTGATCCTCAATCTGCATCTTTACCAGTGATTTTAGATCTGAGTCTTGTTTTTCTGGTGTGTTGAGATATCTGGGATTTAATTGTGTTTGTCTTGCAATGGCTTCTAGCTTTTGATCTATTTTCTCATGTATTACTTTAAGAGATTTATCTAAGTGTTCCTCTATCAGCATCCTGACCAGTGATTTTAGATCTGAGTCTTGTTTTTCTGGTGTTTCGGGGTATCCAATATTTATTGCTGTTGGGGAACTGGGTTCGGATGCCGCCATATTGCCTTGATTTTTGTTAGTAGCGATCTTACGTTTGCCTTTTGCCATCTGGTTAACTCTGGTGTTAGTTGGTCCTGTAGATACTAGCTGGTGCTTGACCCTCCTGTGGGGTTGTAAGGCTATTTCCCAGTGACTGGGATACCTGAATCACTGTCCTGCGGGGGTCTTGCTCACAGATTGCTGACGGGTGGCCTGAGTCCTCCGAGGTCTTAACCTCAGGATATCCCAGGTATTTGGTTCCGCCTGTTGGGCGGCTGCTCTGCACTGCTCCTGCTCAGGGTTCGCTGTCTGATATCCTGTTTCGCCAGGGGTCTTAAAGATGGGATATCTCAGTTATCTGGTTCCGCCTGCTGGTCCCAAGCTGCTGGGAAGCTGGCTGGGTCCGGTTTCCAGCTTCCCTGCCACTGGCTGGATGGGAGGCTGGTTCGGCCTCCGGCTGGGTCTGGGTACCTGGCACACTGGCTGACTCTGGCTTCCTCACCACCAGCTGGACGGGAAGCTGCAGGCAATATGGCAGCTGCCTGCAGGGAGCTCGGGGTCCGCCCCGCGCGCGAGTGCAGAGTGCACCCGCTATTTTGTGCCCAATTCCCACTCCAGGCCTGAGTCCCCGAAGGTCTTAAGCTCGGGCTGTCTCGGGTACCTGGTTCTGCCGCCGCCGCCGGATGGTTCTGAGCACCTGGCACGCTGGGTGACCCTCCGGCTTCCCCACCACCAGCTGGGCGGGAAGCTGCAGGCAATATCAAGTTATAGCTTTATAATGATAAATTCATATGTCAACTTGACAAGGAGTCAACTGTGCTTTTTTTTTTTTTACTTGACATAAGCCAGTGTCATTTAAGAAGAGGTACTTTCAAATGAGAAGATGCCTCCATCAGATTAGCCTCTATTAAGCCTGTGGAAGGACATTTCCTAGATGAATGACTTGTAAGGAAAGACCTTCCCAGGGGAATAGTGTCACCTATGGACAGGCAGTCTTGAGTTATGTAAGAAAGCAGGCAGAGTACACCATGGAGAATGTCTTAGTCAGAGTTTCTATTCCTGCACAAACATGATCAAGTTGGGGAGGAAAGGGTTTACACATCTTACACCTTCCACATTGCTGTTGATCACCAAAGGAAGTCAGGACAGAAACTCAAGCAGGTCAGGAAGCAGGAGCTGATGCAGAAACCATGGAGGGATGTTGCTTACTAGCTTGCTTCCCCTGGCTTGCTCAGCCTGCTCTCTTATAGAACCCAAGACTGCCAGTCCAGGGATGGCACCACCCACAAGGGGCCCTCTCCCCATGATCATTAATTGAAAAAATACCTCATAGCTGGATCTCATGGAGGCACTTCTCCAACTGAGGCTCCTTTCTCTGTGATAACTCCAGCCTGTGTCAAGTTGATATACAAAATCTGCCAGTACAGAGAGCAAGGTAATATCCATCATTATTTCTTGGTTTGTTCTTCAGTTCTTGATTCTCAGTTCTTTCTTAGTTCATTTTAGTTGTGGTTCTCTAACACAGCAACAGAAACTGCAACTTAAGCGCTTGCTATTATTCAGTTGTTCATCAATAAAATAAGATATTTCAATATTTACACAATTGTCATCCTAAGTTTGTACTTATAAGTCAAGGGAACTTATAAGATGTCAAGAATATGTAAGAAATCATTCAAATCAGTCTGCTGCCAGGATGAGTGTGTAACTTGAAACAATGACTACTAGCAGAAAGCAAGGCATGGGATTAGCGTGTCACTGGGCATAGTGGCAAGGAACCATTTTTTCCATTCCTAGGGAGTTTTGTCTGTCATTTGATTATGACTGTGATCAACTGAACAAGCACAGTTGAAGAAAAGATTTACAAAATGGCTCAGTAAAGTAACAAAGAATAGTGGGTTTTGATCATCTTGACATTAGCTATTGTCATGTGAGGAGAGGAAACCTTAACTGAGAAATTCTCCATTGGATTGGGCTGCAGGCAAGTTTATGTGTATGTGTGTATGTGTGTGTGTGTGTGTGTGTGTGTGTGTGTGTGTGTATGTGTGTGTGTGTGTTTTGTTTTTGTTTTTGTTTTGTTTTTGTTACTGATTGATGCTGTAGAGAATAACAGACTGTAGACAGCACCACTTCCTAACTATGTGGGCTAGGGTTGTATAAAAAAGGTAGCAGAGCCCTTTGTGTCAGTTGGTAATGTCCTGGGCACTCTACCCTGAAAACTGCTGGCCATGCTGGCCTGGGAGTCAGGTAGGTGATCGTAACTCTCTTTCCTATCCTTTATTCCCTAATTTCATCCCCAGCCCTGTGGCAGACTACTTGCCCTCTTTTTCTGACTCCACTCCCTGGGAACTCTGCTATATTTTTTAGGGTTATGATTGCTATAGTAAAATATCATAATGAAAATAACTAGAGGGAGAAAGGTTTTATTTGGCTTATGCTTCCACATTTCTGTTCATCACTGAATAAAGTTAGGACAGAAACTCAAACAAGGCAGGAACCTAGAGGCCGTGGAGGCGTACTGTTTACTGGCTTGCTCTTCAGTGCTTGCTTAGAATGCTTTCTTATTGAATCTAACATCACCATCCCAGGAATGGTACCACCTTTGATGGACTAAGCCATTCTACATTAATTGGTAATTTACAACATGACCTACAGGTTTTTCTATAGTCTAATTTGTAGAGGCATTTTTAAAATTGAGGCTCTCTTTTCTTTATGTCTCAGATGACATAAAACTAGCTAGAAAACTACTGAACTTCCAGCTTGCTCCTTGCTGTGAACTCCTTCAGTACCCCAAGACCATCCCCATTCCTCAGAAATCTGCCTGCCCAGATTTCTGTGTCAGCTCCAATCCAAATACATAGAAACAAATTCTACTCCAATTCCAAGTACTACCCCTAACAGGGACTCAGATGACTCTTTACAGGGCAACCATGACAATTTCATGTTCATAAGATCCAGAGAGGGCAAAAGAAACCAAGGGATGAAATACTCAAAGAACAGAGATAAGATTAGATGTCAATACCCAGAATCACAATCATCTGAAACCCAGATGTTTATCAGCAGCATAAAAACACAATCAAATACTAGCCCAGCAACTCTACTACAGTAGGTCCTGAGAAATTCATACAACTGAAGAACAAGACAAGGACTTCAAAATAGCTATTATGAGTATATTCAAGGACCTCAAGGAGGATATGAGAAAATCCATTAAAAAATCCATGAAAACACAAAAAGTGGAATACAATGATGAAAACAGTTTAAGACATGAATGTAGAAATGAAATCACTAAAGAAAAGATTAAACTGAGCTAAAACTGGAAATGAAAAACTGAGGGTAGCCGAGCAGTGGTGGTGGCACACGCCTTTAATCCCAGCACTTGGGAGGCAGAGGCAGGCAGATTTCTGAGTTCAAGGCCAGCCTGGTCTACAGAGTGAGTTCCAGGACAGCCAGGCCTAAACAGAGAAACCCTGTCTCAAAAAAACCAAAAAAAAAACAAAAACCAAAAAACCCAAAAAACAAAAAACACCCCCCCCCAAAAAAAAAACCTGAAAAGCTGAGGGAATCCAGCTAGAAACTTCAGAGATAGTAAGCCTCTCTAACAGAATATAAGAGATCAAAGAGAGAATTTAGAATTTTGAAGACAATATAGAAGAAATAGTTTCCTTTTTCCAACTGCCAGGACTGTGAGATATTTACCAACCCCAAATGTCTTCCTCTGGAAGTCCCTGTTCCATAAGGGAAAAGACAGAGACTTTGTTGACTAGATTAAAAAAAATCATTGTTACTGTTGATTACTGGTATCTAATCAGCAATTTTTTATTTTGCATTTTGAAAAAGTATTCATTGAAGGGTGACAGAGTATGCTGACATAAAAACCTTCCCTTGTGTTTTGCTGATCATTGAATTCAAAGTTTCATATAAGCTTAGCAAACACTGTAACAATGAGTCTTTTTTGTTGAGGATCCTCTTGAACATTGTTATCTTCTCCCCTTTTCTTGAAAGCTATCCTCAGTCCTCTGAGCACATTTATTCATAATTGGCAAAAGTATTTTGACAGCTGGGTGAATGGAGAAACAAACCACTGGTTTATACCAGAAGACATAAGATTTCAAAGGAATTATATGGAGTAAAAGAAGACCGTCTTAAAAGAATATAAACTTAATCTCCATTTATATGTCATTCTTGTTAAGACTTAACTCTCAGGATCAGGTTTTCCAGATGTTAGCAACAGAAAGAAGATGTGAAAGAAATTTTTATGAATTGTGAAACTGTTTTTTTATAGTTGTGATTACATAAAATTCCTAGAACTGTATTCTCCAAATTGAGTTTGCCTACATATTAAGTGTTTCAAACATATTAAAGAAAGGTAATATTAATTAAGCCAGTTAAAGCCAGAAAACTTAGAGAGAGCTCTTCTAATTCACTTTAGGAGGCTTTTGTGATGTTCACATTAAAGGCTACTACTGATTGTACAAATAAGAGTACACACCCTTCTTTAGAACAATTCCTAAATATAATTCATCTACCCCCCCCAAATTATAGGAAATGAATAAGCTTACTATGTCTGTAACACAGCAGCAGTATTATTGTTCTGATTGTCAAAGCAGAATAAACAAATGATTCTCTCTATAATCCTGAGAACATTTTTTCAAATTTAGATACCATTTTTATTACACATTTCAAAATGGGAATTAAAAGACATCACAAACAGGTAACAAAGACCATAACATTTAGAGGAGAAGGCATTTTAAGTAAGTAAAAATAAGATAAAGATAGACATTGTTACTCTAATATATGATTTAGACTTAAAAAAGTAAATAAAAAGAGACAAAGCATGTTAATTTGTGCTAATTATTGGAACAATCTATCAAGAGGACATTATGGCCATAAGTATACCCTGTTTCATAAAACATGCTATTAGATATATCATCACAAAATAACTACAACACACTAATAGTAGTTGACTTCAACAGCCTGCTTTCACCAAGACAAAGGTGTTACGACAAAAAATGCATACATAAACATTGGCGACAACTGACACGATAGAACAAACAGAATCAAGAGGCATTTACAGAATATTTTACTCAAAAGCTGCGGAATAAACCATCTCTTTAGAAACCTATGAATCTTTCTCTAAAATATATCGTATATTAGGACATAAACCAAATCAATAAATACAGGGCAACTAAAAAAGCTTTATAGTCTAGTGTAATAGCACCAAGAAATCAGTAGAAATCAGTAAGTAAAACTACAGAAAATACACAAACTCATGGCGATTCAACAAAACACTGTTAAATGATGAACAAGACATTAAAGAAATAAAAATAAAAATATTTTAATGGAATAAAATTCAAAACAAAAATTAGGAAAACCTATGTACAGTAGCAGCAGTATTAAGAGTGAAGTTTATAACCTTGAATATACTTACAAACAAGAGAGTGTTCAAATAACTAATTTAATTTTGCTGCTTGGTCTTCGAAAAGGCATGAACGATCCAAAGCCATAAGAAATAGATGGAGAGTCTAAGGAGATAGCTCAGTGGGTAAAAGTACTGAACTACCCTGGCCTAACAAACTAAGTTTATTTTTCTGTTATCCACATAAAATAAAGCTAGATAAGGTGGTATACATCTGTAATAGCAACACTCCTACAGAAAGATGGGAGATAGAGATGAAAGAATCACCTGGAAACACACAGATAGGTTTGTGCTGCTAATTTTGTTGTTATTGTTGTTGACACAAGATAAAGTCATATGAGAAAAGCAAACCTCAATTGCAAAAAATGTCCTGAACGGTTTGTCTTGTAGGAAAGCCTGTGGAGACATTTTCTTGCTTCCTGATCTGATGTAGGAGGACCCAGGCCACTGTAGGAGTTTGCATTCCAGAGCATATAGTTCTTTGGGAACAAGCCAGTAAGTAGAGTTCTTCTATGGCTACCACATCAGTTTATGAATTCAGGTTTATGCCTTGCATTTTGTTTCCTTGAATTCCCTTCACGATAGAGTGAAAAGGCTAGGCCAGATATCCACACTAAGAATTGCCACAAAGGTTGTAATTCCAGATACCTAACTCCCCGGGCAAAAACACAAAACCTAGACAGGCACGACAATAGGCCTCCCCCAGAAGTCAGCACCCCTACTTTAAAATTCCCTAAGAAAAGCAATTAGTTGAAGCACAAGACAAAGTCTCGAAAATAGCAACCCTTGATTTATTTCAGGACATTAACAAGAATATGAACAAGTGTTTGAATGATGGCTGTGAGAACCCAAGCCATTGAGTGAAATCATGCAGACAATAAAGACATGAAAATAGAAGTCATCAGTGAAAAATTGCCGACAGAGAGATGAAGTGAAATAAATGTTGAAAAGTTCAGGAAATCAGAAAACTCAGAGGAAATTTTCACTAATGGATATTGTGAGTTGAAAGAGAGAATTTAATGACTTGAAAAGAAGGTGGAAGAATTGTATCAATTCATCAAAGAAAAAGTTAAATGTATAACAATCTAGGCACAAACATTCAGGAAACCTAGGATACTATGTAAAGACCAAACCTGTGAAAAATAGTTATAGAGTAAGGAGAAGAGACCCAGGTCAAAGGCAAAGAGTATATATTTTTTGAATTAGATAAGAAAAGTTTCTCAATCTAATGAAAGAGATATCAGTGTCTAAGAGACCTACAGAAAACCAATAGACAGGATCAGAAAAGAAAATCCCTCTGACAAATTATAATCAAAACATAAAATGTGTAGAACAAAGAAATGTTATTAAAACCTGCAAGAGAAAAAGACTAAGTCATATATAAAGGTAAACCCACTCAAATAACATCTGATTTTTCAGGAGAGATTTTGAAAACTGGAAGGATCTGGACTGATGTTTTTATAAGTTCTGAAAGATGGCAGGAATTAGCCCAGACTATTATATGTAGCAAAACCCCTAATAATTATCAAAGGAAAATGTAAAATATTTTATGATAAAAATAGATATAAGGGATATAAGGGATTTTTGACTTGCCAATATAACTCTAGAGCAGACACTAGAAGAAAAACTTAAGCTGAAAGAGAAGGTTAACTCCACTAAGGACACAAGCATTAAACAAACCCAGGAAAGTTCATCAAGAGTTCCAAAAATAGTAACAACACAACAATAAGTTAGCAGGGCATTAATAAACACTGCTCATGTAAACCCTTAATATTAGTGTTCTTAATTGCCCAATGAAATGACATAGACTGACAGATTGGATTAAAAACGAGGACCCATTTTGTAATAAAACTACCAGCATAAGTGAAAGATATCTTGAATGAACACTTTAAAACACTTAATGAAGGGATCCAAAAAAATACCAGAAGATGAAAATACTTCCTAGTTAGGGTTTCTATTACTGTGATGGGATACTATGAACCAAAGCAAGTTGGGAAGAGAAAAGTTATTTCCCTTACATTTTCGCATCACAGTCCATCATCGTGAAATCAGGATAGGAACTCAAACAGGGAAAGAACCTAAAGGCAGGGACTAAAACAGCAGCTCTGGGGTTATCAAAGCTTAATGATTTATTTCCATGGATTGCTCAACGTGCTTTCTTATTAAACCTAGACTACCAGCCCAGATGTGGCACAGCCAACAGTGAGCTGGGCCCTCTCACATCAGTTACCAACCAAGAAATTGCCCTATAGCTTTGTCACCAGGCCAATCCGGGGGAAGAATTTTCTTAATAGATGTTTCCTCATCTCATATGATTCTGGCTTATACCAAGTTAACATAAAACTAGCTAGTACAATTAATGTTTCATCAGTTTGACACACGACCATATCACTATTCAACTAGAACCTTTCTTGTCTCCTTTCTCTTCAAGATGGAATCCTAATATTAATATCACAATATAATATAGAGCAAACCTGTTGGTTATCCAGTACCAAAATGGATATCCATGGTAACATTACACAGACTGAGCAAGTTATATGAAGGAATATATAGGTATATATGTGCATGCAATGACATTTCATATAAAAAGAGGCTATGAATGTGAAAAAGAAAGTAGGCACGTATGGAAGAGTTTGGAGAGAGGAGAAATATTGTATTTATATTATAATCTGAAATAATTTCAACTTTTAACCTACAGTCTTAAAAAAATTAAGTATTTTAAAAATTTGATCTCTTTAAAACATTTAAAGATCAAGCCTCTCTAAAATACTCAGTCTCTAAAGTATCCACATTCTCCCTAAAAATATCCAAAGTATCTAAAATATACAGGAAAGGTTTTATAACTGTGAACTCCTATAAAATTAAATAAAAATTAAATACTTTCTTACTCTAAGAGGGAAGAACCAAGATAGAGTCACAAGATTAAAGGAAAACCAGAGATTAACATATAACACTCAGTGCTTGATGTTTGAGATTCACAATTTCCCCGCAGCTCTGAACAGCATGGGGAACTAGTTCTACTTCTAGAGCCTGCCATCTGTAGCACACATCTTACTAGGAATGGCCATCTATCGTAGCTCGTAAACTCCAGGTTATTTTCTGTCCCATATAAACTCAGTTTGGTCTTTTTCCTCATTTGTCTTCCTTCTCACCTTCTTTCTTTTTAATTATCTTCCAACCTCCAGAGCAGAGGCCTTTCACATTTGTCTACCTGACTGCAGCCACCATAATTCCACTAGGAAAGTAAGTCCAGGCCAATGTCTAAAGTTGTCCTAGACCTAGACGCTGTCCAGAACTCCAGTAATTCCTCAGCTTTGGCCACGCAAGTGCCACAAACAGGAATGACCTTTTCTGTACATCACATTCATCCCTCTGGCCATTCTCAGACCTCAAGTGCTGACTTTGAGAATTACTGTAGTCTCCCTCTTTCTGTCTTCTGAGATTAGATCCAAATTGTCATTCCAAAGGACACCCCTTTGGTGTGCATAAAAATTAAACCTCAAAACTTTAGGTCTCACTGACTTCAGACCTATTAATCTCATGTGGCTCTCCACCCAGATCTGGCCCCAACATCAACTTAGATAACAGCTCCACTTAGATGTAATTTGTACTTCAAAATTCTCAACAATTTAGGTAATCTTACTAGATAAAATGACAAAAGGTCTGAGTAGTCTGTACCTCCGAGTCTCTTTTCTATTTTTACTTTACTCCTTTATTTTTATATTCAGTTTTCATTAGCTCAAACTTCTAAACCTGATTCTTTAAACTCTCCAATGCTAATCTTGCTGATATTCCTCACCCCTACTCCCAAAGCAGAGCAAATTTGGCCTTCCTAGTCTAGATTCAATGTTCTCCAAACACCTCCCCACATCAGTCCTGGAGAAAGCTAGCCCACTGACTTTAAAACTGGAAAAAAGGAAAGCCAACACCCCTATTTTTCTCCATCCTAGAACCTGACTAATAACATTGCTTAGAGAGTTACTCTTTTGCAACTCTGAAGGAAACATCACACTGTGATTCTAACAACTCTATCAGACATGCGTGGAACACTGAGTGATTGTAGGACATTTTATCTTTTAAAAGAAAATAGTCTGGAGATAGCAGGCAGAAATAGTGGGCACTGAAAACCAGCAGAGCTTGGGTAGTAGTTCCTTATTGGCAGCAGTTCGTCTAGCACTTGGCAATTTGAGTCTGATGGACTTACCTCTTTGAACCCAGATCAGGAAGTTCTTCCTTGTTTTCTTATTTTGCAATTGTACCTGACTAGGCCATTGGTACAATCTACTCTGATATCTATACAAACTTAGCTACCTGAAGTATGTTTTTAAAGAAAAAGATGTAGTGATGCGCATTTTATCTGAAAACATGGTGGATTCACCAGGGTCTAGCACCCTGATTGAACAATGGGCTAACTTTAACATGAATTCACCCTGAGCAGAAAATAATCATGTGCTTTGCTGTCATCTTGGCTAGGAGCCCACATCACATGGTTGACTAACCATGTGACATAACTACTATCTTTGCTAATGATATCATAAAGAAAGCAAATTCCATGTGAATTGACTATCATCTTGGTTGATGTCACCACATGCTGAAACCAAAATGGCAGCACCAAAATAACTTCATAGTCCACTGGATCTTCTAGAGAATCACTGTATGCCACTTAGATCAAAATAAGAAGAAAATATCAGCCCTCCAAGGTGTTATTTTGTAACTTTGATATTTTGTTTAAGTTTGGATATAGTTTTTATAAAATATATTACTGGCTTTTAAGAAGAACCTAAAAGTTTTGTCAGCCACCTGCCTATAACATTGTCATACTAACAAAGGGAGCTAACCCTTTGAGATTCACGGATCCCAACAGACTCAGATAAATTGCCAAGTGCTAGATGAACTGCTGCCAATAGGGAACTACTACCCAAGCTCTGCTGGTTTTCAGTGCCCACTATTTCTGCCTGCTATCTCCAGACTATTTTCTTTTAAAAGATAAAATATCCTACAATCACTCAGCGTTCCACACATGTCTGCTTTTGTTTCTGCTTTATATAACAATATGCTTATTTTTAAACATACCTTTCACGAAGATGAATTATCAAAACAAAAAACCAGCAAACATTAATGTTCAAAATTTTAGTTTATTAAAATATGTCTCATGTATGATATGTATACATAGACTGCTTTTTAGATGTGATATATTTTTTTACATCTTGTAATTATTACCAAGTTGATTTATAATTAAATGCTCCTATAAATTAAAGTTGTTAACTTGACCCAAATTCAGTTTCTTTATAGTAAAACTAAAATAATGATGGTGATGATGATGACTATTGATCCTGACTCATTGGAACAATTAACATGTTTTTAAATTTAAAAATTTTAAATATACTTTTAAGGGCAATACAAATGTAGTCATAAAATTCTGGTTAAAATGTTATTTTCTAAATCTTTATCTCAGTTCTCTTTCTGATACAACATGAATCCTATTTCTTTTTTTTATTAAAATTTTATCCTGGATGTAAATAATATTTTTATTGGTTATTTTATTTATTTACATTTCAAATGTTATTCCCCTTTGCTGTTTCTCCTCCACAAGTCCTCTATTCCCTGCACCCTCCACTGCCTCTGTGAGGGTGCTCCTTCACCTGAGGATATAAAGTAACGTAAAGAAATGGGTGCTCCTACTCCAGGAGCCTATTGGCCATTGCCCTTTCTTTAGATAAGATTGGGTTGCTTTCTGTTCTATAAACAAACTTGTGGTTGTGCTTTTCAATGCAATTTATACATAAATGATGGCATAAATAGAATCATTTTAAGGATTTTTAAAGATATTTTTGATGACTACAGCCTTTTCAAAAATAAACGAATGATCAAATTGGGTTTTCAAGATCTAATAACGGACTTCTGCCTTATCTTTAAAAAGTTAAACAACTGTCCTTGTTATATCTTTTTTTTTACCTTCAGTTTTGATGGTCTAACACTCTTTTACAGAAATGGAAAGATGAGCAGGCCATCCCAGCCAACGAGAAAAGAGGAGGAGCTCAATGAATTCGACTGTACTATGTCATGACACATAGTGAAGGAAACAATTCCAATGTGACTCATGAGTCACCCATACATCACAAGTAACCACTTGCAATTTTCTGTGAATGATCCCAATAAATTTATTGGTTCTTCTTGGCAAACTTCAAAGTTGAATTTTGGCTTGTTTATTGGGGCCTTATGAAGAGGGAATAGACATTACTTATACCCACACACACCAGGGAGACAATCCTCAGAAAACAAACCAATTTTATTTGTGAATATTATTATTTCTAATAATATGCACAAATAAAAATGCTATAAGGATGAAAGAATGAAGATTGTTTTAGCAAAATATATTTATATATGAAGATTAAGATGGATGGATGCTTCCAGAATAGATAAAATTCTAGAAAGCTTTTCCAAGTTATAAAGGTCCACATAAGTTAAAGCTGATGAGACTTATAGATAGTATATATGGTATGAAAATTTCTAGGTTCCAAGATAAAAATTTACTAGGACTAATGTGTATATTTAATCACCATTTACCTAGAAATCGTCTGGGTATTAAGACATTAGATAGTAATTAAAAGTACCAGACTGATATGGTTTATCTTCTATGTATTTGATACCCATACTAGAAACCTGTAATAATATAGTCAGAGTGAATAAAAGTGAGAATATTTTCCCCCTTGTTCTCTGTCTTAGTTAAGGTTTTATTGTCGTAAACAGACACCATGACCAAAGCAACTCTTATAAGGACAATGTTGAATTGGGACTGGCTTACAAACTTAGAGCTTCACTCCATTATCATCAAGGCAGGGGCATGGCAGCATCAAGGCAGGCATTGTACAGGAGGAGCTGAGGGTTCTACGTCTTCATTGGGAGGCTTCTAGCAGAATACTGGCTTCCAGACACCTAGGATGAGGGTCTTAAAGTCCACACCCACAGTGACACACCTACACCATCAAGGCCACACCTCCATCTGCCACTAAGGGCTAAGCATATACAAACAATCACATTCTCCAAGGTCAATGAAGTCTCAGGGACTGTGAATAATCTCAAGTGTTGGCAAAAGTGGAATGTCACCTGTTCTCTTGTTCAGTGAAGTCATGGAGACCACACTCAATGAATTTCAAGCATCATCCAGTCTACACAGAGAAGGGTAAACACACAGACAAGATTTCCTCGGTGCTTGTAGGGAAGCCACAGTCAGGCCAAGAAAAGCCTTTCACTTATTCTCACACATCTGGACAACTGACATAAAAAAGGGCTCAAGGAGTCAGAGAGTCCTCTCAAACCTAAGTAATCCTCAAGTACTGGATCCTCAATTTGCCTTTATGGTACAAAAGAATTATTATTATTTTTGCTACTATGGAATCTTTAACAACCAGCAGGATAATCAAGATTAAAATGATCAATGTTTCATTAATACTTCAAGAGACTGCAATTCCTCAGGCATTATACTTAACTACATGAAATGATTGTTTTGGACAACTATTTGTCACTAATAATTCCTTTTTATCTATCTATCTATCTATCTATCTATCTATCTTAGAAATAGGAAGAGATCTTTGGCTTACTTCAACAACATACTGTCTATGCAGAGCTGAGGAAAACAAAACAGAACAAAACAAAACAAAACAACCACAACAATGCCAAGCCTATGTTCTTAAACAATGAGGTCAAATTTAAAATCTGGATTTGAAAGCTATGGAAAACCTTTTCTTTGTGGAGGAATTGTTTTCACTATTAAAATATGTTCTGCACTCTAACCACCCATGTTCTGTGGCTAAAGGAGGATGCCAGATACTCTGTCATCAAACTCAAGGATTTGGGAAATTATTGAGGAGGTTCAAGTGGTGTGTCTGGAATGTTACTTAGATAATACTTTTCTTTTAAATTGTCAATTAAGATTCTGATTTTAACTTAATTACTTTTATAATGCTTTCAGGAGGTTAGTTCTTATGCAGGATTCTAATAGAACAAACAGCTGATTACAGTTTACCTCTAACTACAGGGCTCTGCAATGTGGTCCAGCACATGTGTAAAATTACATTTAACCTTACTGAAGAAAATTTAGGCTAATCATGGTGTTAAAATCTTAATCTTCAACACGAGGTTGTAATAGATGAGACTTACTGGTCTCTTCTATTGTGTATCTCTTTATGTGTGAATTGAAGCTAAGTAATGAAAGATGTCTCAAGCTCTTCCAACAAAACAATGGTCTTACATCTTGTAATTAATAGGAAATCATCATTCTCACTAACAACTATGACAAAGCCAGCCAAAGGTTCTTTCGAAGGGTTTTCTGCTTGTTCTTCCAGTAAGTGAAAAACTGCTTCATTTTCTCTGCTACAGTCTTATTATGAATTCTCAGTAAGAATTAGAATAGTACTAACAATTTGAACTTTTCTATGTTAGAGATGCTATAGCAATCACCTAGCATGTTCCAAGAATACGTGTTACCACCAAATGGCTGTCTTTTGTTCTCTATCTTTGCCATCTGTGAAGTTTTATCCTAGGCCTGGGTTCAACCCATCTAAGCCACTCTGTTTTCCCTTCTGCATTTCCTCATTTGACTGCTAGAATCAATTAAGAGAGATATACATCCCATACCTGTAAAACAGGTTCAAGTGACCTTTAAGAAGTGAAAATGGGCTGTCTAACTCATTCTTCTTCTTACCACTCAGTGCATATTTTTCTAGGACTCACGCTGAAACAGGTGTATCAAGGTTTCCTTGCATTTAATTGATTAATCTCTCCTACCAGCTTTCAGAAAACATTAAAGAAATTTCAGATCATTCTAACATCCTTTAGGGATAACTTTATTCTTTGGATCCTTTGATGGTCCAAAATTAGTGTTGTGCTGAACACAATGACCCACAGCATCTTGAGAGGAGAGGTTTTATTTCTCTTACATGACTATATCACATTCCATCATCAAAGAAGACAAGGAAAGAACCTAAGCAGGGCCAGAAGCTAGAGGCAGAAACTAAAGCAGTGGTCTATGATTATCATGGCCCATTGGCTTGTTT
This sequence comes from Apodemus agrarius, assembly GCA_964023405.1. Lineage (NCBI taxonomy): Eukaryota > Metazoa > Chordata > Mammalia > Rodentia > Muridae > Apodemus > Apodemus agrarius. The sequence continues at coordinate 82,827,165 of OZ030009.1, forward strand.
ACAGGACTTGCTGAACCTGAACCCAGTTATTGAACCCAGTATCACAAGCCCAGATGTGACACTGGTCACAGTAAGCTGAGCCCTCTCATGTGAATTACCAATGAATAAAATGACCTATAGCCTTGGCAATAGGCCAATCTGGTGGGAACATTTTCTCTATTGACATTCCCTCTTTCCAGATGACTTCTTTCTTTGAAGTTGACATAGAATTAGCCAGTATATTTCTGATGATTACTAGGAGAATCTACTAATCTACACTTTTAAATCTTTATTTTCCAATATCAATCTTCACAAAATAAAAGAAGAATATAGTTCTAAGGCTCATTTGGAAGGACAAATGACCATGAAAAGTAAAGCAATACCTAGAAAAATTAATAATGTTGGAGGGATCAGTCTAAATGATTTCAAAATTATAGTAAAAAAAATAGTTACGATATACCAATGTAAAAGCAGATATGTGTATCAGTGGAATTGAAAAATAGACCTAGGCATAAATTCATAATCACAGCCATCATATATATATATATATATATATATATATATATATGTGTGTGTGTGTGTGTGTGTGTGTGTGTGTGTGTGTATGTGTGTATACACACACATATATGTTTCTTTTTCAGCAGTTTGATTTTGACAAAGATGATAAAAATACCCACTGAAGAATAGACTGCATGGTCAAATGATATTGGGGAAATTGAATCTATAGAATGATGAAACTAGATTTCTATATTTTACCTCACACCAAAATAAACTTCAGGTTCATTAAAACTTTAATGTAAATATTGAAATCTTGAAACTGACACATGAAAAATGGAGGAAAGAAATTTGTGTTATAAACTTAGAAACTAATTTCTAAATAATATACTAGTTTCTATGAAAATGAGGTCAACAAATGAAAAATAGAAAACCATAGCATACAAAAGCTTCTATACAGAAAAGGAACATCTAATCAAGTGGCAAGAGAGAGTTTACAGATGGCATAAAATCTTTAGAACCTACATTTGCCAAACTATTAGTATCCAAAATACACAAAATACTCAAGAAATGGATTGAACAACATTCTCAAAGAGAAATTACAAATGTCAAACATAATAATATGTCTAACATATATGAAATAGTATTCAACTTTGTTAGCAATTAGAAAAATTCAAATTAACACTTCAGAAAGGTGACATCTTACCATTGACAGAGTGAGGTAACCCAGTCCCAGAAAGACAAACATGGTATGTACTCACCTATAACTGGATATTAGCTGCAAAGTAAAGGATAATCATGCTGCAACTGACAGACCCAGAAGTGCTAAGTAAAAGGAGAACTCAAGTTGTGGGGCATTCCCACGGAAGGACATTCTCCCTGGGAAAGGAAAATAGAATAGATTTTTGTGGGTGGTCTTGGGGCATGTAGGGACAGAAACAGGAAGCCACAGGACCACGTATGGGGTGGGTGGAGGAAGAGATTACTAGGAGAGACAACTGGAATTGTAGAGCATCTTGGAAATGAGCTAGAATCATAGCATAATGGAAAGTACTAGGAAACTTGTGGGTGACCCTAGCCAGGTCTCCTTGTAATGGGAGATATGGAGCCTGAATATGCTATCTCCTGTAACCAGGAAAGACTTCTGGTAGAGGAACTGGGACATAATCCAGTTACAAAACAAAACAATTTGTCCTGCCTATGAGATGGATAAAGGTGTCATAGAAATTGTGGGAGTGGCCAACTAATGACTGGAATAACTGGTGATCCATTCCACAAGAGAAATCCCATTCCTAATGCTTCGTAGAGAGCCAAGAATCAGAGGCTGAATAGTCCAAAGACCCAGAATAAAAACAAATATCCAGAAAAAAAATGAGTAAAATGAATTCGAAATGAGCCTAGCATAATCATCACTAGCAATATCTCATCCAGCAACTGATGGAAACAGATACAGAGACCCATAGCCAAACATGAGGCAGAGCTGGGGAATCCTGCAGAAAATGGTGTGGAAAAATTGTAGGAACAATCAGGATCAAGGAAATCATGAAATGAACAAACAAGCAAGCAAAAACAAGAAAACAAGCATACAAACAGAATCATCTAACCTGGATTCATAGGAGATCACAGAAGCTGGAAAGTTTGTCTATAGGGGTCTGACCTAGGTCCTCTGCATATATGTTATGGATTTGTACCTTGGTCTTCTTTTGGAACTCCTACCAGTGGAATTGGAGTCTGTGTCTGACTTTTGCCTGCTTTAAGGACTCTTCTTACTGGATTGCTTTGTCTACCCTTAATATGGAGGGAGGCACATAGTGTTATAATTTTAAAAATATAACATCAACATTGTGGACTAAGGGAAACTTTTATATATTACCATTTAGAATGCAAACTAGTTCATCCATTATGGAAATATGGCTTTCCAATATGGGGTCATGTTCCCCAATTGGTTTTTGATCTGTTTGTGAAGAAAGCCATGGGTTAATTGCTGGCAGGGTTTTTGGGACCCTAGAGGGGAAGGGATATGCAAAGAAAGAGAGGAAGAGTTTCACCAGGCTTCTGATGGAGTAAAGCTGACCAGACATATGAGGTCTCAGGCAGAGTGCTGGCTATGGCTGCTCATACAGGCAGGCAGTTCAGGATGTAATTAGCAACTGAAGTTTAGGGCAGGTAAAGGAAGCAGAGATAAGAATATTATAAAGGGCACACTTTTCCATGAGTGAGATAGTATTGCCCAGCAATTGTGTAAAAAGGCACGTAAAAAAGGAACAACTGTGTGTGTGCCTTTTTGTCTGTGGATTTAAGGAAGTTGGGTGGGGGCTGGTAGCATGATCAATTCCCAGAGCCTAGGAGGGTAGTGAAAAGCTACATGCAACATCATACTAGCCAAAATAAGCCAATTACAGGAAGACAAATATTGTTCCTATACTTTCCTTTGATTTTTATATACATACATAAAATCATGCATATACATAACTTGAAAATAGCATGGGAGCTGTCTAAAGGAGAAACTGTAAGGGAGAGGGTGAGGAAAGGAGGTATGAGTGGGAATATACTCAATACAACACACACACACACACAAACACACACACACACACACACACACACACACACACACAAGTGAAAATCATTAAGAAGTATTTGCATTGGGGGATAAAGCTGCTCCCAGAAGCCATAATATTATTAAATTATTCAATGAAAATCATGGTTTTCTGCATGTGCTACCTCCCTATGAGTCACTGGCAAAGAAGCTTCTGAGGTCCTTCAAACAATACAATGAATAGCAACTACTATTAGATGCCAACCAGCACTAGATTATAAGACCCAATTGTGGAAGACATCACATGCTTTTGTTTTTTGACATAGAAAAATCAATATGGAACCAAATAGGAAGTTTTCTCCAAATTGTTAGGACTGAACAATGCCAAAAGGTGCTATTAAATCAGATGGGGGAGAATTGTGACTAACATGACTTTACATATTATACTATTGACCTGTCAGGCAAATAGCTCCCACTGATACAATAGTGACCTGACTGTTAATGGATAACTAAATGCTTTCTGATTAGATTTGAGGCCTTTTCCACAGGAGGTAATTGATATTTTGTTCCGTAAACCTGGTCAAAAGCCTACAGGCAGGGAGTTCAAAGGTTTCATTATTGTGCTTTTACATAATATCCTTGTCAAATTAAAAGTATGTATGTTTGTGTCCAGAGATTATTGCTGCTGTCAGATTTGGTAAAAACAAACAAACTGTTGTTACATTGTTGTTGCTTCTTCTGCACTGTACAGTAATTAGTACAAATGCACATAGTGTTAAAAATAAATGACTATTGAATTCTCAGCCTTAAATGGAAATCTGTACTATCCCTCCAAGATTCATTGAACACCATTGAAATGGTGATAGAAAGAAACAAGAGGTTAGGAAGAAGTAAGGTCTTAAGTAACCGTCTTCATTTTATAACATAGTTTTTTTTTTTTTAACTCTCAGCAGCTCTGAGTGCATGCATGAAACCTGTCCACGACTAGACTAATCAGCATTCCATTTCTGATGAAGAGGGAAGGGTTCATAAGGTCATTCCATCTTCTAAGGATTTATAGGCACCTAATGAATACTAGGGGAATTGATCCCTTGAGGCTTTGTAGGTAGTTTTCATTTGCAGGGAAAGAGTTGCTGTAATTAAAAAACTAACTTGTTAAAAATATGAAAATTAATATAATATGTTCAGGGAATGATTAAATATATTCCTACCTTATGATTTTTAAACTATCATCTTGAGGCAACATTATCTTAATTCTACATATGTGAAATTTGTTAGTCTTCTAAAAAGCAACAAGCATTTGACATTATATCTGTGTAAATTCCTATTTTATAACTCAAGAACCACTTTAACTGACAACATTTTTATTACTTCTCTCATCCTCCATTTTTCCCACAAAATAGGAATATCCACCCCTACTTTTTTATGTTTTGGAGCAGATTAAGAGAAGAATGGATTAAAGTACATGTTACAGCACCTAGCATCATAGGAATATTAGCCATAAATAATAGTAGAAATAAAAATTTCTCCAGAAGACAAAAGGAGGCCTTAAATGAGACATTTTAAAGCAAAAAGTTGAACACATTGTTTGTAGTAAAAAACCTCTATTTGTCATAATTTTCTGAACAATAAAGTATAAATACTTATATAGCATTGCATTTTATTTGGTATTATAGATAATGTCAAGCTGATTTAAACCATATACAAATGGCTACGCATAGATTTTGTGTGACTACAATTCCATGTTATATTTTTTAAAAAGTTGAGCATAAAATTTATCTAGAGTTGATAGTCGCCTTAGAACCAGGTCTTTGTGGAATCAAAGGAATGACTAGATTACAGTGAATTCTGAAAAATTTATTTCCCTGGGCTTAGAGTTCCATCTATGAAATCCCAGGCTAATGTCCTTTGGCAACTACAATGGATAGAAACAGATAAGATGCAGGGCACCATAGACAGCTAACAGATAACGCCAGGTACGCTGACATAATCCGAGGCTAACATCGCTTGGGTCCTAACCTGCCAGGCAGATGGACTAGTGCTTACAGAGAGGCCGCCATCTTGCCTCGGGGCACCACAGATAGTTAACCTCGGACTATGTCAACGAGGTATGTTGACATAGTCCGAGGCTAACATTGCTCTGGTCGTAATCTGTCAGGCTTTTGCCTGTACTCAGGGCCTGAGCAGCTCGGTGGGCCATCTGTATACCAACCCGGTCATGTACCAACCCAGTCAGAGGGTCATCTGCCCTACAGAGTGATCAGCACTTGGATAAGGTCCCTGTAGCATCTGCCATCTGCACTCCCTGAAGGAGAAGACAGGCAGCACCAGGCTCACAGAGACAACCTGAGTATAGCATTGCTTGGGGCAGGACACATTAGGGCTCCAAGAGGAGGGTAGCATATCAGCAATCTGAGCCAGGGAGAACCCAGACATCCAAAGGTGCAGAATTAGCCTCATAGGCTCACAAGAGGCCCAAACACCAGGCAGTGACAACAAGACCAACTAACACCAGAGATAGCCAGATGGCAAAAGACAAACATAGGAATGATACTGACAGAAATCAAGGCAACATGGCATCATCTGAACCCAATTCTCCGACAACAGGAAGTCCTGGATACCCCAACACACCAGAATAACAAGACTTGGATTTAAAATCTCTGGTCATGATGCTGTTAGAGGAACACAAGAAGGACATAAATAAATCTCTTAAAATACAGGAGAAAGTGGATCAAAAGGTAGAAGCACTTACAAGGGAAACACAAAAATCATTTAAAGAAATTCAGGAGAATATGGGTCAAAAGGTAGAAGCCAATAGGGAGGAAATGCAAAAATCACTTAAAAAAATACAGGAGAACTTGGGTTAACAGGCAGAAGTCATGAAAGAGGAAACACAAAAATCTCTCAAAGAGTTACATGAAAACACAAACAAGCAAGTGAAGGAACTGAGCAAAACCAACCAGGATCTAAAATCAGAAGTAGAAACAACTAAGAAATCACAAAGGGATATAACTTTGGAGATAGAAAACCTTGGAAAGAAATCAGGGGCCATAGATGCAAATATCAACAGCAGAATACAAGATATAGAAGAACGAATCTCAGATGCTGAAGATACCATAGGCGCCACAAACTCAACAGTCAAAGAAAATGCAAAATGCAAAATGCTTGTAACCTGAAACATCCAGGAAATCCAGGACACAATGAGAAGACCAAACCTAAGGATTATAGGTATAGAAGAGAATGAAGATTTACAACTTAAAGGGCCACCAAATATCTTCAACAAAATTATGGAAGAAAACTTCCCTAACCTAAAGAGAGAGATGCCCATGAATATAAAAGAAGCCTACAGAACTCCAAACAGAATGGGCCAGAACAGAAATACCTCCTGTCACATAATAATCAAAACCCAAAATGTACTAAACAAAAAGAATATTAAAGGCAGTAAGAGAAAAGGCCAAGTAACATATAAAGGAAGACCTATCAGAATTACCCCAGACTTCTCACCTGAGAACATGAAAGCTAGAAGATCCTGGGCAGACCTTATGGAGACTCTAAGAGAACACAAATGCCAGGGAAAACTACTATATCCAGCAAAACTCCCAATCACCATAGAGGGAGAAACCAAGATATTCCAAGACAAAACCAAATTTGCACGCTATGTTTCCACAAAACCATCCCTACAAAGGATAATAGGGGGAAAATACCAACACAAGGAGGGAAACTACACCCTGGAAAAAGCAAGATAGCAACCTTATTTCATCAAACCCAAAAGAAGATAACCACTCAAATATAAAAAAATAACATAAAAATGACAGGAAGCAATAATCACTATTCCTTAATATCTCTTAACATCAATGGTCTCAATTCCCCAATAAAAAGACATAAACTAACAGACTGGATATGTAAACAGAACCCTACATTTTGCTGCATACAGGAAACACACCTCAGTGACAAAGACAAACACTACCTTAGAGTAAAAGGCTGGAAGACAATTTTACAAGCAACTAGTTGTAGGAAACAAGCTAGAATAGCCACTCTAATCTCAGATAAAATTGACTTTTAACCTAAAGTCATCAAAAGAGACATGGAAGGACACTTCTTGCTGGTCAAAGGAAAAATCCACCAAGAAGAACTCTCAATTCTGGACATCTATGCTCCAAATACAAGGGCATCCTCATTCATAAAAGAAACTTTACTAAAGCTTAAAGCACACATTGCACCTAAAACAATAATTGTGGGTGACTTCAACACTCCACTCTCCTCAATGGACCGATCAGGAAAACAGAAACTGAACAGGGACACAGTGAAACTAATTGAAGCTTTAGACCAATTGGATTTAGTGTATATATATATATATATATATATATATATATATATATATATATATAAAACATTTCATCCTAAAGCAAAAGAATATACCTTTTTCTTAGCACCTCATGGTAGCTTCTCCAAACTCCGCCATATAATTGGTCACAAGACAGACCTCAACAAATATAAGAAGATCGAACTAATCCCATGCATCCTATCAGATCACTATGGAGTAAAAGTGGTCTTCAATAGCAACAAAAACAACAGAAAGCCCACATACACATGGAAACAGAACAATTCTCTACTCAATGATACCTTGGTCAAGGAAGAAATAAAGAAATCAACGATTTTTAGAATTCAATGAAAATGAAGGTACCACTTACCCAAATCTATGGGACACAATGAAAGCAGTGCTAAGAGGAAAAATCATAGCCCTGAGTGCCTCCAAAAAGTAACTGGATAGAGCATACACTAGCAGCTTAATGGCACAAATGAAAGCCCTGGAACAAGAAGATGCTAATTCATCCAGAAGGATTAGAAGATAAGAAATCATCAAACTCAGGGCTGAAATCAATGAGGTGGAAACAAAGAGAACCATACAAACAATTAACAAAACCAGGAAGTGGTTCTTTGAGAAAATCAACAAGATAGATAAACCCTTAGCCAGACTAACCAAAGGACACAAAGACAGTATCCAAATTAACAAAATTAGAAATGAAAAGGGAGATATAACAACAGAAACTGAGGAAATTCAAAAGATCATCTGATCTTAATACAAAAGCCTATATTCAACACAATTGGTCGAAATGGACAATTTCTTAGACAGATACCAAAGACCAAAATTAAATCAGGATCAAACACATCATCTAAACAGTCCCATAACCCCTAAAGAAATAGAAGAGATCATAGACAGTCTTCCAACCAAAAAAACCCAGGACCACATGGTTTTAGTGCAGGATTCTATCTGACCTTCAAAGAAGACCTAACACCAATACTCTTCAAAGTATTCCACAAAATAGAAACAGAAGGAACATTACCCAACTAGTTCTATGAAACAATTATGCTGATACCAAAACCACACAAAGATCTAACAAAGAAAGAGTACTTCAGGCCAATTTCCCTTATGAATATTGATGCAAAACTACTAAATAAAATTCTTGCCAACCAAATCCAAGAACACATCAAAACGATCATCCACCTTGATCAAGTAGGCTTCATTCCAGGGATGCAGGGATGGTTCAATATATGGAAATCCATCAATGCAATTCACTACATAAACAAACTCAAAGAAAAAAACCCACACGATCATTTCATTAGATGCTGAAAAAGCATTTGACAAAATTCAGCATCCTTTCATGCTAAAAGTCTTGGAAAGAACAGGAATTCAAGGCCCATACCTAAACATAGTAAAAGCAATATACAGTAAAGCAGTAGCTAACATCAAACTAAATGGAGAGAAACTGGAAACAATCCACTAAAATCAGGAACTAGACAAGGCTGCCCTCTCTCTTCATATATTTTCAATATAGTACTTGAAGTTCTAGTGAGAGCAATTAGACAACATAAGGAAGTCAAAGGGATACAAATTGGAAAGGAAGAAGTCAAGCTATCACTATTTGCAGATGATAAGATAGTATACTTAAGTGACCCAAAAAACTCCACCAGAGAACTCCAACAGCTGATAAAAAACTTCAGCAAAGTGGCTGGTTATAAGATAAACTCAAGGAAATCAGTAGCCTTCCTATACTCAAAGTATAAGCAGTCTGAGAAAGAAGCTAGGGAATAACACCCTTCACAATAGCCACAAACAATATAAAGTATCTTGGTGTGACTCTAACCAAACAAGTGAAAGGTCTGTATGACGGGAATTTCAAGTCTTTGAAGAAAGAAATTGAAGAAGACCTCAGAAGATGGAAAAATATTTCATGCTCCTGGATTGGCAGGATTAATATAGTAAAAATGGACATCTTGCCAAAAGTTATCTACAGTTTCAATGCAATCCTCATCAAAATTTCAAATCAATTATTCATAGATTTAGAAAGAACAATTGTCAAATTCATCTGGAATAAAAAAAAGCCCAGGATATCTAAAACTATTCTCAACAATAAAAGGACTTCTGGGGGAATCAATATCCCCGATCTCAAGCAGTACTACAGATCAATAGTGTTAAAAACTGCATGGTATTGGTACCGTAACAGGCAAGTGGATCAATGGAATAGAATTGAAGACCTGGAAATGAACCCACAGAATTATGGTCACTTGATCTTTGATAAAGGAGCTACAACCATCCAGTGGAAAAAAGATAGCCTCTTCAACAAATGGTGCTGGTTCAACTGGAGGTCAACATGCAGAAGAATGTGAATTGATCCATTCTTATCTCCTTTTACTAAGATCAACTCCAAGTGGATCAAGGACCTCCACCTAAAACACACTGAAACTAATAGAAAAGAAACTGGGGAAGACCCTAGAGGATATGGGCACAGGGGGAAAGTTCCTGAACAGAACACCAATAGCTTATGCTCTAAGATCAAGAATTGACAAATGGAACCCCATAAAATTACAAAGTTTTTGTAAAGTGAAGGACACCATCAGAAAGACAAAACAGCAACCAACTAATTGGGAAAAGATCTTTACCAACCCCACATCTGACATCGGGCTATTATCCAATATATACAAAGAATTCAAGAAGTTAGACCCCAGAGAACCAAATAACCCTATTAAAAATGGGGTACAGAGCTAAACAAAGAATTTTCACCTGAAGAAATTTGGATGGCTGAGAAGCACCTTAAGAGATGTTCAATATCACTAGTCATCAGGGAAATGCAAATCAAAATAACCCAGAGATTCCATCTCATACCTGCCAGGATGGCTAAGATTAAAAACTTAAGAGACAGCAGATGCTGGCCACAACGTGGAGAAAGAGGAACATTTCTCCACTTTTGGTGGTATTGCAAGATGGTACAACCACTCTGGCAATCAGTCTCGTGGTTCCTCAGAAAATTGGGCATAACACTTCCAGAGGACCCTGTCTACCACTCCTGGGCATATACCCAGAGGATTCCCCTGCATGCAACAAAGACACATGCTCCACTATGTTCATAGCAGCCTTTTTTTTATGATAGGCAGAAACTGGAAAGAACCCAGATGTCCCTCAAAGGAGGAATGGATACAGAAAATGTGATATATTTATATAATGGAATACTACTCAGCAATTAAAAACAATGAATTCACGAAATTTGTAGGCAAATGGTTAGAACTGGAAAATATCATCCTAAGTGAGGTAATCCAATCACAAAAGAATACATATGGCATGTAATCACTGATGAGTGGAAATTAATTATCCCAGAAGCTCTGAATACTCAAGACACAATTAACAAATCATATGATGCCCAAGAAGAAGGAAGGAGAGGGCCCTCGTCCTGAAAAGTCTTCATCCAGTATTGTAGGGGAGTACTAGAACAAAGAAATGGGGTGGAGAATGGGTGAATGGGGATTGGATGGAGGGAAGAGGACTTATGGAACATTTGGTGAGGGGGGAACTGAGAAAGGGGAAAGTGCTTGGAATGTAAACAAAGAATATAGAAAATAAAAAAAAAAGAACATGAATTAAAAAAAGAAACAGATAAGATGTCCCTCAATGGAGGAATGAATACAGAATATGTAGTATATTTACACTATTGAATATTACTCAGCTATTTAAAACAATGGATTCATAAAATTCTTAGGCAAATGGGTGGAACTAGAGAATGTCATCCTAAGTGAGGTAACCCAATCACAAAAGTACACTCATGGTATGCATATACTGATAAGTGGATATTAGCCCAGAAACTCAGACTACGCAAGGTAAAATTCACATATCAAATGATGCCCATGAAGAAGGAAGGAGACATCCCTGGTCTTTGCAAGGCTCTATGCAGCAGTGTAGGGGAATATCAGGACAGTGAATCAGGAGGGGGTTGATTGGGGAACAGGGGGAGGGAAGAGGGCTTATTGGACTTTCAAGGAGGTAAATCATTTGAAATGTAAATAAAGAATATATCTAATAAGAAAAAAAAAGAAACAGATAAGTCCATTCTATTATCTGCTGCCACCAGAAAGACCATAAATGAGAACAGGCTGATGCTGTGCACAATTCCATGAGGATACATTGTATTGCACATGTATCCCTTGAACTGAGAATTGTGGATGTGCTTTTTAGGATTCTCCCTATTTACAACCTGTTTATAGTAATTAGCCAGGCTATAAGCAAGGGCTCCCAAATAGATGATGGTAGAGAAGAAGTAAGAGAAGGGGCAGAGGTCTATAGAGTTGAAACTTAATAGGTGTAGGGTATAGGAAAGTCAGCATCTGAGTGTGTAGACCTGGCATATTTTATAAATCAAGAGACATTTTCATGTAGCATAAGAAGGTCTAGGCCTTCTCTCAATACTTGGTTCTTACACACTAAAGCTTGGTCTTTATACAGATTTAGATGAATGATGAATGAAGAGGCTATTTGTCTTGCTTGATCAATGTTTTAAGCTATCTTTGAAAACTACTTTTAGTTTTTAATAATTTATTGGACATTTTGGAAATCCCATCATGACCAATCATTTTCCTCTTGTGAATGGAATGATAGCTTATAATTATAGCTTACCACAAGCCACCCTCTAATGTGGTGTTTGTTCAAGCAGGAATTCTGTGGTCTGACTTTGCCCACATCCGCAAACCCTAAAACCCTGAAAGCACATCTTGGAGCCCAGGCTATGCCAAACTTCCCCTTACTTTTATAAACCACATGTTCCTCCCTTCACTGTTCATTGCTCCACCCTCGCTTCTATCTAATATGATTCTTTCATTTAGATGTATGTCATGAGGCAAAACCCCTGACTTAAAGGTCTCTCAAGACTATTCATGTTCAACATAATTTCCACAGTGAACCCTCTCCTGGAATTTAAGTGCTAAGCTGTGTCTAAGCCCACGATTGATATACATAGCAAGTCTAGGCTCTTTTCCATGCACTATATCCTGTGGCCTGAACAGGCAGTCATGTCACTTTCAGTGAAACTGAGACTATCAGGAAGGTGTTCTCTCCTATCAAGGATTGGAGATAGGCTCACAATTCTATGTTGACAACAAGACTTGCACATCAGCCAAACGTCTGACCTTAAAGAAGAGCTCAAGTACAAGCCGATGGTTATTTACAGCCTTCTAGCATTCCCAAGACAGCCTGGCAGGGCTTCTGGGCAAAGCCACAGATGTTCTCACTTATTTCTGATTCTTTACAACCAACAGATGAGTCACATAGCTACAGCCAAGATGACCTGCTCATATTTCCCCAGGACACAAGTTAATCAGGACAGTGACAGCAGAGTAGGCCAAGAGAGGGAAAGCACGCTTGTCCAGCTGCCAGAGGGAATATGATCAGAGCCATAATAAGTTAACATAGTTAGTGGGTGAATCAGCTCCCCCTCAGATGACAGATAAAAACAGCTGGCTCATAGACACAACAACTTTATATTTTTAACTGGCTAAGATGGTCAGTGTGTGTGTGTGTGTGTGTGTGTGTGTGTGTGTGTGTGTGTGTGCTTGGCTAATGTTCAGCTAGAAAAATTATCAACTCAACCAGTTAGTTTGGCTATGAACATGGAAACATGGATTCAGGTGAGGAGAAATAAATGTAGTTGACAAATATGATCCTAGTACAAAATGTCAAAAATCAAATTTTCAAAGAAAACTTTTCTTCCCTTTGTGCTAAGTAACTACTATGAGTCCTTCTTCAAATATTGCCCATTATAAAAGTACTTATTTCCCTAACTTATGCCTGTGTTACTTAGAATTTAAAATTTGAAATTAGTCTTAATTAAAAAAATAATTAAGATTATAAGCATCATACTTTCCAAAGAATACATTCTAGGCAATAGCAACTTTCATTTAGGGAATTATCAAGTGCTCTTTTATTATTCTATGTAGGAAACATGGGGATGTTTTAGTTGTTTAGGAAAATTTTCTATTTAAACATTTACTTAGAAACCTTGCTAACTAAACTAGAAAAGCAAGAAAGCAAAATTATGCCCCACATAACAGAAGCAGTTGCATTCTCTAACCCCTAGTAATTTAACCAGTCATTTCTTTAAACAAATATAAAGTGGGAAGTTGGGGAAGGAACCTTGGCAACACTAATCTCATTTCTTCACACTGGCATACTAAAGCATCACTCATCACATATATCTGATGAAAAGCATTTGCTCACTGTGTCATGAAAAGGAAACCTTTAATATAGTACAGGGATTTAATATTAAATTATGTTTGAACGACCCTTTCAGTAATTGAGAAAGTGATTTCTTGCAGATGCTCTTTTGCTTAGAAGATTACTTTAAGTAAACATCTCTATTATAAAGAAAGATCAGCAGTGTCAGAAAATTCAACATTCTTGTACATGCAGAAACCAATGTAAGAACAGAGAATGCATACTTTGTACAGTGGTATAGGACATAGAGATGAGCATTACAATGTTCAAATAAAGAAAGGAAAAGTCTACATTCAACACAAATGATAAGATGGGAGGGGTAATAAGGAAGGAGAGAAAGGCAGAGACAGAGAAACAGGGAGAGGCACACACAGATACACACATACACACACACACACACACACACACACACACAGAGAGAGAGAGAGAGAGAGAGAGAGAGAGAGAGAGAGAGAGAGAGAGAGAATGATGATTGTTTCTTAATATTTTGGTGTGAATTTCATGCTTTTATGTAGATTATCCATTTCTCAGACCAGATTAGATTACATGGATGAAATCTTTTGAGGATATTCATTTGATCCTCTTGTTAAGCCCAAGTGAAGGAGCTAGCTAGAGACTTCATGTGGACAGAAAGTTTACTTGGTGTTACACTACATAGTTGTGGACATAGATAAAAAAGTATAATGCCTGTTATTTTTGAGAATTAGTGAACAGAACAGAAACAATTAGAATTTCTGAAATTATAACATCTGCTTCATCTACTGTCTGAAAACAATTCATTTTATTTCCAGAGCTGGAGACAACTCAAGTGGTTTAATATTGATGGTTAAATAATTGAATATGAATGGTTTCTTAAATCTTTACAAAAGAATTATCTAGAATCTTCTCATCTAGCTTTCAAGGAAGTATTAACCACAATTCTTATAGGAACACTGCGGCACTTATTGGGAGGGGAACGGTTCTTAAATAGAAACTGGTTCTTTAAACATTTCTGACAAATGCTGTGTCACTATAACCACTCTCTTAATGAAAGCTAAGGCCATCACATTTAAAATATTTAATGAATCTTGTGCATTGTACTGGCTAGTTTTGTGTGTCAACTTGACACAGGCTGGAGTTATCTTTGGAAAAGGAGCTTCCGTTGGGGAATTACCTCTATGAGATTCAGCTGTGGGGCATTTTCTTCATTAGTGATCAAGCAGGGAAGGCCCCTTGTGGGTGGTACCATCCTTGGACTGGTATTCTTGGGTTCTATAAGAGAGCAGGCTGAGCAAGCCAGGGGAAGCAAGCCGGTAAGTAACATCCCTCCATGGCCTCTGCACCAGCTCCTGCTTCCTGACCTGCTTGAGTTCCAGTCCTGATTTCCTTTGGTGATCAGCAGCAATGTGTAAGTGTAAGCTGAAAAAATCCTTTCCTCCCCAACTTGCTTCTTGGTCATGATGTTTGTGCAGGATACAAACCCTGACTAAGATAGTCATTGTGTTGGGGCTATATCAGCCACTCCATTTACCACACTACACAAGGACATTGTGAACTCCTGCAACACAGAACCCCAGGTAGAGTTCTCCTGGCCAACTTTGCCCAACCATCAACCAATCTCTCCATCAACAGTTTATCCTATAGACAATGTGGCATCTCTTTTTCTGGAGACAACTAAACACTCCACCACAAAGATGCTCCAGGACTATGTGTCATTGTCCGAGTAAGGGTATTCATTAATGTGAGGAAATACCTTGACCAAAGCAACTTTTCAAAAAAAGTGTTTATTTGGCTTCTACTTCTACACTTGATCTTAGCCAAAAGGCTGAGAAGCGATGGCTTATACTTTTATATCTCTGTTTATCATCGAAGGAAATCAAGACAGAAATTGAAACAGCAGAAAACTGGAATTAGAAGCTTATGTCAAGTCATTGAAGGAGTGTTAGTTACTGGCTTGCTTTTGAAAGATTAATCAGCATGGTTTCTTATAAAACAAGACCACCAGCCAAAGTATAGCATCACTTACAATGAGTTGGGCCCTCTTTCATAAATCAGTAATTAGGATAATGCTCTACAGTCTTTTCTATGAACTCATATTGCAGAGGCATTTTCTCAATTGCAGTTCCCTTCTCCCAGATGACTATACTGTATGTGAATTTGATAGTAATAGTAACCAGAATAGCCATCCTGCATCCCATGTCCCAGATAAGGGCTCTTACTCTAACTTCCAACCCACCAAGCTTCACCCACCCAAGTGTAGTACGGCATCCTGAGCCTCATTGATATGGATCTCTACCCTGTGACTTGTGGTCCTGCCCCACAAGGATTACCTGCAGAAATCAGTCAACCCTCCAAAGATTACTAAAAACTATCAGAAAGAATCTTCTTCTCCACCCCCCAAATATTCTTTATTTACATTTCAAATGATTTCCCCTTTCCTGAGTACCCCCTACCAGAAAGTCCCATAAGCCCTCTTCCCTCCCCCGTTCCCCAATCAACCCCTTCCTGCTTCCCTGTTTTGGTATTCCCCTACACTGTTGCACTGAGCCTTTCCAGGATCAGGGACCTCTTCTTCCTTCTTCTTGGGCATCATTTGATATGTGAATTGTTTCTTGGGTATTCTGAGCTTCTGGGCTAAGATCTGCTAATCAGTGAGTGCATACCATGTGTGGTTTTTTGTGATTGGGTCAACTCACTCAGGATGACATTCTCCAGTTCAACCCATTTGCCTAAGACTTTCATGGATTCATTGTTTGCAATTGCTGAGTAGTATTCCATTGTGTAAACATACCACATTTTCTGTATCCATTCCTCCATTGAGGGACATCTGGGTTCTTTCCAGCTTCCGGCTATTATAAATAAGGCTGCTATGAACATAGTGGAGCATGTGTCCTTATTGCATGCGGGGAATCATCTGGGTATATGCCCAGGAGTGGTATAACAGGGTCCTCCAGAAGTGTCATGCCAGTTTTCCGAGGAAAAACCAAATTGATTTCCAGAGTGGATGTACCAGCTTGCAATCCCACCATCAGTGGATTAATGTTCCTCATTCTCCACATCCTCGCCGTCACCTGTTTTCTCCTGTCTTAATCCTGCCAATCCACGAGCATGGAAGATTTTTTCATCTTCTGAGGTCTTCTTGGATTTCTTCCTTCAAAGACTTGAAGTTCCTGTCATACAGATCTTTTACTTGTTTGGTTAGATTCACAACAAGATACTTTATATTGTTTGTGGCTATTGTGAAGGGTGCCATTTCCCTAATTTCTTTCTTAGCCAGTTCATCCTTTGAGTATAGGAAGGCTACTGATTTGCTTGAGTTAATTTTACATCTAGCCACTTTGATGAAGTTATTTATCAGCTGTAGTTTTCTGGTGGAGTTTTTTGGGTCACTTAAGTATACTAACATATCAAATAGTGGTAGTTTGACTTCTTCCTTTCCAATTTCTTTCTCTTTGACCTCTTTTTTGTTGTCTAATTGCTCTAGCTATAACTTCAAGTACTATATTGAATAAATATGGATATAAAGGGCAGCCTTGTCTGGTCTTGATTTTAGTGGGATTGCTTCATGTTTTTCTCCATTTAGTTTGATGTTGGCTACTAGTTTGCTGTCTATTGCTAGAAAAAATCTTCTAAGTTTTGTTTGCTACTCAATTTAGAATTTGCTTCTATCATGGATGAACTGAGGCTATCTCTGATATCCTATTTGCATATCAACACAGGGTTGCTCCAAGAATGACACCAAGCATGCATTAGCTGTTATATAACCTGACAAGTTATAAAAAATTGTCAAGAGCAAAAAATAAAACATAATAATAATAAAAATACAGACAGGAACTCAGAAAATGTGACACTAGATATCAAGATCAAAAATAGAACCAATAACTGAACTCCAAATTCCTAGGTCTCATCACCAAAACACAAACAACATGAAGAACCTAGACATTATATTACCAGAAATTAGCACTGTTATTGTACTATTCTTTAAGAGAAGCAATGTATCATAAGATAATGACTTCAAAATAGCAATTATAAGTATATTCAAGGAACTAAATATTTCTTGAATATGTAAATATTCTTTGGTGAATATGAGTAGAAGGATAAATGAAGTCCATGGAAAGCTAAATAGTTGAATATAATAATAAAAATAATTCAAGCTATGAAATTAGAAATTAGGAAAGCAATGAAGTCTCTGAAGAAAAACCAAATTTACGTAAAACTGAAAATGTAAAGCTCATGAAGAATTACAATAACCAATAAAAATAACTTAAAAAACAAGCAAAAAACCTCTTAATGAAAAGTTTCACCAATAAATTAAATTGGAAGTTATATTATGGGTTTAGAAGATAAAGTAGAGTAGAAGCATCACTCAAAGAAAATGTCAAATATAAAAAAGCCAGATACAGAACATGTCGGGACTCTGGGAAGGTGTAAAAACGACCAACCAATGAATCATGTGTGTGTGTGTGTGTAGGTCAAAAGCATAAAAGTACAGAAAATATTTTCAACAAAGACATAGGGAAAATATCACAAACTTAAGAAAAGAGATGCCTTTCAACAGAATATCAAATAGAAAGGACAAGATAAGAACATCCCCCTTTCACAGAATACTCAAAATATTAAGTGCACATAACAAGGTAAATGCATGAAAACTTCAAAAGAGAAAGTCAAAATCACATACAAAAGTAGACCCTTCAAAATAACTTGACTTCTCAAGGGGAAATTTGAAATCTAAAAAGTGGACTGATGTCCCACAAGTTTTTAAGTGCAAAGATGCCAGCCCAGACTGTATTCAGAAAAAATTATCAGTCATAATCATATGAGAAAGAAAAACCTTTCCATTATAAAAACAGATATAAATAATTTATGTTGATTAATTGTTAATTATGTTATTAATTAGTCAATTATTATTATAGAATGGCAATTATGTTATTAACTTATTTGATTAGGTCATCTCTACAGAAAATACTATAAGGAAAATTTTTTCTAAAGAGAATATTAAATACACAGAAGATGCCACAAGAAATAATATTAGTACTGTTAATCAAAGAAGTTTAAGAAAATGGCACCTGCAAATATACATACATAGCAGGAATTAATAAACTAATAATTAATAATAACTTTAAAGTGTACTGATCTTTATTCACCAATAAAAAGACAAAGACTAATAGATTGGATTAAAAAATAGAATTCATTCCTTGGCTATCTTCAAGAAACCTATTTACCATAAAAATATATGTACAAGTAACATTATACAAATTGACCAAGGTGTGAGTATGTGCGTGTGTGTGTGTGTGTGTGTGTGTGTGTGTATGTGCGCGCGCACGCACGCCCCCACATGCATGCACACACATGCACACAATACCAGTTAATGAAATAAGAAGAATAAGAGGACCAGTTAATGAATTTGTGAGAGAACAGGAGAGTTATGTGAGAGGTTTGGAGGGATGTAAATTAAGCAGGAAATGTGTTTATAATCTCAATGTAAAAAAAATACATTTAGAGAACTGTTTAAATATATGTATAACAATTAATGAAATAGAAGAAGAAATTAAAAAATTTCCAAACTCAGAAAAAATCTTGCTTAGATTATAAGGATATAATGCAGAATTATATCAGACTTTTGAATGAAAACTAGTACTGATAATTCTCATATTATTCTTAAAATTACAAAGTGAACGAACACTTTCAAATTCATGTTATGAAGTGGTATTACTATGATGACAAAACCAATAATACAGCAACAACAACAGAAAATTGTAGGGAAATTTCTGATGAGCAGACACAAAAGTTCTCTATAAAATATTTGTAAATTAAATTAAAGCACACATAAAAAGCTATTCATTATAATAAAGCAAACTTCATCCTATAGATGCCGGTATAATTCAGTGTTTATAAATTCAAAAATTTAATAATCTATGACATAGGCAGAAATCACATAATCATCTCATTAGATGAAGAAAAGATTTTGTCAAAATCTAACATACTTTCACAACAAAAGTTCTAGAAATCTAGGAATAGAGGTGATATATTTGAACATAATAAAGGCAATGGACAATCTGTTCACAGACCATATGATGAAGAATGGAGAGAAAACCTTAACTAATTTACAATAAATCAGGAACAACTTGAGGATGACCACTCTTTTCATTACTGGTCAATATAGTGTTTGAAGTCTTAGCTAGAGTGGTAAGATTAGTGAATATAAATACAAAAGAAAAAAGTGTTAAAGTATCATTTAACAAGATATGTCACCTGGGGTGCTTGGTATGATGACTATTCTTTATTGTCACTTTGACTACATCTGGGATTAACTAAAACTCAAGTGGGGTTCATTTGTGAAGAATTTTTTCTTAATTAAATTATTTGAAGTGGGAAGAGGCAATTTTAATTCAATCTTTTGAGGTGGGACAATCCACCTTTAAACTGGGCCATACCTTCTATTTTCAGCCTATATGAAGGATATAGAGGCAGAAAATTCACTGCTCTTCTTGCCTGTTTGCTCTTGTTCTCTCTGGTAAGGCAATTCCTGTAGTAGACTTTTGTTCTTTGTGATTCTGGCATATGTTGAAGATCAGTTGATACATCCAGTCTCATGGACTGGACAGCTAATACATTCTGAGACTTTCAACTAGTAGACAGGCATTGTTGGAATAGCTGGACTAAAGCCTATAGTAATCTATAGAATTTAGATGAAATCCTCTATCATCTATCATTCCCTCTCTCTCTCTCTCTCTCTCTCTCTCTCTCTCTCTCTCTCTCTCTTTCTCTCTCTCTCTCTGCATCTCAAACTATCTGTCATCTATCTATCCATTAATCGACCTATCAATTTCTGTATATATGTATCTATCATTTATTTATCTTACGTATGATAGATTTCTCTATAGCTATACATTTATATGTTTATTCTACAAATTTTGCTTATGTAAAGAATCCTAATAAATATACATGGGTATTTCAATACTTGGCTCCCAGTTGCCAATACTGTTTGGGGAAGTATAAACCATACAGCCTTGCTGCAAGAAGTATGCTCCTGGATGTGAGCTTTGAAAGTTTCAGCTCTACTTACACTTTACTTTCTGCTTCATGTTTGTGGTTTATAATGTCATCTTTCAGGTTCCTTCTGTAGCCACCATTCCTACTTGCTACCATTCCTCCCTATTGTGATGGATTCTTATTCCTTTGGAACTATCAGCTCAAACATATTCCTTGTATATGTTGCCTTATGCATACTAATTTATCATAGTAAGAGAAAAGCAAATACTACATGTAATTTTCACATGTCATGATATTTTACAAAGGACTCTCAAATTCTTATATCAGAAAAACACATTCAACAAAGTAGCAGGACAAAACATTATCATAAAAAATAAGTACCATCTGATGATATACAAATAAAAACCATACCAGAAAAGATAAAGGAAAAACAATCTTATTCAGAATGTCCTTGAAAATATCTTGGAATAAATCTAACTAAAGAAGTAAAAGAATAATGTAATAAAAATTTTAAGACACTGTAGAAAATAAGCAACATCATTTTTTGAGTGAAGAAGCAGTCTATCGAATGGCAAAAAAAATTATGTCAGACGGAGGGTAGGAACCTAGAATACATGAAGAAGTGGAAATACTAAAAGTTAGGGAAAAATAAACATTAAAAATGGAGCATGAAAATAATCAGGGTTTTCAAAAGAGGAAATATAAAGGACTGTGAAGCATTTAAGTAAACATTCAATATTCTAAAACTGTTTTGAGGTTTTATCTTATGCTAGATAGCTAGCTAAGAAGAAAACCAATGACAACAGATGCTTATGTGGAAGTGGGGAAGAAGGAACACTTATTCACTGAGGTGTAATGCAATCTGGTACAATTACCATGAATGTTTCTCAGAAAGCAAGAAGTGTATATGCCTCACAATACAGATGGGCATATACCTAAAAGAGTCTGTATTTTATTACAGAAATAACTGCTCATCAATGCTCACAGTTGCTCTATTCACAATAAGCAGGGAAAGGAAACAGCTTAGATGTCCACCAACTGATGAGTATATAATGAATGTGGTACATTTGGATACTAAAATATAATTCAGCCATTAAAAATATGAAATTATGAAATTTGCATGTAGATGTATAAAATTAGAAATGGTCAACCAGAGTGAGGTAAGCCTTACTCAGAAAGACACCATCACATATTTTCTCTCACACACGCCTTTTAGCTTTGGGTTTTCAGATGTGTATGTTTCATTTGGAATATCAACAAAGGTGAGGAAATTAGTACAGGGATGAGTGGAAGATCTTTTAAGAGAGGGGTGTAAATTACAGTGACACAAATAAGAGAACATGAATAATGTAACAGAAAGCTAGAGGGAATGTAGGAAGTTTAAAACACACACACACACACACACACACACAGTTTTTTTAAAACATGTTTTTTTTTTGAGAGACAATCTCCCAACTAGATATCACATGGTAGCAAATGAAATCTGCAGAAAAATTAATGGGTTATCTCTTTCTTAGTTATCAAACAGTGGGAGTATCATTGCTCTTTTTCACCCCTAAGAATAGCAATTCTAAACCTGTGGGTTGCAACCACTGGAAAACACAGAAATCCACAGTTGGTGGAGATGCAAAGAATACGTCTCAATGGACTACTCAGTTTAAAATATTGCATCCAAATATGGCACCATATTAGGGCTCCCATTAGGCTCATCATACCACTCCATCTAGGCTCAGAGATCATTGACAGTAAGTGCCAATGGTAGTAGAAGACTAAAAAAGAAAAGAAAAACACAGTGGTTTCCAGGCACAGCCGGATAGTTCTACATATAATTTCACAGCAGTGGAGATAGCCCCCAAACTCCTGTGCAAGCTCAAGCCAGACAAATCCTAGAATGGAGGAGCAGGTATCATCAAGAGTCTGTTTTTAGTTTTTTCTTTTATTAAGAGTGTTACCCATTGCAGGTTGACTGAGCTCTAGGGCAAGCTCAAATTGGACTTGATGAGATTTTTTAAAATGAGCAAGAACATGAAATTAGGTTCACAGGGTGGGTGGGGTTCTCCACTTTGGAGAAGTTGGAGGAGGAGGGGGTGAATATGATCAAAACACATTTTATAAAATTTCAAAGAATTAATTAAACATTTGTAAAAATGTTAAATTGTAAGATGCTTTTGAAAATATTCTCCAGAATTTAGCATAGATACCAATAGGAGCTTCAAAATTCCAATTCAATTCTTCATAGAGGTAGAAAGAACAGTTCTCAAATTCATTTGGAATAACAACAACAAAAAAAACCCCTAGGATACAAAAACTATTCTCAACCATAAAAGAACTGTGGGGAATCACCATCCCTGACCTCAAGCTGTACTACAGAGCAATAGTGATAAAAGCTGCATGGTATTGGTACAATGACAGACAAGTAGATCAAGGGAATAGAATTGAAGACACAGAAATGAACCCACACACCTATGGTCAATTGATCTTTGACAAAGGAGCTAAAAAAACCCAGCATTTTCAACAAATGGTGCTGGTTTAACTCGTGGTCAACATGTAGAAAGAATGCAAATTGATCCATTCTTATCTCCCTGTAAAAAGCATATGTCATAGTGGATCAAGGACTCCACATAAAACCAGATACACTAAATCTAATAGAAGGGAAAGTAGAAAAAAGCCTTGAACATATGGGCACAGGGGAAAATTTGCTGACTGGAACACCAATGGCTTAGGGGGAAAGCCTTTGGAATGTAAACAAAGAATATAGAATAAAAAAAAAGAATTGATAAATGTGCCTGGAACTGATCCTGTGCCATAGCGCTTCTTAACCAAATACCACTGCCTGGAGAGAGCAGGTCTCCCAGGAATGGTGACAAGCCTGTGAGCACACGTAAGACCCCCACTTCTGCTCAGAGGGACCTGTCTGGAGACCTCAGGTAAAAGGAACCCAGGAGCAGCCTGGGACAGGATCTTTCCAGTTTCGGTTTGCACTGGGAGCTGATCTGTGCCACAGCTCCATACTCAAATATTGTTGGCCCTTAAAGAGGAAACACAAAAATCCCTCAAAGAATTACAGGAAAACACAAACAAACAAGTGAAGGAATTGAACAAAACCTTCCAGGATCTAAACCATCCAAGATTTAAACATGAAATAGAAACAATAGAGAAATCATAAAGGGAAACAATCCTGGAGATAGAAAACCTAAGAAAAAGATCAAGAGTCATAGATGCAAGTATCACCAACAGAATACAAGAGATAGAAGAAAGAATCTCAGGTGTAGAAGATAACATAGAAATCATTGACTCAATAGTCAAACAAAATGCAAATACAAAAAGCTTATAACCCAAAATATTCAGAAAATCCACAACACGATGAATATTAAAAGAAAGAAATTAAAAAATTCAGTAAGGGAAAAAGGTCAAGTAACATATAAAGGCAGTCCTATCAGAATTACACCAGGCTTCTTACAAGAGGCCATGAAAGCAAGAAAATCCTGAGCAGATGTCATACATACCCTAAGAGAACACAAATGCAAGCCCAAGCTACTATACCCAAAAAACCCTCAGTTATCATAGATGGAAAAATCAAGATATTCCATGACAAAAACAAATTTACACAATATCTTTTCATAAATCCAGCACTACAAGGGATAATAGATGGAAAATGGCAACAAAAGGTGGGAAACTACACCCTAGAAAAAGCAAGAAAATATTCTTCTTTAACAAACCCAAAAGAAGATAGCTACACAACATAAAAACAACATCAAAAATAACATGAAGCAACAATCACTATTCCATAATATCTCTGAACATCAATGGACTCAATTCCCCAATAAAAAGACAAACTAACAGACTGGATATGCAAACAGGACCCAGCATTTTGCTGCACAGGAAATGCACCTTATTGTCAAAGAAAAACACTACAACCTAGTAAAGGGCTGGAAAACAATTTTTCAAGCCAATGGTCCCAAGAAACAAGCTGGATTAGCCATTCTAATATCAAATAAATTCAACTTTCAAACAAAACTTACCAAAAAGGATAAGGAAGGAGACTTTATACTCAAAGAAAAAAAGTCTACCAAGATGAACTCTCAATTCTGAACATCTATTTTCCAAATGCAAGGGCACCCATATTCATAAAAGAAACTTTACTAAAGTTCAAAGCACAAATTGCACCTCACATAATAAAAGTGGGAGACTTCAACACCCCGTTCTCATCAATGGGCAGATCATGGAACTACAAATGCAACAGAGACACATTGGAAATAACAAGTTATGGACCAAATGGATTTAACAGATATCTATAGAATATTTCATCATAAAACAAAAGGTTATGCCTTCTTCTCAGAACTTCATGGCATTTTCTCCAAAAGTGACCATATAATCGGTTACAAAACAGGCATTAGCAGATAAAAGAAGAGTGAAATAATGTCATGTATCCTATCAGTTCACCACAGAAATGGCTGTCTTCAATAGCAACACAAGCAACAGAAAGCTCACATACACATGGAAGCTGAACAACGCCCTACTCAAGGATAACTTGGTCAAGGAAGAAATAAAGAAATTAAAGACTTTAGAATTTAATGAAAATGAAGCCACAAACCCAAACTTATGGGACACAATGAAAGCAGTGCTGAGGAAATTTCAACTCTGAGTACCTCCAATAAGTAATTGGAAAGGAGATAAACTACCAGCTTTACAGCACACTTGAAAACTGTAGAACAAATTGAAGCAAATATACCCAATAGGAGTGGACAGTAGGAAATAATCAAACTCAGGGCTGAAATCAAACAAGTAGAAACAAAAAGAACTATACAAAGAATCAACAAAACCAGGAGGTGGTTCTTTGAGAAAATCAACAAGATAGATGAACTCTTAGACAGACTAACCAGAAGGTACAGAGACAATATCCAAATTAACAAAATCAGAAATGAAAAGGGAGATATAGTAACAGAAACTGAGGAAATTAAAAAATCATCAGATCGTACTACAAAAGCCCATATTCAATAAAACTGGAAAATCTGGATGAAATGGACAATTTTCTAGACAGATACCAGGTACCAAATTTAAATGAGGACCAGATAAACCAGCTAAACCATAACCCCTAATGCAATTAAAGCAGTCATTAAAAGTCTCCCAATTAAAAAAAAGCCCAGATGGTTGGGTATAGTGTAGAATTCTATCAGATCTTTAAAGCAGATGTAATACCAATTCTCTTTAAACTACTCCACAAAATAGAAACAAAAGGAATTCTATCCAATTCATTCTATGAATCCAGTTATTCTAGTAGTCTCTTGAAGATATAATGGTTTCTGTCTAATCAGGAACATGTCACAGTTACTTTTCATAGAGGACTTCATAAGAGATTTCTTTCTATTTCTATCTTGTTTAATGTTCCAAATAGATTTTAAAAACCAGTTGAGTGCATATTACTTTTAGCTTTAGAAGACCACATATATTTAAGAGGCATTTAACTATTATAAATTATTTTGATCACTTATAAATAGCAATAGTGAGCTGTATATTTTAAAATATTAATTTAATAAAATAAAATAATGATAAAACACAAAAATGGGAAACAGAGCAAAACAGAATTCTCAGCTGAAGAAACTTGAATGGCTGAGAAGCACCTAAAGAAATGTTCAACATCCCTAGTCATCAGGGAACTGCAAATCAAAACAACACTGAGATCCACCTCATACCACTCAGAATGGCTAAGATCAAAAACTCAGGTGACAGCAGATGCTGGTGAGGATGTGGAGAAAGAGGAACACTCCTCCATTGCTGGTGGGATTGCCATCTGGTACAATCACTCTGGAAATCAGTTTGGCTGTTCCTCAGAAAATTTGACATAGTATTACCTGAAGGCTCAGCTGTACCACTACTGGGCATATACCCAAAAGATGCTCCAACATATAACAAGGACATAGGCTCCACTATGTTTATAGCAGCCTTATTTATAATAGCCAGAAGTTGGAAAGAACCTAGATGTCCTTTAACAGAGGAATGGATACAGAAAATGTGGTACATTTACACAATGGAGTACTACTCAGCCATTAAAAACAATGAATTCATAAAATTCACATGCAAATGGATAGAACTGGAAAATATCATGAGTTAGATAACTCAGTCACAAAAGAACACACATGGTCTGCACTCACTGATAAGTGGATATTAGCCCTAACGTTCAGGATACCCAACTTACAAGACCACAAGAAGCCCAAGAAGGAAAACCAAAGTGTGGATGCTTCCATGATTCTTAGAAGGTGGACAAAATACTCATAGAAGGAAATATGGAGATAAAGTATGGAGCAGAGCCTGAAGAAAAGGCCATCCAGAGACTGCCACACTCGCATATCGATCCCATATAGAGTTACCAAATGCAGAGGCTGTTGTGGATGCCGGGGAGTGCTTACTGACAGGAGCCTGATATAGCTGTCTCCTTAGAGGCTCTGTCAGAGCCTCATAAATACAGGGGTGGATGCTTACAGCAAACCATTAGACTGAAAGTGGGGTCCCCAATGGAGGAGTTGGAGAAGGGACTGAAGTAGCTGGTGGGGTTTGCAGCTCCATGGGGGAGCAACAGTGTCAACTAACTGGGGTCCCCAGAACCCCCAAGGACTGGACCATCAACCAAAGAGTAGACATGGAGGAACCCATGGCTCAGGCCACATATGTGGCAGAGGATGGCATTGTTGGAAGTCAGTGAGAGGAGCAGCCCTTTGGCCTGAGGGGTTTCAAGGCCTGAGTGTAGGAGAATGCCGTTGCGGAAAGTTGGGAGTAGGTGGGTGTGCGAGTGAATGGCAGGAGGAGAGGGATTTTACAGGGTGTTTCCAGAAGGGAGACCTGGAAAGGGGATAACATTTGAAATGTAAATAAAGAAAATAGTCAATAAAAAAACCTGCTAGTTTTCATAATGTATTTTATATTTTCAATTTTATCTTATCTGTTTTCTTCAGGGGAGTACATTGTTGAAAAAAGACATTTACTAAAAAGACAGACATAATTACCAGTCAAAGTAATCATTGTTAGATCAATGGATGATCCATATGTTACTTAAGAGTTCAAAGTATATTAACCATAGTTACTCTGTCTCAGAAATCTGAGATAACTTTTTATAGCTTGAAACACTGCATGCTGTCTAATTTGGTAAATATGAATTTAAAACAAATAAATCATTAACAACTTAGTAAAGTGTGCATTTGAAATAAAGAATGCTATTGACAAAAACAAACAAAACAAAATACCCTGGTGTACAGGAGGTGTTTGCTGACAGGAACCTAGTGTGGCAGTTCCTTGGGAGGTCGAGCCAACAACCGACAATGCAGATGTGAATGCTTGGAGCCAACCATCAGACTGATCTCAGGGAACTTGGTGGGGGAGCTGGCAGAAGGACTGGAGGAACAGGAGATTGCAACCCCATAGGAAGAACAATATAGGTAATATCACTGGAAATGAAAGCAAATAAATGATAAAATTCCAGTACTAGCTATGAATATGTCAATCTACTATTTTTAAAAGCCTAATAATACACAATTTAAATAAGTAATAACATAGATAAATTCTTGCCAAAATCCATGCTAGTGAATTTGTAAAATACTGCCATCATGCAGAGTAGAAAACATCTATAGTCTCTATATCTCCAAAATCTCTAAAATATTTATGATCTCATAACAGTGATTACTATAAAAAAATAAATGTGTTAAATGATTTCTTAGTCAAAGAGGAAAGAAGCAGGACACACTCCTAATCAAATCAAAGCAAACATACACTTAAACATTGAAAAAAATCTCAGTGTTGAAATGTGTGATGCATTCATCATTTTCTGAACTCCAAAGGGCTTGGAAAGTCTCATTTCTCTGTCTTTACCACACATAGCACACAAGAACTGGGCAGATAGGTTCACTATGGCTCTTCTCCACAGCTGCTTTTGTCTTGGTGGTCATCCCATGATTCTAGCATCTCCAAAATTGTATGGTCTCCTGCAACTGGTTCCACTTTCACCATTAGCATCTCCTGGTATATTTTTAGGGACTTTGATCCTGACACATGAGGCCAAGTCTCAACTTTTCTTTCATGACCCTTTCAATCCTGAAGCTTCTGGATTAATTGCAGTGCACATTCACCAGTGGCTTTTTAAAACTTCTCATAATGTTGTGACTCCTTCATGACTTCCAAATCAGTACTACCTAACAGACTAAAATAGAAACAATTTCCACATAAATCTTATCAGAAATGTTTATAATTCCATTTCAATCAACTTAGGAATACTTTTATGCCTACCATTATATCTATTAAAATTTTCCATGATAATCTTCAATTCTACCACATTTTTCTATGAGTTTATCAGAAATGTATTCTTTTTTTTATATTTTTTATTGGATATATTCTATATTTAAAATTCAGAAATGTTTTCTATGTAAAACTTCAATTCTATCATAAAATGTTTCTATTTCATATTTCAATTAATTTAGCAATGTTTTACATGTCTACCACTTTATTCTTTAAATTTTCATAAAAATTGTCAATTTTAACGTGTTTTTCTAAGTATCTTTTCTATTTTATCTGAAATGTTTTCCATGTAAATCTTTAATTTTATCATAAAGTGTTTTAACTTCCCTTTTCAATAAAAAGTATAATAAAAAATAAAACATAAAAAATACCAAAAAAGAAAA
Organism: Apodemus agrarius; assembly: GCA_964023405.1. Classification (NCBI taxonomy): domain Eukaryota; kingdom Metazoa; phylum Chordata; class Mammalia; order Rodentia; family Muridae; genus Apodemus; species Apodemus agrarius. Next base: position 82,856,350 of record OZ030009.1, read on the forward strand.
GAAAAGAAGAAGAAAAGAAAAATTTTGCTGTTAACTCAAGGTATAACCTTGTCACCTGTGGAGCCCTGCTTATGTGTGCTGACCTTGAGAAGCATGTCTTAGGAGATTTTGTACAATAAATTATGATGCTTCAGCTAACCAGATATCACAGATTCTTAGCACAAAAAATACCACATAAACAGCCCTGTAAGAGTCTTTGAGGACTCAAACTTTTCTTAATTTTTTTCTTTGAAACTTCAGAAGCCAAGTCCTCCAATGTCTGCTCTGCTCACAGAATTATGTTCCAAGTTTTTACAACAGTTCGTTAATACTGATTGGCTAATGAGGTTCAATGTCAAAGTCTAACCACAATCAAACACCATGGTTAGGCCTATCCCAGAAACACCCCCTAATGTGATATCAACTCATGTCATAGTTAAAGTTTCAATTGTGATAATAAAAATAACATGAACCCCCAAATTTGGAAAGAAGAAAGTTTATTTCACTTATACTTCTATATGAAAGTTTATCATTGACGCTTTCTTCAGAGCAGGAAGTTCAGGTAGGAACCTGAAATCAAAACTGAAACAGAATCTACAATGGAGTATTGCTTATAGGCTTGCTCCCCAATGCTTGCTCAGCCTGTTTTCTTATATACTTGGGAACCCCCTACTTAGGGGTAGCACTACCAACATGGGCTGGAATCTTCCACATTAATCACTAATTAAGAAAATGCATCACACATTTGCCTATAGGCCAATTATGTAGGGCATGTTTTCAAGTAAGATTTCTTTTTCTAAGATGAACCTAGCTTGCATCAAGTTGATACTGAAAACAGCTAGGACACTGTAGTTGTTTTTAAGTTGTAGAAGTACAACATAAAGAGAAAAAAATCTTTGTTTGAAAAATAGTTTTAACCTAAAGATTGAATGATGGTTAAATTTCTTCTCCCTCCCTCTATAGAAGCCATCTGGGAAGGTTATCACATTATGATTTTAGCCACTCCGTACAGACACATACATGATGCCTCTCCTTCATTAGGTTGAAATTGTGGACTTCTTTCTTCTGATTCTTTACTTTGCTATTTGCAACTCAAATTACTGAAGGTACTTTCTCTTGCTACCTTCAGGCTAACCTTAGATGCTTGTTTAAAGTAATGAAGGTGGAGACTGTCCACAGTCATGGGAGTCATAGTTCCCATGGGGACTCATGCTCTGGTGGGATAGGCTCATTTTTATCATGAGCTGAAGACTCAAAAATAGAGAGAAAATTTTAAAATAGAACACATTCCAAGTAAATAAAATAAATAGGTTTTTTTTGGTTCCATCCTTACTAAACAAATTGCTAATATATTTGTGAACACAAATATTTTCTAGCTTCCCCTCTTAAATTTTCTATAAAATCAGATGTTTTGCCCACAGGCATCACTTAGTCAGTTCAGGTCTGTGGAACTTAGGGCATTTGGCTACAGCTGACAGGTCAGACTTTATCACTTGGAGAAACTCATGCCCGGAGGATAGAAATTTCCACACCAAATTTCAATGTTATTTGCTTGAGGCAATTCAATGTTGTTATATTTAATCAACTCTGATACAGTACTTTGATACATTAATTAATCAGTCCTAGGAGAAAAAAACTCCTTTAGAAAATCAATTTGACTGTTACAGACATTAGTAGCATTGGTCTCCTTAGTATTGCTGTGTACATTACTGGAAGGAGTCATTGAAGACAGTTCTGAAACAATCCTCTAGTCATGGTGGGTTTGAAAAGGAGGTCTCATTACCAATACTGAATATACTGATGGGATTGGGGCAGATGTCACTGCTATGAAAAGCCTCCACAGTAGTAGAAGAAAGCTAAGCAAAATATTACAAAAATCTCCAGTATACTGAGAACTCTGGATATGTAGATAACCTCTCACTTTTATTTTCCTGACTTCTGTCCATACTCCCACATAAACACACACACACACACACACACACACACACACACACACATGAATTAGGAGGTATGATGTGTATATGAGATAGAACATGTAGTATTTATCTTTCTGAACTGGGTTATCTGAGTGTAATATTTTCCAGTTGTATGCATTTTCCTAATATCTTGTGCAAAAAAGAATAATTCTTCATGTAACAACACATCTGTCTGAGTTAGGGGTTCTAATGCTGTATTAAAACACTATGAGTAAAAGTAACTTCAGGAAAAAAGGTTTATCTTTCTTATTCCCATATCACAGTTCAACATCTAAGGAACTAGGAGTAGAAATTCAAGCAGCCCAGGAACCTGGAGGCAGACTGATGTAGATAGATGGAAAAATGCTAATTACTGGCTTGCTGAAGAGCCACTCCTTGTACCTCAGCCAACATTGGATGAGGTTCTTAAAAGGAACAGATATAATAGCATGAGTCACTGCTGTTCTTTCTTTCTTTCTCTTTCTTTCTTTCTTTCTTTCTTTCTTTCTTCCTTCCTTCCTCTTTCCTTCTTTCTTCCTCTTTCTTTCTTTCTTTCTTTCTTTCTTTCTTTCTTTCTTTCTCTCTTTCTCTCTTTCTCTCTCTCTCTCTCTCTCTCTCTCTCTCTCTCTCTCTTTCTTTCTCTCTCTCTTTCTCTCTCTCCCTTCCTTCCTTCCTTCTCTCTTTCTTTCCTTTTCTTTCCCCCTCCATCTATCATCTATCTATCTATCTATCTATCTATCTATCTATCTATCTATCTATCTTGTCTGCTGTGTGGCAGCAAGGGCAAGGGGGAGCTATCCTCCTCCCATTCCAGGTCCATCACCACCTATGGCAGGAGAGGGAGCTGGCACTGCGGTCATGAGATTGCGGACCTGGCCATGTCAGTCACAGTTGCAACACTCAGGAGAGCAGACCCTGCGCCTCACCTGGGCAGTAGGGTAGAGCTGATCCTGGTTGCAGGAGAAACTGCTCCAAAAGGCATGAGAGGGGTGAACCAGTGGGCTGACCAGTTCAGATACCTCTCAGGCCCAAATCCAGGGCTTTGAACTGGCCCACCCCAAAATCTACCACACCAGTGAACTGCTAGAGTGCACGAAGGGGCTGCTATTACTGATCCAAAACTTCAGGATCTCTATGACACAGAACAACAGGACAGGATACCGACAGGAGTCCTAGTGAGGTTCCAGTATTGATAGAATAGCAAAAGCCTTTGTACTAGATCAATGAGTCATCACAGTAAATATTTGTAAGCAAAGACATGTGGACAAAACAGTATACACTGAGGGATACATTGGCATATTCTACAGATTCTATAATGAGATATTTTTCTCTGCTGGCCAGGGAGGTTACAAGGACAGGTACTAGGGTAGGGGGTGATGAGTAGTGTTGGGATGCATGAAATTCACAAAGAATCAATAAAGAGTTGAAAAAATATGCTTAGAATGCTCAAGTGTAGCTCTTCACAATTGATACACACTGGTGGGGGTGTAGTTGGGGAAGTCTAAGTTTTCATTAAGGGGCTGTCCCCTAAGAGTACAAGCATGCATCAGTGATTATATAAACAACACAATTGAACTTGTTTCCTTTTGGGGGTGGGTCACAAGAGTGGTATGGGGCACACCTGGGAGGACTTGGAATAGGGTATGCTTGGGATTCATGAGGCAAAGTTCTGAAATAAACAATAGAAATATGAAAAAATACATTGACAAAAGGCTTGAGCAAATGTTGCTGAGAAAGCTCAATATTCAAATGCTTGAAATAGATGAAACTAGATACATTTTCCTCATGTCGTGCATATCTTCACAATGGACTTAAATCCTTAGCTCTCAAATAGCTTGAGGGAATACAGAAAAAAAATCACTTCAAAATATTAGCATAGACAGAGGACTGTCTGAAAAGTATGCTAATACTTTTGGAAATCACAAAAAAAAAATGACAAACAAGATTATGTGAAGATTAAAATGTTTTGCAACACAGATGAAATAATAACTATGATGAAGACATGACCCACATAATGAAGATAAATATTTCTATTTATACATTTGATAGGAGAATATTGTATAAGAGATATAAGAAACTTTGGGAATATAAGAGAAAAAGAAATCATCCAATTAGTAAATTGACTAATGAACTAAGACATTTTTTCAAAAGAAGCAATTTAAATGACCAATAAATACTTGAATATGCTTCAAAGCCTTACCCATGAGAAAAATACAAATTAATATTGCTTTCCGAGAGCCCGCGGTGAGACAGAGCTCTGTGGTCCGACACTATCCTGGGGAGAACAGCTCAACCAGAGGAGAACAGCTCAACCAGACAGAGCCCTGCCAACAGGGAGAGCCACTGCCTAGGCTTCAGCAGCCTAGCTAGGGAGCCACGGGCCTGAAGGGAATCCTGCGGTTAGACAGAGCCCTGAGACCGGCCACCATCTTGGAGCTGGTAGACTAACCAGGCAAACCAGGAGGAGACCACTGGAGGCCAGTTAAATATCCAGAGGCAAGCAGGGAGGAGACTTGAATCCAGCCCAGCAGAGCTGAGGAAGTGACTCAGAGCACAGTAGTGGAAACCTTCCAGTTTCCGCCTCGGGAGCACAGATGCCCTCTGAGACAGCAGCACCAAATGCCAGGCTCTCAGGAGCTTTAAACACCAACCAGAAATAACAAGACCAACTAAGTCCAGAAATAAACAAATGGCAAAAGGCAAACGTAGGAACGTTACTAGCAGAAATCAAGACAATATGGCAGTATCCGAACCTAGTTCCCTGACAGCAGAAAGCCCCGGATACCCCAACACACCAGAAAATCAAGATACAGATATAAAATTATTGGTGAGGATGCTGATAGCAGAACACATGGATAAATCTCTTAAAGAAATACAAGAGAAAATTGATCAAAAGTTCAAAGCCCTTACAAGGCAAACACAAAAATCACTTAAAAAAATTCAGGAGAATACGGATCAAAAAGCAGAAGCCAATAACGGGGAAATACAAAAATCACTTAAAGAAATACAGGAGAACGTGGGTCAACAAGTAGTAGTTATGAAAGAGGAAACACAAAAATCTCTTAAAGAATTACATGAAATCACAAACAAGCAAGCAAAAGATCTGAGCAAAACCATCCAGGATCTAAAAACAGAAGTAGAAAAAACTAAGAAATCTCAAAGGGAGACAACTTTGGAGATAGAAAACCTTGGGAAGAAATCAGGGGCCATAGATGCAAGTATCAACAATAGAATACAAGAGATAGAAGAAAAAAATCTCAGATGCCAAAGATACCATAGGAACCATGGACTCAACAATCAAAGATAATGCAAAATGCAAAAAGTTTGTAAGCCAAAACATCCAACAAATCCAGGACACAATGAGAAGACCAAACCTAAGGATTTTAGGTATAGATGTGAGGGAAGATTTACAACTTAAATGGCCAGCAAATATCTTCTACAAAATTATGGAAGAAAACTTCCCCAACCTAAACAGAGAGATGCCCCTGAATATACCAGAAGCCTACAGAACTCCAAACAGACTGGACCAGAACAGAAGTACCTCCCATCACATAATAATCAAAACCCCAAATGTACTATACAAAGAAAGAATATTAAAGGCAGTAAGAGAAAAAGGCCAAGTAACATATAAAGGAAGACCTATCAGAATTACACCAGACTTCTCACCAGAGACCATGAAAGCTAGAAGATCCTGGGCAGATATCATGCAGACTCTAAGAGAACACGAATTTCAGCCAAAACTACTATACCCAGCAAAACTCTCAGTCACCATAGATGGGGAAACCAAGGTATTCCATGGCAAAACCAAATTTGCACGATATCTTTCCACAAACCCAGCCATACAAAGGATAATAGGGGAAAAACACCAACACAAGGAGGAAAACTACACCCCAGAAGAAACAAGATAGAAACCTCCTCTCATCAAACACAAAAGAAGATAGCCACTCAAATATAAAAAACAATTTCAAAAATGTCAGGTAGTAATAGTTACTATTCCTTAATATCTCTTAACATCAATGGACTCAATTCCCCAATAAAAAGACACAGACTAACAGACTGGATACTGAAACAGGACCCTACAATTTGCTGCATACAGGAAACACATCGCAGTGTCAAAGACAATCATTAACTTAGAGTAAAAGGCTGGAAGACAATTTTACAAGCAAATGGTCTCAGGAAACAAGCCGGAGTAGCCACTCTAATTTCGGATAAAATTGACTTTCAATCTAAAGTCATCAAAAGAGACACTGAAGCTCACTACTTGATGGTCAAAGGGAAAATCCACCAAGAAGAACTCTCAATACTGAACATCTATGCTCCAAATGCAAGGGCACCCTCATTCATGAAAGAAACTTTACTAAAGGTTAAAGCACACATTGCACCTAACACAATAATTGTGGGTGACTTCAACACTCCACTATCCTCAATGGACCGAGGGGGAAACCAGAAATTAAACATGGACACAGTGAAACTAATTGAAGCTTTGGACCAATTGGATTTAACATATATATATATATATATATATATATATATATATATACACATCTGTATATAACATTTCATCCTAAAGCAAAAGAATATACCTTTTTCTCAGCACCACATGTTACCTTCTCCAAAATCGATCATATAATTGGTCACAAGACAGATTTCAACAAATACAAGAAGATCGAACTAATCCCTTGCCACATATCAGATCACTATGGAGTAAAAGTGGTCTTCAACAGCAAGAAAAACAACAGAAAGCCCACATACACATGGAAACTGAACAATACTCTACTCAATGACACCTTGGTCAAGGAAGAAATAAAGAAAGAAATCCAAGACTTTTTAGAATTCAATGAAAATGAAGGTACAAACTACCCAAATCTTTGGGACACAATGAAAGCAGTGCTAAGAGGAAAACTCATAGCCCTGAGTGCCTCCAAAAAGAAAAAGGACATCTGGGCTCCTTCCAACTTCTGGCTATTATAAATAAGGCTGCTAATGGGGAATAGGCAGGGGGTGGGGTGGGGTGGAAGAGGACATATGGGACATATGGGGAGGGGGGAATGGGGAAAGGGAAAAGCCTTCAGAATATAAACAAAGAATATAGAAAATTTTTAAAAAGTGTAAAAAAAAAAAACCAAAGAAACAGGAGAGATACATTAGCAGATTAACGGCACACCTGAAAGCCCTGGAACAAAAAAAAAAAGCTAATTCACCCAGGAGGAGTTAGAAGACAGGAAATCATCAAACTAAGGGCTGAAATCAATCAAATAGAAACAAAGAGAGCCATACAAAGAATCAACAAAACCAGGAGCTGGTTCTTTGAGAAAATCAATAAGATAGATAAACGCTTAGCCAGACTAACCAAAGGGCACAGAGACAGTATTCAAATTAATAAAATTAGAAATGAAAAGGGGGATATAACAATAGAGACTGAGGAAACTCAAAAGATCATCAGATCCTACTACAAAAGTTTATACTAAACACAACTGGAGAATCTGGAGGAAATGGACAATTTCCTAGACTGATACCAAATACCAAACTTAAATCAGGATCAATTAGATCAGCTAAACAGTCCCATAACCCCTAGGGAAATAGAAGGCGTTATAGAAAGCCTCCCAACCAAAAAAAAAAAGTACAGGACCAGATGGTTTTAGTGCAGGGATGCAGGGATGGTTCAATATATGGAAATTTATCAATGTAATCCACTACATAAACAAACTAAAAGAAAAATACCACATTGTGATCTCATTAGATGCAGAAAAAGCTTTTGACAAAATTCAGCATCCTTTCATGTTAAAAGTCCTGGAAAGAATAGGAATTCAAGGCCCATACCTAAACATAGTAAAAGCAATATACAGCAAACCAGTAGCCAACATCAAAATAAATGGAGAGAAACTTGAAGCAATCCCACTAAAATCAGGGACTAGACAAGGTTGCACTCTCACTCCATATCTTTTCAATATAGTACTTGAAGTTCTAGCGAGAGGAATTAGACAACATAAGGAAGTCAAAGGGATACAAATTGGAAAGGAAGAAGTCAAACTATCATTAATGCAGATGATATGATAGTATATGTAAGTGACCCAAAAAACTCCACCAGAGAACTCCTACAGCTGATAAACAACTTCAGCAAAGTGGCTGGTTATAAAATTAACTCAAGCAAATCAGTAGCCTTCCTGTACACAAAGGACAAGCAGGCTGAGAAAGAAATTAGGGAAATAACACCCTTCACAATAGCCACAAACAATATAAAGTATCTTGGCGTGACTCTAACCAAACAAGTGAAAGATCTGTATGACAAGAACTTCAAGTCATTCAAGAAAGAAATCGAAGAAGACCTCAGGAAATGGAAAAATATTTCATGCTCTTGGATTGGCAGGATCAATATAGTAAAAATGGCCATCTTGCCAAAACCAATCTACAGATTCAATGCAATCCCCGTCAAAATCCCAACTCAATTCTTCATAGATCTAGAAAGAGCAATTCTCAAATTCATTTGGAGTAACAAAAAACCCAGGATAGCTAAAACTATTCTCAACAATAAAAGGACTTCTGGGGGAATCAATATCCCCGATCTCAAGCAGTACTACAGAGCAATTGTGTTAAAAACTGCATGGTATGGGTACCATGCAGTACCAGGCAAGTAGATCAATGGAATAGAATTGAAGATCCAGAAATGAACCCACAGAGTTATGGTCATTTGACCTTTGACAAAGGATCCAGTGGAAAAAAGATAGCGTTTTCAACAAATGGTGCTGATTCAACTGGAGGTCAACATGCAGAAGAATGTGAATTGACCCACTCTTATCTCCTTGTACTAAGATCAACTCCAAGTGGATCAAGGACCTCCACATAAAACCAGACACACTGAAACTAATAGAAAAGAAAGTGGGGAAGACCCTAGAGGACTTGGGCACAGGGGCAAAGTTCCTGAACAGAACACCAATAGCTTATGCTCTAAGAATAAGAATTGACAAATGGGACCTCTTAAAATTACAAAGTTTCTCTAAGGCAAAAGACAGTGTCAGAAGGACAAAACAGCAACCAACAAATTGGGAAAAGATCTTCACCAACCCCACATCCGACAGAGGGCTAATATCCAATATATACAAAGAACTCAAGAAGTTAGACCCCAAAGAACCAAATAACCCTATTAAAAAATGGGGTTCAGAGCTAAACAAGGAATTTTCACCAGAAGAAATTTGCATGGCTGAGAAGCACTTTAAGAGATGTTCAACATCATTAGTCATCAGGGAAATGCAAATCAAAACAACCCTGAGATTCCACACCAGTCAGAATGGCTAAGATTAAGAGACAACAGGTGCTGGAGAGGATGTGGAGAAAGAGGAACAATCCTCCACTGTTGGTGGGATTGCAAGATGGAACATCTGCTCTGGAAATCAGTCTGGCGGTTCCTCAGAAAATTGGGCATGACACTTCCAGAGGACCCTGTCATACCACTCCTGGGGATATACCCAGAGGATTCCCTTGCATGCAGTAAAGACACATGCTACACTATGTTCATAACAGCCTTATTTATAATAGCCAGAAGCTGGAATGAACCCAGGTGTCCCTCAACGGAGGAATGGATACAGAAAATGTGGTATATTTATACAATGGAATACTACTCAGCAATTAAAAATAATGAATTCATGCAATTTTTAGGCAAATGGTTGGATCTGGAAAATATCATCTGAAGTGAGTCAACCCAATCACAAAGGAATTCACATGAATTGCAATCACTGATTAGTTGATATTAATGAGCCCAGAATCTCTGAATACTCAAGACACCATTAGCTAAGCAAAAGATTCCCAAGAAAAGGGATGGAGAGGACCCTGGTCCAGAAAAGACTAAATCAGGTTTTGTAGGAGAGTACCAGAACAGAGAAATGGTGGGGGGGGGTGATTTAGGAATGGAGGGGAACAGGACTTATGGGACATATGGTGAGAGGGGAACTGGAAAGCGGAAAGCCTTTGGAATGTAAACAAAGAATATAGAAAATAATAAATATATATATAAATAAAATTGTTTTCAGATTCCTTTTTACCTCAGTCAGATGACTGTCATCAACCAAATGGCAAGTGCTGGTAAGAATATGGAGAAAGAGGAGCCCTTATACATTGTCTGCATGGATGTATATTGGTACAGTCATTATGGAAATTGGTACAGAGATATAATTTTTTTACATGATCCAGCCTTATCACTCCTGTGTACATAGGATTCTGAGTAAGTATAGTGTAGACATATTTTCACATCCTTGTTTACTGTTCACAATAGAAAAGAAGTAGATCAAGCCTAGATGTCCATCATCAGATAAAACATACTACATAGATAACAATAGAATTTTATTTGGCCACAAGGAAAATTAAAATCATGAAACTTGCAGGAAAATGCATAGAGGAAGAGACCATCATATTGAAGTGAAATGTATCAGACTCAGAAAGAAAAAATAGTACACGTTTTCTCTCACACACAAAATCTAGACTTGAGTGTGTAGGTACATAGGTGTTTATGGGTACAATGAAATTAGAAAGGGTACCATGAGAAGAGATAAAAAGGTCAAACTGGAGGCAGCACTATCATGAGTTACATGTGACATTGAATCATTAAGTGGGAGAAAGTCACCAAAAGATGAGGTAAAGAAAATAAGGGTGGTGACAAGTGAAACACATTCATTGATTTGTTTTTGATATTTTTATTTTAAAGGCAGAACTAACACCTTTCCAGAAGAGAACAGGACATTTGATTCTGAACTTCAGCTGAGTGTCCTTATCCCCTTTGTCTCTTCAATGGGTTATGAAAGCTGCCTGACACTGCTGCATAAAAATGAAATGAGACATAACAAAAAAAAGTTCGTTCCTCATAAACGCTGGCAAGTTTTCACCTGAGACATCAACTAAAAACAAAAGCGAAGAATCTGCTTGTTCCCGTCACATCCTGTCTACCCCACTGCTATGATTTGAATGTGCCCCCTTTTCTCTAAAACACAGGCTGAAATTTCATTCTCATTAAACAATATTAGGAAGTAGGGTCAGGTCAAGTAGACTGTTACAAAGAGATCACTGATCTGATTTCGTGAATGGATTCTTTCATGTATATACTGAGTGGGTTATGGGATAATAATGTGCCTGTAGAATGGGTCTCCAATAAAAGCCAGCTTGGCTGTGAGTCAGGTAACATTCTCTTATCTTTATGTGATGTCCTCTACCACCTCAGGACTATGTAATTTTGGCCTTAAATAAGGACTTTGAACCACACTAAAACTTTCCTTTATAATGAGACAATTCTTTGGCAGTATTTTACTAGCAACAGAACGTTGAGTAAGATACTCAGGCTAGCATCCTTCCTGGAACCACCGAGTGAGTACTTTCCCTCACTTTTGCCAGGTTCACAGGATGCCCCACTTAAGTGTCCCTTTTTTTACATGGCCTTACTTTTTAAGGACGCCACATTAGACTGGGGCCTTATTTTAACCAATTATGTCTGTAAAGGCTCCTTCTCTTCTGAAGATCACCCACTAGGGGATTGAGACAGGGGCCTCAGTATAGCTGCACTATTTTTTAATTCCCCTTTCTATTTATTTTTAGGAGGTTAGAGTGATAAAACAATTAAACTCTTCATAAAATGTGCAATTAAGCTTCCAAAAGGACAAAGAGAAAAGATTTTATTTTTTTATAAGAAGTTATTCTTTTCATTCTTTATCCTTTCCCAGTCTGTGCTCTTTAAAAAATGTGAGATAGCTCAGCCAGTAAAAAGTCTAGCCTTCAATGCCTGGGACCTATTCTTAATCCTCAGAACTCATAAACTCAGAATGTAAAATTAAAAACCAGTTCTTGAAAGCTGTCCTCTGATTCTTACATGAGTGTCTTGGCATGTTCCTGTACTCACATACAAATAGACACATATACACACATGCATACCACTACAAATAAATATATATATTTTTAATTTAAGATATGCAACACATCTTTTATCATTGGAAGGTTTTGTTTTTCCATCGTTTGGATGAAATATGGACATATATTTAAGATTTTATATAGTAGATATTTGTCTTTTCTATTATGCTCTGTGTTTCATCTGTTGAATTGTTTATTTGTATATGTATGGAGTAACTGATATTTTAAACTTATGTACAACCAAATGTCTTATCACTGTTCTTTTGTTTGTTTGTCTTTTAGGTTGTAGGGGTTTGTTTCCATGTTTGGGTAAGGTGGGGTTGCCCAAAAGTTGCCATGTGTTTTCAGTGTGGTTTGATATATAATAAGTTTGAGGTCAGCCTGGGCTACATATGATCCATTTCAAATTGGTCAATAGTCATCTCATGTTAGTTTAAAGTTTATTGAATGAGTTTGAAATGCACTTACCTTAGTTCTTAACAAAATTGTTATGTCTTCTCCACAGTCTATTCTCTGTTTCTTTCCCATTTTGCAACCTTCTCCTCTCTTGCTAAATGTGGGGGCTATTACTATTACAACCTCACACTGGTGTTCAATATCAGACTGCAGCATCTTTGCTGGGCCATCAGTTTACAATGCACCTACCCTGTCTATCCCACATAAAATCCCTTCCCAAAGGCACTCCATCCTTTTGGACTGTCATGGTGCTATGCTTAAAATCACTGAGCCCATATCAATCGTCAAAGTGACATTTGCTTCTGTGATATGGCACAGATTGTCAAGGAGAAGGATGAGGGTGACTAAACACAATAGTAAATTTCTGTCTAGAGAATATGTTAATTATGCTAAAACATTTTATTAAAATATGCTGCAGTTTAAAAAAGTCAGTATTACACAATTATACTTAAATATCTAATAATAGAAAATGACATAAGAGGATTATTTCATAAAGACTGAATAAATTGGCAAGTCAAGTTTGTGACATATTTCATTGTCTTGCTGAAGTTTCCATACTTGCTTCCTCAGTCAGACTCCCTAAGAAATAAGCCTCAAGAGCCTGGCTTATCCAAGGCTGCAGGATCCTCATGACATGGGGAAATAATGGGATACCTGCATGAGTCCCAGTGAGGATAAATATTGCTGGTGTCACAAAAACCAGAGATCTCAAACCAGACCAATAACTCATGGTCATGAGCATTTGCAAGTGAAGATGTGTGGACAGAGGGATATACTATTTGACACATGGTGACATAGTAAGCTTCCCCAATGAGATGTTTTCTGTTTTGTCTGTTTGTGTGTGTTTTATTTTGTGGAGGAGTTTGCAAGGATGAAGGGCTGATATGAGTGGATGGAAAGATTAGTGGGACTTGGGTGGTACATGATGCGAAATGCAGAATGAATCAATGAAAAGTTTTATTTTAAATAAATCTACTCATCTACTATGAAAATTAGGACAAATTCAAGGATTCAATGTAAGTCACTCAGGAGATAAAAGCTTTGCTAATGAGGGGCTGGAGAGATGATTCACTCACTGGTTTAGAGTTCTTATTGATCTTGCAGAACTCACATGTTAGCTCACAACTGTCTGTTAATTACCTTTTAGCCTTATTGCATAGTAGACACATGTGAGGTTTATATACATACATGCAGGAAAAATATTCATACACATAAAATAAAAATATAGAACTGTTTAAAAAGTTGTCAATGAGATTTTAAACAGCATCAATAAGGAAAAATAGGATATTCATAAACTGTTTCTTACTGAAGATTCCAGAATTCTAATGCATAGTATATCCTGATTCTATGAGAACAGGTCTTTCTCAATCATGCAAAGAAATATTTTCATAGATGAATTCATTAAAGTTTAAATGTAGTTACATTGGAAGAGAATGTATTTCTCCTCTAGAACATAATAAATATAAAAGGGATGTAAAGAATAAATTATGAACTTGTATTTTTCTTATTGACTTAAAGAATCTTATTTTTCACAATCTACATTAACATTTGATCTGAAAATGTTTAAATATTTAAAGACTAAACGATCTTGTTTTAGAATAATTACATTTTGTTATTGAAGTCATTTAAAATCACATAAGTAGTATTTTACTCTATTTTCAACCCATGAAGAATCAATTGTAGGAAGAATTTCCATCTCATTATAAACATTTAGAAATACACACAAAATATTTGAAACAAATATTTTCAGACACAGACAACAGGCAGCTAAGGAAATTAACTCTTGAGGGAAAAGACGTTCCAGGATTGTGCCCAGCTTCCTGCCTGCAGACTTTCTTCAGGTCCCAGTTCATGATAGGACACTCCTAAATTCTTTCAGAATTAAGTGTAATTGTATTATTTGGGGGATATTCTAACCTCCCTTGTTCCTAAATAATGACATGGAGACCTAATATATTTATTAATAAGCCATAAGCAATATAGTTGGATACTTATCTTTCCTCACTCAATTATGGGACTATGTCTCAACCATGTACCTGGTTACTTGCTTTCTTAGTTTCTCGCTGGTTGCTCTTGCTGCAACGGTATCCTCATGGTGACTACTTCCTGGTGTCTCTTTTCGTGACTTTCTCTACCTGAGACCCACTTCATAAAGGTTTCAGAAGTTCCACTTTAATTCTGCTGATCAACTCTTTTTCTTTTAACCAATCAGAGATGATAGAGAACAATTTTTACACAACATTGAGACAGGAGATGCTTCTATAATAATGACATTACCACCTTCAGACTACAACCAGATCTCCGGGGTACAGAAATTTGTATCTGAATACACAGTGTACAAAACCCATCCTCCTACAATTAATTAAGATAACAGAAATCTGAAGTTAAGGACACCCATGTTGCTAAATTTGCAGAGCAAAGGAGCTACATAGAGCAAGCTTAGGAGATTGGAAGAGGTGGGCATTCTAATGTTTATTAAAATTTTGATCCCGGGTTGTCTGCAGTTTCCCATCCAGCCGGTAGCAGGTCAGCCAGACCTAGCCAGCTTGCCAGGTGCTGAGACCCTGCCGGCGGAACCAGGTACCAGAGACAGCCCGAGTTTAAGACCTCCGGGGACTCAGGTCTGGGGCAGGAACTGTGCACAGACTAGCAGTTTGGAGTACAGCGGCCGTGCCTGCGCTCTGCGCTTGCAGGCCAGACCCTGAACCCCCTGCAGGCAGCGCCATCTTGTCTGCAGCTCCCCATCCAGCCTGTAGCAGGTCAGCCAGACCTAGCCAGCTTGCCAGGTGCTCAGACCGTGCCCGCGGAACCAGGATAAGCAACAATTCTTGTTTATTAAGAAGAGTGAGGACCAGCTATAGCGGCAGGCCTCCATATTGCAACCAGGACACAGCTGGAAAGGTGCAGGTAGAGACTCCGTCTGGGGCTAGAGCAGGGAGAGCTGCTAAGCTCTCGCCCACAGGCGGGCCCAGGCGCCTAGGCTCTGCAGCACGTCCCTGCGAGCTTAGGCCGTGCACCGAGGCAGCCGGAACCACCCAGCTCCCCAGGACTCCAGACCAGCTATAGCGGCAGGCCTCCATACTGCAACCAGAACACAGCTGGAAAGGCACAGGTAGACAGATTCCATCAGGGGCTACCACGTGGGTGGATCTGCTAGGCTCTAGCTACTAGGCAGGCCCAGCAGCACCTGCCGAGGCTCTGCTGCACTCCCCCACACTTCCCGGAGACCTCAGGCCTTGCACAAAGTCAGCGGGTGGCAGCCAGCTCGTGATCCCGTTGAGCAGCAATCACGCATAACCACCAGTAGAGAAACAGCAGGTAAGCCCAGCCTCACAGGAGATTCAAACACCAGCCAGTGACAACAAGGTCAACTAACACCAGAAATAACCAGATGGCAAAAGGTAAACGAAGGAATGCCACTAACAGAACTCAAGGCAACATGACAGCATCTGAACCCAGTTCGCCAACAACAGGAAGCCCTGGATACCCCAAAACACCAGAAAAACAAGACTTGGATATAAAATCACTGGTCAGGATGCTGGTAGCTGAACACATAGAAAAATCTCGTAAAGAAATAGAAGAGAAAATGGATCAAAAGTTAGAAGCCTTTACAAGGCAAATACAAAAATAACTTCAAGAAATGCAGGAGAAGATGGATCAAAAAGAAGAAGACAATAAGGAGGAAAGACAAAAATCATTTAAAGAAATACAGAAGAAAGTGGGCCAACAAGTAGAAGCTATGAAAGAGGAAACACAAAAATCTATTAAAGAAATACATGAAAACACAATCAAGCAAGTGAAAGATCTGAGTACATCCATCCAGGCACTAAAAACAGAAGTAGAAACAACTAAGAAATCGCAGAGGGAGACAACATTGGAGATAGAAAACCTTGGGAAGAAATCAGGAGCCATAGATGCAAATATCAACAATAGAATACAAGAGATAGAAGACAGAATATCAGAAGCCGAAGATACCATAGGAACCATTGATTCAACAGTCAAAGAAAATACTAAATGCAAAAAGGCTGTAACCCAAAACATCCAGGAAATCCAGGACACAATGAGAAGACCAAACCTAAGGATTATAGGTATAGACGAGAATGAAGATGTACAAGTTAAAGGGCCAGCAAATATCTTCTACAAAATTATGGAAGAAAACTTCCCCAACCTAAAGAGAGAGATGCCCATGAATATACAAGAAGCATACAGAACCCGAAACAGACTGGATCAGAACAGAAATACATCCCGTCACATAATAATCAAAACTCCAAATGTACTAAACAAAGAAAGAATATTAAAGGCAGCAAGAGAAAAAGGCCAAGTAACTTATAAAGGAAGACCTATCAGAATAATACCAGACTTCTCACCTGAGACCATGAAAGCTAGAAGATCCTGGGCAGATATAAAGCAAACTCTAAGAGAACACAAACTTCAGCCAAAACTACTTTACCCAGCAAAACTCTCAATCACCATAGATGGAGACATCAAGGTATTCCATGACAAAACCAAATTTGCACGATATCTTTCCACAAATCCAGCCCTACAAAGGATAATAGGGGGAAAACACCAAGACAAGGACGGAAACTACACCCGGGAAGAAGCAAGATAGAAACCTCCTCTCATCAAACCCAAAAGAAGGTAACCTCTCGAATATAAATAATAAATAAAATAAATATAATTTCAAAAATGTCTGGAGGTAATAATTACTATTCCTTAATATCTCTTAACATCAATGGACTCAATTCCCCAATAAAAAGACATAGATTAACAGACTGGATAAGGAAACAGGACCCTACATTTTGCTGCATACGGGAAACACATCTCAGTGTCAAAGACAAACACTGCCTTAGAGTAAAAGGCTGGAAGACAATTTTACAAGCAAATGGTCTCAGGAAACAAGCTGGAGTAGCCATTCTAATATCAGATAAAATTGACTTCCAACCTAAAATCATCAAAAGAGACTCAGAAGGTCACTTCTTGCTGGCCAAAGGGAAAATCCACCAAGAAGAGCTCTCAATACTGAACATCTATGCTCCAAATGCAAGGGCACCCTCATTCGTAAAAGAAACCTTACTAAAGCTTAAAGCACACATTACACCTAACACAATAATTGTGGATGACTTCAACACTCCACTCTCCTCAATGGACCGATCAGGAAAGCAGAAACTAAACAGGGACACAGTGAAACTAATTGAAACTCTGGACCAATTGGATTTAACAGATATATATAGAACATTTCATCCTAAAGCTAAAGAATATACCTTTTTCTCAGCTCCACATGGTACCTTCTCCAAAATAGACCATATAATTGGTCACAAGACAGATGTGAACAAATACAAGAAGATCGAGCTAATCCCATGCCTCCTATCAGATCACCATGGAGTAAGAGTGGTCTTCAATAACAACAAAAACAACAGAAAGCCCACATACACATGGAAACTGAACAATACTCTACTCAATGACACCTTGGTCAAGGAAGAAATAAAAAAAGAAATCAGACTTTTTAGAATTCAATGAAAATGAAGGTACAACCTACCCAAATCGATGGGACACAATGAAAGCAGTGCTAAGAGGAAAACTCATAGCTCTAAGTGCATCCAAAAAGAAACTGGAGAGAGCATATACTAGCAGCTTAATGGCACACCTTAAAGCCCTGGAAGAAAAACAAGTTAATTCACCCAGGAGGAGTAGAAGACAAGAAATCATCAAACTCAGGGCTGAAATCAATCAAATAGAAACAAAGAGAACCATACAAAGAATCAACAAGACCAGGAGCTGGTTCTTTGAGAAAATCAACAAGATAGATAAACCCTTAGCCAGACTAACCAAAGGACACAGAGACAGTATACAAATTAACAAAATTAGAAATGAAAAGGGAGACATAACAACAGAAACTGAGGAAATTCAAAAGATCATCAGATCCTACTACAAAGGTCTATACTCAAAACAACTGGAGAATCTGGAGGAAATGGACAATTTCCTAGACAGATATCAAATACCAAAATTAAATCAGCATCAAGTAGATCAGCTAAATAGTCCCATAACCCCTAAAGAAATAGAAGGGGTTATAGAAAGCCTCCCAATCAAAAAAAGTACGGGACCAGATGGTTTTAGTGCAGAATTCTACCAGACCTTCAAAGAAGACTTAACACCAATACTTTTCAAACTATTCCACAAAATAGAGACAGAAGGGACACTGCCCAACTCATTCTTCGAAGCCACAATTACGCTAATACCTAAACCACAAAAAGATCCAACAAAGAAAGAGAACTACAGGCCAATTTCTCTTATGAATATAGATGCAAAAATACTAAATAAAATTCTTGCTAACCGAATCCAAGAGCACATCAAAACGATCATCCACCATGATCAAGTAGGCTTCATCCCAGGGATGCAGGGATGGTTCAATATACGGAAATCCATCAATGTAATCCACTACATAAACAAACTAAAAGAAAAAAACCACATGGTCATCTCATTAGATGCTGAAAAAGCATTCGACAAAATTCAGCATCCTTTCATGCTAAAAGTCTTGGAAAGAGCAGGAATTCAAGGCCCATACCTAAACATAGTAAAAGCAATCTACAGCAAACCAGTAGCCAACATCAAAATAAATGGAGAGAAACTTGAAGCATTCCCACTAAAATCAGGGACTAGACAAGGCTGCCCTCTCTCTCCATATCTTTTCAATATAGTACTTGAAGTTCTAGCAAGAGCAATTAGACAACATAAGGAAGTCAAAGGGATACAAATTGGAAAGGAAGAAGTGAAACTATCATTATTTGCAGAAGATATGATAGTTTACCTAAGCGACCCAAAAAACTCCACCAGAGAACTTCTACAGCTGATAAACAACTTCAGCAAAGTGGCAGGTTATAAAATTAACTCAAGCAAGTCAGTGGCCTTCTTGTACTCAAAGGACAAGCAGGCAGAGAAAGAAATTAGGGAAATAACACCCTTCACAATAGCCACAAACAACATAAAATATCTTGGCGTAACTCTAACCAAACAAGCGAAAGATCTGTACAACAGGAACTTCAAGTCCTTGAAGAAAGAAATCGAAGAAGACCTCAGAAGATGGAAAAATATTTCTTGCTCCTGGATTGGCAGGATCAATATAGTAAAAATGGCCATCTTGCCAAAAGCAATATACAGATTCAATGTGATCCCCATCAAAATCCCAACTCAATTCTTCATAGATCTAGAAAGAGCAATTCTCAAATTCATCTGGAGCAACAAAGAACCCAGGATAGCTAAAACTATTCTCAACAATAAAAGGACTTCTGGGGGAATCAATATCCCTGACCTCAAGCAGTACTACAGAGCAATTGTGTTAAAAACTGCATGGTATTGGTATAGCAACAGGCAAGCAGATCAATGGAACAGGATTGAAGACCCAGAGGTTAACCCACAGACTTATGGTCACTTGATCTTTGATAAAGGAGCCACAACCATCCAGTGGAAAAAAGATAGCCTTTTCAACAAATGGTGCTGGTTCAACTGGAGGTCAACATGCAGAAGAATGTGAATTGACCCACTCTTATCTCCTTGTACTAAGATCAACTCCAAGTGGATCAAGGACCTCCACATAAAACCAGACACACTGAAACTATTAGAAAAGAAACTTGGGAAGACCCTGGAGGACTTGGGCACAGGGGAAAAGTTCCTGAACAGAACACCAATAGCTTATGCTCTAAGATCAAGAATCGACAAATGGGACCTCATAAAATTACAAAGTTTCTGCAAAGCAAAGGACACTGTCAGAAGGACAAAACGGCAACCAACAAAGTGGGAAAAGATCTTCACCAACTCCACATCCGACAGAGGGCTAATATCCAATATATACAAAGAACTCAAGAAGTTAGACCGCAAAGAAACAAATAACCCTATCAAAAAATGGGGCACAGAGCTAAACAAAGAATTTTCACCAGAAGAAATTCGGATGGTCAAGAAACACCTTAAAAGATGTTCAACATCATTAGTCATCAGGGAAATGCAAATCAAAACAACCCTGAGATTCCACCTCACACCAGTCAGAATGGCTAAGATTAAAAACTCAAGAGACAACAAGTGCTGGCGAGGATGTGGAGAAAGAGGAACACTCCTCCACTGTTGGTGGGATTGCAAAATGGTAAAACCGCTCTGGAAATCAGTTTGGCGGTTCCTCAGAAAATTGGGCATGTCACTTCCAGAGGACCCTGGCATACCACTCCTGGGCATATACCCAGAGGATTCCCCTGCATGCAATAAGGACACATGCTCCACTATGTTTATAGCAGCCTTGTTTATAATAGCCAGAAATTGGAAGGAGCCCAAATATCCCTCAAAGGAGGAATGGATACAGAAAATGTGGTATATTTATACAATGGAATACTACTCAGCAATTAAAAATAATGAATTCATGCAATTTGTAGGTAAATGGTTAGACCTGGAAAATATCATCCTGAGTGAATTAACCCAATCACAAAAGAATGCACATGAAATGCAATCACTGATAAGTGGATATTAATGAGCCCAGAAGCCCTAAATACTCAAGACACAAATAGTAAGTCAAATGATTCCCAAGAAGAAGAAAGGAGAGGACCCTGGGCCTGTAAAGATTGCATCCAGTTTAGTAAAGAAACCGAGGGGGGAGGGGGAATGATTGGGGAACAGTTGGGGGGGGAGAGGAACTATGGGAACTATGGTGGGTGGGAACTGGGAAAGGGGAAAGCCTTTGGAATGTAAACATAGAATATAGAAAATTAAAAAAAAAATTAAAAAAAAATTTTGATCCCGGAATGTGCCAGTTAAAAATCTCACAAGACTGCAGGAGGAAACACGAGAAAAATTTCAGAGTTAAACAGTTCTCAGAGTGTGGGGTGGATGGTTGCACATGCTGTTAATTTCAGCATCCAGGAGGTAGAGGTAGACAAATCTTTTGAGTTCAAGGCTAGCCGCTTCTATTGAGATAGTTTCAGGATAGCCAGGGCTATACAAAGAAACCCTGACTAAAAAAACAAAAACAAAAACAAAAACAAAAACAAAAACAAAAAAACAACCAATCATCCATTCATCCAACCAACCAACCAACTAACCAACTAACCTCCTCCCAAAAAACCTTCCATAAATCAAAAACAAAAATACAGAACAAAAGCAAGACATTTCTCAGAATTAAAGTATGGCATGCAATAGTTTGTATCGCAGACTTTTGAATATGGGGAACCAGCATGGAAGTCTTGCTGGTGGAACTGTTTTACCCCATTTAAGTGTTATCCTGGAACTCCCATTAATAAGATTTAAAATTGGTGTCAAGGGATAAAATAGATGCCAACTTATGTGTCAGAACACAGTGCTATCTTTGCTAAAATCAATTTGGCAAAACTGATGAATTGCAGCATGGTCAACACTGCATCATTCCACCCAGGAAACAGAATACGCCCCTACCAAAGAGAAAAATCAATCAAGAGAAACAGACTCAAAAGTGATACAGCAGATTGAACTTGAGACAATACTCATAAACTAACTTTCCAAACTGAAAATGTATGCCCCAAGAAATCTAAGATGTACATAAGTGCACACACACACATACACACACACACACACACACACACACACACACACGCTCATACATGTGCCCATATACACATCTAAATAAAAACTAGATATTTGAAGTCTTTCTAAAATTTGTTTGTGTTCTTGGGAGATGTATATGTGTATGTTTGGTTATGTGCATATTCTGGTGTGCCTGCATGCATGTGCATGCGTGTTCAGAGGACAGAAGTCAATATTCGTGTTTCTTCATCATTTGATATCCACTTTACTTTTTGAAATAGGATCTTTTGTTGAACCTGGATCTTTTTGTTTGGCTAGACTAGCTGGCCAGTGACCTGCAGGGATCTGACTATCACAACCACTCTAGTACTGCCAATTCAGGCATGTGACATCACACCAGGCATTTTACATGGGTGCTGGGGATTCAAACTTAGATCCTCAGGGTTATATATTAAGATCATTATCCACTGACCCAACTCCTTAGCTCTTGGGTATTCATGATTTTGATTCTACTAAAATATATGGAAAAATACCCTGTGATGGTTTGTATATGATTGGCCCAGGAAGTGAACCTATTAGGAGGTGTGGCCTTGTTGGAGTAGGTGTGTCACTGTAGGTGTGGGCTTAAGACCCTCCCCTGGCTGCCTGGAAGTCAGTCTTCCACTAGCAGCCTTCAGATGAAGATGTAGAACTCTCAGCTCCTCCTGCACCATGCCTGCCTGGATGCTGCCATGTTTCTGCCTTTATGACAATGGACTAAACCTCTGAACCTGTAAGCCCAATTAAATGTTGTATTTCATAAAACTTGCATTGGTCATGGTGTCTGTTCATAGCAGTGGAAACCTAACTCAGACAGAAGTTGGTACCAGGAGTGGGGTATTGCTGTGGTAGGCCTGACCATGCTTTTGTTTGGAAGAATATGGATTTTGGGACTTTAGATTTGGAAAGCCATGGAGTGCTTTAAGTGGGGTTTTATGGGCCAACCAAGTAGGAATATGGAAGACAGTGGTGCTGAGGGTCATTTGAACTGTTTAGGCCAGATGGCCCAAGAGTTTTCAGTGGAGGAGAACTTTAATATGTGGCTGAGAGACTGTTTTTGTGATGTTTTGGTGAAGAACATGGCTTCTTTTTGCCATTGTCGGAATAGACTGCCTAGGGCTAAGGTAAAGAGATTTATATTAATTGCATCTGCAAAGGAAGTCTCAAAAAAGCCCAACAAAGACTTTGTTCTCTGGTTAAGTCTGATGAAGAGAATTTTGAACAAACATAGCAAGATGAGAATAGAAAAGTACAAAATATATAGTTTGAGCATTAAAGGGACTCCAGGAAGTGAAATGGAGCTGAATTCAAGGATATTAAATTGAATTAAGGGAGTGGTGACCTGGGGGCAAGATTCTACCCAGTTAACTTTAGGTTCAGGCTTGGTAGTACAAGCCTTTAATCCCAGGAGGCAAAGATAAGCAGATCTCTGAGTTCAAGGCTAGCCTAGAACAGAGCAAATTCTGGTGAAGAAAAACTTAAATCCAGGCTTGGTGGACCACACCTTTAATCCCAGTGTTTAAGAGACAGGCATGCAGATCTCTTGAGTTCAAAGTCAGTCTAAGGAGCAAGATTCAGGATGGCCAACTTAGGCAGTGAAGAAGCTGGAAAAAAGGAAGCTAGTGATAATGTAATAGAACAAGGGGGCCAATGTTCCAGCTCTTGCAAGCAGCAGAACTCAGCAGCTTTGGCCATGTGTCTCTGGCTTTATATTCAAAAGAAGGAGACTACAAGGACAGTTGATGCTGGTTAGTGGGAGTTAAGAAATTAGTGGTGATTAAGAAAAGACCAGCACCGCTGAGGTGAAATCCTCTGGGAAGTGTTTTCTGAGAGCACAAAGAAGCTGTGTTCCAGAGATAGCCAAGGTTGTACCTCATGCTGCAGCTGTACTTGGTAACTGTAAGAATCATCCAGGTGGTACTGGTTTTGAAGGCATGAAGGCATCATGAAGAACAGCTGAGGCTTGGTACTGTGAGAGGCCATAGAAGGTCATTGGTGAAAGTATACCCTCAGTTGTAATTGACAGCCCAGGATTGAAGGGGTCATGCAAAGGAGTTGAGGCTTGGTACAATGAATAGAGCCTATGAGAGGTTTTGGTGAAGCATAGTTACAGTGAAAGACCCTATATATATTGGAGATGCCAGTACCATAGGATGACCACCAAGAACAGCAGTGGCAGTGGAGTGGATCAATCTGAACTTAGAGTGCTACAGAGGGCAGAGCTGGAGAAGTGACACCAGCTCTTTGGAGATGTACAGAAGATCATGTGTGGATCTCAGACATTGGAACAAGAAGCTGTGAAGCTGAAATTGACTTGGGGTACCCAAGATGTTAAAGATGCCAGAGCCACAGGATACCTGCCAAGGAAAGCTTCTAACAGGGAGTGGAACAAGCCTAGGAGAAAGGACCTTGTTGAAGTCAACAAAGATGAAAAAAGAGTTGGATATCTGAAGACTGCTTTGCCTTCAGACATGGAGATGCAGAGTTTGGACTTTTCCCAGCTGGTTTCCTGTCTTGCTTGGGGGATTATAGTTAAGTGACTGGATGAATCTCAAAAGAGACCTTGAACTTTGGACTTTTAACACTATTGAGACTGCTATAGTCTACCGGGACTTTTGAAGTTGGACTAAATGTATTTTGCATTATGCTATGTTTCAGTATGGTCCCCATAGACTTATGTTTGAACAAGCCTATGGGGGCCAGGGATTGGAATGTGATGGTTTTTATATGATTGGCCCAGGAAGTGAACCTATTAGGAGGTGTGGCCTTGTTGGAGTAGGTGTGTCACTGTAGGTGTGGGCTTAAGACCCCCCCTGGCTGCTTGGAAGTCAGTCTTCCACTAGCAGCCTTCAGATGAAGATGTAGAACTCTCAGCTCCTCCTGCACCATGCCTGCCTGGATGCTGCCATATTTCTGCCTTCATGACAATGGACTAAGCCTCTGAACCTGTAAGCCAGCCCCAATTAAATGTTCTATTTTATAAAACTTGCATTGGTCATGGTGTCTGTTCACAGCAGTGGAAACCTAACTAAGACATACCCCAAATAATTTTTTAATTAGACACAATTACTCCATTCATGTCCTATGAAAATATTCTTTCAGTTTTCTAATGCTCTGAACAGAAGCCCAGGAAAGAGCCAGCCAGTAGTATGCTTTGAAGAACACACAATCACAACCTGGTGGGTGCTGTTTGTCTTATTGATAGTGTCCTCGAGGTCCCATTTGTCAACTCTTGATCTTAGAGCATAAGCTATTGTTGTTCTATTCGGGAAAATTTTCCCTGTGCCCATGTGCTCCAGGTTCTTCCCCACTTTCTCTTCTATTAGATTCAGGGTATCTGGTTTTATGTGGAGGTTCTTGATCCACTTGGACTTGAGCTTGTACAGGGAGATAAGAATGCATCAATTTGCATCCTTCTATATGTTGACTGCTAGTTGACCCAGCACCATTTGTGGAAAATGCTATCTTTTTTTCTACTGGATGATTTTAGCCCCTTTGTCAAAGATCAAGTGACCATAAGTGTGTGGGTTCATCCTGGGTCTTCAATTCTATTCCACTGATCTTCCTGCCTCTCTATGTACCAATACCATGCACATTTTTTTTACTATTGCTCTGTAGTACTGCTTGAGGTCAGGGATGATGATTCTGCCAGAAGTTATTGTTGAGAATAGTTTTCACTATCTTGGGTTTTTTGTTCTTCCAGATAAATTTGGAAATTGCTCTTTCTAACTCTATAAAGAATTAAGTTGGAATTTTGATGGGGATTGCATTGAGTCTGTAGATTGCTTTAGGCAAGATGGATATTTTTACTATATTAGCCCTGGCAATACTTGAGCATAGGCGATCTTTCCATCTTCTGAGATCGTCTTCAATTTCTTTCTTCAGAGACTTGAAGTTCTTGTCATACAGAACTTTCACTTACTTGGTTAGAGTCACACCAAGGTATTTTATATTTGTGGCTATTGTGAAAGCTATTGTCATTTCCCTAATTTCTTTCTCAGGCTCTTTATCCTATGAGTATAGGAAGACTACTGATTTGTTTGAGTTAATTTTATATCCAGCCACTTTGCTGAAGTTGTTTATCAGGTTTAGGGGTTCTCTGGTGGAATTTTTGGGGCCACTTAAGTATACTATCATATCATCTGCAAATACTTTGACTTCTTCCTTTCCAATTTTTGTCCCTTTGACTTCCTTTTGTTGTCCAATTGCCCTGTCTAGGACTTTGAGTGCTATATTGAACAGGTAGGGAGAAAGTAGACAGCCCTGCCTAGTCCCTGATTTCAGTGGGGTTGCTTCAAGTTTTGCTCCATTTAGTTTGATGTTGGCTACTGGTTTGCTATATATTGCTTTTACTATGTTTAGGTATGGGCCTCAAATTCCTGATATTTCCAAGACTTTTATTATGAAGAGGTGTTGGATTTTGTCAAACGATTTCTCAGCATCTAATGAAATGATCATGTTTTTTTCTTTGAGTTTGTTTATATAGTGGATTACATTGATGGATTTCTGTATATTGACCATCCCTGAATCCCTGGGATAAAGCCTACTTGATTGTGATGAATGATTGTTTTGATGTACTGTTGGATTCAGTTGGCAAGAATTTTATTGAGTACTTTTGCATTGATATTCATAAGGGAGTTTGGTCTAAATTTCTCTTTGTTGGGTTTTTGTGTGGTTTAGGTATCAGAGTAATTGGGGCTTCATAGAATGAATTGGTAGTGTTTCTTCTGTTTCTGTTTTGTGGAATAGTTTGAAGAGTATTTGTATTAGTTCTTCTTTGAAGGTCTGATAGAACTCTGCATTAAACCCATCTGGTCCTGGCCATTTTTTTGGTTGGAAGACTATTTTTTTTGTTTTGTTTTTTGTTTTTATGTTTTTTTTAATTTTTATTTTCTATATTCTATGTTTACATTCCAAAGGCTTTCCCCTTTCCCAGTTCCCCCACCATACATCCCATAATTCCTCTCCCCCCCAACTATTCCCCAATCATTCCCCCTGCCCCCACAGTTTCTCTGTTCTGGGTCTACAAAACTGGATCCAATCTTTACAGGCCCAGGGTCCTCTCCTTTCTTCTTCTTGGGAATCATTTGGCTTGCTAATTGTGCCTTGAGTATTTAGGGCTTCTGGGCTCATTAATATCCACTTATCAGTGATTGCATTTCATGTGTATTCTTTTGTGATTGGGTTAACTCACTCAGGATGATATTTTCCAGATCTAACCATTTACATACAAATTGCATGAATTCATTATTTTTAATTGGTGAGTAGTATTCCATTGTATAAATATCCCACATTTTCTGTATCCATTCCTCCTTTGAGGGATATTTGGGCTCCTTCCAATTTCTGGCTATTATAAACAAGGCTGCTATAAACATAGTGGAGCATGTGTCTTTATTGTATTCAGGGGAATCCTCTGGGTATATGCCCAGGAGTGGTATGCTAGGGTTGGTTGGAAGACTATTAATGACTCCTTCTATTTCTTTATGGGTTATGGGATTGTTTAGATCATTTGTCTGATCCTGATTTAACTTTGGTACCTGGCATCTGTCTAAAAAGTTGTCCATTTCATTTAGATTTTCCAGTTTTGTTGAGTATAGGCTTTTGTAGTGGTATCTGATGATTTTTTTTTATTTCCTCAGTAACTGTTGTTATGTCTCCCTTTTCATTTCTGATTTTGCTGATTTGGATGCTGTCTCTGCGCCCTCTGGTTAGTTTGGCTAAGGGTTCATTTATCTTTTTTTGTTTTTCAGAGAACCAGCTTCTAGTATTGTTGATGCTTTGTATAGTTCTTTTTGTTTCTACTTGGTTGATTTCAGCCCTGAGTTTGATTATTTCCTGCAGTTTACGCCTCTTGAGTGTATTTGCTTCTTTTTGTTTTAGAGCCTTCAGATGTGCTATGAAAGATCTATATCAGTCCTATATCCAATATAGTGCCAATATCCAATATATACAAAGAACTCAAGAAGTTAGACTCCAGAAAACCAAATAACCCTATTAAAAATGGGGTACAGAGCAAAACAAGGAATTCTCAACTGAGGAATACCGGATGGCTGAGAAACACCTAAAGAAATGTTCAACATCCTTAATAATCAGGGAAATGCAAATCAAAACAAACCTGAGATTCTGCCTCACCCCAATCAGAATGGCTAAGATCAAAAATTCAGAGGATAGCAAATTCAGGATAGG
Organism: Apodemus agrarius; assembly: GCA_964023405.1. Lineage (NCBI taxonomy): Eukaryota > Metazoa > Chordata > Mammalia > Rodentia > Muridae > Apodemus > Apodemus agrarius. Next base: position 82,884,384 of record OZ030009.1, read on the forward strand.
ATGTAGAGAAAGAGGAACACTCCTCCATTTCTGGTGAGATTGCAAGCTGGTCAAATGACTCTGAAAATCAGTTTGGCGGTTCCTCAGAAAACTTGGCCTAGCACTACCTGAGGACCCAGTTATACCACTCCTGGGCATATACCCAGAAGATGCTTCAACATGTAATAAGGACACAAGGACACTATGTTCATAGCAGCATTATTTATAATAGCCAGAAGCTGGAAAGAACCCAGATGTCCCTCAACAGTGGAATGGATATATATACAATGTGGTACATTTACACACTGGAATACTACTTGTTGTTTTTCCCGTGCAGGTTGTCTGCCTGCTCCGCCATGCAGGTCACCTGTTTGCCCGCCACACAGGTTATGGAGCCGCGGCAGAGATGCGGGCCACATCAGACCAAACAGTTCCACATGGGGCTTTATTTAATTGGGGCAAAGGGGCAGCAGGCGGGAAGAAGGACGAAAAAGAAAGAGAAAGAGAGATACTACCCAATTATATACAGATGATGACTTAAATTACAGGTGAAGGTAGGCCCATTGAATTCTGGGTATATGGTGGCTGTTGCCTTGGCAACAGGCTATAGGTCACACTGTGCTTATTGTTGCCTATATGATGTCACAGGTCTCGGTACTAACACTACTCAGCTATTAAAAACAATGACTTCATGAAATTCTTTGGCAAATAGATGAAGGTAGAAAATATCATCCTGAGTGAGGTAACCCAAACACAAAAGAACACATATGGTATGCACTTGCTGATAAGTGGATATTAGCCCCAAAGTTCAGAATACCCAAGATACAACTCACAGACCACATGAAGCTCAAGAAGAAAGAAGATAAAAGTGTGGATACTTTGATCCTTATTGGGAGGTGGATCAAAATATCCATAGCTCACAGCCAACCAATAGACTGAGCATAGGGTCCCCAATGTAGCATCTAGAGAAAGAACCCCAGGAGCTGAAGTGGTTTGTAGCCCAACAGGAAGAACAATAATATATACCTATGGCTCCAGGTACTTATGTAGCATAGCATGGCCATTTCAGACATCAATGAGAGGAGAGTCCAGTGGTCATATGAAGGCTTGATGCCCCAGTATAGGGGAATGCCAGGTCAGGAAAGTGGGTGGGGTTTTTGATAAGCAGGCAGAGGGTGGATGGGATGGGGTTTCAAAGGGGTAAGAGGAAAGGGAATACCATTTGTAATGTAAATAAAGCAAATATCTAATTAAAAACACAAGCACACAATCTCTGTTTATATGACTCTACCTTGCCCCAATAGAATGAAAGAGCAACAACAGACAATAACAAGTGGGCACACAGGGACATGCTTCAGAGCTTTCTACAATACAGGCAACTAGCCACCTTGGCTAATTTGAACTTTAAGTTATTTAAAATAAAATGGAATCAAATAAAACTAGCACTTCAAGTTCTCACCTGAACACATATCTTGTGTGGCAGCCTATATGTACATTTCCCATGATCACTCAGAATTTTGCTGAGGAGCTCCACCGTAGAGTTCAAAGGAAGACAATGCTCATCAAATTACAGATTTCAATCAACAGTCTGAACATGCTGAGTGAATCTCTCTCAAGATGAAACCTGGAGCTCTGCAGTATGACTCACATTTTTACTAAACGTAAGACACAGGTTTAGTGAGCAAGGTCCTTCTCCTAGGTTTCTGGTCTTAATCCCTAGTGAATTTGTGTCTTTTCATTATTTTTACTTTGGTTCCTTCCAGTTTTCCAATTAACTGTGCCTAACAGTGGTATTATGTGAAACAGCTGACTAAGGAAATCTTCAAACAATAAGAGGAGAGAGAGAGGGGGGGGGAAGGGGGAGAGAGAAGATAGAGAGAACATTGTCAGCGTAATGCTGAGTTTATGGAAATAATTTGATTCCTCTTATTTCTATTATGGTACTGTTTGAGGAGTATCGGCATTATCTCTTTAATGAATTCATAGAATTTGGCACTAAATCTGTGTTTTAGGGAGGATGTCAAGGAGAAGGTAGAGACTTTGTATTACTGCGTCACCCTCATTGCTTGTCATGAATCTGCTTAAGTTATTTATATATTTGGTATTGCAAGATATTTCCTATCCATTACATTGAGGCAGTGAGAGACCAGAGATTGGAGTAGAGAGAGGAGGAGGAGCTAAGAGAAGTGAAAGGAGGAGAGACGAGGGTGGTAGACCACACTGAGGGCATTGGGGAAGAGAGGGAGATGCAGATATCCAGATGGCTTCAGATGTATTTCTGGTGTTTTGGAGAGATTAGAAATACTTGGATAATACTTTATCATTATAAATTGGCATTATGTAATTGGGAGTTTCTTATACATAAATATATTTAGTTAACTATTCAAGTTTAAGAGTCATGCTTTACCAGATACTTGGAAGGAGTAGTCCAGAGAGCTGGTGGGGCATTACTCTTATTAACCCTTACCTGGATACAATTTGATTTTATTTGAATAGGTTACATGTTTTTAGTATGTTTTGGAAATTTGTCCATTATACTTAGTTTTTCTAGGATTTGTTTGGATTATAATTTTCATAGTATTTTCTAGTACAATTTCCCAACCATTACTGAAGATTTATAGGTAGTTACTAGTTGACACTGGGGGAATAGACAATTTCTCCCATGGTATACCATTGGCTATGTGCTCTGGGGCTGCAAACCATTTCTTATCCATGCGCTGGTAAGCAATCCTAATGAAACTCATTGAGCCACCAAAACCATGAAAGTGGAGAGAGATTGGAAAATAATGTGGACAGTGGGAAGGGGAGGGAGATAAAACTGTGTACTTGGGTGAGTAGAATCAAAAACATTATGCACATGAATAAAAGTGTCATAAATAAATCAATTATGAATAATTAATGTGTGATAATAAAAGATTTAAAAAATAAATTTGACTGTTATATATACATTTGTTAACTCCACTGCTATGTATATCCTCAAGTAATCAGAAACTGGGCCCAAAGAAATATGTGTAATACAAAATTGATGACAACATTAGAGACAATAGCCAAATTATTCCTAAGTAGATGAAGAACAAGCAATTTTATGAAATAGCATATCCATTTAATAAAGCATCTGCATTCGTTTTCTCACTATGGTTGTGACCTCTCCAGCCTTGGAGTTTGTTTGTGTTTATAGTACCACACATGAATTCCTTCCTGTGGAACTGGGCTCAAATCCAATCACAAAGCAGGTTGGTTATCTTCTGTTAATTTTTGAAGGATCACAAAATTGTAATCAGACTGGCACAGCACAAAATATTTTGGTCTTATGAAAACAGAATGAAATTCTGGCACACACTATAATATGAACCAACCCCGAAATCACGCTAAATGAAAGAAACTGAAAAGACAAAGGAGAAATACTGTGATTCCTTGTATGAAGTAAAATCATAAAGAGGGAAAATAAAATGAAGTTCTGAGGTTGGGGTTGGAGATAGGATGCAACATTTAGCTCTATGGCCACAGAGGTTATCTGTCAGTTGATGAAAGATTCTGGACAAGTAGGATTGTTACATACATTTGCAATGGACTGAACACCATTAAATTATGTCCTAAAGGTGGGTAAAGTAAACACTTAGCTATGTAACTAAAAAGTGGATGAGCCCACTAGTGACTAGGGCATAGGAAGTGCCTATGTGAGTTCCTGAGAAGAACAAATCTAGCTAGGGACTAAACAATATTTTATACCATAAGTGTTTGAGGGAATTTGGTTGTTTAAACAGTATCTTCCTTGACATTCGATTGGTCCTTCATACTTTTCTGCCATAAGGATGACGATAAAACTGAAATAATAAAAAATTGATGCTATCTTTAATTTTTAATTAGAATTTTTATTTTATGTATACAGGTGTCTTGTCTGCACATATGTCTGTGCACCATATGTGTACCTTGTAATTAGGGAGTTTAGAAGAGAGCAAAAAATCTCTTGGAACTAGAATCTATCTTGGGGGGAATTGAACTCAGGTTTTGGAAAAGCAGAAAGTTCCCTTAACCCACTATGTACTCTCACCAACCAGTAGTTCTGTAATTTTAAAGCTTCTCCCAATTGACCTAAACCCTTACAGGGACTCAACCCTAAAAGGAGGTTTAGGAATTATTGATGAAAGTTAGAACTGACCTCAGTTATGCTTTCTGCTCTATATTTTGCCAATGTCCATACTGTCTTCTGTTCATCGTTATAACACTGGATATGCTACCAGCAATCATCTATATGAGAAAAAAGTTTCTGTGACATTTGGGTACATATGTACACACACACACACACACACACACTCAAATGTACACACACACATGAGCACACACAAACACATATGCACCCATGTACATGCACACACACCTATATACACACATTCACAACCCACACAAGCATTAACATACACTTATGTACACATAGGCTCACACATGCATACACATGCACAAAGAAACAAATATGTGCACATGTACACATATGTACACATATGTGTATGCACATATACACACACTACATGTAGTAGTTCTATTGCACACTTACTGCACTGCAGGGGCAAACCACAGAGAAGACAAGCATGCTCCTGTGGTCTCACAGTAATATTTAGAAGTGCTGACACAGGGAAAGCTTAGGGTTGGCATAAGTTTTCAATGGTGTGTTTGATTTATGACTTTAAGGGAACTGACCCTCTGTGTCAGTGTCATTAATGATAACTGATGGCTCCAAATCAATACCATTTGTTTTATGTCTAGAGAGCAGTCCTTCTGTGACCAGAAGAAGGATGATAGAATTTCCTCTGTAAGAGCATCACTGGATGGATTCTCAGGACCTGACCCATTATATCCTAGTCAATATGGAATTCTGGTTCTTCTAAAATGACATGTACAGGTGTCCTGAATAATGAGTTCTCGTTTCTTAGAAGATAGAATACTTTTTGTTATTTTTTCATGTCATAGTCTAGTGGTTTTACTTTTTAAAAATCAGTAATTTATTTTGTAATTCTAGTTTGTTTTATTACAATTCTTTAAAACTGTTTATTACATGAGAGAGGTCTTCAGAACAGCTGTTTTCACATTCCAATTTCTTTTTGATATGAATCAAACCAACCATCAGGGGGGAAAAAGCCCAAACTAAAACCACCAAACAAAAAATCCAAACAAATAAACCTTTTAGTTTATTCTGTTTCCAGCATCTTAATTGTCATTCATTCTCTGGTCTATTTTGAATTATCAACTAATTTGTCTTTATTTATATTTTTACATTTTGTCAAATCATTGCTTAAAGGAAAAGGTACTTAAAAACATGATGTAGTACAACTTTCCTATTTCTCAAATCTTTGGAAGTTTAAATTACCCATAGTTAATTAAAACCTTTTCTGAAATTCTCTCTCTTGCTTTTCAAAACCATTTTCTCTGATTGAAGGATTAACCAGTAACTTATCAATACAAATCTGTTATTTGGAGACAATTGTTATATTTAAAAATCAAAAATTCTGAAATACTTATTTGCTTATATTCCTGGTTCTATTCAAATATACCCAGAATATGCTAAGACACACATTTAGAATCAATTATCATGAAGGAAGAAGATCGTGAGAAACAGGAGTAACAGGTGTGTGAAACAAGCAATGATACCCAAGTTAACAGACACAGGGCTTTGGAGCATCTCAGAGAGCTGGATTTTACTGTGATTGCTAGAGTATGGGAGAGGTGAACAGGAAGTAGATTTTAAGAATGAACTCAGTGTGTTAGGGCTGTCAAGATCCTCCTCAAGGGGCTATCTTTTTAGGACTATGACTAGGTCCTTGAGTGGCACATTATAAGGATATAAGCTTGTGGGAGATAATTTTAGTAAAGGTGCTAGCTGAAGCATGAGTTCTGGATTGGTAACTTTACAGAGAAAGATTGGAAAGGCACTTTCTCAAGGATTTAAACTCCCAACCTTCCACTTAAACCTCTTCAGTGCTTTATTAGTAGTATGCAATTTTTTTCCTGTCTAGTAATGTGATTATTCCTTTCCTGAAACAAGTCAATCTCAATTGCCTGCAGTAAATCTTAGTCTTAGAGGAGGTCTTAGAGATCTTAGAGGAGAGTTCTGAGAAGGGTCCATACTTATGCAGTCGTGCACAGGTTTCCACATGATTAAAGCATTGACATCATCTGTAAAAACATGAGACTTGGCTAAGACTAATGGGAATTTGAGGAGGGGTATGATTGTTTCAACAAATCTGTTTATGACTAGTTGACTTCCAGAAACAAGAAGACATGATAGATTAGCTAGAAAAGTAACTTCAGTCATGCAAAAGTTGAGCAATCGAACTAGTTTAGACATGGTCTGATAATATAAGACTTTCTCAAGCATATTATGGAAAGTCTGGGCTAGCTTTACACAGAAGCTAGAGAGAAAGGAGGCTATTCTGGGAAAAGGAGGTAATATATTTAAACTTTTAGCAAATAAAGTTAGAGTGAAAGGTTAAAAAGCATAAGAAAAGTCAAGAGTTGACCAGATTTGTAGGGTAGAAAATTTGTGGAGCAAAGTGTCATGTAATTGCCAGAGGCAAGATGGTTAAGTTGTAAACTGAGATTTCTACCAGCCTGCCCAGTGGTATAGTTAGGTTTAAACACAGTGAAAACACATCAAGATATAGCCTTCTAGCACCTCTGATGGCTGAATAGTTTGAACACATATTGAATGCCTCACCCAATTCAATCATGTCTTTAGAGTGCATGTTATATTGCCATTTTATTACCAAGGTTTTGTGAGACCATCAGTTATATATGGTTACTAAAAAGTAAAGTGAGAATGTCAGAATTTCAGTTCAAGTTAGCATTTGGCTTTTAATTCCCCCAAACTCCCCTCCCCTCCCTTCCATGCCCCTCCCTTCCCTTCCCATTTCTTCCACTTCCTCCCTTTTTCAATGCCTCTACCTATATAGTTCAAGCTGGCCACAAGCTTTGTAATCCTCCTGCCTCTCAATGTTAGTATTATAGCCCACACTACTATACCTGGACTCTAAGAGATCTTTGATACACCACAGCACTCAGGACTTCCATGTTTGATTCATTCCTAGGACACTGGTGTATGAGAAAATTCTAACATTGGCATCATATGGGACTCCACTGTCATGATGCTGCTTATCTACCAATTCATGAAAGCTTATTCTTCATTTGGTCAAAATTGTTCCATTTTTTTCCACAGAATATACAAAGAAAGCATTCTGTGATTAGTTTCTCATGTGTTTTCTTTTTATCATTAAAACCACATAATGAGAACTTTGACCCATTAAACTTTGGTCTATGTGGACTTTCTGATGCATCATGTAATGTCTTTTTAATAATGGCATTGGCTATTCCACATAAGATAGTTTTAATCACTATCAAGAACACAAACTATAAACTAATCTAAAGAGCTCAGAATGAGTTTATATTACCTGGGTAAATATAAACTGATGAGCTCATACACACATTCCTCTGTCAGGATTGAATGGATGGATAAAGGCACGCAATGGCCAGTCATTTCTGCAAGACTTTGTTCAGCAGGGATTCCTATAGGATTAGTCCAGATGTGGACATAAAACTACAGTGTAGTCATGCCCTGCCCTACCCTGCATTACGGGAATTTACACTTCTATTCTTTCTTCTCACTGTACTTCCCCTATTCCCATCAAGTTCTTCCACTCAGATGTAGAGTGCTTTGTAAAGAAAGCATTATAAGGTTGGATTGCCATGGCACTGAGATTTCTAAACCCTCTAAATAGGATATTAGTTCATAGCTTGAATATTTCCAAATCTGATCAACATGCCGTTCTAAATACATTAAGCAAAGCAAGCAAAATTAGCCTGCTTTATGTCAGGTGCTTAGCACAAATCCCTTAATACTGTGCTTGAGTGCAGGAGCCATTAATAAATGCGTAATGCCCTAAGACGGGCTTGATTAATTAAGTCATATGTGTATCCTTCTAATTAAAAATAGAACATTAGGCAGATGAGTGGAATTTTTGAGTACAAAATTCAAAGCTTTATTTTTTTTGAAAGTCTTGCCTTTCTCTTAAAGATGAAAGGGGCACTGCTGGTTATTGTCGCTGCCAACAAACAGCTACAGTATGGCACAAAGCATTCAGAACTCTGTGTCTTATTAAAAACAATTTGGGATTCATCTGCCAATTTGTAACTCAGTTCTCAATCAGGGGTCTGCCTGATTAAGGCAGGCAATTCAAATTTGAGGGGGCAGCTGGTGCTGTTATGCAAATAAACAGATGAGGAAGAAACAAGACAATGAATCAACAAGCAGATGGTAAAAGCCAAGGCCTTCAAAGAGCTCTTAAGTTTCTTTTTCTTTCTGATTCCAGTCATAGAAGCCCCACAGATTTATATTCCAAGGGATTAGAGACACCACCACTTAGTTTAACAGTCAACATAGGCAAGTTGCTAAAACCAAGCTCATTATCATGGAAGATTTATAGAAAGAAAACTTTGATCAAGAATCTTGACATCAGCCAGGCAGTGGTGGTGCATGCTGTTAATCCCAGCACTTGGGAGGCAGAGGCAGGTAGGTGGATTTCTGAGTTTGAGGCCAGCCTGGTCTACAGAGTGAGTTCCAGGACAACAAGGGCTACACAGAGAAACTGTGTCTCAAAACAACAACGACAACAACAACAACAACAACAAAAACAAGAGAGAGAGAGAGAGAGAGAGAGAGAGAGAGAGAGAGAGAGAGAGAGAATCTTGACACCAGCAGGTGTTGGTGTTTTGGTGAGGAGGAACACTCCTCCACTGCTGGTTGGATTGCAAGCTGGTACAACCAGTCTGGATATCAGTCTGGTGGTTCCTCAGAAAACTGGGCATGACACTTCTGGAGGATGCTGCTATACCACTCCTGGGCATATACCCAGATGACTCCCCGGCATGCAATAAGGACACATGCTCCACTATGTTTATAGCAGCCTTATTTATAATAGCCAGAAGCTGGAAAGAACCTAGATGTCCCTCAATGGAGGAATGGATACAGAAAATGTGGTATAATTACACAATGGAATACTACTCAGCAATTAAAAATAATGAATTTATGAAATTCTTAGGCAAATGGTTGGAACTGGAAAATATCATCCTAAGTGAGGTAACCCAATCACAAAAGAACACACATGGTAAGCACTCACTGATAAGTGGATATTAGCTCAGAATCTCAGAATACCCAAGACACAATTCACATATCAAATGATTCCCAAAAAGAAGCAAGGAGAGGGCCCTGGTCCTGGAAAGGCTTGATGCTGCAATGTAGAGGATTGCCAGGACAGAGAAGTGGGAGGGGGTGATTGGGGAATGGGCAGAGGGAAGAGGGCTTATGGGACTTATGGGGAGGGAGGGACTGGAAAAGGGGCAATCATTTGGAATGTAAACAAAGAACATAGAAAATTAAAAAAAATCTTGACATCAGATTGTTGTGCATGCTAGTAGTTTTTTCTGAATGAATCAATTATGTAATACCTGTTACTTTTATTTCTGACCCAGTAATTCAGAGCAAAGTTATGAAATTGCCTCTTCCCCTCTGTTACTGTGGTGGTGGTGGTAGTTTGTGTGTGTGTATGTGTGTGTGTGTGTGTGTGTGTGTGTGTGTGTGTATGTGTGTGCATGTGTAGACCAGAGAACCATGACAGGTATAATTCCTTAACCATGCTGCACTTTAATTTTTGGTGACAGAATCTCTCACTGACTGGGAACTTATCACACAGGTAAGAATGGCTGGCAGGTGAGCCTCAGTGATACACCTGTGTCCCGTTTGGTGTTGGAATTGCAAGCTTTAACCACTGTGCCTGGCAATTTTACATGGGTTTTGGAGAAGACTCAGGAACCATGTTTGTGCAGTTAGCAGTTTATCAACAGAGCCATGCTCTGCAGCCCAAAGTGCAGCATTTTTTTTAAAAAATATTTGACATTTAAAAAAAAAAGATTTATTTATTATATTAAGTACACTGTAGCTGTCTTTCAACACTCCACAAGAGGGAGTCAGATCTCGTTACAGATGGTTTTGAGTCACTGTGTGGATGCTGGGATTTGAACTCAAGACCTTTGGAAGAGCAGTTGGTGCTCTTAACCACTGAGCCATCTCTCCAGCCCAAGTGCAGCGGTTTTTAAAGAGGTGGGGGTGTGTCCCTCTTAACTCATTTAGGACTGGAAAACAAAGCTCAAAAAAGACCCTGGATTCTGAATCAACCTTTCTCCATAATCATTACTCGGAAATGTTATTTCTAGGTCACTGGAATGAAGTCCTACTAGTTCTTGCTCTTTGTTTCTGCTAATGATTCAGGCATTACTGCTTTGTCTTCTCCTGAAGAGTTTTGATTGTAGTATTTACTGTACTTTACTTTACTATAGCTCTTGATGAATTTCAGTCATGGGTGAAGCCCAATCATAACTGCCTTCATTAGTCATAGTTTCCTTGGCCAAATCCTTGCTTTAGCTTGCTTTCTTCATGTGGATAATTTGTACACGGGGCCAAGTTATGCAGAATGTCTAAGTGATAGCATGGGATTATTTGACATGTGTTTTTGAAAATGTGGTTTTTCTGATAGGGAAATACTAGGAGGATCTACCCATGCCTTAAAGATTTATGGATCTCAAGATTTTGTTTTTTGGGTAACAGCATAATAATTACAATATATTAAAAAAACATTCCTACATGCCAAACTACTTCTGACCCAGTTCTCTAAAAATAAATTTATTTTGCCCTGTTAATCTGAGGTACTTTTCCATAGTCATATGGTACTACATTGGAATTATGAATAGCATGATAATGACTTCTATTCACCAACTTGTGTGGCATCAAGTATTTTATCACTAAGAGTTAAGAAAAGATTATCATAAAGCAATGTAACCTCTGAAATATTTGGGAGCAATGTAAGGTAACATCTCTTTTATTTAAATAATAAAGAACATCAAAATCCAGAAAAGAAACCTCTCTCCACAAGTGTGTTATATGCTCAATTGTTGATGATTTGAGGAAGAACCTAAAAGTCCAAAAGGCAACTACACACGCACAGCTCCTGGGGCCCCCTGGGGTCCCCCGGGGATCTTTTAAATTTATTTTTGATCTTGTTGGTTATCATACAAAGTAATGCATTTCATCATGGTATCTTCATATGGGTACATTAGTGAACTTTGTTCTCATATGGCCTCCTCCTCCACTGGCCTTCTCTGGCCCCCTCCCCACCCTTTGGTTCCTTTCTTTACCCCAGTTAGCGTTTCCTTCTTCCTTTTCTTCACATGTGTTTTACTATGCAATTGCCTCATTCTTTGGTTTTTATTTCTTGTTTCTTATATTCTCCTTTCTAGTTCAGGCATAAAACTTTTGCAATATACTTTGATACATGTTCAACCTCTTCTCTTGCCCACTACCCACCAGTGGAGTGGAAGAGAAAAGTTATTAGGATATGGGGAAAGTAGTCTTGCTCATCAATTGTTCTCTGGGGGTGAGCTCTGTCTCTTTGGAAATAGTTCAGTCCTGTAGAATACACTCATCAGCTGCAGACCAGTCCTCTAGGCAGGCAGACATCACACATGAACTGGCAACTACAGTCCAGTCCCTTTGGCATCCAGACACCATGTATGGATCAGTAGCTGTAACTCAATCCTGAAGAAACCACCAGAGGTGAGGCCACAGAAGCTGCAAGCTGCCATAGGAACCTCACAAAAAAGTTCTGTGTCTGGTTTCTTGCAATGTCTGTGTTACCACAAGCTGAGCTCGACAAAGCTATGTAAGGCAAACCAATACATGTGTGCTGTCAGTGAAGACTAACGAGGCAGAGCAAATAAAACCAATGCTCAATGCTCATCTGCCACTGTCTGTGGAGTTATATTTACAGTCCTTCACCACAAGTCCTTTCGTGTGTCTGCTATAGCAAAACATTCTTTCACGTGTCTGCTTTCGGTTTGGTGTCTGCCTGTGGGATGCATCCCCTCTTTCACCTGTGTGCCCCAGCAAACCATCGTTTGGCAAAACTGACTTTCCAAACAACCCAGAAGTTTCCACTTTATTCTAGTCACATCAAACACACATACATATAAACACAAACACACACACAAAAACCACATACATTTTAACTATAGATTTTATATATCAGAAAATGCATGAGATATTTGTCTTCTTGAGTTTGGCTTATTTGTTTAATATTTACCTTCCTGATAATGATACAATTTCACTCTTTGGTTCAGCTGTATAGAAATTTCTAGTGCATATGCAGTTCATTTTTATTTATTCAACTCTTTTTAGATATGTAGGTGAGATCCATTTCCTGGTTATGGTAAGATGTATAGCTATTAGTATAAACACGGATGTACAAGTACTTCTCTGTTCACTCAGAGTCCTTCTGGCACATGCTCAGGAGTAGTATAGATGATGTACAAGTTCTAGAGTCATTCATAGAGACATACTGAGAAATTTCCATAATTATTACCATAAAGGTTTTAAAAATTGATGTTACTATCAATAGTGAATAAGGACTCCCCCCCACCACATTCTTACTGGTATTTATTTGCTCTCTTTTTTAATCTGTTTTTTAAAAATTGGATATTTTATTTATTTACATGTAAAATGTTATCCCCTTTCCCAGTTTTCTCTCTGCAAACCCTCTATCCCATTCTCCCTTACCCTGCTTCTAAGAGGGTGCTTTCCCACACACCTACCCACTCCCTCAACACCCTCGCATTCCTCTACACTGGGGCATGATATCTTCATAGGACCTCCCCTCTCATTAATGCCATATAAGTCCCCTTCCAGTCCTTCAGTCCTTCCCCTAATTCCTCTATTGGAGTCCCTGAGTTCAGTCCAATAGTTGGATGCCAGCATCTGCATCTGTATTGGTCAGGATCTGGCAGAGCCTCTCAGAAGACAGCTGTGTCAGCCTCCTGTCAGCAAACACTTCTTCGCATCAGCAATAGTGTCTGGGTTTGGTGTCTGCATGTGGGATGGATCTCCAGGTGGGGCAATCTCTAGATGGCCTTTCATCCAGTCTCTGCTTAACTCTTTGACTCTATATTTCATTTAGACAGGAGCAATTCTGGGTTAAAATTTGGGGCCCATCACTCAACAAGGGGGCCATGCCTGACCTCTGGATATGATCTGGACAGATTCTCCCCTTTGTGGGGTATTTTAGCTAATGTCATCTCCATGGGGTCCTGGGAGGCTCTTGCTTTCTTGGCTTCTGGGATCTTCTGGTTGCTACCCTCAGTTCCCCATCCCCCATTGCTACACACCTCTGTTCAATTTCCTGATCTTCTGTACATTTCCTCCATCTCCTCCCATATCTGACTCTGCCCCTCTTTTCCCCCTCTCCCTCTTTTCTTCTTCCCAAGTCCCTCGCACCTTCTACTTCCTTTCATTATTTTGTTTCCCCTTCTAATTAGGACTGAAGCATCCACTCTTTAGCTTTCCTTCCTCTTGAGCTTCATGTTGTTCGTGAGTTGTATCGTGACTATTCCACACTTGTTGCCTAATATCCACTTATCAGTGAGTATATACCTTGTGTTTTCCTTTGTGACTGAGTTAGCTCACTCAGGATGATATTTTCAAGTTCCATCCATTTGCCTGAAAATTTCACAAAGTCACTGTTTTTAACAGCTGAGTAGTATTCCATTGTGCAAATGTACATTTTCTGTATCCATTCCTCTGTTGAGGGACATCTTGGTTGTTTCCAGATTCTGGTTATTATAAATATGGGTGCTTTGAACATAGTGGAACACATGTTCTTGTGGTATGGTGGGTTATATTTTGGATATATGCCCAAGAGTGATATGGGGGTCTTTAGGTAGAACTATTTCCAAATTTCTGAGGAAATGCCAGATTGATTTCAGGAGTTGTTTTACCAATTTGCAATACCACCAGCAAAGGATTTCTCCACATCCTTGCCAGCATCTGCTGTCTCCTGAGTTTTTGGCCTTAGCCATTCTGATTGGTGTGAGGTGGAATCTCAGAATTGTTTTGATTTGCATTTTCCTGATGACTAAGGATGTTGAACATTTCTTTAGGTGCTTCTCAGCCATTTGCATTACTTCTGTTGAAAATTCTCTATTTAGCTCTGTTCCCAACTTTTTAAAATAGAATTATTTGGTTCTCTGGCGCCTAACTTCTTGAGTTCTTTTTATATGTTGGTTATTAGGCCTCTATCAGATGTAGGATTGGTAAAGACCTTTTCTCAGTCTGTTAGTTGCTGTTTTCTATTGAAAGTATCCTTTGCTTTACAGAATCTTTGCTATTTTATTAGGTCCCATTTTTCAACTCTTGATCTTAGAGCATAAGCCATTGGTGTTCTGTTCAGAAATTTTGCCCCTGTCCCCATGTGTTCAAGACTTTCACCCACTTTCTCTTCTATTATATTCAATGTATCTGGTTTTATGTGAAGATCCTTGATCCACCTGGACTTGAGCTTTGTACAGGGAGATAAGAATGGATCAATTCACACTCCTCTACATGTTGGCTTCCAGTTGAACAAGCACCATTTGTTGAAACTGCTGTCTTTTTCCACTGGATGGTTTTAGCTTCTTTGTCAAAGATCAAGTGACCATAGGTGTGTGGGTTTATTTCTGGGTCTTCAGTTCTAGTCCATTTTTCTACCTGCCTGTTACTGAAAGTTGTTCTGACTAGGGTAAGGTGGAATCTCTGAGTAGTTTTGTGTCACGTTTCTTTGAGAGAAGGATGTTGAGTGCTTTTTGAGATACTTATTGGCCACTTAGAGTTCTTCTATTAAGAACCAGATATTCAGGTCTTCTACTTTATAATTGAGTCATTTGAGTGTTTTTAGTGTTTAATTTTTACAACATTTTATATATTAATCCTCTTTGTGTTGTAGTTCTTCCACACTGTATTTATTTATTTTGCTGTGCAATATTGTTTAATTTTAGGTAAGCACACTTTGAAATTTTTGGAAGTATATTTCATTCCTAGGACCTTATAAGAAGTACTGTGTATGTTCATATATTGACATGTAATTTATGTTTTTGCTTAGCAGTTTCATAGTTTTAGGTCTAATATTTGGTGGATTTTGAGTTTATTTCTATGCAGGATGAAAAAATGAATGTAATTTCACATTTCTACATGTGGAATTCCAGTTGCCAGCATCACATACTAGTTAAAGAAGGTGTCCTTTTTCTAATCTATGTTTTTGATAACTTTCTCAAAAGTAAAGTTTCTATAGATAGGCTGAGTATATTTTACTTCTCACCTCTATCTCATTGGTGTACACATCTATTTTTTATGTGTTTCCATTACTATAACTGTGCAATATAAAGTGAGGTAATGATAGCAATGTATTGCTATCATAACTCTTTCTGCTAAGGATTTTTTGATTATTTAGAGTTTTAGTTCTGTATTCACTCAGGACTTTTTTCTGGTTTTATGAAGAATTTTATTGAAGTTTTGATGGGAATTTTGTCGCAATTTGTATATTCTTTTCAGTAACATGGTTACTTCCACGATATTAATACTTCTCACTAGCAAAAGAGACCTTTTTCTACTAGTCCTCTTCACTTTCTTTCTTCAGTGTCTTAACGGTTTCCTTTTAGAGGAATGTTGTATTTCCTCGGTTGTGGTCATTCAGAATGTTTTTTCATTCTTCTCTCATATATTACATCACACTAGCAGTTTCTACCCCCTCTGCTCCACTCATTCTTTTCATCAACACTATGCCTCTTCTCTTTCCCAGGTATACCCCCTCTCCTCAGAGAATAGCAGGCCTCCCAGGGACATCAACCAAGCCAACCATAACATGGTACAATAAGACCAGGAACATACCATTATATCAAGGCTGGACAAGGCAACCCAGTAAGAGGAAAAACATCCCACAAATCAGCAAAATGGGGACAGCCCCCATTCCCACAGTTAGAATTTCTATAAGAGTACTAAACTCCTCAGCCATAACATATATGCAGAAGATATATGTCAGACCCACACAGGTTCCCGGATCTGTGCAAGTTTCCATGAGTCCTGGTCAGTTGATTCTGTGGCCTGTGTTCTCCCGATCTGACCCTGATCCCTCTGGTTCCTGTGATCATTCCTCCTGCTCTTTTTACAGCCTAATGTTTGGCTGTGGGACTATGCATCTAGTCCCATCAGTTGCTGGATGATGTCTCTCTGTCCTCTTTGATGATGATTTTTCCTAAGCTCCAGTTCCAGCACACTCTGCAGGCAGGACAATTTGTAGGTCTAAGATTTTATGATTGGGTTGATGTCCCAATCTATCCACTTAAGGACTTACCTGGTTACAGAAGATAATGAATTCAGGCCTTGTGACACTCATTACTAGGACTCTTTGCTAGGGTTACTCTCATAGAGTCCATAATATTTTCATTGCACTAGCTTTGAATAGTGCAATGCATAGTATAGCACATTACCTCTGAAATGGCCACCAATTCCAGTTATTTCTCCCAGTATTCCCAACCCTGTCTCAGTCTGATCTCTCCTGTTCCCAACCCCAGCCACTCCCTACTTTCATCTACATGAAAAAACATATTCTGTTTTCTCTTCCCTGGGAAACCCTTCAAGCCTTATTTGTTGCTTAGCCTCTCTGGGTTTGTGAACTCTAGCATGATTATCTTTAAATTGACAGCTAATATCCATTTATAAGTGACTACATAACATGTTTGTCTTTCTGTGTCTGGGTTACCTCACTCAGGATGATCTTTTTTTCTAGTTTCATCCATTTGCCTGCATATTTCATGATGCCATTGTTTTTAACAGCTGAGTAATATTCCATTGTGTAAATGTATCACATTTAAAAAAAATCCATTCTTCAGTTGAGGCACATCTCAACTGTTTTCAGTTTCTGGCTATTATGAATACAGCTAACTTGAACACAGTTAAGCAAGTGTTTTGTGAACCATATGTGAACATATGGTAGAAAATATGGTATATACCTAGGAATGGTATAGTTGGGCCTTAAGATAGATCAATTCACAAGTTTTTGAGATGCTACCATTATTGAATTCCAAAGTGCTGTACACATTTGCATTCCCACCAGCAATGGCAGAGTGTTCCCCTTGCTCTACATCCTTACAAGCATGAGCTGCCATTTGAGTTTTTGATTTTTACCTATTTTGATATGTATAAGATGGACTCACAGAGTCATTTTGATTTGCATGTATCTAATGGCTAAGGATGTCCAACATTTCTTTTAGTGCTTCTCAGCCATTAGTGATTTCTCTGTCCAGAATTCTGTTTAGTTCTGTACCATATTATTTGGTTTGTTGATGTTTAGTTTCTTGAATTTTCAGATCTTTTCCCATTCTGTAGGCTGCTGTTTTGTCCTATTGCTTGTGTCCTTTGCTTAGCCGAAGCTTCTCATAAGCTTTTCAGAAGGTCCAAACTGTGGTTAATCGTAATGCCTGTGCTATGGGTATTCTGTTCAGGATGTTGGCTCCTGTGCTCCTGTGTTCAATATTATACTCCATTTTCTCTTCTTTCAGGTTTAGTGTACCTGGGTTTATGTTGAAGTCTTTGATGGACTTGGGCTTGAGTTTTGAGCAAGGTCATAGGTGTGGATCTATTTGCATTCTTCTATTCAACAACATCCTGTTAGAGCAGCACCATTTGTTGAAGATGCTTGTTTCTTTCCATTGTAAATTTCTGGATTCTTTATCAAAAATTGGGTGCTCATAGGTGTGTGGGCTTATGTCTATAACTTTGATTTAATTCAGTTGATCAATGTGTATGTTTTCATACCAATACTAGATGATTTTTTTTATTAGATATATTCTTTATTTACATTTGATTTCTCTTTTCCTGGTTTCCCACCCCCAAAGGTCACATATCTCCTTTTCCCTCCCCCTGTTCTCCCATCCACCCCTTCCCACTACTATGTTCTGGTATTCTCCTACACTGATACATTGAGACTTTCCAGAACCAGGTTCCACTCCTTCATTCTTCTCAGACATCATTTGGTATATGGATTGTGTCTTTGGTGTTCCAAGATTCTAGTCTAATATCCACTAATATCAGTGAGTATATACCATGGGTATTCTTTTGAGACCGGGTTACCTCATTTAGTATGATGTTCTCCAGCTCCATCCATTTGTCTAAGAATTTCATGAATTCATTGTTTCTAATGGACGTATAGTACTCCATTGTGTATATATACCACATTTTTTTGTATCCATTCCTCTATTGAGGGACATCTGGTTTCTTTCCAGCTTCTGGCTATTATAAATAAGGCTGCTATGAACATAGTGGAACATGTATCCCTATTACATGCTAGGGAATCCTCTGGGTATATGCCCAGGAGTGGTATGGCAGGGTCTCTGGAAATATCATGTCCAGTTTGCTGAGGAACCACCAGACTGATTTCCAGAGTGATGGTACCAGCTTGCAATCCCAGCAGTGGAGGAGTGTTCGTCTTTCTCCACACCCTCGCCAACACCTGCTGTTTCCTGAGTTTTTAATGTTAGTCATTATGACTGATATGAGGTGAAATCTCAGGGTTGTTTTGATTTGCATTTCCCTAATGACTAATGATGTTGAACATTTCTTAAGGTGTTTCTGAGCCCTCTGAATTTCTTCAGGTGAAAAGTCTTTGTTTAGCCCTGTACCCCATGTTTGACAGGTTTATTTGGTTTTCTGGAGTCTAACTTCTTGAGTTCTTTGTATAAATTGGATATTAGCCCTCTGTCAGATGTAGGGTTGATGAAGATCTTTCCCCAATTTGTTGGTTGCCGATTTGTCCTTTCGACAGTGTCTTTTGCCTTACAGAAACTTTGTAATTTTATGAGGTTCCATTTTTCTATTCTAGATCTTAGAGCATAAGCTACTGGTGTTCTGTTCAGGAACTTATCCCCTGAGGCAATGTACTCAAAGGTCTTCCCCAGTTTCTCTTCTATTAGTTTTAGTGTGTCTGGTTTTAAGTGTTGTAGGTCCTTGATCCACTTGGAGTTGAGCTTAGTACAAGGAGGTAAGAGTAGATAAATTCTCATTCTTCTGCATGCTGACCTCCAGTTGAGGCAGCACCATTTGTTGAAAAGGCTATCTTTTTTTCTACTGGATGTTTTCAGCTCCTTTGTCGAAGATCAATTGGCCATAGATGTGTGGGTTCAATTCTGGGTCTTCAATCCTATTCCATTGATCTACCTCCCTGTCACTGTACCAATGCCATGCAGTTTTTAACACTACTGCTCTGTAGTATTGCTTGAGGTCCAGGATACTGATTCCCCCAGTTCTTTTACTGTTGATAATAGTTTTAGCTATCCTGGGTTTTCTTGTTATTCCAGGTGAATTTGAGAATTGCTCTTTCTAACTCTATGAAGAACTGAGTTGGGATTTGTATATTACTTTTGGACAGATTGCCATTTTAACTATATTATTCCTGCCAACCCATGAGCATGGAAGATTTTTCCATTTTCTGAGGTCTTCTTCCATTTCCTTCTTCAGAGACCTGAAGTTTTTGTCATATAAATCTTTCACTTGTTTGGTTAGAGTCACACCAAGTTTATATTGTTTGTGGCTATTGTGAAGGGTGTCATTTCCCTAATTTCTTTTTCAGCCTGCTTATCCGTTGAGTATAGGATTTGCTTGCATTGATTTTATAACCAGCCACTTTGCTGAAGTTGTTTATCAGTTGTAGGATTCTCTGGTGGAGTTTTTTGGGTCACTTAAGTATACTATCATATCATCTGTCAATAGTGATAGTTTGACTTCTTCCTTTCCAATTTTTATCTCTTTGACTTCCTTATGTTGTCGAATTGCTCTAGCTAGTACCTCAAGTACTATATTGAAAATATATGGTGAGAGGGGTCAGCCTTGTCTAGTCCCTGATTTTAGTGATATTGCTTCAAGTTTTTCTCCATTTACTTTGATGTTGTTTACCAGTCTGCTGTAAATTGCTTTTACTATGTTTAGGTATGGGCCTTGAATTCCTGTTCTTTCCAAGACTTTTAGCATGAAAGGATGCTGAATTTTGTCAAATGCTTTTTCAGCATCCAATGAGATGACCATGTGGTTTTTTTCTTTGAGTTTGTTTACGTAGTGGATTACGTTGATGTATTTCTGTATATTGAACCATCCCTGCATCCCTGGGATGAAGCCAACTTGATCATGGTGAATGATTGTTTTGATGTGTTCTTGGATTCATTTGGAAAGAATTTTATTGAGTATTTTTGCATCAATGTTCATAAGAGAAATTGTTCTGAAGTTCTCTTTCTTAGTTGGATCTTTGTGTGGTTTTGGTATCAGGGTAATTGTGGCTTCATAGAAGGAGTTGGGTAGTGTTCCTTCTGTTTCTATTTTGTGGAATAGTTTGAAGAGTATTGGTATTAAGTCTTCTTTGAAGGTCTGATAGAATTCTGCACTAAAACCGTCTGGTCCTGTGCTTTTTTTGGTTGGAAGAATTTCTATGACCCCTTCTATTTCTTTGGGGGTTATGGGACTGTTTAGATGATGTATTTGATCCTGATTTAATTTTGGTATTTGGTAATCTGTCTAGGAAATTGTCCATTTCCTGCAGATTTTCCACTTGTGTCGAGTATAGGCTTTTGTAGTAGGATCTGATGATTTTTTGAATTTCCCCAGTTTCTGTTATATTTCCCTATTTTGTTAATTTGGATACTGTCTCTATGCCCTTTGGTTAGTCTGGCTAAGGGTTTATCTATCATGTTGATTTTCTCAAAGAACCAGTTCCTTGTTTTGTTGATTCTTTGTATGGTTCTCTTTGTTTCTACTGGATTGATTTCACTCTTGAGTTTGATGATTTCCTGTCTTCTACTCCTCCTAGGTGAATTAAATTCTATCTGTTCCAGAGCTTTCAGGTGTGCCATTTAGTTGCTAGTATATGCTCTCTCCTGTTTCTTTTTGGAGGTACTCAGGACTATGAATTTTCCTCTTAGCACTTCTTTCATTGTGTCCCATAGATTTGGGTATGTTGTGCCTTCATTTTCATTAAATTCTAAAAAGTCTTTGATTTCTTTCTTTATTTCTTCCTTGACTAATGTATCATGGAGTTGTACAGCCTCCATGTGTATGTGGACTATCTGGTTTTTTTTTGTTGTTGTTGTTGTTGCTATTGAAGACCACTTTTACTCCATGGTGATCTGATAGGAGGCATGGGATTAGTTCAACGTTTTTATATTTGTTGAGGTCTCTCTTGTAACCAATTATATGGTCAGTTTTGGAGAAGGTATCATGAGGTGCTGAGAAAAAGTTATATTCTTTTGCTTTCGGATGAAATGTCATATATATATGTTAAATCCAATTGGTCCAAAGCTTCAATTAGCTTTACTGTGTCCCCGTTTATTTCTGTTTTCCTGTTCAGTCCATTGAGGATAGTAGAGTGTTGAGGTCCCCCACAATTATTGTGTTAGGAGCAATGTGTACTTTGAACTTTAGTAAAGTTTCTTTTACAAATGAGGTTGCCCTTGCATTTGGAGCATAGTTGTTCAGAATTGTGAGTTCTTCTTGGTGGATTTTTGCCTTGACCAGCAAGAAGTGACCTTCTGTGTCTCTTTTGATGACTTTAGGTTGAAAGTCAATTTTCTGATATTAGAATGGCCATTCCAGCTCATTTCCTGAGACCATTTGCTTGTAAAATTGTCTTCCAGCCTTTTACTCAAAGATAGTGTTTGTCTTTGACCCTGAGGTGTGTTTCCTGTATGCAGCAAAATGTAGGCTGTTTCTGTATCCAGTCTGTTAGTCTATGTCTTTTTATTGGGGAAGTGAGTCCATTGATGTTAAGAGATATTAAGGAATAGTGATTATTTGTTCCTGTCATTTTTGATGATATTTTTGTTTTTGAGTAGTTATCTTCTTTTGAGTTTGATGGAAGAAGGTTACTATCTTGCTTTTTACAGGGTGTAGTTTCCCTCCTTGTATTGGAGTTTTCCTCCTATTATCCTTTGTAGGGCTCGGTTTGTGGAATGATATTGTGTAAATTTGGTTTTATCATGGAATACTTTGATTTCTCCATCTATGTTGATTGTGAGTTTTGCTGGGTATAGTAGTCTTGGCTAACATTTATGTTCTCTTAGAGTCTGCATGAGATCTGCCCAGGATCTTTTAGCTTTCATGGTCTCTCGTGAGAAATCTGGAGTGATTCTGATAGATCTTTCTTTATATGTTACGTGGCCTTTTTCTCTTACTGCCTTTAATATTCTTTCTTTGTTTAGTATGTTTGGGGCTTTGATTATTATGTGATGAGAGGTATTTCTGTTCTGGTCCAGTCTGTTTGGATTTCTGTAGGCTTCTTGTATATTCATGGGCATCTCTCATTTCAGGTTAGGGAAGTTTTCTTCCATAATTTTGTAGAAGATATTTGCCGGCCCTTTAAATTGTAGATCTTCACTCTCATCTATCCCTATAATCCTTAGGTTTGTGGATTTCCTGGATGTTTTGGGTTACAAGCCTTTTTCATTTTGCATTTTCTTTGACTGTGGAGTCAATGGTTTCTATGGTATCTTCAGCATCTGAGATTCTTACTTCTATCTCTTGTATTCTGTTGTTATTTGCATCTAAGACCCCTGATTTCTTTCCAAGGCTTTCTATTTCCAAACTTGTCTCCCTTTGTGATTTCTTAGTTGTTTCTACCTCTGTGTTTAGATCCTGGATGGTTTTGCTCAGTTCCTTCTCTTGTTTGTTTGTGTTTTCCTGCAATTCTTTTTTTTAAATTTTTTTTAATTTTTTTATTTTTTATTTTTTTATTTTTTAGACAGGGTTTTCTGTATACTCCTGGCTGTCCTGGAACTCACTCTGTAGACCAGGCTGGCCTAGGAACTCAGAAATCAGCCTGCCCCTGCCTCCCAGAGCACTGGGATTACAGGCATGTGCCACTACCGCCCAGCTAAAATGTGTAGCCCATGCTGGCCTTGAACTCGTGATCCACTTGCCTCTGCCTCCTTCAGCAAATCCTAACAGCATGCACCACCACAACTGGCGTTCCTGCAATTCTTTAAGATATTTTTGTGTTTCCTCCTTCATGATTTCTGCCTGTTGACTCAATTTCTCTGGCATTTCTTTATGTGATTTTTTTTCATTTCCTCTTTATTGGCTTCTGCCTTTTGACCCATATTCTCCTCGAATTCTTTAAGTGATTTTTGTGTTTCCATTGTAAGGGCTCCTAACCTATTCATTTTCCCCTGCATTTCTTTAAGAGATTTGTTTATGTCTTTTTTGTGTTCCTCTAGCAGCATCATGACCAGTGCTTTTAAATCCAAATCTTGTTTTTCTGGTGTGTTGGGGTATCCAGCACTTGCTGTGGTTGGAGTATTGGGCTCAGATGCTGCCATATTTCCTTGATTTCTATTAGTAATGTTCCTATGTTTGCCTTTTGCCATCTGTTTATCTTTGGAGTTAGTTGGTCTTGTTGTTACTGGTTGGTGTTTGAAGTTCCTTTGAGCCTGGTGTTTGGAGCTGCTGTCGCAGAGGTTGTCCATGCTCCTGAAGTGGAAACTTTCTGGTATCCCCCACTGGGCTCTGAATTACCTCCTCAGCTCTGCTGGGTCAGACTCAAGTCTCTGCTTGCTGCTGGGCGTGTAATTGGCCTCCCGCTGTCTCCTCCTGGTTTGCCTAGATGCCAGCTCTGAAGAATCAGTTCTTTATTTCCACCAACCTGGGCTCATCTTTTGGTTTTCTATGGTGACCTGGGCAAATCTGTTGGTTCTCTATGGTGGCCTGTTTAGGCTACCTGCTCCAAGATGGTGTTGGGTCTCGGGGCTCTGTCTAACCATGGGATTCCCTGAAGGTCCAGAGCTTCCCTGGCTAAACTGCTGGAGCCTAGATGGTGGTGCTCTCAGTCCACAGGGCTCCATCTGGTTAGCTGTCTGCAGCACCCCGAGGCAAGATGGCGGCCTCCACTGTAATCTGGGCACAGACCCCCCCCCCCGAGTGAGTTGGTGCCCGAGTGGTTGGCATACAGATAGTCTGCTGAGCTGTTCAGGCTCTGGGTGCAGCCCAGAGCCTGACTGGATAGTCAATGTTAGACTCGGACTCTGTCCGTGTACCTCGCCTTAGCTCTTAGCTGTCTGTAGTGCCCTGAGGCAAGAAGTCGGCCTCTATTGTAAGCTGGGCACTAGATGATTTTTATTACTCTGTAGTACAACTTGAGATCAGGGATGGTTTTATCTCGGGAGGTTCTCTTTCTTCTTCTTCTTCTTCTTATTATTATTATTATTATTATTATTATTATTATTATTCATTTTTCACTTTATATCCTATTCACTGCTTGTCTCCTCCAGGTCACCCTTCCCACGATACTTCGCCCTTCCTTCTCTCTTGCTCTTCTGAGTTGGTGGGTCCCCTTATGTCTCCCCCACGCTCCCTAGCATTTCAAGTTCTAGAAGTTGTTTTTTTGTGTGTAGGATTGTTTATGCTTTCCTGTTTGTTTGGTTTTTCCATATGGAGTTGATTTTTTTTCAAGTTCTGTAAAGAGTTGTGTTGTAATCTTGATGGGGACTGCATTGAATCTGAAGATTTCTTTTGGTAGGATGGCATTTTTTCTGTTAAATCTACTTATTCATGAGCATGAGATATATTTTTTTTATCTTTTAGCTTTTCAAAAAGATACTGTAACTGCGATTTTCCTCATTTGTTTCTTTCATAGCCAGTTCATGATTGGCATGTAGCATGTAGGAAACTGTTTACTTTTGTATGTTGGCTGTATCTTGTCATCTTGTTGAAAGTCTCATCTGGTTTCTAGTGGAGTCATCAAGCTAGTATTTCTAGTTAGGATAATGTTGTATATATATATATATGAGTAACTTTCTTCTTCCTTTTCTGTGCATATTACTTTTTTCTCTTTTCTTCATTGGTCTAGCTAACTTCAAGCTGTATATTGAATAAGAATTGGCACAATCAACTCATTCTAGATGTTAGAAGAAACACATTGTCTTTCCCTAGTAATGACTATAGGTTTATGACATATGGTCTTTACTGTGCTGAGATATGTTTTGTCTAAGTCTCTTCAGGGTTTTTATCATAAAAAGAGAATATTGAAATGTATTAAAGGCAATTTCTGTACCAGTGGAGATGATTATGTGATTTTCTCCCTAAGAATATTTGTCTCATATTAATAATACAACTTACTAATTTGTGTATGCTTGACTCAACTTTCTATTCCTGAAATAAAACCAACTTGTTCATGGTACATGATCAACTTATTGTGTTCTTGCTTTTAGGTTGCAAAAATTTTATTAAAAAATTGCATCTGAGTTCATCAGAGAAAACAATCTATAATTCTCTTTCTTCACTGTGTCCTTGTCTAGCTTTTATTTTTCAGGATAATTCTAGCCATCTCAAATGAGCTTGACAATGTTCTTTCATTTCCTCTTCTTACAGGAGAGTTTGAGGAGCATTGGTCTCAGTTCTTCAAATGTTTGGTTTGAAGAACCAATTCAGCATTTGGTTGGTTTGAGTCCTAGACTTTTTTTTTTTAATACTTATTTAACTTACTTCTGTCTTCTTGATTTTATTTTAGAAAATCATGTGTCTAGATGTTTTTCAATTTTTCAAGATTTTTCAGTTTCTATAAATTTAAATTTGCTAAGTATGATCCACATTGTTTTCACTGGAATGTGCAACTGTCTTAAGGTTTCTATTATTGTAATGAAATACCATGGCAGAAAGGCAAATTGGGAAGCAAAGAGTTTATTTGGCTTCCATTTCCATATTGTTCATAGTTGAAGGAAGGCAGGACAGGAACTCAAGCAGGGCAGGATCCTGGGAGCAGGAGCCAATTTAGCAGCTTGGAGGAGGTGCTGCTTACTGGCTTGGTTTTTTTTGTTTGTTTGCTCAGCCTGCATTCTTATAGAACTCAGGACTACCAGGCCACGCATGGCACCATCTACAATGGGCTGGACCCTCCCCCATTGATCGCTATTGAGAAAATGCATTACAACTAGATATCATGGAGAAATTTGCTCTATTGTGCCTTCTTCTTTTCTGATGACAATAGCCAGTATCAAATTGGCAAAAGAAAAAAAAATCAACTAGTGCAGTAACCGCCCCCTTTTCATCTATAATGTAATTAATTTGTGTCTTCTACTCTTTGTTCAGTTAGTTTGATTAGAGATTTCTCAAACATCCGTTGTTGCTGATATTTTCCACTGTCCCATGTCTGAGTACTTCTATTTATTTATTGTTGTTTTTGTCTCCATTTATTTAATTTCTGCTCTGCTCTGCATTATTTCTTATCCTTGGGTGCTTTAGCTAACTTTTTAAAAAGACAGTTTAAGGTATATTAACACATTATTTATTTGGAATTGCTATGATACATTTTTTTAAATGTAAGCACTCATAGCTAAACAGTTTCTCTTAGATATGTTTGTACTATGTCCCAAATATTATTTGGTTTTAATTTTATCCTAAGATTTAAAACAAAATTTCCTTCTTAATTTTTCAATTACACATTAGTCATTCAAAGTATATGTTTTATCTTCCATACACTTGTCTAGTTTCTGTAGTTTGTCATAATGATGTTTTATAGTTTTATTGCACTATTTTCTGATAAAAGAAATTATTTCTGTTATTTTTATATTTGGTAAGACTTGATTCATGGCTTACAATTTGGTATATTTTTAATACATCTCCAGGGGCTACTAAGATGAACATGTACTTGATTTCTGTGTGACAGAATAGTGTGGGCGCATCTGTTAAGTCAATGTGACATATGGTGTTGTTGGTGACTTTTCATTTGGAATGAATACCCAGAAATGAAAGTGGGTGTGCTGGTAAGTTTTTGATAACTTGTCACAAATCTGATAGGAGGGAACCTTTTTTTATTGAATATATTTTATATTTACATTTCATTTCCCCTTTTCTGGTTCCCCGCCCCCCAAATGTCCCACATGCCCTTTTCCCTCCCCCTGCTCCCTCATCTACCCCTTCCCACTTCCCTGTTCTGGTATTCCCCTACCCTGATGCTTTGATCCTTTCCAGCACCAGTGTCCACTCCTTTCTTCTTGTTGGATATCATTTGGTATGTGAATTGTATCTTTGGTGTCCCAAGATTCTAGGCTAATATCCATTTAACAGTGAGTGCATGCCATGGGTACTCTTTTGAGACTGAACGCACTTGTAAAGTATAGACAAGTCTATGTGACATTTTCTTGATTATTGTTTGGTGTTGGAAGGCCCATTTGACTGTGGGCAGTGCTACCCCTGGACATGTGGTCTTGGGATGTATGAGGAAGGAGGATGAATATGATCCTGGAAGCCATTAAGCAGCACTCATCCATCATCTCTGCTTTAGTTCCTGCCTCCAGGTTTCTGTCTTCACATTCAGCCTTGGCTTCCTGTAATGATGGACTGTTACATGAAAGCCAAATAAATCCTTTACTTCCCCAAGCTAATTGGGTCAGTGTTTTATCATAGCAACAGGAAACCTGACACATTATAGTAGGCACTGATGTTACTCATTATCAGGGAGTACCTGACCTGTTGTGTCCTTTAGTGTTTGTTATATTAAGCTGGGAATCCCAATAGTCTATGCATACTTATATAACAGCTGTATATTTTTGATGGATTGTTTTCATTGTTAATGTGTAATGACCTTTATCTATTATGAATAATTCCCGTTTGAAGGCTGCTTTCCACTGAGCTCTTGTACTCCTGAATTCTCTCATCTTCACACTGGCCATTTCCTTCCTTCCTTCCTTC
This sequence comes from Apodemus agrarius, assembly GCA_964023405.1. Taxonomy (NCBI): domain Eukaryota; kingdom Metazoa; phylum Chordata; class Mammalia; order Rodentia; family Muridae; genus Apodemus; species Apodemus agrarius. The sequence goes on from OZ030009.1 coordinate 82,911,985, forward strand.
CTTCCTTCCTTCCTTCCTTCCTTCCTTTCTTTCTTTATTTTTTTATTTTTTTATTTTTTTATTTCTTTATTTCTTTCTTTCTAGACAATCTATTATGGAGTAGAGGCTAGGTTTGAACTTATTCTATTTTCAAGAAAGACCTCAACTCCTAGTCTCCTGTCTCTACCTCCAAGTGCTGGGATTTTAGATGTGCACACCTATGCTTGATTACCACCTTCTTTAAACAATCCTTTCAGTAATTTAATTACTTAACTATTATTTAATATAAACACCTACTCACTTGGTGTTTTTACTACTGATAACATTTTTCCTAATTGTGCCTAATGCTGTGCTTATCATTGATCATGCTAAAACAACACTTCTCGAATATATATTTTGATGCTATTAATTAAATCCCACAACTGCTCTTTTTTTCTGTTTAAGTCAATGAATTTTACTAGCATTCAATTCTAGATTAAAAAAATGTCTTATAGGCCTTAAAGTATGGGACTCCATTGCTATTGTCAGCATTTAAGCAATGAAGATAGACTATGAGAAAATTGCAACTCTAAATTCTGTTACAGAAACCCTAAAATGTTGGAGGTACTGCTTATCACTTTTATACTTCTAAGTTGTACTAAACATGACTTTTAGGTGAAGTTAACATATTTTCTGCTTTATCTTAAAAGACACTTTTTTCCTTAAAAAGCAGTTAAAATATTTTCTTCTAAATCAATATAAATGCTTAGTAATTGAACCATTTAAACCATGTTTGTGGTTTTAAGAAAATTGGTTTTTGCACAGTGGTTTCTCTCAAAAGTCACATTTCCAGATTTGGGAATCAAACAATCCTTCTTTAAAAAAATGTGCATTTTCATTAAATAGTACATTTTCCAGGTTTTCTAGGTCTTTTCCTTCAAAATTCCAATTATAAATACAGCTAGTTATCAATGTATCTTTTAAGCTTTTTAAATTATTTTCTGCTTTTCCTATGTTTTCTCACTTAGTGCTTTCATCTACATATTTTCTTCTAGCCTCTTTTCTAGTTTGACTATCTTTATCTCAATCTATTATATTTACCTTTAGCAACAGCTTAATTATTAAGATTAGTTTCATGCTTTTTAATTTTAAAACTTTCTTTTCAGATAAATATTTATAGATTTACCGACATAATAATATATAGATCTAGTTGACTAAATCTATCTATCTATCTATCTATCTATCTATCTATCTATCTATCTATCTATCTCTACATATAAAGATCTCTCTATATATTTAAAATAGATAACATGCATACAAGTATTTATATATATATATATATATATTTGTTTGTAGCTAGGTCTAAACACAAAGATGTCTTTCTGCTTTCTGCCCAAATATTCTATCTTTTTTTTCATTAATACAAAAAATGTCATTTTTAAAAAAAAATCTATTTGAGGTAAGGGGAAGATATTTACATGTTAAGGTGTTTGCTCTGTAAGCATGAAGACTTCAGTTTAATCCCCAGCATCCATGCTAAAAGAAATGCTTGGTACATTCCAGGGCAAAGGAGGAAGAAAGTGAGTAAGGAAAACACCTGATGCTGAGCTCTGACCTCTGCACACAAATATGTGTGGTAACACATACCGTAAACGGTCATGTACACAATATAGAAATAGAAAATAGAGGTAGAGATATTGATAGATAGGGAGATATAGAAATAGAGATATAGATGCAGATGCAGATGCAGATGCAGATACAGATACAGATCAGATACAGATACAGATACATATACAGATACAGATACAGATACAGATACAGATACAGATACAGATACAGATACAGATACAGATACAGATACAGATACAGATAGTTGTATACCAAGACATATCTACCTGACAGCAGTACTTTCGTCCTCTTATGTTTTTGTTTTGTTTAGAGGTTTTCATTTCTCATTATACTTCTGGTTATTTTGTTCTATGTTCCAAACATTTTACATATTTGTACAATTGTTTGTGGAAATAATTTGAAGGATGTGAGTACATTTTTTACCAAAGGGAGTTTGAGTTTGATTTGGCATGGAGCTCTGCAAGTTCCCAATTTGGGATCGTTACATTCTGATCTCAGAAATTGAAATTAACAGTTCAAAAACGTATGTCTTCCCAGTTTGTTCTTAGCATTTGACTTACAGATGTGAATGCTCACCAGCCTCTTCCTCCATACCTTATAGTGACCCAGGACTCCAGGTTTTCCTCTATTTGTCACTTACAGAAATTATTAGGTTATTTTTTTGAGAATTCAAGTAATAATCAAGCCACTTAGCCATTCTCTATTTCCACTCCTGAAATCAAAATAGCCTCTGAAATAGAAAAGGAAAAAAAAAACATTTCTTACCTCTAGACTACTTTCAGTTCCTAAACTGGGTATTCTTCACTACTTAAGGAAAATTACCCCCAATCATACACAGATATCTCACGGTCTTCTCAATAATATTTTATTTGTAATCTTTCCAGTTTTCAGTATTCCTTATTCAAGGATTCTGTCCATAAAATCAGTTTTGTTCTAAACCTTGAACTTGTGATTCCATCATAAATCATTCCCTAAGTGTAACTGACCCTGCTGCAAACAAGACAGATTTTGGCCAAAAGTTTATAGCGTAGTACTGGCATCTTTCTTCCTGAACAAACACAATAAAAAAGGCACATAGCTTGAGAAATCACATTGTAACACATCCACTGTCAAAAACAAAAGTGAATGCAAATAAATCTAAAAGCTTCAACACTTGTGTAAGTTAAGTTGTATAAGAGTATCCAGCTGTAATGTACTGTAAGTGACTGTAAGTGAATCTTTCACAATTATATGACATATTTGCTTGAGCACATAAAACCAAATATTTTATAATTTATATTTTCAAATTTTAGGAAGGCAGCTCATATTTCCTTATTTCTTCTACATTGTTCATTTTTTCTTCAGTCTTAATTCTAAACCATTGACTTTTATACCAGTTTTTAAGCGTATTACCTACCAACCCTCTCAATTCACAGCTCCCTGGGGTTTATTTTGGCATCTAAGTAATAAAGTAAACTTCCCTTTTATTTCCTATGCTATAACTCCATCATCTTGGATAAATATCACCCACTGGAGTATATCTACTATCATTCGCTATGCCTGCCAAATCCATGGTCCTTCTTTCATGTGATTCCCTAGTTATAGAAGATTCATATTTATGTTCAGTTTCCAAATTGTGTTGTTCAGACAATTACTTCTATGTTTAATTTAAAACTACAATTTGCTACATATTATCTTATATTAAAGAGAAAAAATTTTAACTCACATAATTTAAAAGCATAACAAAATATAAAAACAAAAGTAATAAGCTGAGCCTGTGACACACCCAAAAGACTGGGCAAGGCTACACATTCAAGGCTGCTCATTCTACAGAGAACACAGGACAGCTTGGCTAACTTAGTAAAAATCTACCTCAAAGTAAAAAGTAAAAATTAAACACGAAGACAGGACGTGTATGGTAGTGGTAGAGCACTTGCCAAACATGCACAGAGTTGTGAGTTCAATCCTTAGTTCTCTAATAACTCATTTTCTCTCTCTCTCTCTCTCTCTCTCTCTCTCTCTCTCTCTCTCTCTCAATGAAACTGGGAAAAACTTAAGACAGAACTATAAGTACTTCAGACCATGTGAAAGTTAAAGAGGTAGAAATATGTAGAAGGAAGCAATTGGAAAGAATTAGAAAATGTGACCATGTACTGTACAGATTAGATACATTATTCTCAGTAATGTATAATTTTGATTCTTCATTTATGTAATTAATACTGAATATATGGATTGCAGGTAGGAAGAAGTCCTAAGCATTTTAGGCTTCTACTTGCCTTTCTATAATTAGTAAAGAAAGGAAAGGAAGGGTAGGAAAGGAAACATTATGAAAGAGAGACAGGGATAGGGTAGGGCCAGAAAGCCATTATTCCTTACGAGCTTCAATACTAAGTTTATTCCCTAAAGGAGACCTGAGTTATGTTATTTTAAAAATAATGACTGCTAATTGAGCTCCTGGGCAAAAGCCATGACTATCACTATATAAGTGTATAATCAAGCTTATTATTTTAAGTAGACTAAATGGTTTTTAAAATGCATTTGTCTAGAAATGACTTGCTTAGACTATGGTTGATTCTGGAAAAAATAAAACTGGTTTTGGCTAGTTTTTTACTCAGTGATAACTTTGAAGAAGAAATGAAAATATCAGATGATCTTCACCTCTCTCTCTTTTCCTCCAAATCTAATCCTCTACTCCCATCTCTAACTTTGCAGTAGATCATCTGCTGTAGCCTCTCTTCCTCCCCTGCCATGATATCCAGTGAATCACAGATATCATTTCCACTAATCTTCCTTCTCCTATGCATCATTTTATCCTAGACCCCAATGGAGCAGGCATTCCCTGGGAACCATAAGGCCACTCTGGCCAGGGAAGCACATAGGCTACTACAAATCTTTACCTATTCCTCAACTCCTCCAAATACAATACTGCAGTGTCATCTCCAGCTCTGAGGTAGACTACATGTCTCTTCTTACTCACTGCCTCCATTCCCTGAGGACCAAGTAGATCCTGTTGGGATTTCTTGCTTCCTTCCCTCCTGTAGACCCCCTCTGCCTTACCTTTCTAGCCTAGCCACAAACTTAAGTGTCAGAACACAACATCCAGAAACACATTTTATCCAGAAACCCTAGCAATCAGACTTATCAAGATTTCAGACAAATTTTCTACCAGGAAACACATAGACACCACATTCTCTTAAGAAACAAAGAGGGCAACAAAAACCAAGGAACAAATAACAAATATAACCAACAAAAGACCTGATATTGACACCTAGAATTACATTCTTCCCCAGCATGAGACACCAGTGTTAAAACACTATCAAAATCACCCATGAAAATATAGCTTCACTAGAGTCCAACAACCCCATCACAGTAGGCTCTGAGTATTATAACATAGTTGAGGCACAAGAAAAAGAACCCAAAATAGGCCTTATGTATATCATAGAGGCATTTAAAGAGGAAATAAATAAAACACTTAAATAAATCTATGAAAATACAAACAGTGGAACAAAAGGAATAAAAGCATTCAAGACTTGAAAATTGAAATAGAATTAAAGAAAATTCAAACTGAGGGAAATCTGGAAATGAAAAACTTAGAAAGTCAAAAGGGAAACTTGGAAGCAAGTCTTACCAATAGACTATAAGAGATGGAAAAGAATCTCAGGCATTTAAGTCAAGGTTCAGAAATAGATACCTTGGTCAAAGAAAATGTTAGAACTCAAATAAGTTCTGGCATGAAACACACAGGAATACTGGAATACTTTTAAAAGACCAAATATAAGAAAAATAGGAATAGAAGAAAAAGAAACACTGTTTAAAGGCATAGAAAAGTATTTTCAAGCCAGGCGGTGGTGGCACACGCCTGTAATGCCAGCACTCTGGGAGGCAGAGGCAGGTGGATTTCTGAGTTCAAGGCCAGCCTGGTCTACAGAGTGAGTTCCAGGACAACCATGGCTATACAAAAAAAACCTGTCTCAAAACAAACAAACAAACAAACAAACAAACAAACAAAAACAAACCAAATTAAAAAAACAAAAGAAAAGTATTTTCAACAAAATCATCGAAGTAAATTTTTATCACATAAGGAAGGAAATCACTTCAAGATCTAAGAAATATGCAGAAGAACAAATAGACCACAAAAGTTTCCTTTTATCCAAAATACTAAATTTTCACAACAAAATAAATACTAAAAGCTGTAAGAATAAAAGACCAAGTAAGACAGATGTACTAGAATAACATCTGACTTCTCAATATAGATTCTAAAAGCCAGAAGTTTGTGGGCAGTTATTGTACAGACTCCAAGGAAGCACAAATATGAGACCAGAAAACTATATGCCACAAAACATTCAGTCACAATAGATGGTGAACATAAAACCAAATTTAATTAGTATCTATAACAAATCCTGTTGTACAGACAGTATTAGAGGAAAAACTCCATGCTAAAGAGGTTAATCACCCTCCTCCAAAACCAAAGAACAAATAATTTCAGACTAACTAACCAAAAGAGGACACCCCCCCACCCCCCCACCATAACTACCACCACAACAAAACAACATCAATCAATGAAACACTGCTCTTTGATATATCTAACCATCAGTGGTCTCAAGTTCTCAATAAAAAGATGTAGACTAACAGAATGGGTGGGATAACAGGTTCCATTTTTCTGCACCATCCAGGAAACAAATTGTAAAATCACAGATATCACTTCAGGATAAATGGATGAAAAGAGATATTACAAAAAAAAAATGAACCTAAGAAGCAATCTTGTTGTGGTCATTTTAATAACTGACACAATAGACTTCAAATCAAAGTAATCCAAAGAGGTAGGATTACATGCTCATCAAAGGCAAAATTCACCAAGAAGGCATCTTAATCCATAACATCCATGCCCCAAGCACAAGAGCACCCAAGTTTGTAAAAGGATCGACAAATGGGACCTCATAAAATTACAAAGTTTCTGTAAGGCAAAAGACACTGTCAGAAGGACAAAACGGCAACCAACAAAGTGGGAAAAGATCTTCACCAACTCCACATCCGACAGAGGGCTAATATCCAATATATACAAAGAACTCAAGAAGTTAGACCGCAAAGAAACAAATAACCCTATCAAAAAATGGGGCACAGAGCTAAACAAAGAATTTTCACCAGAAGAAATTCGGATGGCCGAGAAACACCTTAAAAGATGTTCAACATCATTAGTCATCAGGGAAATGCAAATCAAAACAACCCTGAGATTCCACCTCACACCAGTCAGAACGGCTAAGATTAAAAACTCAAGAGACAACAAGTGCTGGCGAGGATGTGGAGAAAGAGGAACACTCCTCCACTGTTGGTGGGATTGCAAAATGGTAAAACCGCTCTGGAAATCAGTTTGGCGGTTCCTCAGAAAATTGGGCCTGTCACTTCCAGAGGACCCTGGCATACCACTCCTGGGCATATACCCAGAGGATTCCCCTGCATGCAATAAGGACACATGCTCCACTATGTTTATAGCAGCCTTGTTTATAATAGCCAGAAATTGGAAGGAGCCCAAATATCCCTCAAAGGAGGAATGGATACAGAAAATGTGATATATTTATACAATGGAATACTACTCAGCAATTAAAAATAATGAATTCATCCAATTTGTAGGTAAATGGTTAGACCTGGAAAATATCATCCTGAGTGAGCTAACCCAATCACAAAAGAATGCACATGAAATGCAATCACTGATAAGTGGATATTAATGAGCCCAGAAGCACTAAATAGTCAAGACACAAATAGCAAGTCAAATGATTCCCAAGAAGAAGAAAGGAGAGGACCCTGGGCCTGTAAAGATTGCATCCAGTTTAGTAAAGAAACCGAGGGGGGAGGAGGAATGATTGGGGAACAGTTGGGGGGGGAAGAGGAACTATGGGAACTATGGTGGGTGGGAACAGGGAAAGGGGAAAGCCTTTGGAGTGTAAACATAAAATATAGAAAATAAAAAAAAATTAAAAAAAAGTTTGAAAAAGGGTAAAAAAAAAAAAAAAAGAAGAAGAAGAAGAAGCCTATAGAACACCAAATAAATGGGACCAGAAGAGAAAATCCTCTTGTCACATAATAATTAAAACACTAAATGCATAGAACAAAGAAAGAATGTTAAAAGCTGCAAGGGAAAAGTGCCAAGTAGCATACAAAGGTAGACCTATCAGAATTACACCAGACAACAGAGACTATGAAAGCCAGAAGTGCCTAGTTAGAGATCATGTAGATTTTAAGAGGACACAAATGCCAGCCCAGGCTCCTATACACAGCAAAACTCTCAATCCACACAGATGGAAAAAATAAAATATTCCAGGACAAAACCAAATTCAAACAGTATCTATCTACCAATCCAGCCCTATAGAGGATCCTTGTAGGAAAACTCCAACACAAGGAAGGTACCTACACAAAAGTAAAAACAAGATATTAAGCATCTCACAACAAATCCAAAAGGAGAGAACCACAAGCACATAAATCCACCTACAGAAACAAACATATCAGGAACCAACAGTCATCTATCTTTATTATCTCTCAGTATTAATGGACTCAACTCACCTATAAAAAGACATAAGCAAACAAGATCCAGACTGGATATGCAAACAAGATCCAGCATTTTGCTGAATACAAGAAATGCACCTCAATAACAAAGATAGACACTATATCAGAGTAAAAGGATAGAAAAAGGTTTTCTAAGCACATGGTCCCAGGAGACAAACTGGAGTTGCCATCCTAATATCCATTAAAATAGACTTTCAATCAAAAGTTATCAAGCATTATGAGGAAGGAAACTTCATATGCATCAAAGGGAAAATACACCAAAAGAAAGTCTCAATTCTGAATATATAAGCCACAAATGCAAGGGCGCCCACATTCATAAAAGAAACTTTACTAATGTTCAAAACACACCTTGAATACCACACAATAATAGTGGGCGGTTTCAACACCTATTCTCACCAATATATAGGTCACTCAAACAGAAATTAAACAGTGAGACTTATAGAGGTTATGAACCAAATGGATTCAGCAGATATCTATAAAACATTTCACTCTAAAACAAAAGTATACACCTACTTTTCAGCACCTCATAGTACCTTCTCCAAAACTGACCATACAATTGGTCACAAAATAATCCTCAACCAATACAAGAAAATTGAAATAATTCCATGCATCCTTTCAGATCACCATGGCTTTAGGCTGTTCTTCAATAACAGCAAAAACAACAGAAAGCCCATATACATGTGGAAACTCTCTATTGATGATAATTTGGTATTGGAAGAAATAAAGAAAAACAAAGACTTCCTGGAATTTAATGAAAATGTTGACACATCATACCCAAACTTAGGGGACACAATGAAAGCAGTGCTAAGAGGAAAATTCATAGCATCAAGTGCCCTGGTAAAGACACTGTAGAGTTCTTACACTAGCAACTTAACAGCACACTTGAGAGCTCTAGAACAAAAAGAAGCAACCACACCCAAGAAGAGTAGACAGCAGGAAATAGTCAAACTCAGGGCAGAAATCAACCAAATAGAAACAAAGAAAACAATAAAAAGAATCAACAAGAACAAAAGCTTGCTCTTTGAGAGAATCAACAAGATAGATTAAACCCCTAGCCAAACTAACTAAAGGGTGAGAGGCAGTATCCAAATTAACAAAATCAGAAATGAAAAGGGATATAAAACAACAGAAATGGAGCAAATTCAAAAAATCATCTGATCATACTACAAACGTCTATACTCAACAAAATCTAGATAAAATGGATTGTTTTCCAGATATCACATATGAAAGTTAAAGCAAAAGTAAGTAAACACTCTAAACAGGCCCATATCCCATAACGAAATAGAAGTCATTAAATGCCTCCTAATCAAAAAAAGCCCAGGGCCAGATGGATTGAGTGCAGAATTTTACCAGACCTTAAAGAAGACCTGATACCAATATTCCTCAAACTATTCCATAAAATAGAAACCGAAGAAACACTACCTAATTCATTCTATGAAGCCACAATTACTCTGATGCCTAAACTACACAATGACCCAAACAAAAACAAGAACTTTAGACCAAACTTGCTTATGAATATCAAGGCAAAAATACTCAATAGAATTCTTGCAAATCAAATCCAAGAACACATCAAAACCACCATTCAGGTGGTAGCGGCGGGCCTCCATATTGCAACCAGGACACAGCTGGAAAGGCCCAGACTCTGTGGGACATCCCCGTGCCCTCTGGCAAGCACCTAGGCTGCATTCAGCAACCAGCTCGCCGGCCCCTGGACCAGCGGTAGCGGCGGGCCTCCATATTGCAACCAGGACATAGCTGGAAAGGCCCAGGTAAACACCCCTTCCAGGGCTACCCTCACGGGGGGATCTGCTAGGGTCTCGGAGTTCCTTGCAACCAGGACACAGATGGAGAAGCCCAGGTAGACAGACTCCAACAGGGGCTACAATCGCATGGGTGGCAGCCAGCTTATGATCCCTTAAAGCAGCAGTCACACATATTCACCAGTAGAGAAACAACAGGTGAGCCCAGCCTCACAGGAGATTCAAACACCAGCCACTGACAACAAGGCCAACTAAAACCAGAAATAACCAGATGGCAAAAGGAAAATGAAGGAACATTACTAACAAAAATCAAGGCAACATGACAGCATCTGAACCCAGTTCTCCAACAACAGGAATCCCTGGATACCCTAAAACACCAGAAAAACAAGACTTGGATATAAAATCACTGGTCAGGATGCTGGTAGCTGAACACATAGAAAAATCTCGTAAAGAAATAGAGGAGAAAATGGATCAAAAGTTAGAAGCCTTTACGAGGCAAATACAAAAATCACTTCAAGAAATTCAGGAGAAGATGGATCAAAGAGAAGAAGACAATAAGGAAGAAAGACAAAAGTCACTTAAAGAACTACAGAAGAACGTGGGCCAACAAGTAGAAGCTATGAAAGAGGAAGCACAAAAATCTATTAAAGAAATACATGAAAACACAATCAAGCAAGCAAAAGATCTGAGCACATCCATCCAGATACTAAAAACAGAAGTAGAAACAACTAAGAAATCACAGAGGGAGACAACATTGGAGATAGAAAACCTGGGGAAGAAATCAGGGGCCATAGACGCAAGTATCAACAATAGAATACAAGAGATAGAAGACAGAATCTCAGAAGCCGAAGATACCATAGGAACCATTGATTCAACAGTCAAAGAAAATACTAAATGCAAAAAGGTGGTAACCCAAAACATCCAGGAAATCCAAGACACTATGAGAAGACCAAACCTAAGGATTATAGGTATAGACGAGAGTGAAGATTTACAAGTTAAAGGGCCAGCTAATATCTTCTATAAAATTATGGAAGAAAACTTCCCCAACCTAAGGAGAGAGATGCCCATGAATATACAAGAAGCCTATAGAACCCCAAACAGACTGGACCAGAACAGAAATACATCCCGTCACATAATAATCAAAACTCCAAATGTAATAAACAAAGAAAGAATACTAAAGGCAGCAAGAGAAAAAGGCCAAGTAACATATAAAGGAAAACCTATCAGAATAACACCAGACTTCTCACCTGAGACCATGAAAGCTAGAAGATCCTGGGCAGATATCATGCAAACTCTAAGAGAACACAAACTTCAGCCAAAACTACTTTACCCAGCAAAACTCTCAATTGCCATTGATGGAGACATCAAGGTATTCCATGACAAAACCAAATTTGCAAGATATCTCTCCACAAATCCAGCCCTACAAAGGATAATAGGGGGAAAACACCAAGACAAGGACGGAAACTACACCCGGGAAGAAGCAAGATAGAAACCTCTTCTCATCAAACCCAAAAGAAGATAACCTCTCGAATATAAAAAATAAATAAGATAAATAAATATAATTTCAAAAATGTCTGGAGGTAATAATTACTATTCCTTAATATCTCTTAACGTCAATGGACTCAATTCCCCAATAAAAAGACATAGATTAACAGACTGGATACGGAAACAGGACCCTACATTTTGCTGCATACAGGAAACACATCTCAGTGTTAAAGACAAACACTGCCTTAGAGTAAAAGGCTGGAGGACAATTTTACAAGCAAATGGTCTCAGGAAACAAGCTGGAGTAGCCATTCTAATATCAGATAAAATTGACTTTCAACCTAAAATCATCCAAAGAGACTCAGAAGGTCACTTCTTGCTGGCCAAAGAAAAAATCCACCAGGAAGAGCTCTCGATACTGAACATCTATGCTCCAAATGCAAGGGCACCCTCCTTCGTAAAAGAAACCTTACTAAAGCTTAAAGCACACATTACACCTAACACAATAATTGTGGGTGACTTCAACACCCCACTCTCCTCAATGGACCGATCAGGAAAGCAGAAACTAAACAGGGACACAGTGAAACTAATTGAAACTCTGGACCAATTGGATTTAACAGATATATATAGAACATTTCATCCTAAAGCTAAAGAATATACCTTTTTCTCAGCACCGCATGGTACCTTCTCCAAAATAGACCATATAATTGGTCACAAGACAGATGTCAACAAATACAAGAAGATCGAGCTAATCCCATGCCTCCTATCAGATCACCATGGAGTAAGAGTGGTCTTCAATAGCAACAAAAACAACAGAAAGCCCACATACACATGGAAACTGAACAATACTCTACTCAATGACACCTTGGTCAAGGAAGAAATAAAAAAAGAAATCAAAGACTTTTTAGAATTCAATGAAAATGAAGGTACAACCTACCCAAATCTATGGGACACAATGAAAGCAGTGCTAAGAGGAAAACTCATAGCTCTAAGTGCATCCAAAAAGAAACTAGAGAAAGCATACACTAGCAGCTTAACGGCACACCTTAAAGCCCTGGAAGAAAAACAAGTTAATTCACCCAGGAGGAGTAGAAGACAAGAAATCATCAAACTCAGGGCGGAAATCAATCAAATAGAAACAAAGAGAACCATACAATGAATCAACAAGACCAGGAGCTGGTTCTTTGAGAAAATCAACAAGATAGATAAACCCTTAGCCAGACTAACCAAAGGACACAGAGACAGTATACAAATTAACAAAATTAGAAATAAAAAGGGAGACATAACAACAGAAACTGAGGAAATTCAAAAGATCATCAGATCCTACTACAAAGGTCTATACTCAAAACAACTGGAGAATCTGGAGGAAATGGACGATTTCCTAGACAGATATCAAATACCAAATTAAATCAGCATCAAGTAGACCAGCTATATAGTCCCATAACCCCTAAAGAAATAGAAGGGGTTATAGAAAGCCTCCCAACCAAAAAAAGTACGGGACCAGATGGTTTTAGTGCAGAATTCTACCAGACCTTCAAAGAAGACTTAACACCAATACTCTCCAAACTATTCCACAAAATAGAGACAGAAGGGACACTGCCCAACTCATTCTTCGAAGCCACAATTACGCTAATACCTAAACCACAAAAAGATCCAACAAAGAAAGAGAACTTCAGGCCAATTTCTCTTATGAATATAGATGCAAAAATACTAAATAAAATTCTTGCTAACCGAATCCAAGAGCACATCAAAACGATCATCCACCATGATCAAGTAGGCTTCATCCCAGGGATGCAGGGATGGTTCAATATACGGAAATCCATCAATGTAATCCACTACATAAACAAACAAAGAAAAAAACCACATGGTCATCTCATTAGATGCTGAAAAAGCATTCGACAAATTTCAGCATCCTTTCATGCTAAAAGTCTTGGAAAGAGCAGGAATTCAAGGCCCATACCTAAACATAGTAAAAGCAATCTACAGCAAACCAGTAGCCAACATCAAAATAAATGGAGAGAAACTTGAAGCATTCCCACTAAAATCAGGGACTAGACAAGGCTGCCCTCTCTCTCCATATCTTTTCAATATAGTACTTGAAGTTCTAGCAAGAGCAATTAGACAACATAAGGAAGTCAAAGGGATACAAATTGGAAAGGAAGAAGTGAAACTATCATTATTTGCAGACGATATGATAGTTTACCTAAGCGACCCAAAAAAACTCCACCAGAGAACTTCTACAGCTGATAAACAACTTCAGCAAAGTGGCAGGTTATAAAATTAACTCAAGCAAGTCAGTGGCCTTCTTGTACTCAAAGGACAAGCAGGCTGAGAAAGAAATTAGGGAAATAACACCCTTCACAATAGCCACAAACAACATAAAGTATCTTGGCGTAACTCTAACCAAACAAGCGAAAGATCTGTACAACAGGAACTTCAAGTCCTTGAAGAAAGAAATCGAAGAAGACCTCAGAAGATGGAAAAATATTTCTTGCTCCTGGATTGGCAGGATCAATATAGTAAAAATGGCCATCTTGCCAAAAGCAATCTACAGATTCAATGCAATCCCCATCAAAATCCCAACTCAATTCTTCATAGATCTAGAAAGAGCAATTCTCAAATTCATCTGGAGCACCAAAAAACCCAGGATAGCTAAAACTATTCTCAACAATAAAAGGACTTCTGGGGGAATCAATATCCCTGACCTCAAGCAGTACTACAGAGCAATTGGGTTAAAATCTGCATGGTATTGGTATAGCAACAGGCAAACAGATCAATGGAACAGGATTGAAGACCCAGAAATTAACCCACAGACTTATGGTCACTTGATCTTTGATAAAGGAGCCACAACCATCCGGTGGAATAAAGATAGCCTTTTCAACAAATGGTGCTGGTTCAACTGGAGGTCAACATGCAGAAGAATGCGAATTGACCCACTCTTATCTCCTTGTACTAAGATCAACTCCAAGTGGATCAAGGACCTCCACATAAAACCAGACACACTGAAACTATTAGAAAAGAAACTTGGGAAGACCCTGGAGGACTTGGGCACAGGGGAAAAGTTCCTGAACAGAACACCGATAGCGTACGCACTAAGATCAAGAATCGACAAATGGGACCTCATAAAATTACAAAGTTTCTGCAAAGCAAAGGACACTGTCAGAAGGACAAAACAGCAACCAACAAAGTGGGAAAAGATCTTCACCAACCCCACATCCGACAGAGGGCTAATATCCAATATATACAAAGAACTCAAGAAGTTAGACCGCAAAGAAACAAATAACCCTATCAAAAAATGGGGCACAGAGCTAAACAAAGAATTTTCACCAGAAGAAATTCGGATGGCCGAGAAACACCTTAAGAGATGTTCAACATCATTAGTCATCAGGGAAATGCAAATCAAAACAACCCTGAGATTCCACCTCACACCAGTCAGAATGGCTAAGATTAAAAACTCAAGAGACAACAAGTGCTGGCGAGGATGTGGAGAAAGAGGAACACTCCTCCACTGTTGGTGGGATTGCAAAATGGTAAAACCGCCCTGGAAATCAGTTTGGCGGATCCTCAGAAAATTGGGCATGTCACTTCCAGAGGACCCTGGCATACCACTCCTGGGCATATACCCAGAGGATTCCCCTGCATGCAATAAAGACACATGCTCCACTATGTTTATAGCAGCCTTGTTTATAATAGCCAGAAATTGGAAGGAGCCCAAATATCCCTCAAAGGAGGAATGGCTACAGAAAATGTGGTATATTTATACAATGGAATACTACTCAGCAATTAAAAATAATGAATTCATGCAATTTGTAGGTAAATGGTTAGACCTGGAAAATATCATCCTGAGTGAGCTAACCCAATCACAAAAGAATGCACATGAAATGCAATCACTGATAAGTGGATATTAATGAGCCCAGAAGCACTAAATACTCAAGACACAAATAGCAAGTCAAATGATTCCCAAGAAGAAGAAAGGAGAGGACCCTGGGCATGTAAAGATTGCATCCAGTTTAGTAAAGAAACCAAAGGGGCAGGGGGAATGATTGGGGAATAGTTGGGGGGGAGAAGAACTATGGGAACTATGGTGGGTGGGAACTGGGAAAGGGGAAAGCCTTTGGAATGTAAACATAGAATATAGAAAATAAAAAAAAAACGTTTAAAAAAATACCACCATTCAACACAATCAAGTAGGCTTCACCCTAGGAATGCAAGGTTCGCTCAATATATGAAAATCCTTTAATGTAATCTACTATATAAACAAACTCAAAGGAAAAAAAATCACATTATCTCCTTAGATGCAGAAAAAGCATTTGACAAAATTCAACACCCCTTCATGCTAAAAGTATTAGAGAGAGATCAGGAATTCAAGGCCCATACCTAAATATAATAAAAGCAATATACAGCAAACCAACAGCCAATATCAAACTAAATGGTGAGATACTTGAAGTAATCCCATTAAAATCAGGGACAAGACAAGGATGTCCACTTTCCCCATATCTACTCAATATAATATTTGAAGTTCTAACTAGAGCAATAAGAGAACAAAAAGAGATCAGCGGATAAAAATTGGCAAAGAAGAAATAAAGGTATCACTATTTTCAGATGATATAGTAGTATATATAAGCAATCCCAAAAACATTATCAGAGAACTTCTCCTGCTGATAAACAACTTCAGCAAAGTGGCCAGATATAAAATTAACTCAAACAAAGCCTTTATTTATACAAATGATAAACAAGTTGGGGAAGAAATTAGGAAAACAATTCCCTTCACAATAGCTACAAAATATGAAATATCTTGGGGTAACTCTAACCAAAATGGTGCAAGATTTGTAGAACAATAGCTTCAAGTCTCTCAAGAAAGAAATCCAAAATCTCAGAAAAATGGAGAGATCTCCTATGCTCATGGATTGGCAGAATTAAAATAGGTATTTTACCAAAGGCAATCTAAAGATTCAATGCAATTCCCATCAAAATCCCAAAACAATTCTTCTAAGACATGGAAAGATCAATTCTCAAATTCATCTGGAAAGGCAAAAAACACAGGATAGTTTCTTAACATAATTCTTAACAATAAAAGAATGGCTCAGGGAATCATCATCCCCAACCTCAAGATTTACTACAGTGATAATAGTGATAAAAACTGCATGGTATTGGTACAGAGACAGACATGTTGATCAATGCAATAGAACTGAAGACCCAGAAATAAAACCACACACTTAACGGCACTTGATCTTTGACAAAGAAGTCAAAGATATACAATAGAAAATAGAAACCATCTGATCTAACTGGCTGTTGGAATGTAGAAAAATGAATATAGACCCATATTTGGCACTTTGTACAATGCTCAAGTCCAAGTGGATTGAGAACCTCAGCATAAAACCAGATATGCTGAATCTAATAGAAGAGAATGTGGAAGAGTCTTGAACTCATTGGCAGAGGGCAAAATTTTCTAAACAGAACTCCAGTGGTACACATTATAATATCAAGAATTGGTAAATGGGACCTCATGAAACTGGAAAACTTCTGTAAGGCAAAGGGAATAGCCAATAAGACAAATTGACAACCTACAGATTGGGAAAAAAAATCTTCACTAACATTCAATAGAGGGCAAGGATCCAAAGTATATAAAGAACTCAAGAAACTAACCACCAAAACCCCAAACAACCCAATAAAAAAAAGGGATTTAGAACAAAACCAAGAATTCACAACAAAGGAATCTTGAATAGCTGAGAATCACCTAAAGAAATGTTCAAAATCCTTAGTGATCAGAGAAATGCAAATCAAAATGACCCTAAGATTCCACCTTACACCAATCAGAATGGCTAAGATCAAAACTTCAGATGATAGCACATGTTGGCCAGGATGTAGAGAAAGAGGAATACTCTTCCATTGCTGGTGGGATTGCAAGCTGGTACAGTCCCTCTGGAAATCAATCTGGAGGTACCTAAGTAAATGGGAAATAAATCTATTTGAAGACCCAACAATACCACTTTTGGGAATATACCTAAAAGATGTCCCACCATGCCACAGGGGCACGTGTTCCACTATGTTCAGAGTGTCCTATTTTTGTGATAGCCAGAAGCTGGAAACAACTCAGATGTCCTGCAAAAGAAACATGGATAAAAAAAAAGTGGTTCATTTACATGATAAAATATTAATATGCCATTAGGAAGGACGACATCCTGAGTTTTACAGGCAAATGGATGGAAATAGAAAATATCATCCTGAGTGAGATAACTCAGACCCAAAGGAACATGCATGGTATGTACTTACTAATGAGTGGATATTAGCCCCCCTCCCCCCAAAAAAAGAAAAGAAAAGCAGCTGATAAGGGGCCCCAAACACACAAACAGCAGAGGACAGCCTGGTCTGGGTTGAGTCAGAGAAGATGCACCTAACCCTGAAGAGACTGGAGTGCCCAGGGAGTTTCGAAGTCTTGTGGGGTATGGGGTGGGTGTGGGAACATCCTCATGGAGAAAGGGGGCAGGGAAGAGGTATGGGATGTAGAACAGAGGGTGTATTGGGAGGCGATAAAATCTGGAGTTTAAAATAAATGAATGAAAGATAAAATAATGTAGATGCAAAAGGTATCATCTATTAGACATAGATGATAGCTTGGTGGCTAAGAGCATAGCAAACAAGCCCAAGAACTTGAATTTAGGCACCTAACAGCAACCTATAGCTAGATGTGGTGGACTTTGTAACCCAATTGTTTTCACATTGAATTTAAGAAAGAGAAATCCACAAAAGTTCACAATAATATTAATGAATATTATGATCTATCATTTACATTATCTATCTATCTATCTATCTATCTATCTATCTATCTATCTGTCATCTTTCTTTCTGTACCATAGCCCAATGTTAACTCCAAGGTTTATATATTTTTATTTTCTTAAATTAAAAAAAATGTAACAAGTATGTAAGTTAACAACAACTCTTAACACCTGCAAACAAATATACCTTTTCTCCTTGTCAAAAGAAAAAAAAAACAAAAATAGCCAGGTGTGGTGGCGCACACCTGTAGTCCTAGCACTTGGGAGGCAGAGGCAGGTGGATTTCTGAGTTCGAGGCCAGCCTGGTCTACAGAGTGAGTTCCAGGACAGCCAGGACTACCCAGTGAAACCCTGTCTCGAAAAACAAACAAAAAAAACAAACACAAAAAACAAAACCACCACCACCACCACCACCAACAACAACAAAAAAACCAAAACCAAAACCAGAAACAAAAAAAAAAAAAAAGAAAGAAAAAAAGAAAAAAAAAAACATTATGAGAATTCATGCCCACCAAGAACATGAAATAAACTAAAATACACTTCTGGTCAAGGAGCTGAGACACATGATTATTGAATTTTCAGCCTTAAATTGAACATACCCCTTATCACTGCTTCCATGGCTCAGACAACACTGTAGAAATAGGGACAGAAAGAATGTAAGCATTGTAAGAATGTCAAGTTGAAATACATCTCTGAAAACAATGTTGTGGGCAAGTCCTGAAAGCATAAGAAAGGGCATAAGAAGTATGCTCATAAGTTGGCACACATTGAATACTCAAAGCAGGTGAAAACATTATTTTCTGACAGTTTTACCCATGCATACTATGCATTCGTTCACATTTATATCCTATCCTTTCCTATCCTCTTCCCATCCCCTCCAGTATCCTTCCTCCAACCACGTCACCAATCCATTTTCATGCCTTTTTCTTTTGTTTTACTTTAGGACCCATTGGGTGCAAACATAGGTAACTGTATGGGTATTGATATGAGGCTAACCACCGAGGCATGGGTAACTCACCAGTGGCTACATCATTTGAGGACAATTACTTCTTTTCCCTTATCAGGCCTCAACCATTTTTAATTTCCTTGTGCTCCATGTCTTCTCATCTATGACTGAAGGGTTAGGGCTCAGTCTTATGTAGATCTTACAGAAGCAATCAGAACTATTGTGAGTTTATGAGTCTCCAACCACATCATACCCAGAGAACAGGGATTAACTGCCTTCTTCCATATCTTCCAGCTCTTACTTTCTTTTTGTCCCTACTTCTACAATGTTGCTTGAGCCTTAACAATGTTATAATACTTATTATACATGTTATTATTTAAATTGTCATTTTGTCATAAATATTTATCTATATAATGACTTATATCAAGAGAATTTTGCTAATTATTGCTATTCAATATTTAATACAGTTATGTCAGATACAACCATTTGGTATGAGAAAGCCCTGGTTTCATAGCACTGTGCAAAACAAACAAACAAAGCAAACAAAACAAAACAAAAAACAAAACAAAACAAAACAATAGCCAGTTATTTTTACTAGTCAAGCACCAGGTAAACAGGAAGAATTGATGATCTCAATCTGGAAAAAAAACCTTGTTTTTAAAATATTTAAGGTTCAAAGTAACAAGATTATCTTTTCACAGATTTTGGACATTTTCTTTGTATTGAAATGCTGCATGATGTGTATCTGTTTGCATTAATGGAATTAATTTCTCTTTAACATGAAAAAGAAACCATCTGTAAAAACAGGTTTCATACAACTTCAGAGGGTTCCCCAGAGGAAGGGAAAAACCTGACAAACCAGAGAGAGAAACACAATAGACTTGAAACAATCCTTCACAAATAAGATCCTAAAAGAGAAACAATGACTAAAGCAATTGAAGTCCTTTCATCTGTGGTCTAACAAATAGGCCTCCTGTGCCTTAAATACTTAATGTGAAATCTGTGGATTTATACAACTCACAACATGCCAAGGGCTTATTATCCCTACTGTTGGCATAACAGTAACATTCATATCACTCCCTTCCAGGGTCCAAGAGAACAGGAATTCCTCCAGGTGCTAAAGGCAGATAACTTTCCCATAGCTTCAATAAGCCACTAATTATGGAACCCCTCAGGTAGAGCAATGTCATTAATCTGATTAAATAATTTATATGGCTGGAAAGCTAAATCTTATTAGGTCTCTAGGATTTTATTTAGTCCCATATATGGATACACAAAACCCACCTTGTCTTGACACTTTTCAATTGAGACAAAACAAATGATGAAACAAAACAATTAAGAATAATCTCTTGTTTTATACCTTGATTCAAAATTAGTATATTCCTACCAAGATCCAGGATCTACCTGTTTTCGTGTCAGATGAAGCTGTATGGAATTTTCCATCTCTTTGCAACCTTATCCCTGTGGAAGGGAACTTGTTAATTTGATTGAATATCAGGTCATTGTAGCTTGATAAGATTAAAGTTCTATCAGAGTTGCTTACTGAAAGATGTATAGTCTAAACTCAGCAAAGCTGGCTTCATTTCTCCTGAAGAGGTCACTGGAAATCTTGGGAAATTGCCAGTACTAAATATGCTACCCAATTATGCCAGATATTCTCTGCTGGCTTTCTGGCAGCATCCTAAGCCATTTTCATAGCTGTGATCTTATGCCAGATTATGAGTTAGAGGGTTAAAGTCTGGAGATTAGATTAAAACTGCCACAATTTGATTGGCTATGCAAAAATATATAATTATCCAAGCACTGTGTTCTTGTAATGATTTGTTAAATGCTTTATGCTTCATAATTTTAAAATGTCACAGTTGACCACCTATCATTTCCATTTAGCAGAGTCACTTAGTGTTGACACATTTTATTAGAAGAAATACAAAACATATAGCAAAATGTTCAAAAAGAATATGAAAATTCAAGTGCAAACAAAGTGCAATTAGTTATTTAAGAAGGTGCTCTTGTCTGTCCTTTAAAAAAAGTCATGAAAACTTATTACTGTAGTATCTGACTAAAATATATCCATTCACACATACACACACACACACACACACACACACACACACACACACACTTAAAGTGTAACTGCTATATAATGTGGCAACAATGCTCGTACTATATGCCATAGACTAACAGATAAAAGGCTCAGAGACAGGACTAGATGACCAGAGGACTTCCCTTAGAGTTGTTGGTCAAAGAGGATTTATAGACCCTCCATTATTACCAGATATTTTCAATGCTCCTGGTTACACCTAGAGCTTGATGATAAGATCCTATTGCTAAAGACATCACATGCTTGAATTATAAAAGTACAGAAACCAATTAAGTATGCATTTAGAAGCTTCATTCCTGATGGGTAGCTTTCATAGTTCCGGAAGTGATAAACATTATCAGAAGAGGAAAGTAATTATAAATTTTAGCCAGCTGTCAACTCTGTGAGCTATACCAACGACTTGAAATGTCAGGCACACTAGTAAATAGTGGCAAAAATATGTGAATAACCAACCACTTCATGATGTATTTAAAACCAACTCCAAAAGTTGGAACCTATACTGGCACTAATAGTTGGGCCAATAATGTGCTATTCTACAGGTCATAAGCCTTAGAAGAAAACCTGTATTATTAGTCTGTTTAAGAGATACACTATTTTTTTATTTAATTTTTATTTTCTATATTCTATGTTTACATTCTAAAGGCTTTCCCCTTTCCCAGTTTCCCCCCACCATATGTCCCATAATTCCTCTCCTCCCCAGCTATTCCCCAATCATTCCCCCCCCCCATGATTTCTCTGTTCTGGGTCTACAAAACTGGATCCAATCTTTACAGGACCAGGGTCCTCTCCTTTCTTCTTCTTGGGAGTCATTTGACTTGCTAATTGTGCCTTGAGCATTTAGGGCATCTGGACTCATTAATATCCACTTATCAGTGATTGCATTTCATGTGTATTCTTTTGTGATTGGGTTAGCTAACTTAGGATGATATTTTCCAGATCTAACCATTTACCTACAAATTGCATGAGTTCATTATTTTTAATTGCTGAGTAGTACTCCATTGTATAAATATACCACATTTTCTGTATCCATTCCTCTTTTGAGGGATATCTGGGCTCCTTCCAACTTCTGGCTATTATAAACAAGGCTGCAAGCATGTGTCTTTATTGCATGCAGGGGAATCCTCTGGGTATATGCCCAGGAGTGGTATGCCAGGGTCCTCTGGAAGGGACATGCCCAATTTTCTGAGGAACCGCCAAACTGATTTCCAGAGCAGTTTTACCATTTTGCAATCCCACCAACAGTGAAGGAGTGTTCCTCTTTCTCCACATCCTCGCCAGCACTTGTTGTCTCTTGAGTTTTTAATCTTAGCCATTCTGACTGGTGTGAGGTGGAATCTCAGGGTTGTTTTGATTTGCATTTCCCTGATGACTAATTATGTTGAACATCTCTTAAGGTGTTTATCGGCCATCTGAATTTCTTCTGGTGAAAATTCTTTGTTTAGCTCTGTACCCCACTTTTTGATATGGTTATTTGGTTCTTTGGGGTCTAACTTCTGGAGTCTTTGTATATATTGGATATTAGCCCTCTGTCGAATGTGGGGTTGGTGAAGATCATTTCCCACGTTGTTGGTTGCCGTTTTGTCCTTCTGACGGTGTCCTTTGCTTACAGAAACTTTGTAATTTTATGAGGTCCCATTTGTCAATTCTTGATCTTAGAGCATAAGCTATTGGTGTTCTGTTTAGGAACTTTCCCCCTGTGCCCATATCCTCCAGGGTCTTCCCAAGTTTCTTTTCTAATAGTTTCAGTGTGTCTGGTTTTATGTGGAGGTCCTTGGTCCACTTGGAGTTGATCTTAGTACAAGGAGATAAGAGTGGGTCAATTCGCATTCTTCTGCATGTTGACCTCCAGTTGAACCAGCACCATTTGTTGAACAGGCTATCTTTTTTCCACTGGATGGTTGTGGCTCCTTTATCAAAGATCAAGTGACCATAAGTCTATGGGTTCATTTCTGGGTCTTCAATCCTATTCCATTGATCTACCTGCCTGTTGCTGTACCAATACCATGCAGTTTTTAACACAATTGCTCTGTAGTACTGCTTGAGGTCAGGGATATTGATTCCCCCAGAAGTCCTTTTATTGTTGAGAATAGTTTTAGCTATCCTGGGTTTTTTGTTGCTCTAGATGAATTTGAGAATTGCTCTTTCTAGATCTATGAATTGATTTGGGATTTTGATGGGGATTTAAGAGATATACTATTAAATGACACCTAATGGTCTATTATTATAAACATAGATTAATGTATCATCTCTAATCTCTCATCAGAGAAACTTATTTTTTCAGGAGATGGTGATTAACACAGAGACCCATACTTGACAAGGTCCAGAGCGTAAGAGACTGCAGAACTCTCAACTCTGAGTGGGTCATCCATATCATACTCCTTCTTCCTCTCATAGACCAGGGAACATTGTGGAAGAAGGGGTGGAAGGATTTTAAGAATAAGAGGTATTGGATGGTAGTACTGAAATAATATGTTCTGGCATATCTGGATATTTTCAATAAAATTATTGAGAGTGGTTCTGACTGTATAAACAATTCCTGTGCAACTTCAAGTCAGACAAAAATCACAGTATAGAGATGAGCTGTAGGTGTGATACAGCACTTAAAATTGAGGAGGCATAGCTTTAAAGGCATTGCTCTTGCTAAATCTACATAGCCATAGTGGAAGCTATACATCCAATAGGTTATGGGATGCACAAAATGTATTTGGTCTATCAATAGAAAATAAGAGGATATAAAGTTTGGTGGATAGGGAAAAGGAGAGAATCAGGGATGAGTTGAGAGAGGAGTAAATATGATCAAATTACATTATAGAAAGAATTACATTCTCAAAGAACTAATAAAAATTGAATATTAGTAAAATTCCTTTTTTCTATATTCTCTGCTTACATTCCAAATGATTTTCTCTTTCCCTGGTCCCCTCCCTGCCCCAAGTCCCATAAGTCCTCTTCTCTCCACCAGTTCCCCAATCAACTCCCTCCCACTCTTCTGTCCTGGCAATCCCCTACAATGCTGCATCAAGCATTTCGAGGACCTGGGTCCTCTCCTTCCTTCTTCTTGGGAATGATTTGATATTTGGGTTGTGATTTGTATATTCTGAGCTTCTGGGCTAATATCCACTTATAAGTGACTGCATTTCATTTGTGTTCTTTTGTGAATGTGTTACCTCATGTAGTATGATATTCTCCAGTTCCAACAATTTGCCTAAGCATTTCATGAACTCATTGTTTTTAACTGCTGAGTAGTATTCCATTGTGTCAATATACCATTTTTCTATATCCATTCCTTCTTTGAGGGACATCTGGACACATCCCAGCTTCTGGTTATTATAAATAAGACTGCTATGAACATAGTGGAGCATGTGTCCTTATTGCATGCTGTGGAATCCTCTGGGTATATGCCCAGGAGTGGTATAGCAGGGTCCTCTGGAAGTGTCCTGCCCAGTTTTCTGAGGAACCGCCAGACTGATTTCCGGAGTGGTAGTACCAACTTGCAATCCTACCAGTAGTGGAGGAGTATTCCTTTTTCTCCACATCCTCTCTAACACCTGCTGTCTCTTGAGTTTTTAATCTTAGCTATTCTGACTGGTGTGAGGTGAAATCTCAGGGTTGTTTTGATTTGCATTTCCCTAATGATTAATGATGTTGAACATTTCTTAAGGTGCTTCTGAGCCATCTGAAGTTCTTCAGGTGAAAATTCTTTGGCTCTGCACCCCATTTTTAATAAGGTTACTTGGTTTTCTGGGGTCTAACTTCTTGAGTTCTTTGTATACATTGGATATTAGCCCTCTGTCGGATATAGGGTTAGTGAAGATTTTTTTCCCAATTTGTTGGTGGCCGATTTGTCCTTTTGACAGTGTCCTTTGCCTTACAGAAACTTCGTAATTTTATGAGGTCCTATTTGTCAATTCTTAATCTTAGAGCATAAGCTATTGGTGTTCTCTTCAGGAACTTTCCCTGTGCCCATGACCTCAAGGGTCTTCCCCAGTTTCTTTTCTATTAGTTTTAGTGTGTCTGGTTTTATGAGGAAGTCCTTGATACACTTGGAGTTGAGCTTCCTACAAGGAGATAAGAATGGATCAATTCTCATTCTTCTGCATGCTGACCTCGAATTGATCTAGCACCATTTGTTGAAAAGGTTATCTTTTTTCCACTGGAGGTTTTTAGCTCCTTTGTCAAAGATCACGTGACCATAGGTGTGTGGGTTGATTTCTGGGCCTTCAATCCTATTCCATTGATCCACCTGCCTGTCACTCTACTAATACCATGCAATTTTTAACACTATTGCTCTGTAGTATTGCTTGAAGTCTGGGAAACTGATTCCCCCAGAAGTTCTTTTACTGTTGAGAATAGTTTTAACTATCCTGGGTTTTTTGTTATTCCAGATAAATTTGAGAATTTCTCTTTCTAACTCTAATGAAGAACTGAGTTGGGATGTTGATGGAGATTGCATTGAATCTGTATATTGCTTTTGACATGATGGCCATTTTAACTATATTAACCCTAACAATCCACCAGCATGGAGGATTTTTCCATTTTCTGAGGTCTTCTTCAATTTCCTTCTTCAGAGACATGAAGTTTTTGTCATACAAATCTTTTAGTTGTTTGGTTAGAGTCACACCACGATACTTTATATTCTTTGTGGCTATTGTAAAGGGTGTTATTTCCCTAATTTCTTTCTCAGCATGCTTATCCTTTCAGTATAGGAAGGCTACTGATTTGCTTGAGTTGATTATATAACCAGCCATTTTTCTGAAGTTGTTTATTAGCTGTAGGAGTTCTCAAGTGGAACTTTTTTGGGTCACTTAAGTATACTATAATATCATCTGTGAATAGTGATAGTTTGACTCCATCCTTTCCAATTTGTATCCCTTTGACCTCTTTATGTTTTCTAATTGCTCTAGCTAGTACCTCAAGTACTATATTGAAAAGATATGAAGAGAGAGGGCAGCCTTGTCTATTCCCTGATTTTAGTGGAATTGCTTCAAGTTTCTCTCCATTTAGTTTGATGTTGGCTACTGGTTTGCTGTATATTGCTTTTACTCTGTTTAGGTATGGTCCTTGAATTCCTGTTCTTTCTAAAACTTTTAACATGAAAGGATGCTGAATTTTGTCAAATGCTTTTGAAGCAACTAATGAAATGTCCATGTGGTTTTTTCATTGAATTTGATTGTGTAGTGGATTACATTGATGGATTTCCATATATTGAACCATCCCTACATCCCTGGGATGAAGCCTACTTGATCATGGTGAATGATCATTTTGATGTGTTCTTGGATTTGCTTGGCAAGAATTTTATTGAGTATTTTTGCATCAATATTTAATATGGAAATTGGTCTGAAGTTTTTCTTTGTTGGATCCTCATATAGTTTTGGTATCATCCTAATTGTGGCTTCATAGAACGAGTTGGGTAATATTCATTCTGTTTCTATTTTGTGGAATACTTTGAAGAGTATTGGTGTTAGGTCTTCTTTGAAGGTCTGATAGAATTCTGCACTAAAGCCATCTGGTTTTCTGCTTTTTTTTTTTTTTTTGGTTGGAAGACTTTCAATGACCCCTTCTATTTCTCTAGTGGTTATGCAACTGCTTGGATGATCTATTTGATCCTGATTTAATTTTGGTGTTTGTTATCTGTCTAAGAAATTGTCCATTGCCTCCAGATTCTCCAGTTGTGTTGAGTATAGGTTTTTGTGGTAGGATCTGATGATTTCTTTGAATGTCCTCAATTTCTTTTGTTATATCTCCTTTTTTCCTTTCTAACTTTGTTAATTTGGATACTGTCTGTGTGCCCTCTGATTAGTCTGGCTAATGATTTATCATCTTGTTGATTTTCTCAAAGAACCAGCTCCTGGTTTTGTTGATTCTTTGTATGGTTTGGTTTGTTTCTACTTGATTGATTTCAGTACTGAGTTTGATGATTTCATATCTTCTACTCCACTTGGATGAATTAGCTTCTTTTTGTTCCAGGGATTTCTGGTGTGCGTTTAAGCTGCTAGTGTATCCTCTCTCCAGTTTCTTTTTGGAGGCACTCAGAGCTATGAGTATGACTTAACACTGCTTTCATTGTGTCCCATAAATTTGGGTATGTTGTGCCTTCATTTTCATTAAATTCTAAAAAGTCTTTGATTTCTTTCTTAATTTCTTCCTTGACTAAGGTATCATTGAGTAGAATATTGTTCAGCCTCCATGGGTATGTGGACTTTCTGTTGTTTTTGTTGCTATTGAAGACTACTCTTACTCCATAGTCATCTGGTAGGAGGCATGGGATTAGTTTGATATTCTTATATCTTTTAAGGTTTGTCTTGTGACCAATTATATTGTTGATTTTGAAGAAAGTACCATGAGGTGCTGAGAAAAAGGTATATTCTTTTGCTTTAGGGTAAAATGTTCTATATATATATATATCTGTTAAATCCAATTGGTCCAAAGCTTCAATTAATTTCACTCTGTCCCTTTTTAGTTTCTGTTTTCCTGATCAGTCCATTGAGGATACTGGAGTGTTGATGTCACCCACAATAATTGTGTTAGGTGCAATGTGTGTTTTGAGCTCTAGTAAAGTTTCTTTTATGAATGGGTGTGACCTTGCATTTGGAGCATAGATGTTCACAATTGATAGTTCTTGGCGGATTTTTCCTTTGACCAGCAAGAAGTGTCCTTCTGTGTCTATTTTGATGACAGGTAGGTGAGGTGTGAATATTTTTGTCAGGGAATCCCCAAGACTCATGGACTGGTGGGAGATGATTTTCTGTGGTGAAAAATGAAATATCAGCACGAACTTTGAAGGTGTTGGGTCATAACTTCCAGAGTCTGACCTCATGGTTTATTCTTCCTATATATTTAAGCACAACCAAATTTTGGGAAAAGGTTTAGGCATAGCTACCTAGAATATCTATAGCAAAGTAACTAAGCACGTGTGGTCTTGTCAATAATAACAGGTTCAATTGGCTGATGTACAGAACTCAGAGCAAGAGCTAAGGAGGAAGGATGTGTGATAAGCAATAGATTCTCTTGCTGGATGATGCATGGGACATCTTTTGTAAGATAGACTCTATTATTTAAGAGACAAAATTCAGGATTAGTGTATAAACAAATGCCCAGGATTTTGGTAGATTTGGGAAGCCTGGCTCAATAGAATAGCAAAAAGATGCTGGGCGTGGTGGCACACACCTGTAATCCCAGCAATTGGGAGGCAGAGGCAGGCAGATTTCTAAGTTCAAGGCCAACCTGGTCTACAGATCGAGTTCCAGGACAGCCAGGGCTACACAGAGAAACCCTGTCTTGAAAAACCAAAAAAAAAAAAAAAAAAAAGAAAAGAAAAAGAATAGCAAAAAGATTACCAGATTGTCAGACAATATCCACCCCATACTTCCAGGTGACCAAGCATCATTTATTCCCTTCCTTTGAAGGAAATAGCCAGTATGGTTGATCTACCTAGTTTCTCCAATGTTTTCTTTAAGTTGAGCTTCTTACTTTGTTTTTCTTGTAGACAAAGGCTTTATTTTAGCAGATGTGTTATCAAAGACACACAGCTGTTCCAGCACCCAACCAATCTTAATATATAAGGTATCCAAAATAAAATGAATAATTTTATGCTATAAAAATTTCATCTTCTAATAGAGCAAGTAGATTTCAAACAATGCTATCTTCTTTGAAAACACCATAGAAACAAACTCAGCTTATATCCAGCCCTAACATACTATATCTTAGAAGCCAGAGTCAACAACAAACTTACATGTTTGAGTTTTGTGTCACTGAAACTGCCTGTGGATTCTCGAAGAGGTTCCTGAGGGATGAAGTGAGGACCCAGGGGCAAGAGACTCCAGAAATGGAGACAAGACAGGATTCTGATCAAGTCTTGTTTAATGCAGGTTCACATAGTTATTATATGGTAAAGCGTTTGGCAGCAAAAAATAAAACAGGATGTGGTAAGCAAACAGCAAAGATAAGCCACCTGACCTTCACAGAGAGGGCTAATATCCAATATATACAAACAACTCAAGAAGTTAGACACCAAAGAACCAAATAACCCTATTAAAAATGGGGTACAGAGCTAAACAAAGAATTTTCACAAGAAGAAATTCGGATGGCTGAGAAGTACCTTAAGAAATGTTCAGCATCATTAGTCATCAGGGAAATGCAAATCAAAACAACCCTGAGATTCCACCTCCCATGAGTCAGAATGGCTAAGATTAAAATCTCAGGAGACAACAGGTGCTGGAGAGCATGTGGAGAAAGAGGAAACACTCTCCACTGTTAGTGGGATTGCAAGATGGTACAACTGCTCTGGGAATCAGTCTGGCAGTTCCTCAGAAAATTGGGCATGACACTTCCAGAGGACCCTGTCTTACCACTCCTGGGCATATACCCAGAGGATTTCCCTGCATGCAATAAGGACAAATGCTTCACTATGTTCAAAGCAGCCTTATTTATAATAGCCAGAAGCTGGAAGGAGCCCAGATGTCCCTCAAAGGAGGAATGGATACAGAAAATGTGGTATATTTATACAATGGAATACTACTCATCAATTAAAAACTAATGAACTCATGAAATTTGTAGGCAAATGGTTGGATCTGGAAAATATCATCCTAAGTGAGTTAACCCAATGACAAAAGAATACACATGAATTGCAATCACTGATAAGTGGATATTAATGAGCCCAGAAGCTTTGAATACTCAAGGCACAATTAGCAAATCAAAAGATTCCCAAGAAGAAGGAAGGAGAGGACACTGGTCAGAAAAGACTGAATCCAGTTTTGCAGGAGAGTACCAGAATAGAGAAAGGGTTGGGGGGTGATTGGGGAATGCGTGGGGGGAGGGAAGAGGACTTATGAGACACATGGTGAGGTGGGAACTGGGAAAGGTGAAAGACTTTGGAATGTAAACAAAGAATATAGAAAATAAAAAAAATGATGAAAAAAAGAAATAATGAAAGAGACAATCCTAAGAAGCTCTTTTAGATGAAATTCATATAAAAGGCCTTTATTTCAAGTAACACTAAGTTGAAATCTGATAGTAGTAAGGAGTCTACCATGTTACATATGTTTCAGGAGCCTAATATGGTGGCATAAGTCTTTAATCCTAGTACTTAGGAAGATTGAGACAAGAGGCTTGTGAGGAGTTCTAGGCCAGCCCAGACTACATAGCAAGATCCTATTTCAACAACAAGATTCTAGACACAAGGCACAACTGAATAGAGATGTACAAAGGTTCTAAAGTAGAGATAAGAGGATTAAGAAGATTGGAGAAGCTAAAATTTTGTTAGACTAGATGGAATGAAATGAGCAAACAAAATAGAGGCTCAGAGTAAGATTGTGCAGATAATTTCCCCATTGCATTGAAAAGGCACCACAGGTTTAGCGTTGTCAAAACACTATCCATTTACTCTATTGGGTCTAAGATTCACGATAAAGAAATGACTAGAAGAAAAAAGTATAGAAAATTACCATGCGAGTCCAGCAAAAGATGTCAACAATGGTGCTATGATTCTAATAGTGATTATGTGGAAACATGTAGGGATGTAGTATTTTATGTTTAGTGTGACAGAAGCAAAAGAAAAAAGGAAAAAAAAAGAAAAAAGAAAAGAAAAAGAAAAAATGCAGTGATAACTACTTGGCTTTTTAAAAATGCTCAAAATATGAATTGGAGTAAAAAACATCTCCAAAAAATTATGCTAAAAATGAGACATTCACATTTAAAAGAATGACACTAGATCTGTATCTTTCACACTGTATGGAAATCAATGCTAAATGTATCATAGACCTTAATTTAGTACTTGAAATCCTAGAAGTGCTAGAAGAAAAATTAAGGATAAGATATAGACAAAGACTTTCTGTATAGGCCTCCAGACTCTTAGGAAATATGGCCAGCAATTGAAAATTGTGTTCCATGTAATTGAAAAGCTTCTACACAACAAGAAAAACAACTACTCGAGTGAAGATAAGACATACAGAATAAGATAAAAAATCTTAGCTATTTACACATCTGATAGTGATATGTAGATGGAGGTATGAAGATATTTTTATATAATCTAGAATATATAAAGAACTAAAAAATGCAAAGAAAAAAACTAACCAACCTAACCAATGAATGGACTGTGAAGTAAGCATGGTTCTTAAAAGATGAATTGCTCATAGCCAATAAATAAAGAAATTCAACTTTACTGTTGAAGAAATGCAAATTAAAACTGAATTTACATTTCATGTCACCTCAGTCACAATAGCAAGCACTAAAGAACAGATGAAAGCAGAGGTTGGAGAGGATGTAGACCAAAAGAACCCATCTGGAATGCTGATGAGAATGTCAACTACTCTAATCACTGTAGCAATTAAAAACTAAAAGTAGACAATCATTTGATCCAACCTTGTCACTCCTGTGTATCTAACCTGTAGGAATCCAAATCAGGACATCATGGTGATATTTATGCATCAATATTTACTATTGCAATATTCACTATAGCCAAATTGTGAAACCAATAGAGGGATGAGTCAAGACGATGTGGTATGCAGACATGGTAGAAGCTCCTTCAGCCATAAAAAAGAACAAAATTATGTAGTTTGTTGAAAACTACACATAGCTAGTTGCTAATGTATTAATCACATCGAGTCAGTTTTCTGGAAGATAAATATCACATTTTCTCTTCTTTGTTAGTTCTATATTTTTTAATAAATACATAATAACATATGTGTACTTGTGGCATGAAAACAGAACTGAAATTGCTTATAGAAACAAAATGGACTGATGGGAGAGGAAAGAGCAAAAAAAGGGGGAAGAGAGTGGGGAATAGGAAAGACAGCCCAAGGTATATAAAGCACTTATGTAAAGTTGCCCCATGTGACACAGCACCATGAATATGAAAAAACAGAAGAGTAAAAAAAAAAAGTAAATGTGGTTTGGTTTATTTTGAAAAGTCATTAAATAAGTACAAAACATTTAGAGACATTTGGGGCAAATTAAATTGCTTACAAGGAAATATACATATATATGTTCTTTTAACTTAGAGCTAGATGTAGATATAGAGAGATCAATGGAAACCAATTTGCACTAATCAGTATTATTTGACAATCCAAACAACCATTGAATACTGTTTCTTTATGAATTAAATTAAGATAATATCTACTAGTTTAATTTATAGAAGTATTATATAAAGTTCATACTAGATAATGTATGCCTATACACTTCAAGCATCCACAGAAATAACAAATGTATAAATGCATGTGGGTAAATAACAGATTTTTTAAAATGTATGTATGTCAATTATCTACATGTGAACCTCTACCAGTCGTATTCAGATATTCCTGTCATATGTCATCTTATCTATACCATTCCAAGTTATGTACATGAGAATTCTTCTTGTTTGAGTCTATGGTGTATAATTACTTTCTAAATTATTTCTGATCATCTGATTTTATTTTGGCTTGTTTTATTTTACATACACTTTAATTTTTCTTTTTCTTTTGCAATTTCATATGTTTATTTACCAATTGAGGACATGTAATGTACTAGACAGTTTCAATTTGGATTATGTTAGTAAACATGTCAAGAATACTTTCCTTTAGGCTCTATAGTCCCTTAAATAAGTGTTCTGATTCCTGGCATCACACCTGGGTCACTTGAGTGAAAACTAAATTTCTTAGCTATAATTTGTCCCATTTCCATGGATATACACAGTCTTTTAAGATTTTACAGTTTTAAAATTAGCATACAGAGCAATGGGCTTTGTTATAGCATTTTCATAGATATGTGTCATTATACTTTGTTCCAACTCACTTTCTCTGTCCTCCTCCATACCCTCCTCCATGCCTTCTGTGCTGCAGCTTGATCGTGCCACCTCTCCCTTCAAATGAAATTCTTCTGCTTTCATGCCACGTGTATAGAGCTATAGTCCCATTTAATCATCATTCCTTAAAATAATTTTCTTAACTTTGATAATTCCCCTTCTAGTTTCATGATCTACATTCATTAATATATGTGTAATCTTAAATATATTTTCTATTAAAAAACTAAAATATGGTATATATTTTTCTGAGTCTGATTTTGTTTAATACAATGGGACCATTTTCATTTTTTAAGAATTTTTTTTTTGGCTCTCTGGAGTCTACCTTCTTGAGTTCATTGTATATCTTGGATATAAGCCCTTTGTCAGATGTAGTGTTGGTAAAGATTTTTCCCAATTTGTTGGTTCCTGTTTTGTCCTTTTGACAATGTCCTTTGCCTTACAGAAACTTAATTTTATGAGGTCCCATTTGTCAGTTTTTGATCTTAGAGCATAAGCTATTGTTGTTCTGTTCAGAAACTTTCCCCCTGTGCCCATGTCTTCCAGGGTCTTGCTCAGTTTCTTTTCTATTAGTTTCAGTGTGTCTGGTTTTATGTGGAGGTCCTTGATCCACTTGGAGTTGAGCTTAGTACAAGGAGAAAAGAATGGATCAATTCTCATTCTTCTGCATGCTGACCTCCAGTTGAACCAGCACCATTTGTTGAAAAGGCTATCTTTTTTCCACTGGAGGTTTTCAGCTCCTTTATCGAAGATCAAGTGACCATAGGTATGTGGGTTTATTTCTGGGTCTTCAATCCTATTCCATTGACCCACCTGACTGTCACTGTACCAATACCATGCAGTTTTTAACACTATTGCTCTGTAGTATTGCTTGAGGTCTGGGATACTGATTCCCCTAGAAGTTCTTTACTGTAGAGAATAGTTTTAGCTATCCTGGGTTTTATGTTATTCCAGATGAATCTGAGAATTGCTCTTTCTAACACTATGAAGAACTGAGTTGGGATTTTGATGGGGATTGCATTGAATCTATATATTGCTTTTGGCAAGATGACCATTTTAACTATATTAATCCTGCCAATCCAGGAAGATCGAGGATTTTTCCATTTTCTGAAGTCTTCTTTGATTTCCTTCTCTGAGACCTGAAGTTCTTGTCATACAGATCTTTCACTTGTTTGGTTAGAGTCACACCAAGATACTTTCTATTGTTTGTAGTTTGTGAAGGGTGTTATTTCCCTAATTTCTTTCTCAGCCTGCTTATCCTTTGAGTCTAGGAAGGCTACTGATTTGCTTGATTTGATATTATAACCAGTCACTTTGCTGAAGTTGTTTATCAGCTGTAGGAGTTCTCTGGTGGAGTTTTTTGGGTCACTTAAGTAAGCTATCATATCATCTGCAAGTATTGATAATTTGACTTCCTCTTTGCCAATTCTATCCCTTTTACTTCCTTATGTTGTCTAATTGCTCTAGCTAGGACTTCAAGTACCATATTGAAAAGATATGGGGAGGGAGACAGACTAGTCTAGTCCATGATTTTAGTGGGATTGCTTCAAGTTTTTCTCCATTTATTTTGGTGTTGGCTACTGGTTTGCTGTATATTGCTTTTGCTATGTTTAGGTATAGGCCTTGAATTGATGTTCTTTCTAAGACTTTTAGTATGAAAGGATGCTGAATTCTCTCAAAAGATATTTTAGCATTTAATGAAATGACCATGTGGTTTTTTTCTTTGAGTTTGTTTATATAGTGGATTGTATTGATGGATTTCTGGATATTGAACCATCCCTCCATTCCTGGAATGAAGCATACTTCATCATGGTGAATGATCGTTTTGATGTGTTCTTGGGTTTGGTTGGCCAGAAATTTATTGTGTATTTTTGCATTGATATTCATAAGGGAAATTGGCCTGGGTTCTCTTTCTTTGTTGATTCTTTGTGTGGTTTTGGCATCTGCTTAATTGTGGTTTTGTAGAACAAGTTGGGTATTGTTCCTTCCATTTCTATTTTGTGGAATTGTTTGAAGAGTATTGGTGTTAGGTCTTCTTTGAAGGTCTGATAGAATTCTGCACTAAAACCATCTGGTCCTGTGCTTTTTTTGGTTGGAAGAATTTCTATGATCTCTTCTATTTCTTTAGGGGTTATGGGACTGTTTAGATGATGTGTTTGATCCTGATTTAATTTTGGTATTTGGTATCTGTCTAGGAAATTGTCCATTTCCTCCACATTTTCCAACTGTGTTGAATATAGTCTTTTGTAGTAGGATCAGATGATCTTTTGAATTTCCTCACTTTCTATTGTTATATCTCCCTTTTCATTTCTAATTTTGTTAATTTGGATACTGTCTTTTTGCCCTTTGATTAGTCTGGCTAAGGGTTTATCTATCTTGTTGATTTTCTCAAAGAACCAAGTGTTGGTTTTGTTGATTCTTTGTATGGTTCCCTTTGTTTCTACTTGATTGATTTCAGCCCTGAGTTTGATGATTTCCTGTCTTCTACTCCTCCTGGTTGAATTAGTCTCTTTTTGTTCCAGGACTTTCAGGTGTGCCATTTAGCTGCTAGGTTATGCTCTATCCAGTTACTTTTTGGAGGCACTCAGGGCTATGAGTTTTCCTCTTAGCACTGCTTTCATTGTGTCCAATAGATTTGGGTTATCTTGTGCCTTCATTTTCATTAAATTCTAAAAAGTCTTTGATTTCTTTCTTTATTTCTTCCTTGACCAAAGTATTATTGAGTAGAGTATTGTTCAGTTTCCATGTGTATATTGGATTTCTGTTGCTTTTGTTGCTATTGAAGACCACTCTTACTCCATAGTGATCTGATAGGACTTATGGGATTAGTTCAATCTTCTTACAATTGTTGAGGTCTGTGTTCTGAACAATTATATGATTGATTTTGGAGAAGGTACCATGAGGTGCTGCGAAAAGGTATATTCTTTTGCTTTAGGATGAAATGTTCTCTCTCTCTCTCTCTCTCTCTCTCTCTCTCTCTCTATATATATATATATATATATATATATATATTAAATCCAATTGGTCCAAAACTTCAATTAGTTTCACTGTGTCCCTGTTTAGTTTCTGTTTTCCTGATAGGTCCATTGAGGAGAGTGGAGTGTTGAAGTTACCCACAATTATTGTGTTAGGTCCAGTGTGTGATTTGAGTTTTAGTAAAATTTGTTTTATGAGTGAGGATGCCCTTACCTTTGGAACATAGATTTAAGAGTTCTTCTTGGTGAATTTTTCCTTTGACTAGCAATAATTGTTCTTCCTTGTCTCTTTTGATGACTGTAGGTTGAAAGTCAATTTTGTCTAATATTAGAATGGCTAATCCAGCTTGTTTCCTAAGACCATTTGCTTGTAAAACTGTCTTCTGGACTTTTACTCTAAGGTAGTGTTTGTCTTTGACACTGATGTGTGTTTCCTATATGCAGCAAAATGTAGGGTCCTGTTTTTGTATCCAGTCTGTTAGTCTATGTCTTTTTACTGGGGAATTGAGTCCATTGATGTTAAGAGATATTATCGAATAGTGATTATAACAGGAATCTGTTATTTTTATTTTATTTTTATATTTGAGTGGTTATTTTCTTTTGGTTTTGTTGGGAGGTTACTATCTTGATTTTTCCAGGGTATAGTTTCGCTCCTTGTATTGGTGTTTTTCACCTATTATCCTTTGTTGTGCTGGGTTTGTGGAAAGCTATTGTGTAAATTTGGTTTTATCATGGAATATTTGGGTTTTTCCTTCTATGGTGATTGACTGTTTTGCTGGGTATAGTAGTATTGGCTGGCCTTTGTGTTCTTTTAGAGTCTGCATGAGATCTGCCCAGGATCTTCTAGGTTTTTGGTCTCTGGTGAGAAGTCTGGTGTAATTCTGATAGGTCTCCCTTTATATGTTACTTGGACTTTTTCTCTTACTGCTTTTAATATTCTTTCTTTGTTTAGTACATTTGAAGTTTTGATTATTATATGACAGGAGGTATTTCTGTTCTGGCGCATTCTGTTTGGAGTTCTGTAGGCTTCTTGTATATTCATGGGCATCTCTCTCTTTAGGTTAGGGAAGTTTTTTCCATAATTTTGTTGAAGATATTTGCTGACCCTTTAAATTGTAAATCTTCACTCTCATCTATCCCTATAATCCTTAGGTTTGGTCTTCTCATTGTGTCCTGGATTGCCTGGATGTTTTAGGTTACAAGCTTTTGTCTTTTTGCATTTTCTTTGATGGTTGAGTCAATGGTTTGTATGGTATCTTTTGCATCTGAGATTCTTTCTTCTATCTCTTGTTTTCTGTTGTTGATATTTGCCGTTATGGCCCCTGATTGCTTCCCAAGGTTTTCTATCTCCAAAGTTATCTCCCTTTGTGGTTTCTTAGTTGTTTCTACCTCTGTTTTTAGATCCTGGATGGTTTTGTTCAGTTCCTTCACCTCTTTGTTTGTGTCTTCCTGTAATTCTTTAAGAGATTTTTTTTATTGTATATATTCTATATTTACAATTCATTTCCCTTTTTCTGGTTCCCCACACCCAAAGGTCCCACATGCCCTTTTCTTTCCCCCTGCTCCCGCATCCACCCCCTCCCACTTTACTGTTCTTGTACTCTCCCACAATGATGTTTTGGTCCATTCTAGCACCAGTGTCCACTCCTTTCTTCTTGTGAGAAATCACTTGATATGTGATTTGTGTCTTTGGTGTTCCAAGCTTCTAGGCTAATATCCACTTATCAGTGACTGTATACCATGGGTATTCTTTTGAGACTGGGTCAGCTCACTTAGTATGACATTCTCCAGCTCCATCCATTTCTCTAAGAATTTCATGAATTCATTGTTTCTAATGGCTGAATAGTACTCCATTGTGTATATATACCACATTTTTTGTATCCATTCCTCTGTTGAGGGACATCTGGGTTCTTTCCAGCTTCTGGCTATTATATATAAGGCTGCTATGAACATAGTGGAGCATGTATCCTTATTGCATGCTGGTGAATCTTCTGGGTATATTCCCAGGAGTGGTATGGCTGGGTCCTCCGGAAGTATCACATCCAGTTTTCTGAGGAACCGCCATACTGATTTCCAGAGTGGTTGTACCAGCTTGCATTCCCACCAGCAGTGGAGGAGTGTTCCTCTTTCTCCACATCCTCGCCAACACCTGATGTCTTCTGAGTTTTTAATCTTAGCCATTCTGACTGGTGTGAGGTGAAATCTCAGGGTTGTTTTAATTTGCATTTCCCTAATGACTAGTGATGTTGAACATTTTTTAAGGTGTTTCTCAGCCATCCGAATTTCTTCAGGTGAAAAGTCTCTGTTTAGCTCTGTACCCCATTTTTGGATAGGGTTATTTGGTTTTCTGGGGTCTAACCTCTTGAGTTCTTTGTATACATTGGAGATTAGCCCTCTGTCAGATGTGGGGTTGGTGAAGATTTTTTCCCAATTTGTTGGTTGCCGATTTATCCTTTTGACAGTGTCTTTTGCCTTACAGAAACTTTGTAGTTTTATGAGGTCCCATTTGTCTATTCTTGTTCTTAGAGTATAAGCAATTGGTGTTCTGTTCAGGAATTTTTCCCCTGAACCGATGTCTTCAAGGGTCTTCCCCAGTTTCTTTTCTATTAGTTTTAGTGTGTCTGGTTTTATGTGGAGATCCTTGATCCACTTGGAGTTGAGTTTAGTGCAAGGAGATAAGAGTGGATCAATTCTCATTCTTCTGCATGTTGACCTCCAGTTGAGCCAGCACCATCTGTTGAAAAGGCTATCTTTTTTCCACTGGATGTTTTCAGCTCCTTTGTCGAAGATCAATTGGCCATAGATGTGTGGGTTCAATTCTGGGTCTTCGATCCTATTCCATTGATCCGCTTCCCTGTCACTGAACCAATACCATGCAGTTTTTAATACCACTGCTCTGTAATATTGCTTGAGGTCCGGGATATTGATTCCCCCAGAAGTTCTTTTGCTGTTGATGATAGTTTTAGCTATCCTGGGTTTTTTGTTATTCCAGATGAATTTTAGAATTGCTCTTTCTAGCTCTATGAAGAACTGAGTTGGGATTTTGATGGGGATTGCATTGAATCTGTATATTGCTTTGGGCAAGATTGCCATTTTGACTATATTAGTCCTGCCAACCAACGAGCATGGAAGATTTTCCCATTTTCTGATGTCTTCTTCAATTTCCCTCTTCAGAGACCTGAAGTTTTTGTCATATAAATCTTTCACATGTTTGGTTAGCGTCACTCCAAGATACTTTATATCATTTGTGGCTATTGTGAAGGGTGTCATTTCCATAATTTCTTTCTCGGCCTGCTTATCCTTCGCGTATAGGAAGGCTACTGATTTACTTGAGTTGATTTTATAGCCAGCCACTTTGCTGAAGTTGTTTATCAGTTGCAGGAGTTCTCTGGTGGAGGTTTTTGGGTCACTTAAGTAAACTATCATATCATCTGCAAATAGTGATAGTTTGACTTCTTCCTTTCCGATTTGTATCCCTTTGACTTCCCTCTGTTGTCGAATTGCTCTAGCTAGTACCTCAAGTACTATATTGAAGAGATATGGCAAGAGGGGACAGCCTTGTCTAGTCCCTGATTTTAGAGGGATTGCTTCAAGTTTTTCTCCGTTTACCTTGATGTTGGCTACTGGTCTGCTGTATATTGCTTTTACTATGTTTAGATATGGGCCTTGAATTCCTGTTCTTTCTAGGACCTTTAGCATGAAAGGATGCTGAACTTTGTCAAATGCTTTTTCAGCATCCAATGAGATGACCATGTGGTTTTTTTCTTTGAGTTTGTTTATGTAGTGGATTACGTAGATGGATTTCCGTATATTGAACCATCCCTGCATCCCTGGGATGAAGCCAACTTGATCATGGTGAATGATCGTTTTGATGTGTTCTTGGATTCGGTTGGCAAGTATTTTGTTTAGTATTTTTGCATCGATATTCATAAGAGAAATTGGCCTGTAGTTCTCTTTCTTAGTTGGATCTTTGTGTGGTTTTGGTATCAGGGTAATTGTGGCTTCATAGAATGAGTTGGGTAGTGTTCCTTCTGTTTCTATTTTGTGGAATAATTTGAAGAGTATCGGTATCAGGACTTCTTTGCAGGTCTGATAGAATTCTGCACTAAAACTGTCTGGTCCTGTGCTCTTTTTGGTTGGAAGACTGTCTATGACCCCTTCTATTCCTTTGGGGGTTATGGGTCTGTTTCCAGGAAGAAATAAAGAAAGAAATCAAAGAATTCTTAGAACTTAATGAAAATGAAGGCACAACATACCCAAATCTATGGGACACAATGAAAGCAGTGCTTAGAGGAAAACTCATAGCCCTGAGTGTCTCCAAAAAGAAACAGGAGAGAGCATATACTAGCAACTTAATGGCGTACTTGAAAGCTCTGGAACAAAAAGAAGCAATTTCACCCAGTAGGAGTAGAAGACAGGAAATCATCAAACTCAGGGCTGAAATCAATCAAGTTGAAACAAAGAGAACCATACAAAGAATCAACAAAACCAGGAGCTGGTTCTTTGAGAAGATCAACAAGATAGATAAACCCCTAGCCAGCCTTACTAAAGGGCACAGAGACAGTATTCAAATTAATAAAATTAGAAATGAAAAGGGAGCTATAACAACAGAAACTGAGGAAATTCAAGAAATCATCAGATCCTACTACAAAAACCTATACTCAACACAACTGGAGAGTCTGGAGGAAATGGACAATTTCCTCGACAGTTACCAAATACCAAAATTAAACCAGGATCAAATAGATTGTCTTTAAGAGATTTTTGTGTTTCCTCTTGCATGACTTCTGCCTGTTGACCCAAATTCTCCTGTATTTCTTTAAGTGATTTTTGCATATCCTCTTTATTGGCTTCTATCTTTTGACTCATATTCTCCTGAATTGCTTTAAATGATTTTTGTGTAAGGGCTTCTACATTTTGACCCTTTTTCTCCTGTATTTCTTTACGAGATTTATTTATGTCCTTCTTGTGTTCCTCTAACAGCATCATGACCAGTGTTTGTAAATACAAATCTTGTTTTTCTGGTATGTTGGGGTTTCCAGGACTTGCTGTTGTTGGAGAATTGAGTTCTGATGCTGCCATGTTGTCTTGATTTTTGTTAGTAATGTTCCTATGTTTGCCTTTTACCATCTGGCTATCTCTGGTGTTAGTTGATCTTCTTGTCACTGGCTGGTGCTTGAACCTCCTGTGAGCCTGTAATGCTATTTCCCCCACCACTGAATGACTGGGTTTCCCCTGGGACAGATTGCTGATATGCTGCCCTACTCTTGGGTGCTGTTGGAGCCCTGGTGTGTCTTTCCCCAAGCAATTTTATACTAGGGTTGTTTCTGTGAACCTGGTGCTGCCTGTCTCCTCCATCTCCATCGAAGATGGCAGATGCTGTGGGGACATTTTCCAAGTGCTGATCTTTCTGCAGGGCAATCGTCCCCTGACAGGGCTGACTCACAGATGACCTGCAGATCTGTCCAGGCCCTGGGTGCAGGCAGAAATCTGACAGGCTGAGACCCAAGTGATGTTAGACTCGGGATATCTCTGTGTACCTGTTGCTGCCTGTCAGATCCATCTGGTGTCAGGGAGCCAAGATGGCGGAGCCAGATATCTTTATCCTATATCCTAATCTTAAGAAAAATCATACAAAAAGCCATGCTATATCATAAGGAAGATATCTACAGAATGAATCAAGTATGAATGGCTTCAGATGAAAATGACTCAATATGTGAAGCTGCAAAGAGAAATAGTTTTATGTACAGCACAGTAATTGATGTAGTTATGTTATTATATCCATGTCTACATTAAGGTAGTAATCTCACTGCACACATGACCAATGTACCAAACAAATTACACTCTAGTCAGGATGTTTATATTTTCCTTCTGATTCTCTTTATTAAATCTGCAGTGAGAACCATTACTTTCCTGAGGACAGTTTTTCTTTTGATATATCACTAGAAGAAGTTTGCAAGTAGTCCAAGGTAAAAAGCTATCCTCAGAATCAGATATATCACCACTACTGGTTTTTGCTATGAAAACTGAACTTTGCATTTTTTCATGGCTTCTAGAAAGTACCAATTTCAATGCATTATTCCATGAAAATGTGTGTTCCTATATCCATCTTCAGAGCAGCAGTGTCCTGGATAACCATGGCTTGTTGCATGGCATTATAAGGAACTGTCTCTCCTCATAAATCAAACCTTTTTCTGTGCTGCCTTCCTTTTAGCTAAGAGTTTATGTGAGACATGCTCCTCCTTCTGATAAATTTGTTATTATAAGTTTGGCAAGCAATACTAATGTACTAAGAAAAAAGTCATGCTTCTAGAAATGATGGAAAATAAACATCACCAGGGGAATAATGTTCCCATTCATAAAGGTGTTTATACTAATAGGGCTGAGTAGAAGAAAATTATTTATTTGAAACCCAAACATTTGTCTAAATGATAAATGTCACCTCATCTTCATGTCAGAGTTTGTAAAAGGCAGCATCTCTATGTATTTTCACTTTCTCATTAAGTAAAAAAAAGGTTGGTGAGGTCAGTGAACTGAGTAGAAGAAAAAAAGTATGAAAGATTCCAGAAAGTGCCAGGGCCCACTGATCTCCAAATCCAGCTGTTCTCAGGAAAGAGTCTAAGAGTTAACAGCAGATTTTCAGCCAGCATCCTGTCTATTGCTGTTTTCACATTAGTACTTCCACATCTAAGTAAAATACTTTCTTTCTTTTTTGACTCCTATGTAAACTTTATTTTTCTGGATAGAAACCCAATACAGGTATAAATTGGTTCATGTTTTCCTTGCAGTGCTGAGGTTTGAGCATTTCAAATGCTAGACCACATACATCTCACCTAGAAATTACTATTCAGTCATCAATATGGCTGGCCAGTCTTTTGAATTCTGCCAAGTCCTTGGACCAAGCATATAACAACCTTGGGGACTGGTTCAGCATCAAACAGGATACTCTTTGAGAGGCTTGCCTGTACTACACAGATGAGAGATAAAAAGACACTGGCATGCAGGATCAGGAAAATACTTTCTCTTACTGAATTTACCACCCTTCACTCTAAGCCTTGTCTCAGCCATCAGCAGCAAACTTAGATGGATTTCAATAACCTGTATCCTTTGACTGGGGAGTTGAAGACATTAATATTTAAAGTTATTATTGAAAGGAATGTTGGTTACTATTATTGCTGTTGTTACTGTTTGTGTTCTTAGTCTTCCTTTGTATTTTAATAGTTATAGCTTCCTTGATTTCATCCTATAGTCTCATAGGTATACTTATTCCTCCTTCACCCCCAGGACTCTGTAAGGATGTTTTGGTGGTCATGAATTCTTTTAGCTGGTACCATGAAAAGGTTTTCTTTCTACTTCTGCCATGGCAGATAGTTTTGTTGGGTCCAATAGTCTAAGATGGCATCCATGATCTTTTAGAGATTGAAATATATTGTTTCAGTATCTTTTGCTTTTAAAGGTTCCATTGAGAAATAAGCTGTTATTCATATGGGTTTCCCTTTGTGCCAACTTGTGGATTTTCTGGTGCAGTTTTTAATGCTTTCACTGTCTTTAACGTTTCATCTATAAAGTGGAGCAGGAAGGTACTTCTCTTATTATGTCTATTTGGTGTTCTATGTGTTTCTTATATCTATATGGATATGTCTTCCTTTAATTGGAGAAATTTTTCTTCTATGATCCCACTGAAGATCTGATATATGCCATTGATCCAGGATTATAGTCCCCATTCTTATCTATAATATCCTTTGCTTAAGTGTTCCAGTGTTTCTATTATCTTCAAGTTCTGATATTTTATCCTCTTTGATATTCATTCTATTTGGAAATCTTTTCCCTGAGTCA
Organism: Apodemus agrarius; assembly: GCA_964023405.1. NCBI lineage: Eukaryota > Metazoa > Chordata > Mammalia > Rodentia > Muridae > Apodemus > Apodemus agrarius. The sequence goes on from OZ030009.1 coordinate 82,955,755, forward strand.
TCTAACTAGATTATTGAGTTTTGAATTCTATCTTCATTTCTGTATATCTACCTTCAATATTTTTCTTTATTAAATTGAGTCTTTATTGAATTTTCAAATCCTGACTTATCATTATAATTTCATTTATCCTTATTGGTATATTTTCTTGACTCTGGCTCAGGTGTTTATTACTATGCTAAATAATTGATCTGTTTGTGCATATCTTTTTAAAATATGAGCTCTCTGGTAAAATTTAGTGTTGAACTTTTAAATTGTGTGTTCTGGGCTTCATCTAAATAATTCCTGTTGGAAATGTATCTAAAAGACTAATGACTTTGGGGGAATAGTCCGTCTTGGATTTTCATAGTGTTTGTGTTTTTGTAATGTGACCTGGGCATGAATAAGTAAGTATATCTATTGTGAGATTCTGTCCTGACTCAGGCTATATTGGGGCAGGAGCTTCACAGTTGGTGCTAGATCTAAGATTGCAGGAATGGTGCCAGTTGGGTGAGGTTATAGGAGCCTGCCAGCCTCTGCCAGTAAATAGACTGTGCATGTGCAGCTAGTTCTAGGAATGTGAAGACAGTGTTGCTGGGCAATGTTCTGGGGCGTTCACCAGGCAAAACTGGAGCTGTATGGCAGGAACCATGCCTTGGGAGCACAGGGTTGGTGAAAATTGGGTTGGTTTGGGGGCAACTCACCAAAGAAATCTCAAAAAGAAGCTGTATGATTAGAGCTGGGTCTGGGACTATAGGCATGACCCTGGTGGGTGAGGTTTTGAAGAGCTCATTATGTGAGGCCAGATCAGTAGTGTTAGAGCTTGGCTTAGAAGTGTGAAAATGATGTGGGCAGCTTTGGTTCTGGCATGCATAGACTTACCATGGAAGACCAGTATTGGAGCTGAATCACCAGAGCTAGGCCTCAGAGTATGTGAATGGCATGGATGGGGAACATTCTGGGCTCCTTAGTGTCTTAGTGTCTCAGCAAGAAAAAGATGCAAAGGGCATAAAAGTTGGAAAAGAGGAAATTAAAATATCTTTATTTTCAGACATGATTTTATAAGGAAAAAGTACATAGAATCCAAGAAAAGTAATTTCTGTATCTTATAAAAAGCTTCCATAAAACTTCAAAACACAAAAGCAGCATGTAGAAATCATTAGTGCATATATATATATATATATATATATATATATATATATAAAAGAAACTGTTTTGAGAAAGAAAACATGAAAAATATCACATTCCCAATAGACTCAAAAATAAAATTAAGGAGGTGACTTCTATAAGAAAAATGTTCTTATGGTGAAAAAAGGAAATTGAAGAAAATACTCAATTATGGGAAGACTTCTTATGTTTCTGCCATGGCGGAATTAATATTGTAAAGATAGCTGTTATACCAGAAGTAATTTCTAGGTTTAAAGCAATATCTATCAAAATTTCCACATCTTTTCCCCAGCACTAGAGAAAATACTCCTAAATTTGCTATGAAAATACAAAATACTCCAAACAGCCCAAATGGCAACACAGAAAGATTCAAGAAGCATCATATTGCCTGATTCTTTTTTGTTTGTTTGTTTGTTTGTTTGTTTTTTGAGACAGGGTTTCACTGTGTAGCCCTGGCTGTCTTGAAACTCACTCTGTAGACCTAGCATAATATAGATGCATAGAGATGAAGACATTCTCCTTCTTGCACAAAGAAAAACACCTATGTCAATGTAATATAATAGAAATCCCAGGGATAAACATAGCCTGATCTTAACACCCAATTTTTGGCAAAGGTCTCAAAAACATACACTTAAAAACAGAAATGGTGCCAGAAAACCTGGGTGTCCAATTGCATTTTTACTTTTATTTTTAAAGTATTGTCATAGACATCCAAATGTAAAATGGCTCCACCAGTGCCAGTTGTCTTCTCATCATGTCTATGTCACCTGTATTTGGGAGTTACACACATATCCCATATATACTGAGGAAGTTTACTCCCCTATTATATTTGACTTCCTGACAGATGAGTCCCAAGAAGAGCTATGTTGAACGTTTCAAATGCTGCTGCTTAGAAGAAACCACCAGCACTCCTGTAAAAGTACCAGTAGTAAATGACCTTTGGGTACTATCCTTTTCACCTTGGTTAATTTCTTTTCCATGATTAACATAATTGAAAGATGATTCATTTGTTTATAGTACAATCTCCACATCAAGTAAAGTATAAAATACCTCCTACAATTTCTCTAGCATGTGTATATTTTCAAGTTTTATATTCTTTTACAGACAGAGGTTCTTGACTATTTAAAGAACACACATACTTCTTCATAAACACAATATGTTTACCATCGCAGAGGTATTAGATGGTAAAGAGATAACAAAAGGATAAAAAAGAGGCAAAGATGTTCGTGTCTAAAAGTAGGCTATCATCATGTATTTTACCCACTGTTGTTGTTATAAAATATTCAGGAAAAAAGGAATCTAAGAGATTAAAATGAATTATAAGTAGTGTCAGTCATAGTAGGGAGTCAAGTTGTCAGGATCTTGAAGCAGGAGTCACATTGTATCTGTAGTCCTAAGAAGACTTCTTTATACTACAGTATTTCCACTGAGTACTAATGTCTTCTTGAATACCAGGTTCTTTTCTCTGGAGGTTGGAAGACTTATTTAAAGGAATACACCACAATTTCATTAAATTGAGCTTAATAATGACAAGCTCAATAGGAAATGTGTTTCATTTTCAGTGACCAAGTCAAGAAAATCCCCCATAGGCTTCTCAGAGGTCTGTTTCCCCGGTGACTTTATTCTATAAAGTTGACATCATTTTCTTTTCCTATCCAATATAAAGTCTCCTATCTTTAGCCTTGAAGCCTTCTGCATAACTTTGTCAGTCTGTTAGCCTAGCTGATTTTGGTGGAATTGACTGGAAGTTGCTGGCACAAGGCCTTCAGTGTAGCACCAGACATTGTTTGATAACTTTTACTAATTGATTGAGCTCAATTTTCTGCACTGAATGTGATTTCAATATATTTTTTGAGGCCTGGACATCATTCGATGCAGTTATTGAACCTTGCACATCTTCATCATTGACTAACTGAACATAGCTCTCTTTGTAAGTAATGGGATAAAGCAGGGAGGGTTGGGGTACACTTGGTGGGCTGTGCCAAGGTGCCCTGCTGTGACATTACACAACAGATAATCTAGTTTAAGAGTTTTATTAGGAGAGGGGGAGCAAAGGCCTTCTAGGAATGGGAACATGAGGGAGAGATAGAGACAGACAGAGACTGAACAAGATGGGTAATGAGGAAGAATTGAAAGCCAACAGTAGAGAGACATTATGTGAACAGGAGAAAGAGAGAGAGAGGGAGAGAGAGAGAGAGAGAGAGAGAGAGAGAGAGAGAGAGAGAGAGAGAGAGAGAGAAATTTATATGTCCCAGCTGTCACACTTGTTTGCAGAAGGTGATGATGTAAGCTGCCCCTAGGTCTCTTAGGACAGGCCAGTAGAAATGCTCCATTACTAACAGCATCTGTGTGCCCAAATCTTGAATATGCCAACTTCCTGGATTGTGTTTGGTGTGAGAGTGAATTGCCATTCAGATCAATGACCATCCCATTAGGTTTCAGGCTGAAACTGGTAAAATTCAGGTCATGTAATTAGACTCCATTTTCCATCTGCACTTTAGATCAAATAGCACAGAGGCCATTAAAATAGCCACATTTCATGAGACTTCAAGCCTTCAAACACCTGTCTTCCTCCTCTGGCCATGCCTCACTTCTTTCTCTCCATAATGGTTTACCTTAGAGGGATTTTTATCCCTTTTAGAAATGTGCCATTGTCCAACCACCGTGTTCATGAGAATTGACCTTTATATCCTGTCTTTAGGGTATGAATTGTTACATGCATAGGGATTCATGTTGTTACGCAGATTTATGCTTCTGTGAGGAATTGCTATTATGTATTGCTGGATGTCAATGAACAGTGCATTGAACTCTTGTCAGGTGTGAGGGATATGTGATATTCAGTCAATGTGGGGCTTCTCTAGTCACCATACTGCCCTTTTCTATGTGTTATTAAAGACATTATATAATATATATATATGTTATATATACTATATCAAGTTAATTAAAATTAAAATAATTAAAAGTTTTTCTAAAGTTTTATCAAATCAGTTTTGACAACTTTTCTTCAAGTTTATTACCTTTACATTTCAAATTAGTTGCTGTCCAGTTGTCTGAATTGTAGTTCTAAATTTTATTCTACCTATGGTTTATATTTCCTTTTCTACTTCTAATGTTATGTTTCCTACCCATTATTGTCTCTCTGATAAAGATTTATGAATTCAATTATATCATCAGTTCTTTCTAGGAACCAGACTTTGGATTTATTTGTAATGGTGACATTTTGTGTGTTTTAAATGATCACATTTTAAAATTTATTTGTATCCCATGATATGTGAAATAAGAAGTGAGCTCGTCTGTTGGGTCCCAAATTTCCAGCCCCAAAATATCAATGCCACTGGCAATGTCCTAAACGACAGTCTAGGTTCAGCTCAGGCTAGACTCAAGGATTTCTGGAAGATAGAAAGAAGCCTACACTCAGCCTTCCTCAGGTTCTCAGGTCTGTCTGCGGGGCAGAGCCAGTTTCATTATCTCCCCTACCTTGGACAGCATGTACATCTAGCTCCCTATTAAGACACACCTGTAACACATATCCAAGCCTCCATGCTCAGTCCCAGGCTGCTGCAGCATGCACACTTGACTCACCCTGTTGTCATCTGCTCTCTGGAAGGTTTTCTGCACATTTTGGTAACTCACTTGGACTACAGAGAGGTAGTTAGCTTTGATGTCTTTACACTCTCCCAAGTGTCTCTGGTTATCCTCTTTCTGCTGTTTGAGAGATAGACACACAAAAGTTTCATATTTCAAGTAAGCCTTCTTTCTACTCATGGAGTGGCCACAGTTTGTGGGTTCACTATGTCCTTGCTTACCCTGTCTAGAGAAACAATAGCTACAGCAGGGAGAGTGAGAAAAGTAGGGTAAGTGGCTACAAGGCTCTACACAACACACGGCACATTGAAAATGGAAAGAAGTGTTTATTTCAAATTGCACCATTAACAAATAAGCTCTGGCCTGGCAGTGGTGGTGCATACTTTTAATCCCAGCACTTGGGAGGCAGAGGCAGAAGGATTTCTGAGTTCGAGGCCAGCATGGTCTACAGAGTGAGTCCCAGGATATCCAGAGCTAAACAGAGAAACCCTGTCTTGAAAAACAAAACAAACAACCAGAAAAGCTCTGTAGCAATCAAATATTTAAAAATAATCATTATTTTCATAAGTGCATGATTTTTAGAAATAGCTAATATCCACATAGATGTCAAATGAATTGACCAAAAAAAAAAAAATAACAATTGTTGTTAAGCTCTGAGGGCAGGGCAGAGAAAGGCTTGACTCTGACCTTAAGACTTCTTCAGGGGTTGGGGATTCAGCTCAGTGGTAGAGCCCTTGCCTAGCAAGCACATGGCCCTGGGTTAGGTCCTCAGCTCTGTTAAAGAAAAAAAAAAAAGAAGTCTCCAAAGGGCTAACCACTTCCTCCTGTAGTCACATAAGAAAAGTCGTTCTGAAAGGGAGGAAAGGCATTTATTTATTTATTTATTTATTTATTTATTTAGCACTGGACAAAGGTCTAAGTACCACAACTCTTTGCCAGTACTTTTTTTGTTCAGTTTGCTGTCTTGGTTAAAATATGGTCTGATTGGTGATTATCTCAGGTTGGGCTCTGCTTTTTGCCTTTCTGGATCCTTGAAGTCATTATCACTTCAGAACTTTCTTGGTACCAATGATGACAATAACTCCTACCTTAGGTGGTGGGTGAGGGGCAGTCCTGAGATGAACAATCTGTAAGGCGCACTGTTTTTGAGATCCAGGAAATGCCTTATATTTGACAAGGGGATCACCTATGCTGAATGCTCTTTAAATGAGTAACATGCCTGTGTAAAGTAGAGCGAGTTCTAATTCAGAGTTATTATGGCAAAAGAGATGTGAAAAAAATAAGTCAGAGGTACTGGTCTCTGACTTTCTTTGTGGGAATTTAATGTATTATCTTTAGCAAAAGCAGCCTCTACGCTCCTCTTACACTGAGTATTTGTGGAATATAAAATCTTCATTGAATATGTATAAATTATTATATATGTGTGTTTAGTACATCTACTTTATTAATCATACTCTGATCCATTTTTATTCCTCTAAAGTTTTTGAAGTCAGTCATTCCTGTTCTTAAAATTCATCATCTGATATACTTTTTTAAGGTTGAAAAAAATAAGCATTTTACCTGGTTTAAAATATCCAATACTATAATTCAGAAAAACAGAACAGTCTTCCAAGAGATGTACAAAATTTTAAGATGCTAATTGATTTGTCCATAAGATGTAGGAATTTAAGTGACTGTGCTGGACAGGTTAAGCTCGTGCTCCATATTTGAATCTATACTTCTGCAGTTGGTTCATTTACGATGCTTATCCAATGTTAAAGTGAATGTCTGTTTCTTACTTGTACATGCTCTGCTGTGTTTTCAAGCTTTTTTTCTGTAAATTCATGTTATGAAAGAAAATTTGTATATATAATATACTTATTTATCATCTTTACTATGAATATTATCTTCTAGTTTTCTGACACCAATATTTTATTCTTGATGTTTCCTTTGTGTTTTGAAGCAATATGCTTTAAAGCATTACTTTTAACTTTTCTTTATCTTCATGGTATTTTTTTCTGGCAAACGGAAATTGGCTCTATAAGTATAAATACAAATAGATTTTCTTTTATACTAAAGAATTTGGTTCATACTGCAGCTTAGACATTGGGATTTTTCTTTCTTTTATAACTTAACATTATTTAGTTTTTCATTGGAGTTTCTTCAACTGTTCTTGTTGACTGATCCGAGCAATATTCATTCTATTTCCCATGTAAACCTGATAACTTATTTTCTCCAATCTATCAGCCTTTATTACTCTCTGTTTCCCTGTGATATGACACCCATACATGTTCCTATACTACAAGAAATCAAAACATGATCATCCTCACTTAGAGGCACAGTTCCCTCAGTAGTACATTGTATTCTTTTTTGCAATATTTTTAAGAATACTTTTATGTTCATTTCTCCCCTCATTCATTTTTTAATGTTTAGAATTTTGTTTGAGTAATTTATACTATTTAAAAGATTCCTAATATTTGTACCATATATTCAATGGTCTTATTATTGATATCAAAGGTCAGGCAGGCATGAGGATAAAAATTTGGTAATACTTTCCACCCTTAAGGTCTCATCATTCTCTTTCTGTGTTCCTCACCCATACCCATCTCTTAAATGGCATCTAGTCACCCTGGCTTTCAGCAGCAATCCTTCTGTGGAGGATGAGCCAGAAGTTTCCTTATTTGTGATTCATGCTGTTCTATGAGCATTTGCTGACTCTCACTGGCTATAAACCAGTTTTTCTTTTCCATTACAATAAACCAGTAAGTGGTACTACTACCTCTTATATAAGCCCCGAACAAAATGTTCATGTGTAGTCTTCATTGAATTCCTCATTGAATAACTTTCTTCAACATCTGAAATCAAGCTTACAAGGTTTATGAAGAGAAAATTGTCATACAGCAGCTATCCAGTGTTCACATTGCCGTTTTTATGTTACTCCCTATTATTTTGTAGATTTTGTTGTTGATGATTGTGTGTGTGTGTGTGTGTGTGTGTGTGTGTGTGTGTGTGTGTGTTTGATTTGGCTGGTGTGGCATTATATCCTGTGTTTTTATTGGTTGTAATTAAGATCTCCTTAGTTTGGACTTTTCCTTCTAGCATCTCTTATAGTAGATACTGTTGAAATTTGACTTTGTCATGTAATAGCTTGTCTTCTTTATCTGTTGAGATTGATTCAAAGCTTTACCAGACATACTAGTTTGGACTGAAATTTGCAGTTGCTTAGAGTATGTAAGACATGTTAAGGCCTTTCTGGCTTTTACATCCTCTGTTGAGAAACTGGGTTTTAATTGAGTTTGTATGTTACCTGGTCTTTTATTAGTGCAGTTTTTAATATTCTTTCTTTTTCTGATTGTTTATTGTTTTAATATTATTTGGCATATGGAATTTCTTTTCTTGTCCAATCTATTTTGAGTTATGTAAGCTTCTTGTAACTTTATAGATATCTCCTTCTTTAGGTTAGGAAAAATTTCCCCATAATTTTGTTGAATATATTTTCTGGATTTTTGAGCTTGGAATCTTCTCCTTCTTCTATCCTTATTATTCTTTGATTTGTCTTCTCATAGTGTTCTAGATTTCCTATATGCTTTGTGTTAGAAACTTTTTAGATTTACCATTTTCTTTTATTGCTGTTTCAATTTCTTTTATGATAGTTTGTAGGCCTGAAAGTCTCTCCTCTATCTCTTATATTCTGTGGGTGATGCATGTGTCTGTAGTTTCTGTTCACTTACTTAGAAATCCATTTCTTGCATTCTCTTAGTTATTGTTTCTTTATTATTTCTATTTCCATTTTAGGTCTTGAACAGTGTTTTTTTCATTTCCTTTACCCATCTATTTCTGTTTTCTTGGATTTAAGGGATTTGTTTTTTTTCCTCTTACAGTGTTTTTATCATCTTTAGATGATTGGATTTAATGTCATTTTCTTGTGTTTCTGCTGCACTGGAATATTCAGGGCTTGCTGCAGCAATGTATCTGGACTCTGCATGGATTTATTTAAGGGATTTATTCATTTCCACTTAAGGATCTCTATCATCTTTATATGACTGGATAAAGGTCTTTTTCTTGTGTCTCCACTTTGTTGGAATACTCAGGGCTTGGTGTAGTAAGGTATCTGGGCCCTGGTGTTGCCATATTGTCTTAGTTATTGTTGACTGTGTTATTAATCTGACTTCTAATAATCTGTATTTGGGGTTATTATAGGCTTAGGTACTGATTTCTGACTTTATTTTGGTTGGATGTATATTTTTTGGATGTTTTTCTTTTGCTTTCCAGTTTTTCTCTGGTCTTTTGGCCTGAGTGTCCCATGTATGTGGTGACCAGTGAGGTTTCAGGTCCAGTTATATGCCTCCACTGGAACTTTGGCAGCCTGTGTGACCTCTGGGGTTTGGGGCACTCAAGTTGCCTATGGGTTTCTGGGAACTAGTATGGCCTCTTCGGTTCTGGATACTGGTATGGCCTCTGAAGTTCTAGCTACCTGGGATTACTGGGGTTCCTAATACCAGAATGGCCTTCAGTAGAGTGGAAGTCTTCTTCTGAGATTGTAGGACAGGGTATATAGTCCAGGGCAGAGGTGCTATTCAAGACTTCTAGGTGGAATTTAAGGGGTATTATCAGGTTGTGTCTGATATCTGTACTAGGAACCTGGGGTTCCTAGTACATGCTCGGCCTCTGGTATATCAGAGTCTTCTGCCCTTCTCCAGAAATTTTAATAAAATTTAATTATAGTAATTTAATTGTACTTATACTTTTTTATATTGTCCTTATTTTTTCTATTTTGAAAAACTGTTTTGATTAAATTGATAGTTATTTAACTATATGGACTCCTTTCTCCTGTCAAATCATGTTCCTTCAAATTTAGCAAACTCTTCTAAAAATATTTTCAATATTAGAACTTTTTATATTTTATGCTTCATAGTTCTTATAGAAATTTTGAATTAAAAGATGTGTTGTTTAAGAAAATAAATTAACTTTACATTTTAGTCAAAATCTAAAACCTGTATGTGAAGTATAGGCAAAGCTTGTCAACGGTACTTGAGATATTTGTTTTCTTCTTATGAAGAAATTTAAATTAACACACTTGTATCTTATTATAATAGGTACTCTGGAATTGTTTTTGCTAAAACAGTGACGACAAGATAAGCGAAGTCAGAATAAAAGTCTGGTATCTCTGGATTCAGTCTGTGTTTATCTCCTTTTTTTGGGCGGGGGGGGGGTACCTGCTTTTCTGGTCAAACTCTAACCCATCTTATTAGGTGTTCTTAAACCCTCATTTCATTTGTTTGAAATATGAACTCATAGACACATAGTGAATAAAAACCAACAGACAAAACGACACAAGCATAATTATATAAATGTCTTAGGGTTTTCTATGGCTATGCTAAAATCATGATCAAAAGCATCTGAGAGATAAAAGGGTTTATTTCCACTTCCACTCCCAGACCATGCTCTATTGGTGAGGTGGCAACTCAAGCAGGATGGGATCCTGGAATCAGGAACTTGAGCAGAAGGCTTGCTGCTTATTGGTTTCTCTTGCTCAGCCTGATTTGTTATAGGATTTAGGATCACCTTCCCATAAATGGCAGTAACTGTAGACTGATCCCTTCTATATCAATCATCAATCAAGAAAATTCACAAGCTTGTGACAGGATAATCAGACAGGGGTATTTTCTCAGTTAAGATTCCCTTCTCCCAAATCACTGTAGCTTGTGCCAAATTGAAAGAAGAAGAAGAAGAAGAAGAAGAAGAAGAAGAAGAAGAAGAAGAAGAAGAAGAAGAAGAAGAAGAAGAAGAAGAAGAAGAAGAAGAAGAAGAAGAAGAAGAAGAAGAAGAAGAAGAAGAAGAAGAAGAAGAAGAAGAAGAAGAAGAAGAAGAAGGAGAATAATAATAAGACGAATGAGGAGAAGAAGAAGAAGAAGAAGAAGAAGAAGAAGAAGAAGAAGAAGAAGGAGAAGGAGAAGGAGAAGGAGAAGGAGAAGGAGAAGGAGAAGGAGAAGGAGAAGGAGAAGGAGAAGGAGAAGGAGAAGGAGAAGGAGAAGGAGAAGGAGAAGGAGAAGGAGAAGGAGAAGGAGAAGAAGAAGAAGGAGGAGGAGGAGGAGAAGGAGAATAATAATAATAAGAATGAGAAGAAGAAGGAGGAGGAGAAGGAGGAGGAGAAGGAGAATAATAATAATAAGAATGAGAAGAAGAAGAAGAAGAAGAAGAAGAAGAAGAAGAAGAAGAAGAAGAAGAAGAAGAAAGAAAGAAAAAGAGAGTAACAATTATCATGTACTCAGAGCCAAATAATAGAACAATTATATTAAACCACAGCATTCTTAGCTGAAAAAAGGTTGGATCTTTATGATTTGAGATAGAATAGTGGCTTAATGAAAGGCTAAATGGTCAAAAGGTGATGCTTTCTCTGTTTTAAAAGATAATAGAGAAGACCCCCTTATAAATGGATATATCTAGTAAGAGTCAGAAAAAACTTATTTTGTGATCTGAAATTCCTTATCAAATGCCAGAAAGAGAAAGAGTCCCTGCATAAGTCAGGCAGCAAGAAATAGGGAATAACAAACACTCTCCCATTTAAAAAAATTATTGCAATTTCCATTATCATAATTATCAAAGAGAAAAATTGTGGGAATACCAAATGGTAGTTTTTCTACAAGCACTTTCCTATTCCTTGAAGTTATTTTCCATTTTAATGACTTTTTAGCTCTGAAAATTGAAACATTTAGCTTCAGCGATTTGGGGTTGGATGAGATTTGTGTATACAGGAGGAGTTCACTTTCTGAGTACAGTCTTTCCACTGTATTTCAGGATTGATTATGTATATTTATTGGAATGTGAGGGTGTTCTAGACTCTAGGTGTATATCCATTGTCTTAGTGTTTATTGTTTCAGCAACTTTTATAAAACCAAAAGCATTCAATTGGGGCATGCTTATAGTTTCAAAAGTTGAGTTGATTATCTTCTCAGCAAGAAGTATGCTAGCATACAGGCAAATATGAAGCTGGAGAATTTGAGAGTTCAATATCTGGATCTTCAGGTTTCAGGAAGAGATTGATCCTGGTTTGGGCCCTTGATCATGGGCCCAACCCTCATGACGCACTTTCTCCAAGAAGGACCCACCAATCACAACAATGCTATACAACCTAATCCTTCTAGGTAGTGCCACTACCTCATGACTATTTTAAAGATATTCACGTATGGGGGACATTCTTACTCAAACCACCACACCCTTCATATGTGCCTTAGCTGAGTCAAGATATATAAGTCGTCTTAGACATGCATATGTGGCCTGACTTAGGACATTCCTTCCTACATTCTACTTTGCTCTTCATAGAGGAAAAACATATCTCCTACCCATGACATCTTTATGGCCTTTCTTCTAGAATTGATAAAATGAGAGAGACAAGGTTGCAATGAGAGGTTTCTTGAAAATCCAAAATTAGATATTGGGGTACTAACAGGATAAACATGATGAATTCTAGTAAATAAACAAATACTCTAATGCAGCTATTCTCAAAGTGTGTCATGACCACTGGTGGACAAAGTACCTTTTCACAAGGGTTGTTTATGACCATTGGAAAACACAGATATTTATATTATGATTCATAACAGTAGCAAAATTATAGTTATGAAGTAACAACAGAAATAATTTTGTAGTTGGATTTGCAACAATGTGAGAAACTCTATTAAAAGGTTACAGCATAGCCAGGCAGTGGTGGCGCACGCCTGTATTCCCAGCACTTGAGAGGCAGAGGTGGGTGGATTTCTGAGTTCGAGGCCAGTCTAGTCTACAGAGTGAGTTCTAGGACAGCCAGGGCTACACAGAGAAACCCTGTCTTGAGAAAACAAAACAAAACAAAAGGTTACAGCATTAGAAAGTTTGAAAGTTATTGCACTAATGTAATTTTCCAAAAAATAATAGATCCGTTCTCTAAAATATAATAAGATTTTCAACAGGCAATTCAGAATAATCTAACAGACTATTGGCCAAATGAACATGAGTGCTTGAATATATGAACATCCAAAGAGAGCTCATCACTACACACCTCAGGAGTAAACAAGGATGGGCCGGCACAAATGGCCTATGTTAGTATCTATACATGACATCAATACAGTGACTACCCCCATGAGAGTAGGTCATTCTTGGAGGCCCCCGTTTTGTTGAACTATGTAAAGTACAACTCTCACCTCAAAAGAAAAAAAGGTTAATTGATTGAACCAAATATGAATGACCATGGATCAGCAAAACAGATTAATGTTGTCTCTAAAACATATTGCAATGTAAAGAGTGGTACATAAAAACATATAGTCACAAAAAAAAAAAAAACTAAGGATTTTTATAATTATGCTGTGGTATGGAAGGAAGCTCTAAGAATTGGAGGGAAAAAAACAAAATAGCCACTCCAGCTGTATTAGTCTGGGTTCTCTAGAGTCACAGATCGTATGGGCAGTCTCTATGTAGTTAGGGAATTTGTCAATGACTTACAGTCTGTAGTCCAACTCCCCAACAGTAGCCAGCAGCAGCTGTGGATGGAAGTCCAAGGATCTTGCAGTTGCTCAGTCCCATGAAGCAAGATGGCAAGGAAGAATGAGTCTTCCTTCTTTCAATGTCCTTATATGTCTCCAGTAGAAGGTGTAGCCCAGATTAAAGGTATACACCTTTAATCCCAGATGAACTTGAAGTCTGGGATTAAAAGTGTATGTCTCCACACCTTTAATCCCAGATGACCTTGAACTGGAATCCATGCTTCAAGATCTCCATGCTAAGTCCAGGTCAGAAACTTATATCTCTGAGCCTCCAGATTAGGATCATAGGTGAGCCTTCCAATTCTAGATTGTATTTCATTCCTTTAGATTGTATTTAGTTCCTTTAGCAGGAACTAAAGCAGAGACTGAAAGAATGATGCTAATATGCGCCTAAGCCTCAGCTTTCTTTTTGATATGAATGACCCAGAATTACTCATCCAAAGTAGTTCCATCCCATGGTGGGCTGGCCTCTCTCACATAAATTGGTAATGAAGAAAATGACCCAGTGGTTGAGGTTTCTTCTTCCCAGGTGACTCTAGCCATGTCAACTTGAGAATAAGCTAATCATCACAATAGCCCTTTCTTGTTCCTGTTCATACCTCCTTTCCCAAAATGTTAGATAGAATCTTTCTATAAAAATTGCACTACAAAACAACCTAGAAGTCTATTTCTAGCTTAAGTATTAAAAAAAAGTACAAAATATAGATGGGTATAGAAACAGAGTGACACAGTTTGGGGCATGGTGTCCTTCTTGGAGAATTCACCACTCATTCTTTCTTCCTTCTGAAGGACTAAATGATGCATTTTCTTCAGTAAGAAGTACTCTGAATTGTGAAGAGTGAGAGATAAACAAAAATTTCAAATGTGGGTAATTGCAAACTAGCTCTCTGGGAGCTCTGTGTAGTCTGGTTAGTTGATATTGTTGGGGTTGCAATCCACTTCAACTCTTTCAGTCCTTTCCCTAGCTCTTCCATTGGGGTCCCTAGGCTCAGTCCAATGGTTAGCTATGAGTTTCTGCATCTGCATTGATCAGGTTAGTCTCCTTAATTAAGTAAATATTTTGCTAAAAACATTTTAAAACTTATATCTAGCCATAAAAAGAGCAGAAACAGAATGAAGTCTGCTCTGTGTCTGATGGCCCTCAGATCTTAGACACTATGTTGGTTGCCCTTCTCTCTCAGTCTCTAGAGAGAGAAGTAGCTTACTCAATTCATTCTCATTTGGAGGGAATGACAACCTATTTCCAAGCAAAAGGAAGTGGTGCCCTTCCAGCTATCTATGGATACATTAAGTGGGCCAAGAACAGATTTTAATAAGTTTCATTTGAAAGAAATGATGTATACTTGATTTGACAGAATAGGATTGCTCAAAACCTAAAATTTCTCTAAAACAACACCCAATCATCTCTACAGGTCAGGAATGTTACAATACATCCTCTCAATTCTCAAAACCATTTAAATGCACTCAATTTCATCTTAAAGATATTCCTGTGTAAGAGCTAATAATTGGGGAGCCCAAATTTGGAGTTTAGTATCTCTAACATACTGTCCTTTTTATTGCACTCCTGTACATTTGGGGGGGGGCAAGATATATTTTCTTTTTTTTTTTTTAATTTTCTACATATTTGTTTACATTCCAAAGGCTTTCACCTTTCCCAGTTTCCCCCTCACCATATGTCCCATAAGTCCTCTTCCCTCCACCCATTCCACAATCACCTCCCCCCATTTCTCTGTTCTGATACACTCCTACAAATCTGGATCCAGTCTTTTCAGGACCAGGGTCCTTTCCTTCCTTCTTCTTGGGAATCTTTTGATTTTCTAATTGTGCCTTGAGTATTCAGAGCTTTTGGGCTCATTAATATCCACTTATCAGTGATTGCATTTTATGTGTATTCCTTTGTGATTGGGTTAACTCACTTAGGATGATATTTTCCAGATCCAACCATTTGCCTACAAATTGCATGAATTCATTATTTTTTAATTGCTGAGTAGTATTCCATTGTATAAATATACCACATTTTCTGTATCCATTCCTCCTTTGAGGGACATCTGGGCTCCTTCCAGCTTCTGGCTATTATAAATAAGGCTGCTATGAACATAGTGGAGAATGTGTCCTTATTGTATACAGGGGATTCCGCTGGGTATATGCCCAGGAGTGGTATGACAGGGTCCTCTGGGAGTGTCATGTCCAATTTTCTGAGGAACGGCCAGACTGATATCCAGAGCGGTTGTACCATCTTGCAATCCCACCAACAGTGTAGGAGTGTTCCTTTCTCTCCACATCCTTGCCAGCCCCTGTTGTTCCTTGAGTTTTTAATCTTAGCAATTCTGACTGGTGTGAGGTGGAATCGCAGGGTTGTTTTGATTTGCATTTCCCTGATGACTAATGATGCTGAACATCTCTTTTTTTTATTTTTATTTTTTTTATTTTTTTATTGTATATATTCTATATTTACAATTCATTTCCCTTTTTCTGGTTCCCCACCCCCAAAGGTCCCACATGTCCTTTTCCCTCCCCCTGCTCCCGCATCCACCCCCTCCCACTTTACTGTTCTTGTACTCTCCCACAATGATGTTTTGGTCCATTCTAGCACCAGTGTCCACTCCTTTCTTCTTGTGAGACATCACTTGATATGTGATTTGTGTCTTTGGTGTTCCAAGCTTCTAGGCTAATATCCACTTATCAGTGACTGTATACCATGGGTATTCTTTTGAGACTGGGTCACCTCACTTAGTATGACATTCTCCAGCTCCCTCCATTTCTCTAAGAATTTCATGAATTCATTGTTTCTAATGGCTGAATAGTACTCCATTGTGTATATATACCACATTTTTTGTATCCATTCCTCTGTTGAAGGACATCTGGGTTCTTTCCAGCTTCTGGCTATTATATATAAGGCTGCTATGAACATAGTGGAGCATGTATCCTTATTGCATGCTGGTGAATCTTCTGGGTATATTCCCAGGAGTGGTATGGCTGGGTCCTCCGGAAGTATCACGCCCAGTTTTCTGAGGAACCGCCATACTGATTTCCAGAGTGGTTGTACCAGCTTGCATTCCCACCAGCAGTGGAGGAGTGTTCCTCTTTCTCCACATCCTCGCCAACACATGATGTCTTCTGAGTTTTTAAACTTAGCCATTCTGACTGGTGTGAGGTGAAATCTCAGGGTTGTTTTAATTTGCATTTCCCTAATGACTAGTGAAGTTGAACATTTTTTAAGGTGTTTCTCAGCCATCCGAATTTCTTCAGGTGAAAAGTCTCTGTTTAGCTCTGTACCCCATTTTTGGATAGGGTTATTTGGTTTTCTGGGGTCTAACCTCTTGAGTTCTTTGTATACATTGGAGATTAGCCCTCTGTCGGATGTGGGGTTGGTGAAGATTTTTTCCCAATTTGTTGGTTGCCGATTTATCCTTTTGACAGTGTCTTTTGCCTTACAGAAACTTTGTAGTTTTATGAGGTCCCATTTGTCTATTCTTGCTCTTAGAGCATAAGCAATTGGTGTTCTGTTCAGGAATTTTTCCCCTGAGCCAATGTCCTCAAGGGTCTTTCCCAGTTTCTTTTCTATTAGTTTTAGTGTGTCTGGTTTTATGTGGAGGTCTTTGATCCACTTGGAGTTGAGCTTAGTGCAAGGAGATAAGAGTGGATCAATTCTCATTCTTCTGCATGTTGACCTCCAGTTGAGCCAGCACCATCTGTTGAAAAGGCTATCTTTTTTCCACTGGATGTTTTCAGCTCCTTTGTCGAAGATCAATTGGCCATAGATGTGTGGGTTCAATTCTGGGTCTTTGATCCTATTCCATTGATCCGCTTCCCTGTCACTGAACCAATACCATGCAGTTTTTAATACCACTGCTCTGTAATATTGCTTGAGGTCCGGGATATTGATTCCCCCAGAAGTTCTTTTGCTGTTGATGATAGTTTTAGCTATCCTGGGTTTTTTGTTATTCCAGATGAATTTTAGAATTGCTCTTTCTAGCAATTGAAGAACTATGAAGAACTGAGTTGGGATTTTGATGGGGATTGCATTGAATCTGTATATTGCTTTGGGCAAGATTGCCATTTTGACTATATTAGTCCTGCCAACCCACGAGCATGGAAGATTTTCCCATTTTCTGATGTCTTCTTCAATTTCCCTCTTCAGAGACCTGAAGTTTTTGTCGTATAAATCTTTCACATGTTTGGTTAGCGTCACTCCAAGATACTTTATATCATTTGTGGCTATTGTGAAGGGTGTCATTTCCCTAATTTCTTTCTCGGCCTGCTTATCCTTTGCGTATAAGAAGGCTACTGATTTACTTGAGTTGATTTTATAGCCAGCCACTTTGCTGAAGTTGTTTATCAGTTGCAGGAATTCTCTGGTGGATGTTTTTGGGTCACTTAAGTAAACTATCATATCATCTGCAAATAGTGATAGTTTGACTTCTTCCTTTCCAATTTGTATCCCTTTGCCTTCCCTCTGTTGTCGAATTGCTCTAGCTAGTACCTCAAGTACTATATTGAAGAGATATGGCGAGAGGGGACAGCCTTGTCTAGTCCCTGATTTTAGAGGGATTGCTTCGAGTTTTTCTCCGTTTACCTTGATGTTGGCTACTGGTCTGCTGTATATTGCTTTTACTATGTTTAGATATGGGCCTTGAATTCCTGTTCTTTCTAGGACCTTTAGCATGAAAGGATGCTGAACTTTGTCAAATGCTTTTTCAGCATCCAATGAGATGACCATGTGGTTTTTTTCTTTGAGTTTGTTTATGTAGTGGATTACGTAGATGGATTTCTGTATATTGAACCATCCCTGCATCCCTGGGATGAAGCCAACTTGATCATGGTGAATGATCGTTTTGATGTGTTCTTGGATTCGGTTGGCAAGTATTTTGTTTAGTATTTTTGCATCGATATTCATAAGAGAAATTGGCCTGTAGTTCTCTTTCTTAGTTGGATCTTTGTGTGGTTTTGGTATCAGGGTAATTGTGGCTTCATAGAATGAGTTGGGTAGTGTTCCTTCTGTTTCTATTTTGTGGAATAATTTGAAGAGTATCGGTATCAGGACTTCTTTGCAGGTCTGATAGAATTCTGCACTAAAACTGTCTGGTCCTGTGCTCTTTTTGGTTGGAAGACTGTCTATGACCCCTTCTATTTCTTTGGGGGTTATGGGTCTGTTTAGACGATCTATTCGATCCTGGTTTAACTTTGGTATTTGGTAACTGTCGAGGAAATTGTCCATTTCCTCCAGATTCTCCAGTTCTGTTGAGTATAGGTTTTTGTAGTAGGATCTGATGATTTTTTGAATTTCCTCAGTTTCTGTTGTTATATCTCCCTTTTCATTTCTGATTTTGTTAATTTGAATACTGTCTCTGTGCCCTTTAGTAAGTCTGGCTAGGGGTTTATCTATCTTGTTGATCTTCTCAAAGAACCAGCTCCTGGTTTTGTTGATTCTTTGTATGGTTCTCTTTGTTTCAACTTGATTGATTTCAGCCCTGAGTTTGATGATTTCCTGTCTTCTACTCCTCCTGGGTGAAATTGCTTCTTTTTGTTCCAGAGCTTTCAAGTGTGCCATTAAGTTGCTAGTATATGCTCTCTCCTGTTTCTTTTTGGAGACACTCAGGGCTATGAGTTTTCCTCTAAGCACTGCTTTCATTGTGTCCCATAGATTTGGGTATGTTGTGCCTTCATTTTCATTAAGTTCTAAGAATTCTTTGATTTCTTTCTTTATTTCTTCCTGGACTAAGGTATCATTGAGTAGAATATTGTTCATCCTCCACGTGTATGAGGATTTTCTGTTGTTTTTGTTGCTATTGAAGAACACTCTTACTCCATGGTGATCTGATAAGAGGCATGGGATTAGTTCGATCTTTTTATATTTGTTGAGATCTGTCTTGTGTCCAATTATATGGTCGATTTTGGAGAAGGTACCATGAGGGGCTGAGAAAAAGGTATAGTCTTTTGCTTTAGGGTGAAATGTTCTATATATATCTGTTAAATCCAATTGCTCCAAAGTTTCGATGAGTTTCTCCGTGTCTCTGTTTAGTTTCTGTTTTCCTGGTCGGTCCACTGTAGATAGTGGGGTATTGAGGTCCCCCACAATCATTGTGTTAGGTGCAATGTGTGCTTTGAGCTTTAGTAAGGTTTCTTTTACAAATGAGGGTGCCCTTACATTTGGAGCGTAGATGTTTAGAATTGTGAGTTCCTCTTGGTGGATTCTTCCTTTGACTAGCAGGAAGTGACCTTCTGTGTCTCTTTTGATGACTTTGGGTTGAAAGTCAATTTTATCTGATATTAAAATGGCTATTCCAGCTTGCTTCCTGTGACCATTTGCTTGCAAAATTGTCTTCCATCCTTTTACTCTAAGGTAGTTTTTGTCTTTGACTCTGAGGTGTGTTTCCTGTAAGCAGCAAAATGTAGGGTCCTGTTTCCGTATCCAGTCTGTTAGTCTATGTCTTTTTATTGGGGAGTTGAGTCCATTGATGTTAAGAGATATTAAGGAATAGAGATTATTACTTCCTGACATTTTTTATGTTATTTTTGTTTTTGAGTAGTTATCTTCCTTTGAGTTTGATGGAAGAAGTTTACTGTCTTGCTTTTTCTTGGGTGCCATTTCCTTCCTTGTGTTGGAGTTTTCCTCCTATTATCCTTTGTAGAGCTGGGTTAGTGGAAAGATATTGTGTAAATTTGGTCCTGTCATGGAATATTTTGATTTCTCCATCTATGTTGATTGAGAGTTTTGCTGGGTATAGTAGTCTTGGCTGACATTTGTTTTCTCTTAGGGTCTGCATGAGGTCTGCCCAGGATCTTCTAGCTTTCATGGTTTCTGGAGAGAAGTCTGGTGTGATTCTGATAGGTCTTCCTTTATATGTTACTTGGCCCTTTTCTCTTACTGCCTTTAATATTCTTTCTTTGTTTAGTACATTTGGGGTTTTGATTATTATGTGACGGGAGGTATTTCTGTTCTGGTCCAGTCTGTTTGGAGTTCTGTAGGCTTCTTGTACATTCATGGGCATCTCTCTCTTTAAGTTAGGAAAGTTTTCTTCCATAATTTTGTTAAAGATATTTGCTGGCCCTTTAAGTTGTAGATCTTCACTCTTATCTATCCCTATAATCCTTAGGTTTGGTCTTCTCATTGTGTCCTGGATTTCCTGGATGTTTTGGGTTACAAGCCTTTTGGATTTTGCGTTTTCTTTGACTGTGGAGTCAATGGTTACTATGTTATCTTCAGCATCAGAGATTCTTATTTCTATCTCTTGTATTCTGTTGTTTATGTTTGCATCTACGACCCCTGTTTTCTTCCCAAGGTTTTCTATCTCCAAGGTTGCCTCCTTTTGTGATTTCTTAGTTGTTTCTACCTCTGTGTTCAGATCTTGGATGGTTTTGCTCAGTTCCATCATTTATTTGTTTGTGTTTTCATGTAATTCTTTAATATATTTTTGTGCTCCCTCTTTCATGACTTCTGCCTGTTGTTTCAAGTTCTCCTGCATTTCTTTAACTGATTTTCTCATTTCCTCTTTATTGGTTTCTGTCTGATGGCCCATATTCTCCTGGAGTTCTTTAAGTGTTTTTTGTGTTTGGATTGTAAGAGCTTCTACTCTATTGATGTTCCCCTGCATTTCTTTAAGAGATTTGTTTATGTCTTTTTTGTGTTCCTCTAGGAGCATCATGACCTGTGCTTTTATATCTAACTCTTGTTTTTCTGGTGTGCTGGGGTATCCTGGACTTGCTGTGGTTGGCGAATTGGGTTCAGATGGTGCCATATTGCCTTGATTTCTGTTAATAACGTTCCTACGTTTGCCTTTTGCCATCTCTTTATCTCTGGCGTTAGTTGGTCTTATTGTAGATGGCGCCCTGCTGAAAGCACAGCACGCCTGTCCCCAGGAGACAGATCCCTTCTGGCAGCTTGTCTGTGCTGGACTATGCTCGCTCTGAGTCCAGGCCCCTGACTCCAGCTGCTAGAGTTCCGAGCTGTGCCCCGAGGCGGCCCGGTGGTCCCTTGCTGCTAGTCCGCTCAGAGAGCTGGTCCCGGCCGGTAGTCTGCACCCACAGCTGAGCTTTCTGTGCCTGGATCTCCTGCAGAGCTAAGCTAAGCTATAACTCTGGCCACGCACCTGATTCCAGCCGCTCACTGTGTCCAGTGTGCCCGCTGTTTGTGCGCGGGGGTCTGGGGCAAGATGGCTGCCCCTGCTGAAAGCACAGCGTGGCCTTGGCTGAGCTGCTTGTACCCGGCTCTGCTGCTCCCTTCTGGCTGCGTTGTCTGTGCTGGACTATGCTCGCTCTGAGTCCAGGCCCCTGACTCCAGCTGCTAGAGTGCCGAGCTGTGCCCCGAGGCGGCCCGGTGGCCCCTTGCTGCTAGTCCGCTCAGAGAGCTGGTCCCGGCCGGTAGTCTGCACCCGCAGCTGAGCTTTCTGTGCCCGGATCTCCTGCAGAGCTAAGCTAAGCTATAACTCTGGCCACGCACCTGATTCCAGCTGCTCACTGTGTCCAGTGTGCCCGCTCTGAACATCTCTTAAGGTGCTTCTCAGCCATCCAAATTTATTCTGGTGAAAATTCTTTGTTTAGCTCTGTACCCCATTTTTGATAGGGTTATTTGGTTCTTTGGGGTCTAACTACTTGAGCTCTTTGTATATATTGCATTTTCTTTTATTGTTGAATCCATGGTTCTTATGGTATCTTCAGCATTTGAGATTCTGTCTTCTATCTCTTGTATTCTATTGTTGATATTTGCATCTATGACTCCTGATTTCTTCCCAAGGTTTTCTATCTCCAACGTTGTCTCCCTTTGTGATTTCTTAGTTGTTTCTACTTCTGTTTTGAGATTCTGGATGGTTTTTCTCAGATCTTTCAATTGCTTTTTTTGTGTTTTCCTGTAATTGTTTAAGGGATTTTTGTGTTTCCTCTTTTATGACTTCTACTTGTTGACCCATGTTCTCTTGTGTTTCTTTAAGTGATTTTTGTGTTTCCCCCTTATTGGCATTCATTTTTTGATCCATATTCTCCTGAATTTCTTTAAGTGATTTTTGTGTTTGCCTTGTAAGGGCTCTAACTTTTGATCCATTTTTTCCTGTATTTCTTTAAGAGATTTATCTAAGTGATACTCTATCAGCATCCTGACCAGTGATTTTAGATCTGAGTCTTGTTTTTCTGGTGTGTTGGGTTATCCAAGATTTATTGCTGTCGGGGAACTGGGTTTGGATGCTGCCATATTGCCTTGATTTCTGTTAGTAACGATCTTACGTTTGCCTTTTGCCATCTGGTTATCTCTGGTGTTAGTTGGTCCTGTAGTTACTAGCTGGTGCTTGAACCTCCTGTAGGCTCGAAAGGCTATTTCTCCACAACTGGGACACCTGAACCACTGCCCTGCAGGGCTCCTGCTCACAGATTGCTGACAGGTGACCTGTGTCCCCCGAGGTCTTAAACTCAGTCTCAGGTACTTGGTTCTGCCTGCTGGGCAGCTGTTCTGCACTGCTCCTGCTCAGGGATTGCTGTCTGGTGTCCTGAGTCCCCAGAGGTCTTAAACTCAGGATATCTCGGGTACCTGGTTCCACCTGCTGGTTCAAAGCAGCTGGGAAGATGGCGGAGGCTGCAGGGAGTGCGGGGTCCACCTTCAGGGCACAGAGCCCATGCTTGCCTGGGGCCCCCCAAACTGCTGCTCTGTGTGCAGCTCCTGCTCAAGGCCTGAGTCCCCAAAGGTCTTAAACTCAGGATATCTTCGGTACCTGGTTCTGCAGGCTGGATCAGAACAGCTGTGACGATGGCTGAGGCTAGATCTGCCAGCTGGATCAAAACAGCTGGGAAGATGGCTGGGGCTGGTTCTGCAGGCTGGATCGGAACAGCTGGGAATCTGGCAGAGGCTGGTTCCACAGGCTGGATGGAAACAGCTGGGAAGATGGTGGAGGCTGGTTCTGCAGGCTGGATCAGAACAGCTGGTTCCGCAGGCTGGATCTGAACACATGGGAAGCTGGCGGAGGCTGGTTCTGCTGCCAGCTGGCTGGCTGGAAACAGCTGGGAAGATGGTGGAGGCTGCAGGGAGTGTGGGGTCTGCCCTCAGGGCACAGAGCCCAGGCTTGGCTGGTGTCCCCCAAACCACTGCTCTGTGCACAGCTCCCGCTCAAGGCCTGAGTCCCTGAAGGTCTTAAACTCAGGATATCTCGGGTACCTGGTTCCGCAGGCTGGGTTGGAACACCTGGGAAGCTGGCGGAGGATGGTTCCACCGCCGGCTTGGCGGAAACAGTTGGGAAGATGGCGGAGGCTGCTGGCGCACTCCTGTACTTTATATAATAGATCAAGTATCCATTCCTTACAACATTCGATATGTTTCCATCTCTTGATATGCAGGCTTATATCAGTGTGCAAAACAGTGTAAGAACTGGTAGGTTTGTAGTCCTTCTTTCTTTCTTTCTTTCTTTCTTTCTTTCTTTCTTTCTTTCTTTCTTTCTTTCTGTTTTGTGCATCTTGTTGAATGAAGAACGTGTGAGATAAGGTTTTCTCTACTATCTTTATCTTTAATTCTAAGAATGCCAATGACTTTTAAAGACATGCTGCTACTGTTTGATATGTAGATTCTTTTATAATTTTTGGCGGAGTAGGATAGGAAGCAGTTGGTGGCCAGTAAGCTTTTAGGCAGTGAAGGGAGAGCTAGAAATTAATTTTGAAAAACAGAGTAATATTATGCCAAAGTGAACAGTAAACAGGCAATGATTGATTCAGGTCTAGAAAGAAGGGTTGTTCTACTCAGAACTGAGAGTTATGGTGTCATGTGGTCTCTGGCTTTCTGCCCCTTGGGAAGTCCCTTTCCTGTTTGTCCTCACTAGTACATTCCACTTACATAGACACAGATAAAATAGTCTGGCTTTCTTAATAATCCTTCCAAAGCTGTTGAGAAATGATCCAACACTGAGAGAATACTCTGACTCTGTGAAACCAGTGATAATTAAGGGAGAGGCCTCAGGACCACCCAGATGTGTTCATTGCCTTTAGACACCAAAGAACATGTGTACTGTACAACCTTCTCCACGCAACCTAATCAGGACTTTCAAGCAACCTTGTGTTCAGAATTTGGCTTCTTGTGTCAGCTTCAACACAGGGAAGAATATATTGAACAACAATTCCAGCTGTCACTCTCATCTCTGATGAATTAGAATTACAGGTCTTTATTTTGGAGAAACTAGTTTCATCCTCTGATTTTCAGAGAATCTAATTCTAATGCTGATTTATCCCAAAGAACCATGGCTTATTCAGGTTGCCTTGTCAGTGGCCTCATGGTAGTTGCCTTCTCATTACTACTGAGTAATGCTCATACCCGACCCCATGGCTCAAATCAGTAAGTTTACCTTAGGATCTCCTGAGTTCTACTGTCCTGTTTGTCTAGTGCCATGATTGCTATTTTTAATTTGACTTTCTTTGATTTTGTAGGCATTTCCTAGAAGATAAGGATAAGTTAAAAGAATCATGACTGATCTCTTGGTCAGGACTAAAGAAAGCTTATTTAGCTATCTGAAACAAGATTGATTTCACCTACCCAGCATGCACTTTAGCTCCACAGTTCAGCTGTTTTACATGGAAGATGTGTGCTGCTTTTGACCCCCAAAGTGCTGCAGTTTGTCCATTTAACTTAAAATATGATCTTTGAGGTTGTCTTCAATGGACTGAATGTTTATGTTTTTAACAAATACATCTGGTAAAATCCTAATCTTCAAGGAGATGGTGGTAGGGAGACAATTAGCTTATGAGGAAGAATCCTTTCTGGTAGGATTAATGTTCATCTGAGGAGAAACAGGAACAAGCTCCCTCTATCTTTTTCACGAGGGTGCAGAAGAGTATCATCTGTGAATTAGAAGAAAGTTTCATCCAGATACTGGATTTATAACTGCCAAGGACTTTCCATTCCCCAGACTGTGAGAAACAAATATATGGAGTTTAGTAAACCTAGTGTTGTAAGAATTCCTTCCCAGAGGTGATGTAAAGAACATGTATCCCCATTGACAAGCCATAAGACAAATTCTGCACAACAGTTCACCTTGGAAATCCCATAAGTTTATTGGGCTTACTTATGGCCTATGGATGAAGACTGACTTGCAGGAGAATCTGTGACCCCAAAGATGCTACATTGGACTCATCATGGACAATGAGTGACTGACTCATGGCCACATAGATGGAGCTCCCTTTCAGTTATTCATTCTCACTCTGCCTACTCTAGCATACCCTAACATCTCCCAAGATCACAAGGCCAGGCACAATTAGAGAAGAGTTATGTCTAAAAGGTATACCAGAGAGTGGTTGGAATACCAGCTGAAGTCCAATAATCCTGGCCATCTCCTTTTTCTAGGAGTTAATATTTATCGTCAATAAGTCATGAAGGGTCTCTTGCAAGTAGTCAAGACTTTTCTGATTAACACAGTGGCTCTTTTGCTTAGAAGACAGGGCTATACATCATAGTATTTAGTGTTCTTGATTTGTAACTGCTGTTTATTTATTGAGCCAGGGTATGGATCTGTAGTCTCAAATTTATTTATTTATTTATTTATTTATTTATTTATTTATTTATTTAATAGAACATTTCATCATTTTTAATTAGATATCTTTTTATTTTCTATATTCTTTGTTTAACTTCCAAAGGCTTTCCCCTTTGCCAGTTCCCTCCTCACCATATGTCCCATAAGTCGTCTTCCCTCTGCCCGTTCCCCAATAACTCCCCGCCACCATTTCTCTGTTCTGGTACTCTCCTACAAAACTGGATCCAGTCTTTTAGGGACCAGGGTCCTCTCCTTCCTTCTTCTTGGGAATCTTTTGATTTACTAATTGTGCCTTGAGTATTCAGAGCTTCTGGGCTCATTAATATCCACTTATCAGTGATTGCATTTCATGTGTATCTTTTGTGATTGGGTTAATTCACTTAGGATGATATTTTACAGTTCCAATCATTTGTCTATAAATTGCATGAGTTAATTATTTTTAATTGCTGAGTAATATTTCATTGTATAAATATACCACATTTTCTGTATCCATTCCTCCTTTGAGGAACATCTGGGCTCCTTCCTACTTCTGGCTATTATAAATAAGGCTGCTATGAACATAGTGGAGCATGTGTCTTTATTGCATGCAGGGGAATCCTCTGGGTATATGCCCAGGAGTGGTATGACAGGGTCCTCTGGGAGTGTCATGTCCAATTTTCTGAGGAACCACCAGACTGATTTCCAGAGCGGTTGTACCATCTTGCAATCCCACCAACATTGGAGGAGTGTTCCTCTTTCTCTACGTCCTCTCCAGCACCTGTTGTCTCTTGAGGTTTTAATCTTAGCCATTCTGACTGGTGTGACCTGGAATCTCAGGGTTGTTTTGATTTGCATTTCCCTGAGGACTAATGATGTTGAACATCTCTTAAGCTGCTTCTCAGCCATCTGAATTTCTTCTGGTGAAAATTCTTTGTTTAGCTCTGTACCCCATTTTTAATAGGGTTATTTGGTTCTTTGGGGTCTACCTTCCTGAGTTCTTTGTATATATTGGATATTAGCCCTCTGTTAAATGTGGGGTTGGTGAAAATCTTTTCCCAATTTGTTGGTTGCCTTTGGATTGGCAGGATCAATAGAGTAAAAATGGCCATCTTGCCAAAATTAATCTACAGATTCAATGCAATCCCCATCAAAATCCCAAATCAATTTTTCATAGATCTAGAAAGAGCAATTCTTACATCCATCTGGAGTAAGAAAAAAACCAGGATAGCTAAAAGTATGCTCAACAATAAAAGGACTTCTGGGGGAATCAATATCCCTGACCTCAAGCAGTACTACAGAGCAATTGTACTAAAAACTGCATGGTATTGGCACAGCGACAGGCAAGTAGATCAATGGAATAGAATTGAAGACCCAGAAATGAACCCACAGAGTTATGGTCACTTGATCTTTGATAAAGGAGCTACAACCATCCAGTGGAAAAAAGATAACCTTTTCAACAAATGGTGTTGGTTCAACTGGAGGTCAACATGCAGAAGAATGTGAATTAACCAACTCTTATCACCTTGTACTAAGATCAACTCCAAGTGGATCAAGGACCTCCACATAAAGCCAGACACACTGAAACTAATAGAAAAGAAACTGTGGAAGACCATGGAAGACATGGGCACAGGGGGAAAGTTCTTGAACAGAACACCAATAGCTTATGCTCTAAGATCAAGAATTGACAAATGGGACCGCATAAAATTACAACGTTTCTGTAAGGCAAAGGACACTGTCAGAAGGACAAATTTATAATCCTCCAGTTGTAGCTTTTTCTCCCTCCTCTCCAGCATTTAAGTAGAAGTGGTTACAATCATACTTGGCTCAGCTTGTAGTGTGCTGTGTGACTTCCTTAAGTGATCAAGATACCACTCTTTCAGATTCCTCAGAGATCCTAATTCCTACACTCCAAGCAGGAAGGACCTCTCCTCATGTTTACATGCCCATATTTTGTCTAGCCTCATTTCTTGACATTATTAGCTATGTCTTACCCCCCTGAAAGCATCATTGTATTTTCATCATTGTGTTCTTTGTCAGGTAAAGCTTTTTCAACACCGTAACTACATTCTTACTGCTTCCGCAGACAGCTGTCTGGAGACAGCTCTGACCACTTCAGGTGGCGGATCATTCCCACATATGTTTGACATCAGTGTTTCACAGGTCAGTAATAATGCTTTATTCAGTACATACTGAGTTTGTATTACCAATTTGCTTTTTAAAATAAAACAAAACGACTC
Source organism: Apodemus agrarius (assembly GCA_964023405.1). Lineage (NCBI taxonomy): Eukaryota > Metazoa > Chordata > Mammalia > Rodentia > Muridae > Apodemus > Apodemus agrarius. The sequence goes on from OZ030009.1 coordinate 82,983,688, forward strand.
AGAAAAGCTTCCACAGACAAACAAAATGTGGATGTATTCTAGGACACAAGAATCAGGCATAACATTCAGATGCAGTGCTACAAAGTAACCAAACAGAATGTGTAGCCTTGCAGGTCCACCAAACTAAGATCAGGAACCTGGCTTAGAAGTGCTGAAAGCCATAGATATTCTACCTTATGTAGTTTTTCCAATTATTAATCACATTTTTGCACATGTACATAATACATATTGAGCACTCTTAAACCTACATCTCCCTACTGGCCTGACTACTTGCCTTCTACTCTGCTTAGATTGCAAGGAAGTCATTCTGTCCTCTTTAAGTCCATTCAACTGTTGGTCATCATTGAATGTTTTAAATTTGCTAAACATATTTTTAAATAAAAAAATCTGTTTCTTGAGTTTGTCTAAGTGATTTCTGCATGACCAGGCAGGTAATGCTTGCCAAGCCAAGGTTAGAGGGATCATGTGGGGCCATTGTGGAGTGTGAGTCAGGAGCCAGAACTAAAATGGTCCAGGATTGAGGTCACTCAAAAGATCCCAGAACAGAGCAGCTGTGGGGCATGAACATTACTTTTGGATCAGTGATTGGGGGATGGGGCATATTATCTAGGTTTTCTTTCCTAGTTTGCCTTCCTCCGTTTCTCTCTCTCTCTCTCTCTCTCTCTCTCTCTCTCTCTCTCTCTTTCTCTCTCTCTCTCTCATTTGTTCATTAGTTTGTTCTTTTGTTTGTTATTTTGGACCTCAACCTCCAGATTGAGGATGTTGGGTTTTTGGATAGGTTTTTAATCCGCTAGGTCAGAATTCTAAAGTGGAATTGTGGGCTAAGGTGAGCTGGGAGAGCCCCAGAAGGGTGGAGCCAAGGCTGAGGAGACTAGGGCCAGAGCAATAGAGTAAGGGTGCTATGGCACATAGGATAGGAGGATGCTGGCCATGCTGGGGTAAAGGAAGATTAACTTACTGGAACTAGATGGAACATGTGTTGTAGCTATGATACACAGGATCAGAAGGGGAAAGTTTGCTGGGCCCGAGCAGATGGATCTCACAGAGCAGCTGTGATTTACCATACTTGAAAGGAGTGGGCCTGTGCCAGAGGCTAGTGTGATTGGGATGTCTTATTAGAGTTGTGGCTGGAAGGAACTCAAGGATTAATTGTAGGATGTACAATCAGAGGCCAAGCAGGACAGTGTCAGAATGTTGCTTGGGACTGTTTCAGGGAGCAGGTTTAAGGGCATAGGGAGTGACCAGGCAGGTAATGCTTGCCAAGCCAAGGTTAGAGGGATCATGTGGGGCCATTGTGGGGTGCAAGTCAGGAGCCAGAATTAAAAAGGTCCAGGATTGAGGTCACTCAAAAGATCCCAGAACAGAGCAGCTGTGGGGCATGTGACTGGAATTGGCATAGGTCTGAGATTTTTTTTTAACATATAGTCTTATTCTCTTTTAAGTTTAAATTCCCTAAAATCAAAACCTCATATATATTCTAGATGTAAGTAAAGATTACCAGGGTGTGTTGGGAATCTTCAATAGAGACTTGTAAACTAAAAGAACTTATACTAAGGTATGAACCCTAAAAACCAACTATGTCATGCTATGAGCTATGCTGCCTTGTAGAACTACAATAGGGACTGTGAGTTTGTCTCAACATGTATATACACATGGTGCATCCCAGTTTCTATTACTTCAAATGTCCTATGGGTCTGTGGTTAGATTGTCTAATGGTGGTTTGGAAAGCTTGCTTTAGAAAACATTGACTCAGGCCCAGAGAGACAGGTCAGCAATTAGGTCCACTGGCTGTCCTTGCAAAGGACTTCTCTTTTACTTTGGAGATTTGACCACTTCTCTGAGTTTGTTATCTTGTGGAAGGAAGGGAGAAAAAGTCAAAGTTGTCATCATTAGTGCCTCCAATTACTGCCTAGCTTATATGACAGGCATCTACTTCTAGCTATCATAGAACAGCAACAGTTATTTTATGTATATATTTGTTTTTGGAGAGGGGGAACTATCTTTCTAGGGGAGAACTTGGTGGGAGTCAAATTTTTTTAGATTTATTTTTATTTTCTATATCCTTTGTTTATATTCCAAACGCTTTCCCCTTTCCCAGTTCCCCCCTCACCATATGTCCCATAAGTCCTCTTCCCCAACCCCCATTCCCCAATCACCCCCAACCCTTTCTCTGTTCTGGTACTCTCCTGCAAAACTGGATCCAGTCTTTTAGGGTCCAGTGTCCTCTCCTTCCTTCTTCTTGGGAGTCTTTTGATTTGCTAATTGTGCCTTAAGTATTCAGAGCTTCCGGGCTCTTTAATATCCACTTATCAGTGATTGCATTTCATGTGTATTCTTTCGTGATTGGGTTAATTCACTTAGGATGATGTTTTCCAGATCCAACCATTTGCCTATAAATTGCATGAATTCATTACTTTTAATTGCTGAGTAGTATTCCATTGTGTAAATATACCACATTTTCTGTATCCATTCCTCCTTTGAGGGACATCTGGGCTCCTTCCAACTTCTGGCTATTATACATAAGGCTGCTGTAAACATAGTGGAGCATGTGTCTTTATTGCATGGAGTGGAATCCTCTGGGTATATGCCCAGGAGCGGTATGACAGGATTCACTGAAAGTGTCATGCCCAATTTTCTGAGGAACCGCCAGACTGATTTTGGGAGTCAACTATTTTACGGGTAGGGTTTGAGGATGTGGCTAGCAGACTCTGAGATTAGAAGGATAAGTTTGGCAAACTAAGCTGCTGAGAGAGGAAGATGGATGACTGATAAACATTTATTTAACTGAAGAAACTGGCAGAGAGGCATTGCTGGAGGTCTTTTTCCAAACTTGGAACCTTTTAACAGAGTTTGGGGTCAATGGTAGCAGAATTTAATGGTGTTGACCAGACAATGAGGCTTAAAGCTTGTCTTCTGTAGACAGGTGTGGATACTAACCAGTGATAGTTCTAAATGGGTTTCTGAGCCACATGTTCTTCAAATATCTTCCTACAGCCTTTAAAACGAAAGGGTCACTTGAAGTAACTCTCTGGAGTTCTATTTCAGAGGGCCAAGAAGGTGGAGGGATTAAATGTCTGCAGAAAGAGGGCACATCATGCCACATTTCCCTTTTGACTGGGAAGAAAACAAATCCCTTCTACCTGTCTTGTTGGCATAAATTCTTGGGCTGAGAGGGACAAAGGAGCTGGGCAAAGGCAACACATTCATGTTTGCATGCTGTTTCCAGGGCCGTGCAGCATCCTTCTTGCATCTTCCCTTCTCTCTCTTGTGCTCCTGTTATTCTGTGATGGGAAACAAAATCAGCCCTGTGTCCTGGTGTGTGGTGAGTTCTGGGGCGTTCACTCTGCTAGACTGTTTATTTTATGTCTCTGGCTTGGCACTGAGGAGAGATTGAAAAGGACCAGCCTCAGGAGCTCCTGATCTACTCCTCATGAATGTTGCATTCATCACTTAGACATAATATATTTATAATCAGGGCCAAGGCAACATGACCTTGTTTAATTCTAAATACATCACAGGCAGCCAGACGTCGGAACTGCTGGCTTTAAATCAGATGTGAGATGTGTTAGCCAACAAAGAGTTAGTTATAATTCTGTTAATCTCTTTTAGTTTGATAGGTTTCTTTATTTGCTACTTTTATAAGAAGAAAGTGGAAATGGTAGTAGATGAAGTGGATGTGGTAGGAGCTCCTACTACAGCTGGATATCAGGGATATTAAAAGTTGTCCCTGTGATCATTCCACTGGAAGTGAGCTGTTTAGGAAGTGTAAGTATGATGGTGTGCCCTGGATTTGGATCTTCCAACACAGGTTAACTAATTTCTAAGATCCCTTCCAATATTCTAGATACATTAGTCATGAAAAAAAAAACCCGAAAAATAAGAAACAAAAATCAATGGTCATTTATTTACTATTTCCCTGTGCAGTGGTTAACAGGGCCTACCGGAAATGGTTAAGGACAATTTTATCCCTCCCACATCTTTGTTTGGGCCATGCCTGTATATAAACATTCTTTTAGGATGACAATTCCAATCCCTTCAAGATCTTCTACCCAGTTCTTCCTTTCTTCTACTATAAACATTTGTTCCAAATATAGCTGGAATCTCTATAATGTAAATTGTACTTATGGTGGCCTCAGGAATGGTGGTGTTAAGTGAGTCCTGAGAATTTTATCTTGCTGGTTGTGTAATGGAGACCTGTGTGGGCATTGAAGCTTTAAGGCACCTGGTTATTCATGTACATACAGCTGTAGAGCTGGATCCTCTCTCTCCCACTCTACCCATATTCCTACCCACCCACCTACCCACTGTTTCCACTGTTACAAAGTATTCTATCTTGGATATGAAAAGAGTCAGGGCTAAACTAATTAACTAACCAGCAGTGATCTATGGCTTTAGTATCTTGCATTCCTGAAGATTTATCCCATTTCAAATTCATTGCCATTTTCCTCCAGGGAAATAAAGATTGCTGCCTATTAAAGATGGGGACAGAAAAAGGCACCTTCACTGGAGACAGCCTGTACAAGAAAATAATACTGTAATCATTCCCTCCAATCAGCTGAAAAGGATTAAATCTTCTGCTTCTAAAGTAATGTTCCGATTGAGCCTTGGGGAAGAATAATTCATGATTAGGGAGAAGGCTGGCCTAGCAAATGTGAACATTATGTCCATTACTTAAACACACTTCCTGGGCTGACTGCTAATGTACCCAAGGGACTCACAGCCCCAGCAACTGATGGGCGCAATGAAACGGGCAGACAAGGACAAGAAGCATTATCATCTGCATTCAACAGCACTACACAGACTTTACCACTGCTAAATCACTGCCTTTGGTAAATAGCCCAGATAACTCATTTTAATAGAAGAATTCTTCTCTTCTTTATGTGTATTAAACAACAGACTCTTCTGAGTGGTGGCAGTGTATTGATTCCTGGGAAAGGCCGTGTGAATACCAATTCTGTAATTTATGCTGTTTTGTGGCTCTGGCTCTTTTTGTTATGCATAGTGTATTAAACATTCAATAGCTCAATTTAATCTTTGCAGCCAAATTGCACAGCACATCTTGCCAGATAGTGGTTGTTTCATATACACAGCCCATCTGCTTCCTGTTCTATAATTCATTCAGTCGGCAAAGTTTCTGGCAGCCTCAGGATAATGTGTGTGTATATATATGTATATTCATATATATATTCATATATATATATATATATATATGAATATACACATATATATATATTCTCCTTAGGGTACCAGAAGTGCTTGGCACTCAATTAGTTTTCTGGGTTTACAGTGCTGTGTGTGTGTGTGTGTGTGTGTGTGTGTGTGAGCAGAGGTGTGTGTTTCCACTTTTATGTGGATTAGAGATGTGGATAGTTCTTATGTTTAGGGTCCTCATCTGAACAACTTTTCATAAACTTGTGGGATTTCACAAGACCAAAAGAAAGGCAAAATAGTTAAGAATGAAACACAATGATCCTTCTCTGCTGGGAAATTATCAACAGCAATAAAATGTGTTCTTTTGACCATCCCTATCTAAATAGATTGATTTATATCTTGTGGGAGAAAGATAAATAAAACAAACCAAACAGTCATATAAACCCTTGGCTCCTTTTTCTGGAGTAATCACAAGGGAATGGCTCTCTTTTGGTGATGTTTGTTTTCCCTCAATTCCTTCCTTCTTGGATCGCTGCCTGATATCTCAATGCTGATGATAACTTTGTCCTTTCCCCATCTCCATTTTCTGTTTACTTTTAAAGAAGTCAGTGCCTAAACGTTACCCAGTGGAAATGTGCATTTGCTAGTTATTGACATTTTCCAGCAACTTCCTATACAAATGCCTGATTTTCAGAGTGTTTTATGGCCTTTATACCACCCTCAAGGGACATGGGCCACCCTGGGTCTTAGATGATCATTTTAAACCTATTTGGGAAACTGACCCAAGAATCCATCTTATAGGCTAAAATTACAGCCTCTCAGCACAAGTAGATCATCCATGCCAATGACCTCATTTTATAGTGTGGAACTGGCTGGACTTGGGGAATTCTTTAGAGCATGACCAAGCAGGCAGTACAAATAGCTCCATAATGTTTCTGAGACCATGAGGGAAACTGAAACAACCAGCCAGAGTCCAGAGGACAACAGACATGCTAACTGAGCCAAGTATCTGGACCTGGGAGTTTGTGGGACTGGCTTCTTTTTTTTTCCTGTGTTGACATTAAGTGATATTATGTATCTTTAGTGGCTGGAGAAGCCAAACAAAACAAGTTTGAAAGAACCAGTGTTGATACTCTTCACTAATAGCTTTATAGCCCTATAATTTTGCAAACAGCCATCTGCATTTCAAACCTTAGTAGTAATTTAACTTCTAACCTGATCCTGTGTGTGTGTGTGTGTGTGTGTGTGTGTGTGTGTGTGTGTGTGTGTGAGAGAGAGAGAGAGAGAGAGAGAGAGAGAGAGAGAGAGAGAGAGAGAGAGAGAGAGAGAGAGAGAGAGAGAGAGAGAGAGTAAATGCCTAGGGTGATTGGCCCCAGGACTTCTGGAATTACTTTCTTTTAGACTCTGGGTAAAAATTCTGCATATTGGAGACATGCCAGGCTCCTGGGTATGTTACCTTGAGTGAGAATGAGAATGGAAGCCAAAGAGACCATAACTGGAGCCCTTTAAAGTAAGAGCAGAAGTTAGAGATTCTAAGAAGTTTCAGTGTGATATAGTTAGCCTTGAGAATAGATGGAGCCACATATAAGGACACAGTGCCAAAAGGAACTGAGAGTGGCTACTGGCCAACAGCCTGGAAATGGATACTTTAGATCTGTTGCCACAAGAAACTACATTCTGCCAGCAACCAAATGAGCCTGGATGTGAATTCTCCTCCGAAATCTCAGCATAAGAGTCTTGCTGGCCAACATCTTGCTTTTAGCCTGTGAGACTCTAAGCACAGAACCCAGCTGAGCCACGTGGAACTTCTCATTTACCAAAATGTAGTCTAGCAGATGGATGTTGTAAGCTGCTTAGATCACGGTGATGGCTACATGGTAGCAGCATGTAGGTTTGGCTCTCCTTCTGCTGCCTGGCCGTCAGTGCTGAAGTGTAGCCTCACCTGTCTATGTTCAGCTTTTGCCCATGAGCTTCTGCTTCCTAGTCTCATGCGGAGAGAGGGAAGCAGGTTGTGAGAAGGACATATTAGGGATACCAACATTCTTTCCTGCCTGCTGTTTTCTTCTCCCTAGAACTGCAGAGGCTCCCACTGTTACACAATGGGAAATTGTCAGAATTTGGGAGGGTCTTTGCTATCTATCCTGCTCTTTGTCAGCTTGTGGCCTGACCTGGTAACTCTTCTGCATGACCATAGTGGGAATGCAAATGAAATTCTTGGGAAGGTTCAGTATTGGTTACAAGAACTATAGCATTCCCCCTGTCTTTCTTGCTGTCTCAGAGATAGACCATGCTATGATGCATTTCATTTTCTGCAGTTAGAACATCCAGTCTTTCCTCAACTTTTTGGCCTATGGTCCTTCTATTCTTGAGTAAGTGGGAGGCTAAATTATGTAATTGAGGAGCTCAGCATTTGGAGCTTAAAGAAATAGTGAGGACAATAGGTGATGACAACAGACTGTAGTATGGATATGACTTTGACTTCTCAGGCACAAGTCCTATATCTATTTTTTTTTTTTTTTGGCACAATGGTAGACAGAGTGAATCTTTACACATTTCTTCACTAGGCCTAAGGGACAAGCCAGAATTCCACATTTTGCTTCCATATGGTATGGTGAGATAAGATGATGGCTTTGAATATTTGGGAAGTAGAATTTTATGAGCCCTGCATCTTCAGAGTTCCAGAACAGAGTGTGGGTTAGAACAGTGCCTCTTGCTTGTGCACTGGGATTCACTCCTGATGAGGATTGCTTCTTCCAATTTTTTCCCATAATGTTCCTTACCAATTCTCTCTTTCTGCAATCTGTTCCCTTCTACATTCTTAATATGGGAAGATGTGTTCCCTATTGCTAGAACATGGACTGTTCTCACCATATTAAATTCTGCTTATGAAAAGTAGTGTCATATGCCTCCATTTCTTACCTTAGAACCCCGATTGACAAATGAAGTGTAAAGCATCCCATAGACCCCCTTACATTTAGTGGTTCTACTTATTATCAACTGTATTCTTCTAAATGAGAGTAATAAGACTTGAGGCAGCTCTCAGTATGGCACTGGGTTCCTATTTAGCATTCACCCGTCTTTCTGTTGGCAGTCTATTCTCACTTAGAAGTTTTTGTTATGTACATATACTTGTGCATGTGTGTTTGTGTGTATGTGTGCACAAATGCATAAATATTTGGGAGTACATGCATGGGAATGTTTATATGTGTGTGCATGCATAGCCATACATGTGTGTGTGTGTGTGTGTGTGTGTGTGTGTGTGTGTGTATTTTTCATTGCTTTATATCTGATGAGTGCTAGGATCTGGTCATGTCTTCTATAGGCAATCCAGTCTGGCTGACATCGTTTGCTGTTGCTAACCACATGCCTGTTTCCTTCTGTTCCAGAGCTATACAAGCTTTGCCAGGTCTAGAGCATGTACCATGAAGCTGTCACTAAAATCTACTCATAGCAAATGTGGTTTCATAAGGGGATGCAGCCTATGCAAAGGAACTCTTAAACTTTCAGAGAGACATCATTTAGGTGACAATAAATGACAACCGTGACTACAAGCATTTTTCTCTAATTCACAGTTTGAGGCAGAACAGGATATAGTGCAAGGTATTTGGAATTATAAACTAACATCCTCCTTAGTTACATTTTGTTATATAAAACCATGACATGGGGTACTGGTACCAAGGTTGTCTTTCGCGAAGAAACACACCCTGTTGTACTCTTTTAAACATTTGGTCTCTAAGCAAGAACCATGCAGCTTAGCTCTGCTCTACCCACTTAGCAGCTCTGAAAGCCTCTGGACAGATTTACTGATAAATGATGATTGATTTTTTTTTCCTTTCCAGCTTAATTGTCACACGTGAGAAGAACTGATGTCGACCCAGCTCTGCTTAACTGGCCTGGTGGACTTAGAAATTTAAGAACCAGCCTCAGACAGGAAAAAGGTTTTTCCTTGTACTGCTGAGGTAAATGCAGACAAGTTTTCATTAGTTCCAAGGGGCAAGTGAGGAAATTCACTTTTTAAAAAATAGACATGACATTGTGCCCAGGTTTAGATAAGCTAATGTTGTCTTCCAGAGCATGACTTATCAAGGGGAACAGCTCAGGAGAACATGTCTGTGACCTGTGTCAGTTGGAAAGGTGACATCATGTCAAACATACTTATTTGTATTCATGTGTTCAAATACTTTAAACTTTGTGGCTCTTGCATTAAAGCATGGGACTTCTTATTATTCTGGAAGCTGTTCCATGTCTCAGTGCTCCAGAGATGACCATGGTTAAGAATGCTTACTTTTGGAGAAGACTTGTGTTTGATTTCCAGCACCTTCATATCAGACACATCACAACTGCATATATCTCAAGTTCCAAGGATCATATTTCTATTGGGCACTTGCATACATATAGTACACCCAAACTCTTGTAGACACATACATATGAGTAAAAATCATTAACATATGAAAAGGGGATGGGGAAAGTCCAAGGGTCATTAACCATCACAAAGTACTACAGGCAAGTAAGGAATGTTGAGAGTGGGAGAAATAGTCTTCTCCAGCGAAGAGTACTGGAATTGGCCATCCAATACCAAACAAACAACTCTAAAACATATACAAGAGTAACATGTAGGTTAAAAGGTTATATGTAGGAATAAATATGTATACATATGTATATATATAACAATTAATGAGAAAAAGGCTATACATTTGAAAGAAAGAAAATGAGGAGCACATGGAGGGTTCAGAGGGAGGAAAGTATAGAAATAAATGATATTATATAATAATCTCTAACAAGGGGAAAAGGTTTCATGTCCATGAATCTGTTTAATTTAGGACTCCAAATAAAGGCTCAACGTTTATCTTCCCTCCTTCCTTCCTAAGGGTACATCTTAAAGTATCAGGAACATTATATACCAACTCAGCTCTTTACTTCATGTTTCAGAGGCTTAGCACTGACTTCTGTTTCATACGCATGTGCCCACTAGGCATAGTGTTCACATCATGACTTTATTTTATATTTACAAGGTAAAACCATGTAAAAACTATCCTAACTTTGTTTTAAATTTCAGGTAACATCTGGAGTGAATTAAATATGCACAAATTATGTGGGGAAGCCATGAGTTTACTAGTCCCTCTGCCTACAAACTCTCCCATGTACTCCCCTCTGCTCTCTTTCAAATTCATGGTGCTTTTGCCCATTAATTGTTATTGTATGCATATATGTCTATATTTGTATACATAAATAAAGAAATATCAGTTCAAGAACTTTGAATAAATACTAGGTAAAGTGGCTTCCAGAAGAGTCTTGCATTTATTCTGCCTTACTCTCAGTATGAAGAGCAGTATTTTGTTGTCAAAAAGTATTATATTTAAACAGAATACTATATTGTTCCCAGTACTACAAGATGAAAGTTACATAAAATTAATAGGAATACAAAAGGAAATAGGTATAGATCATAGGATAAAAGTTGTATCCTAGAACCAAGGCCTTCAAAGACTAGTGCCAAGTATTTGGATTCTAGATGCCTTTTTCATTTCCTTAGTATAGTCCTCAAAAATTAATTCATTCAACCACTTGCCTACCCATCTGACCATCTGTCCAACTGTCTGTCTGTCTATCTATCCCTTTCAACTCATCCACTCATGCATCTGTTCATCTATCTGACCATCCATATGCCCATTCACCCTTCCATTTGTCTGTCTGTTCATCCATCCATCCATCAGTACATACATACATACATACATACATACATACATGCATACATATATCCATCTTTCCACTCATGATTTCTATTTCCACATGATGTTTTTCTGTAAATAAAATGTCTCCAAATGTTAGAAATGGTTAAGTGTGGTTGGAAGAGCTCCTTTGCTTCAACACACGTATGGCCGTCCTACCAGGGGATGTTACCTACCACTCTGGGTCACCCAGTGAGTCCTAAACCAAACTAGGGAATAAAGTATTATTTGAGTATGTATAGTTCATGCATCATTATTACATGTATAGGGTACTTGGAGGTGAGAACAAGGTAGATAAATTAGCATTAAAAAGAACATAAATTGTGTACAGGAAAAAAAATAGTTATTTTCTTAATTTAAATTCCATTATAATATGACTACCAAATGATCTAAGAAAAAAATTTTTTCTGAATAAAAAGTAAAATAAGAAATTATAATTCATATGTTCTCATAGTTATTATTTTTTATTTAATGTTAAAATAGACTCTGATCTAGTCTAAATAGCACATATATAGAAAGACATAGTTAATATGTCCCTTTGAGTGTGTGTGTATGTGTGTGTGTGTATGTGTGTGTGTGTGTGTGTGTGTTTTGGAAGGTCTATGTTTAATCCAATTACTTCTTTTTAACAAACATACAAACAATAAAGATGACCTATATAAAGAAAAGTGCTGGCTAGTCATGAATTCAGTTCCAGCCTAATTGTGAAGTAGCCTAAAGGCTTGGGTTGTCTTTATTTTCAAGGTTTGAATTAAATAGTCTGTTTAAGATTTTTGGTAAGATGTCAAACTAAAAGCTGCTTCTGTACAAGCCAGTGAGGGAGAAAAGTTAAAATAAGAACAAAGAAAGCGTCTTTATCCTAAAGAAGGCAAGTAAAAAAGAGCTCTGGAAATTTACCAAGGTAATGTCAGGATACCTGAAATACACAGAGAAAAAAAGTGAGTGAGCATGGGGAAAAAGCAAGCTAGGCCTAGGACAGCTCCTGCTATGTAGCTCTCTACTTAGTGGAGGGGAAGCTGAAGCCTCATTCCAATGATAAGGTAGGAAGCCCTAGGGTAAACAGATTGTCAGACAACCCCAAAGTCCTCACATGCCTTTGATCCAGATGGAAGTGTGAACAAAAGTCACTTCTGAGGCAAATGAGTCAGCAGAATGGTGGAATCTTCCCTCCTCACTCTAAGACACAGGACAGTGACTAGGTATCTTCTATTGAAAACTGAACTACACCAAGGACATTAAAAATAGAAGACAAGCCATAGGACCAGAACTCAACTTGTCAGAGCCCTAGGGTACAGCCTTGGGAAGCAATAGGAGACACAGACACTGATAGCTCTAAAAATCCAGGCTGTTGAAGGCTTAGATTGGGCAGTAAAGCACACAAGGAAGGGTAGCTCTATTCTTAATGATGGGGATGAATTTCATCAATGTTAAATCCTCCTTAAGCATTGATAGCCCAGAACATAATGTCATCAATTAGGCCATTGTTTTAATCTGCCTACCTGACTATAAATTGTTATTGATCCTGTGAACTCTGAAGCTCCAGAAGAATGCTTGATATGCACAGGTTCATTTCACTAGGAGGTCTTCAATATAAATATAGATATTCTCTCTATATTGAGATCTCGGTGCTTTGGCTACTTCCCTGAGGCACAGTGTGCAGGAGACATCTCTTACAGTAGAAACAACCCAGTGGGTTATATAGGGTCTTAGGAAGGCAAGAAAACTTGCCCAGAATACAGTCAGAAACCATGGCCAGAAGAAGCTTTTGATAGACAAAGATGAGAAGATAGTAGAGTGAAGGTAGCTCTGTAGACATTGAACACTTGGCCAACACGCCCTTGACTATGCATGAATAATGGGAAAGTTAAATGCCCTCAAGTCCCATGTGATGGTTTGTATATGATTGGCCCAGGAAGTGAACCTATTAGGAGGTGTGGCCTTGTTGGAGTAGGTGTGTCGATGTGGGTGTGGGCTTAAGACCCTCCCCCTGGCTGCCCGAAAGTCAGTCTTCCACTAGCAGCCTTCAGATGAAGAAAGAGAACTCTCAGCTCCTCCTGCACCATACCTGCCTGGATGCTGCCATGTTTCTGCCTTGATGACAATGGACTGAACCTCTGAGCCTGTAAGCCAACCCCAATTAAATGTTGTCTTTTATAAAACTTGCATTGGTCATGGTGTCTGTTCACAGCAGTAAAACCCTAACTAAGACAGAAGTTGGTACCAGGGACTGGGGTATTGCTGTGATAGGCATGACCATGCTTTTGTTTGGAAGAATGTGGATTTTGGGACTTTGGATTTGGAAAGCCATGGAATTCTTTAAGTGGGGCTTAATGGGCCAGACTAGTAGGAATATGGAAGACAGTGGTGCTGAGGGTCATTTGAACTGTGTAGGCCTGACGGCCCAAGAGGTTTCAGTGGAGAAGAACTTTAATATGTGGCTGAGAGACTGTTTTTGTGATGTTTTGGTAAAGAACATGGCTGCTTTTTGCCATTGTCTGAAGAGACTGCCTAGGACTAAGGTAAAGAGATTTATATTGATTGCATCTGCAAAGGAAGTCTCAAAAAAGCCCAACAAAGACTTTGTTCTCTGGTTAAGTCTGATAAAGAGAATTTTGAACCAACATAGCAAGCTGAGAAAGGAAAAGTACAAAATATATAGTTTGAGTATTAAAGGGACTCCAGGAAGTGAAATGGAGCTGAATTCAAGGATATTAAACTGAATTAAAGGAGTGGTGACCTTGGGGGCAAGATTCACCCAGTTAACTTTAGGTCCAGGCATGGTAGTACAAGCCTTTAATCCCAGGAGGCAAAGATAAGCAGATCTCTGAGTTCAAGGCCAGCCTAGAATGGAGCAAACTCTAGGTGAAGAAAAACTTTAATCCAGGCTTGGTGGACCACACCTTTAATCCCAGTGCTTAGGAGACAGGCATTCAGATCTCTTGAGTTCAAGGTCAGTCTAAGGAGCAAGATTCAGGATAGCCAATTTAGGCAGTGAAGGAGCTGGGAAAAAGGAAGCTAGTGATAATGTAATAGAACAAGGGGGCCAATGTTCCAGCTCCTGCAAGCAGCAGAACTCAGCAGCTTCGGCCACGTGTCTCAGGCTTTATATTAAAAGGAAGGAGACTACTGTGACAATTGATGCTGATTAGTTGGAGCTAAGAAATTAGTGATGATTAAGAAAAGACCAGCATCACTGAGGTGAAATATAGGAAGTGTTTTCTGAGAGCACAAAGAAGCTGTATTATACACAGAAGATCATGTGTGGATCTCAGACACTGGAACAAGAAGCTGTGAAGCTGAAATTGACTTGAGGTACCCAAGATGTTAAAGATGCCAGAGCCACAGGATGCCTGCCAAGGAAAGCTGCTAACAGGGAGTGGAACAAGCCCAGGACAAAGAACCTTGTTGCAGTCAACAAAGATGAAAAAGAAGTTGAATATCTGAAGACTGCTTTGCCATCAGTCTTGGAGATGCAGAGTTTGGACTTTGCCCAGCTGGTTTCCTGTCTTGCTTGGGGGATTACAGGTAAGTGATTGAATGAATCTCAAAAGAGACTTTGAACTTTGGACTTTTAACACTGTTGAGACTGCTATAGTCTCCCGGGACTCTTGAAGTTGGACTAAATGTATTTTGCATTATGCTATGTTTCAGTATGGCCCCCATATACTCATGTTTGAACAAGCCTATGGGAGCCAGGGAGTGGAATGTGATGGTTTGTATATGATTGGCCCAGGAAGTGAACCTATTAGGAGGTGTGGCCTTGTTGGAGTAGGTGTGTCAATGTGGGTGTGGGCTTAAGACCCTCCCCCTGGCTGCCCGGAAGTCAGACTTCCACTAGCAGCCTTCAGATGAAGAGAGAGAACTCTCAGCTCCTCCTGCACCATACCTGCCTGGATGCTGCCATGTTTCTGCCTTGATGACAATGGACTGAACCTGTGAGCCTGTAAGCCAACCCCAATTAAATGTTGTCTTTTATAAAACTTGCATTGGTCATGGTGTCTGTTCACAGCAGTAAAACCCTAACTAAGACATCCCACTAACCTACCCTGTCTACCCTATGCCTTCCATGTTGCATCTTCTTGGGACCTAGATAGGAATCCCACTTTTCCATGTTTCACTAAAGATTTAGCAGTATTTTCACTTTATCTGATTTCTACAGTATCTTCTTTTCCTTTTTACATTTGCTCTAGAATATATCATTTCTCTATTAATAGAAATGATGCACCATGCCTATCTAACGTAGTGGCTTTTTCTGTATGTGTTTCCAAAAAAAAAAAATAGGGAAAAACTTAATGTTTTTACTTCTTAAACCTTAAAAACTATGTATGTATATAATATGTGTACAAGTATATAGTGTGTGTACATATATGGATGTATACATATGTAAATCTGTGTATAGACACACACACACATGGTATGCAGTGTGTTTGTATGCAGGTGTGACATAGTGCATATGTAGCATTCAGAGAACGACTTGTGGAAAATGCTTCTCTCTTTTGATCATGAATAATTTACCAAAATTAAGATTTTTGGAGACATTTTCAATGAATCAAACAAATTACAGTAAAAAGCACAGTAGATTATCTCAACTAAGCAGAAGATGGAGTCAGGAATGGTATATAAGGTAGATAAAACACTACATTGAAATAATAGAGCAGCGGTTGGGGTGAGTGGATGATGTCACACCCACAAATATATGGGCACCACTATTTGGACTCATCAGTTCATTATTTTTTAACATGTTATAAGATTTGGAGGCAGATATGTGAGGATCTTGGAGGAATTAAAGTGGGAAAGATGTAAATGTATTCAAAATAAGTTTCATGAAATTCTCAATAAGTGAAATATATATGTATATATACATATACATATATATACATATATATATATATATATATAGAGAGAGAGAGAGAGACAGAGAGACAGAGAGACAGAGAGACAGAGAGACAGAGAGACAGAGAGAGAAGCATGAGTACGATGTACAAGAGCTTTAGGATATGAACAGAGACTGACCCTAAAATATTCCAAAGGATAGATAAAGGAACTAAGGTAAAATTTAAGGCATAACCTATTTAACTATAATAGGAAATTTCTCCAATCTAGAGTAAAAATGGACATCAAAACTCAAAAGGCATTTAGAATCTCAACAGAAATGACAAAAGAAGAACCTCACCACAATATCTTGTGGTTGAGATATGGAATGTTTAAAGTAAAACCAAGAAACACTATTAAAAACCCTAAGGGTAAACATCAACTCATTTCCAAAGGCAAATTCCCAGAATAACATATCTTGCAGAAGCAGCCTTAAATGCCAAAAGAGGTTGGAATGATATATCTCAAGTCTTTAAACTAAAGGACTACCATTAAGATTGGTGAATGTCTTGATTTGACAGGGACCCATGCTTAGCCCAGGAAGTGGCACTATTTGGAGATGTGGCCTTGTTTGAGTAGGTGTGTCACTGTGTGCATGGGCTTAATACCCTCACCCTACCTGCCTTCAGATGAAGATGTAGAAGACTAATCTTCTTCTGTACCATTCCTGCCTAGATGCTTCACTGCTTCCCCCTAAATGATAATGAACGGAACCTCTGAACCTGTAAGCTGCCCCAATTAAATGTCCTTTATAAGACTTACTTTGGTCATGGTGTCTTTCACAGCAGTAAAACCCTAACTAAGACAGAAGTTGGTACTGGGAGTAGGGTATTGCTGTGATAGGCATCACGATGCTGTTGTTTGGAAGAATGTGGATTTTGGGACTTTGGGTTTGGAAAGCATTAGAATGCTTTAAGCGGGGCTTAGTGGGATATCCTAGAAGGAATATGGAAGACTTTGTTGCTGAGAGTGATTTGAACTATGGAAGCCTAGTTCTAGGGGTTTCAGAGGAGAAGAATTTTAATACATGTTCTAGAGACTGTTTTGTGGTATTTTGGTGAAGAATGTTGCTGCTTTTTGCCCTTGTCTGAAGTATCTACCTGAGCCTAAGTTGAAGAGATTTATATTAATTGCATTGGCAAAGAAAGTCTCAAAAAACACAGCAGAGATTTATTCTCTGGTTAAGTCTCATGAAGAGCTTTTGAACAAGCATAACAAACTTAGACAGGAAAAATATAAAATATATGGTTCATGTATTAAAGTGGTACCAGGAAGTGAAAGATGCTAAGAATATTGTAGGGATCAACGTTTTGCAACCTACTTTTAATAAGGGTTCACACTCTCTTCTAGCCCATCACCCAGCAGAGGTAGTGGGAGAGAATTATTAGGATATGAGGGAAGTGGACCTGTTCAGTAGTAGTTCTTAGGGAGTGAGCTTGATTTTCTTTAGCAGCATCGCAGTCCTGTAGCAAACACCGAATACAATTCAGCAGCTGGAGACCAATCCTCTACACAGGCAGATGTCACATATGAACTGGTAGCTACAGTCCAGTCCTATTGGCAGGCAGACACAATGCACGAACCAGCAACTGTAGTTCAATTTTGACCAAATTGCCACACTAGCCAAACAGCCTGAGGTGAGGCTGCTGAAGCTTTAAGCTGCCACAGGAACTTCATGAGCAGTTCATGGGCAAGTTTCTCTCAATGGTAGCATTACCACAAGTTGAGCTCAACAACGCTATTTAAGACAGTTCAATTCATGCACGGTTTTAGTTTCATGCAAGCAAATCAAACCAATGCTCAGTGATCTTCTCCCACTGTCTCTGTGGGGTCATATTTATAATCTTCATCCCAGGTCTTTTCACATGTTTGCTATATCAAAACATCCTTTTACCTGTGTCTGCTTCAGGAAAATATTATTTCACATTTGCTTTAGCATTATATTCTTTCACATGTGTGCCCCAGCAAAACATCATTTGACATAACTAACTTTCCAAAGAAACTAGAAGTTTTTACATCAGAACATAATTGACCAAGTGTCCTTGTGGTATGGTGGAACATCTTTTGAGTATATGCCCAGGAGTGCTATAGTTGGGTCTTGTGGTAGAACTATTCCCAATTTTCTGAGAAACCACCAAATTGATTTCCAAAGAGCTTGTACAAGTTTACACTGCCACCGGTAATGGAGGAATGTTTACTTTGCACCATGTCTCCAGATTGTGCTGTTGCTTGAGTTTTTTGATCTTAGCTATTTTGACAGGTATACAATAGAATCTCAGAGTCATTTTGATTTGCATCTCCCTGATGACTAAGAATGTTGAACATTTTTCAAGTTCTTCTCAGTCATGAAAGGTACCTCTGTTGAGAATTCTCTGCTTAGCTCTATACCCCATTTTTTAATTGGGTTATTTGGTTTGTCAGTGTATAATTTCTTGAGTTCTTTTTATACTTTGTATGCTAGTACTCTGTCAGATGAAGGATCGGTGAAGATCTTTTTTCATTCTTTAGGCTTCTATTTTCTCCTATTGATGGTGACCTTTGCCTTACAGAAGCTTTACCATGTCACGAGTCTTCTTTATTAATTGACAATCTTAGTGCCTGAGCACTATTGGTGTTTTGCTCAGTGTGTTCAAGGCAGTTCCCCACTTTCTCTTCTATTATATTTGGTGTGTCTAGTATTAGGTTGAGGTCTTTGATCCACTTGGACTTGAGTTTTATACAGTATTTGCATTCTTCTACATGCATATAACCAGTTAGACCACCACTTTGAATTTGTTGAAGATGCTTTATGTTTTCCATTGTACAGTTTTGGCTTCTTTGTGAAAAATGAAGTGTCCATAGGTGTATGGGTTAACTTCTGGGTCTTAGACTTGATTCTATTGGACAGCCTGTCTGTTTTATGCCAATACCATGCAGATTTTGTTACTATTGCTCTGTAGTATAGCTTTAAGTCAGGGATGTTTATACCTCCAGATGTTCTTTTACTGTACAAGATTGTTTTACCTAACCTGGGTTTTTTGTTTTTCCATATGATGTTGGAATTTGTTCTGTAAAGTCTGTGAACAATTGTGTTGGATTTTGATGGATCTTACATTTTGAATCTGTAGATTTCTTTTGATAACATAACTATTTTTACTATGTTAATCCTGGGAATCCATGACCATCTTCTGAGGTCTTCTAAAAATTCTTTCTTCAAAGACATGAAGTTCTTGTCATGCACATCTTTCACTTGCTTAATTAGAGTTACAGCAAGATATATTATTTGTGGCTATTATGAAGCGTGTCATTTCCCTATTTTTTCCTCAGCCAGTTTACCATTCGTGTAGAGGAGGGCTATTTATTTATTTATTTATTTATTTATTAGTTATTTTTTTATCTACTGCCTTGCTAAATGTGTTTATCAGCTTTAGGAGTTCTCTTGTATAATGTTTGGGGTCACTTATGTATACAATCATATCATCTGCAAATAGTGATGCTTTGACTTCCTTCTTTATAATTTGTTTTCCCTGATCTCCTTTAATTGTTTTGTGAATTTCATATATTTTGAACAAAATCACTACACCTCCTTTAGCTTCTCCCAGGTAACTCACTGGTGTCCTTGTCCACAAAACTTCTTTTCTAAATAAAACAAAACAAAACAAAACAATAACAAAAACCAACCAACCTACCAAACAAACAAAACATCATTGAGACCCACATGTTCTCCCCAAATACTACTCTCTATGAGGCCATTTTCTGGAGTAAGGTTGACTTCTCAGAGGTCATACACTGAAAGAAAACAGACTCTTTCCTCCTCAAGCAGCCATGTTTTGCAAGTTGTTCCTCAGCTCTGAGTAAAACATCATGTATATTCTCCATGCTGAGATTTTTGTCTGGTCTATGCTTGTCCAGTTTTTGCTCATCTGTCACAATCACAACCACTGTGAGTTCATATGTGCAGCTGCCACATTGTGTCCAGAAAACAATTCCACTGGAATTGCTCCTCACTTTCCAGTTACTTTCGACATTTCTAGACTGTATGATGAGCTCAAAAGAAGCATGAATGCCTAAAGATTTCAAAGATTCAAATCTAAAAATGAGAGAAGAAAAAGTGAATTTTTTGTTTGGGTCTGGGTTACCTGACTCAGAACAATCATTTCTAGCTCCATAGATTACCCTATAAATTGTATAATTTTGTTTTATTAACAACTGAATAATATTCCATTGTGTAAATGAACTACATTTTCATTATCCATTCATCAGTTGGTGGATATCAAAGTTGTCTCTGTTTCTTGGTTATTGTAAACAGAGCATTGCTGTGTAGCAGTTTTATCTAAGGTTGAAACATTGGAAGTTCATTAAACATAGAGGATAATAACACAAAAGAGCTTCCAAAAGTCCCAGAAAATGACCAGATTCACTATACCCCTCCCTCTAAGAATAAACAAGCAAGTCTAAGACTTCTTGGAGAAGGCAAGTTGTGAAGACTCTCTGGAGATTTTCAGAGAAGCCAAACCACAACGAGAGAACAGACCAGCTGTCTGGAAGAAGCAGAAACAAGTGAAGGTGCCAGGAAGAGGTTTAGACAAACTGAGGTCTTCATCTTTGGTGGTAGCCTCTATACATGGACTTCGGATCTAGGGTGAATAGACATGTGTTGCATCTCCCATGGAAATGCTTTTTTCACTCAGAAAACAGTAGTGAACATGGATGAACAAGTACCTTTACAGTAGGATATACAGCCCTTTAGGTAAATGCTCAAGAATGGTATAGCTGGACTATATGATATATTTCTAGATTTTTGAAGAACTACCACACTGCTTATCATAATGCCTGTATAATCTTGGATTTGCACCAGCAATATATATTTTTCCATATCCATACCAACATTTATTGTTATTTTCTTTTTTATTTTAGCCATTCTGAATGAAGTAAGATGAAATGTGTCAAAGGAGGTTTCAGTTTTATTTCCCAGATGGCTAAGGATATTGACCATTGAAAAAACATTTCTTTATTTTTTTTAGTATTTATTTATTTATTTATTTATTTATTTATTTATTTTATTCTTTGTTTACATTTCAAATGATTTGACCTTTCCTGGTTCCCCCCTCCCCATAAGTCCCATAAGCCCTCTTCCATCCACCCATTCCTGACCAAACCCCTCCCATGTCTCTGTCCTGGTAATCCCCTACAATGCTGCATTAAGCCTTTCCAGGACCAGGGTCCTCTCCTTCCTTCTTCTTGGGAATCATTTGATATGTGAATTGTGTCTTGGGTATTCAGAGCTTCTGGCCTAATATCTACTTATCAGTGACTGCATTCCATGTGTGTTCATTTGTGAATGAGTTACCTCACTTAGGATGATATTTTCCAGTTCCAACCATTTGCCTAAGAATTTCATGAATCCATTTGATTTAATTGCTGAGTAGTATTCCATTGTGTAAATATACCACAATTTCTGTATCCATTCCTCCATTGAGGGACAACTGGGTTCTTTCCAGCTTCTGGCTATTATAAATAAGGCTGCTATGAACATAGTGGAGCACGGGTCCTTATTGCATGCCTGGGAATCCTCTGGATATATGCCCAGGACCAATAAATTGGGAAAAGATCTTCACCAACCCTACATCTGACAGAGGGCAAATATCCAATATATACAAAGAACTGAAGAAGTTAGGCTCCAGAGAGCCAAATAAACCTATTAAAAATGGGGTATAGAGCTAAATAAAGAATTTTCACCTGAAGAACTTTGAATGGCTGAGAAGCACCTTAAGAAATGTTCAACATCATTAGTCATTAGGGAAATGCAAATCAAACCAACCCTGAGATTTCACCTCATATGAGTCAGAATGGCTAAGATTAAAAACTCAGGAGACAGCAGGCATTGGCAAGGATGTGGAGAAAGAGGCACATTCATCCCCTGCTGGTGGGATTGCAAGCTGGTACAACCACTCTGGAAATCAGTCTGGAGCTTCCTCAGAAAATTGGGCATGACACTTGCTGAAAAAGTATTTCTTAGGAATTTATATTTCATTGCTTCTCTGACTTTTGACTATGATCAAGTGTAGGAATTTGTATTTTGAGAACTCTTTGGATCATAGCCCAAGATTTTAAAAGATATTTACTGATTGTAGTGTGTTTCCTACGTGTGTGTGTGTGTGTGTGTGTGTGTGTGTGTGTATAAAGTATGTGTGACTGGTGCTGTGAAGCTCAGAAAATGGCACTGTGTGACTAGACCTTGAATTATATCACTATGTGAGGGATGGGAATCAAACCCAGGTCTTCTTGCATGAGCAACAGTTGCTCTTAACTACTAAGAAATTTCTCTAGCCCCATTCCCCAATTTTTATTTGGGTTTTCTGGTATTTTACTGCTTAATTTTTTATTAGGTAGTTTCTTAATTTATATTTCAAATGTTATCCCATTTCTTGGTTTCCCCTCCACCACCACCCCTATCTGATCCCTCCTCCCCCTGCTCACCAACTCACCCACTCCTTCCTCCCTGTCCTGGCATTCCCCTACACTGGGGCTTCAAGCCTTCAAAGGACCAAGGGCCTCTATTCTCACTGATGTTCAAGAAGGCCATCCTCTGCTACATATGTGGCCAGAGCTATGTGTCCCTCCATGTGTACTCTTTGGTTGGTGATTTAATTCCTGAGAGCTCTGGGGCTACTGGTTGGTTCATATTGTTGTTCCTCCTACAGGGCTACAAACTCCTTCAGCTTCTTGGATCCTTTCTCTAACTCTTCCATTGGGGTCACCCAATGATTGGCTGAGAGCATCCACTTCTGTATTTGTCAGGAACTGGCAGGGCCTCTCAGGAGACAGCTGTATCACTCTCCTGTCAACAAGCACTTGTTGGCATCCACAATAGTGTCTGGGTTTTGTAACTGTATATGGAATGAATCACCAGGTGGGGCAGTCTCTGGATAGCCTTTCCGTCAGTCTCTGCTCCATACTTTGTCTCTGTATCTCCTCCCCTGAGTATTTTGTTCCCCATTCTAAGTATCCACACTTTCGGTCTTCCTTCTTCTTTAACTTCACATGGTCTATGATTTGTATTGTGGGTATTTTGAGCTTCTGGGCTAACATGGAATTATTAGTGAGTGCATACCATGTGTGTTCTTTTCTGATTGTGTTACCTCACTCAGGATGATATGTTCTAGTTCCATCCATTTACCTAAAAATTTCATGAATTCATTGTTGTCAATAGCTGAGTAGTACTCCATTGTGTCAATGTACCACATTTTCTGTATTCACTCCTCTTTTGAGAGACACCTGGGTTCTTTCCAGCTTTTGGCTATTATAAATAAGGCTGCTATGAACAGTGAAGCATGTTTCCTTATTACTTACTGGGGAATCCTCTGGGTATATGCCCAGGAATGGTATAGCTGGGTCCTATGTCCAATTTTCTGAGGAACCACCAGACTGATTTCCAGAGTGGTTGTACCAGCTTGCAATCCTACCAGCAAAGGAGAAGCATTCCTTTTTCCACATTCTTGTTGGCATTGGCTGTCACCTGAGTTTTTGATCTTAGTCGTTACACCTGGTGTAAGGTAGAATTTCAGGGTTGTTTCAATTTGCATTTATCTGATGAGAATGGACTGACCCTGATGACTAAGAATGTTGAACATTTCTTTAGGTGCTTCTCAGCCATTCAATATTCCTAGGCTGAGAATTCTTTGGTTAGCTCTGTACCCCATTTTTAATAGGTTTATTTGGTTCTCTGGAGTCTAACTTCCTGAGTGATATATATATATATATATATTGGATATTGGCCCTCTATCAGATGTAGGGTAGGTAAAGATCTTTTTCCAATGTGTCTGTTGCTCTTTTGTCGTATTGACAGTGAGCTTTGCCTTACAGAAACTTTGCAATTTTATGAGGTCCCATTTGTCAGTTTTTGATCAGCTATTTGTGTTCTGTTCAGGAAATTTTCCCCTGTGCCCATGTGATCAAGGATCTTCCCCGTCTTTCTTTTCTATTAGTTTCAGTGTATATGGTTTTATGTGGAGGTCCTTGATCCACATGGACTAGAGCTTTGTAAAAGGAGTTAAGAATGGATTGATTTGCATACTTCTACATTCTAATTGCCAATTGACCAAGCTCCATTTGATAAAATTGTTGTCTTTTTTTCACTAGATGATTTTAGCTCCTTTGTCAATGATCACTTGAACAAAGGTGTGTGGGTTAATTTCTGGGTCTTCAATTGTATTTACCTTCCTGTCACTTTACCAGTAATATGCAGCTTTTATCACAACTGCTATGTAGTACAGCTAGCAGGCTTGCAGCCAGGCCACCATCTTCCCTCGGGTCACTACGGACTGCCTGCTGGCAGCTGGGTTCAAGTGCATGGACAGAGACCTAGCCTAGCAAGGACTACCCGGTCAGGCTCTTGCTCGCGCCCAGAGCCAAAGGAGATCGGCAGGAGGTCTGTGCACCTACAGCTCAGAGGCTGTCTCTGACCACTGGGGACCGGCTCGCAGGCTTGCAGCTAGGCTGCCATCTTTCTCGGTTCACTGCCGGTGGCTGGGTTTAGGTGCATGAACAGAGACCTAGCCTAGCATCGACCACCCTGACAGGCTCTTCCTTGCGCCCAGAGCCAGAGCAGGTCAGCGGGAGGTCTGTGCACCAACAGCTACCAACAGCTCAGCAGTGCCCCCAGAGCCAGATCAGCTCAGCGGGCTGTCTGCACCAACCCGCATGGGCATCAACCTGCTAGTGGGTCTGTGCCTGGAGTACAGCCAGAGTCCGACATCTTGCCTCAGGATACCACAGACAGTGAACAAGACAGAGCCCTGTGGACTGAGAGCACCACCATCTAGGTTCTAGCAGCCCAACCAGGGAACCTCCAGTCCTGCAGGGAATCCCGTGGTTAGACAGAGCCCTGAGACCTGCCACCATCTTGGAGCTGGTGGCCTGAACAGACATATAGAACCAACAGAGGAGCCCAGGTCATCATAAAGATCTAACAGACAAGCCCAGATCGGTGGAGGAAAAAAACGAAAGATCTGATTCTTAAGAGCTGGCAACTAGGCAGGCTAGGAGGAGACTGCAGAAGGCCAATTGCAGGTCCAGCAGTGAGCCTGGGGAAGACTTGGATCAGGCCTAGCAGAGCTGAGGAGGTAATTCGGAGCCCAGTAACTGAAACCTCCCAGTCTCCACCTCAGGAGCTTGGACGCCCTCTATGACAGCAGCTCCAAACACCAGGATCACAGAACCTTCAAACACCAACCAGTAACAACAAGACCAACTAACTCCAGTGATAAACAGATGGCAAAAGGCAAGCATGGGAACGTTACTAACAGAAATCAAGGCAATATGGCAGCATCTGAACCCAGTCCGCCAACCACAGCAAGTCCCAGATACCCCAACACAACAGAAAAACAAGAGTAGGACATAAAAGCACTGGTCTTGATGCTGCTAGAGGAACACAAAAAAGACATAAACAAATCTCTTAAAGAAATGCAGGGGAACATCAATAGGTTATATACCCAGCAAAACTCTCAATCAACATAGATGGAGAAATCAAAATATTCCATGACAAGACCAAATTTACACAATATCTTTCCATTAACCCAGCTCTACAAAGGATAATAGGAGGAAAACTCCAATACAAGGAGGGAAACTGCACCCAAGAAAAAGCAAGATAGTAACCTTCTTCCATCAAACTCAAAAGATGATAACCACTCAAAAACAAAAATAACATCAAAAATGACAGGAAGAAATAATCACCATTCCTTAATATCTCTTAACATCAATGGACACAATTCCCCAATAAAAAGACGTAGACTAACAGACTGGATACGGAAACAGGACCCTACATTTTGCTGCATACAGGAAACACACCTAAGGTTCAAAGACAAAAACTACCTTAGAGTAAAAGGCTGGAAGACAATTTTGAAAGCAAATGGTCACAGGAAGCAAGCTGGAATAGCCATTGTAATATCAGATAAAATTGACTTTCAACCCAAAGTCATCAAAAGAGACACAGAAGTTCACTTCTTGCTAGTCAAAGGAAGAATCCACCAAGAAGAACTCACAATTCTAAACATCTACGCTCCAAATGCAAGGGCACCCTCATTCGTAAAAGAAACTGTACTAAAGCTCAAAGCACACACTGCACCTAACACAATAATTGTGGGTGACATCAACACTCCAGTATCCTCAATGGACCGATCAGGAAAACAGAAACTAAACAGGGACACAGGGAAACTCATTGAAACGTTAGAACAATTGGATTTAACAGATATATATATAGAACATTTCATTCTAAAGCAAAAGACTAGACCTTTTTCTCAGCACCTCATGGTACCTTCTCCAAAATCGACCAAATAATTGGTCACAAGACAGACCTCAACAAATATAAAAAAGATCGAACTAATCCCATGCCTCCTATTGAATAACCATGGAGTAAGAGTGTTCTTCAATAGCAAAAAAAAAAAAAAAAAAAAATAACCCAAACAAACAAACAAAACAAAACAAACAAACAAAAAAAAAACAGAAAATCCTCATACACGTGGAGGCTAAACAATATTCTATTCAATGATACCTTAGTCAAGGATGAAATAAATAAAGAAATCAAAGACTTTTAGAATTTAATGAAAATGAAGGCACAACATACCCAAATCTATGGGACACAATGAAAGCATTGCTAAGAGGAAAGCTCATAGCACCAAGTGTCTCCAAAAAGAAACATGAGAGAGAGCATATACTAGCAACTTAATGGCACACCTGAAAGCTTTGGAACAAAAAGAAGTTATTTCACCCAGGAGTAGTAGAAGACATGAAATCATCAAACTCAGGGCTGAAATCAATCAAGTTGAAACAAAGTGAACCATACAAAGAATCAACAAAACCAGGAGCTGGTTCTTTGAGAAAATCAACAACATAGATAAACCCCTAGCCAGACTTACCAAAGGGCAAAGAGACAGTATTCAAATTAACAACATTAGAAATGAAAAGGGAGATATAACAACAGAAACTGAGGAAATTCACAAAATCATCAGATCCTACTACAAAAGCCTTTACTCAACACAACTGGAGAATCTGGAGGAAATGGACAATTTCCTAGACAGATACCAAATAGCAAAATTAAACCAGGATCAAATAGATTGTCTAAACAGACCCATAGCTTCCAAAGAAATAGAAGGGTTCATAGAAATTCTTCCAACCATAAAAAGCACAGGACCAGATGATTTTAGTGCAGAATTTTATCAGACCTAATACCAATACTCTTCAAACTAGTCCACAAAATAGAAACAGAAGGAACACTACCCAACTCATTCTACAAAGCCACAATTACCCTGATACCAAAACCACACAAAGATCCAACTAAGAAAGAGAACTTCAGACCAATCTCCCTTATGGACATTGATGCAAAAATACTCAATAAAATTCTTGCCAACTGAACCCAAGAACACATCAAAACGATCATTCACCATGATCAAGTTTGCTTCATCCCAGGGATGCAGGTATGGTTCGATATATGGAAATCCATCAATGTAATCAACTACATAAACAAACTCAAAGAAAAAAGCCACATGGTCATCTCACTGGATGCTGAAAAAGCATTTGACAAAATTCAGCATCCTTTCATGTTAAAAGTCTTGGAAAGAACAGGAATTCAAGGCTGTTACCTATACATAGTAAAAACAATCTACAGCAGACCAGTAGCCAACATCAAAATAAAGGGAGAGAAACTTGAATCAATCCCACTAAAATCAGGGACTAGACAAGGCTGCCCCTCTCACCATATCTCTTCAATATAGTACTTGAGGTACTAGCTAGAGCAATTCAGCAACATAAGGAAGTCAAAGGGATACAAATTGGAAAGGAAGAAGTCAAACTATCACTATTCACAGATGATATGATAGTATAATTACGTGACCCAAAAAACTCCACCAGAGAACTCCTACAACTTATAAAGAACTTCAGCAAAGTGGCTGGTTATAAAATCAAGTCAAGCAAATCAGTAGCCTTCCTATACTCAAAGAATAAGCAGGCTGAGAAAGAAATTAGGGAAATGACACCCTTCACAATAGCCACAAACAATATAAAATATCTTGGTGTGACTCTACCCAAACAAGTGAAAGATTTATATGACAAAAACTTCAGGTCTCTGAAGAAGGAAATGGAAGAAGACCTCAGAAAATTGAAAAATCTTCTATGCTCATGGGTTGGCAGGATTAATATAGTTAAAATGGCAATTTTGCCAAAAGCAATATACAGATTCAATGTAATCCCCATCAAAATCCCAATTCAGTTCTTCATAGAGTTAGAAAGAGCAATTCTCAAATTCATCTGGAATAACAAAAAACCCAGGATAGCTAAAACTACCATCAAGAGTAATAGAACTTCTGGGGGAATCAGTATCCCGGACCTCAAGCAATACTACAGAGCAGTAGTGTAAAAGCCTACATAGTATTGGTACAGTAACAGGAAGGTGGATCAATGGAATAGAATTGAAGATCCAGAAGTAAACTCACACATCTATGGCCACTTGATCTTCGACAAAGGAGCTGAAAACATCCAGTGAAAAAAAAGATAGCCTTTTCAAATATGGTGCTGGCTCAACTGGAGGTCAATATGCAGAAGAATGAGAATTGATCCACTCTTATCTCCTTGTACTAAGCTCAACTCCAAGTGGATCAAAGACCTCCACATAAAACCAGACACACTAAAATTAATAGAAAAGAAACTGGGGAAGACCCTTGAGGACATTGGCTCAGGGGGAAAGTTCCTGAAAAGAACACCAATTGCTTATGCTCTAAGATCAAGAATAGACAAATGGGACCTCATAAGATTACAAAGTTTCTGTAAGGCAAAAGACACTGTCAAAAGGACAAATCAGCAACCAACAAATTGGGAAAAGATCTTCACCAACCCTACATCTGACAGAGGGCTAATATCCAATTTATACAAAGAACTCAATAAGTTAGACACCAGAAAACCAAATAACCCCATCCAAAAATGGGGTACAGAGCTAAACAAAGACTTTTTACCTGAAGAAGTTCGGATGGCTGAGAAATACCTTAAAAAATATAGAGCATCATTAGTCATTAGAGAAATGCAAATCAAAACAATCCTGAGATTTCACCTCACACCAGTCAGAATGGCTAAGATTAAAAACTCAGAAGACATCAGGTGTTGGTGAGGATGTGGAGAAAGAGGAACACTCCTCCACTGCTGGTGGGACTGCAAGCTCGTACAACCACAGTGGAAATCAGTCTGGCGGTTCCTCAGAAAACTGGACATGATCCTTCCGGAGGACCCAGCCATACCACTCCTGGGCATATACCCAGAAGATTCCCCAGCATGCAATAAGGATACATGCTCCACTATGTTCATAGCAGCCTTATTTATAAGAGCCAGAAGCTGGAAAGAACCAGATGTCCCTCAATGGAGGAATGGATACAAAAAATGTGGTATATATACACAATAGAATACTATTCAGCCATTAGAAACAATGAATTCATGAGATTCTTAGAGAAATGGATGGAGCTGTAGATCATCATACTAAGTGAGGTAACCCAATCTCAAAAGAATACCCATGGTCTGCACTCAATGATAAGTGGATATTAGCCTAGAATCTTGAGACACCAAAGACACAATTCACATACCAATTGATGTCCGACAAGTAGAAAGCAGTGAACACTTGTGCTGGAAAGGATCAAAGCATCAGTGTAGGGGAATACCAGAACATGGAAGTGGGAAGGGGTGGACAAGGGAGCAGGGGGAGGGAAAGGGGTATGTGGGACCTTTGGGGGGGTGGGGAACCAGAAAAAGGGAAATGAAATGTAAATATAGAATATATCCAATAAAAATGGAAAAAAAAAAAGATCAGATAGAACTTTGCACTAAACCCTTCTGGTCCTGTAATTTTTGGCTGGTAGACTTTTAATGACTACTTCTATTTCTTTAGGGGTTATGTTATAGTTTAGATGGTTCATCTGGTCATGATTTATCTTTGGTACCTGGTATCTGTCTAGAAAATTGTCCATTTCATCCAGATTTTTCAGTTTTGTTGATTATAAGCTTTGTAGTAGGATCTAATGATGTTTTTTTTTTATTTCCTCAGTTTCTGTTATTTCTCCCTTTTCATTTCTGGTTTTGTTGATTTAGATACTGTTTCTGTGCCCTTTGATTAGTCAGGCTAATGGTTTATTTATCTTGTTGATTTTCTCAGAGAACCTGCTATTGGTTTGGTTGATTCTTTGTATAGTTTTTTTTTTTTTCCTTCTTGGTTGATTTCGGCCCTGAGTTTGATTATCTCCTGCTGTCAACTTCTCTTTGGTGTATTTGCTTCAATTTGTTCTAAAAGAGCTTAAATTATGCTTTGAGGTTTGCTGTCAAACTGATAGTGTATGCTCTGTCTAATTTTTTTGGAGGCACTCTGAGCTATGAGCTTTCCTCTTAGCACTGTTTTCATTGTGTCCCATAATTTTGAGTATGTTGTGCAATCATTTTCATTAAATTCTAAAAGTGTCTAATTTCTTCATTTATTTCTTCTTTGACCAAGTTATCATTGACTAGTTGTTCAGCTTTCACATGCATGTGGGCTTTCTATTCTTTTTGTTGTTATTGAAGACCAGCCTTAGTCTGTGGTGATCTGATAGACTGCATGGTATTTTTTCAATCTTCTGGTATCTGTTGAGGACCGTTTGTGACGGTTATATGGTTAGTTTTGGAGAAGGTACCATGAAGTCCTAAGAAGAAGGTATATTCTTTTGGTTTAGGATAAAATGTTCTATAGATATATGATTGATCCATTTGGTTCACAACTTCTGTTAGTTTCACTGTATCTCTGTTTAATTTCTGTTTCCATGATCTGTCCATTGATGAGAGTGGAGTATTGAAGTCTTCCTCTATTGTTGTGTGAGGTTCAATGCGTGCTTTAAACTTTAGTAAAGTTTCTTTTGTGAATGTAGGCACCCTTGCATTTGGAGCACAGATTTTCAGAATTGAGAGTTCTTCATGGTAGATTTTTTCTTTGATGAGTATGAAGTGTCCTTCCTTAACTGTCTCCATAACTTCAGGTTGAAAGTTGGTTTTATTCGATATTAGAATGTATACCGATATTGCCTGCAGCTTCCCGCCCAGCTGGCAGTGGGGAAGCCGGAGGGTCACCCAGCGTGCCAGGTGCTCAGAACCATCCGGCGGCGGCGGCAGAACCAGGTACCCGAGACAGCCCAAGCTTAAGACCTTCGGGGACTCAGGCCTCGAGTGGGAATTGGGCACAGAATAGCGGGTGCACTCTGCACTCGTGCGCGGGGCAGACCCCGAGCTCCCTGCAGGCAGCTGCCATATTGCCTGCAGCTTCCCGCCCAGCTGGCGGTGGGGAAGCCGGAGGGTCACCCAGCGTGCCAGGTGCTCAGAACCATCCGGCGGCGGCGGCAGAACCAGGTACCCGAGACAGCCCAAGCTTAAGACCTTCGGGGACTCAGGCCTGGAGTGGGAGTTGGGCACAGAATAGCGGGTGCACTCTGCACTCGCGCGCGGGGCGGACCCCGAGCTCCCTGCAGGCAGCTGCCATATTGCCTGCAGCTTCCCGTCCAGCTGGTGGTGAGGAAGCCAGAGTCAGCCAGTGTGCCAGGTACCCAGACCCAGCCGGAGGCCGAACCAGCCTCCCATCCAGCCAGTGGCAGGGAAGCTGGAAACCGGACCCAGCCAGCTTCCCAGCAGCTTGGGACCAGCAGGCGGAACCAGATAACTGAGATATCCCATCTTTAAGACCCCTGGGGAAACAGGATATCAGACAGCGAACCCTGAGCAGGAGCAGTGCAGAGCAGCCGCCCAACAGGCGGAACCAAATACCTGGGATATCCTGAGGTTAAGACCTCGGGGGACTCAGGCCACCTGTCAGCAATCTGTGAGCAAGACCCCCGCAGGACAGTGATTCAGGTATCCCAGTCACTGGGAAATAGCCTTACAACCCCACAGGAGGGTCAAGCACCAGCTAGTATCTACAGGACCAACTAACACCAGAGTTAACCAGATGGCAAAAGGCAAACGTAAGATCGCTACTAACAAAAATCAAGGCAATATGGCGGCATCCGAACCCAGTTCCCCAACAGCAATAAATATTGGATACCCCGAAACACCAGAAAAACAAGACTCAGATCTAAAATCACTGGTCAGGATGCTAATAGAGGAACACTTAGATAAATCTCTTAAAGTAATACATGAGAAAATAGATCAAAAGCTAGAAGCCATTGCAAGACAAACACAATTAAATCCCAGATATCTCAACACACCAGAAAAACAAGACTCAGATCTAAAATCACTGGTAAAGATGCAGATTGAGGATCACTTAGATAAATTTCTTAAAGTAATAGAGGAGAAAATAGATCAAAAACTAGAAGCCCATACAAGGCAGACACAAAAATCACTTAAAGAAATCCAGGAGAATATAGAGCAAAAAGTGAATCCCAATACGGGGGAGAAACAAAAATCACCCAAAGAAATACAAGAGAACATGGGTCAACGAGTAGAAGTCATAAAGGAGGAAACACAAAAATCCCTTAAAGAATTACAGGAAAACACAAACAAGCAACTGAAAGATCTGAGCAAAACCATACAAAATCTAAAAACAGAAGTAGAAACAACTAAGCAATCGCAAAGGGAGACAATGTTGGAGATAGAAAACCTTGGGAAGAAATCAGGAGTCATAGATGCAAATATCAACAATAGAATACAAGAGATAGAAGACAGAATCTCAGATGCTGAAGATACCATAGGAACCATGGATTCAACAATTAAAGAAAATGCAAAATGCAAAAAGCTGGTAACCCAAAACATTCAGGAAATCCAGGACACAATGAGAAGACCAAACCTAAGGATTATAGGGATAGATGAGAATGAAGATCTACAACTTAAAGGGCCAGCAAATATCTTCTACAAAATTATGGAAGAAAATTTCCCCAACCTAAAGAGAGAGATGCCCATGAATATACAAGAAGCCTATAGAACCCCAAATAGACTGGACCAGAACAGAAATACTTCCCGTCACATAATAGTCAAAACCCCAAATGTACTAAACAAAGAAAGAATATTAAAAGCAGTAAGAGAAAAAGGACAAGTAACATACAAAGGAAGACCTATCAGAATTACACCAGACTTCTCACCTGAGACCATGAAAGCTAGAAGATCCTGGGCAGACCTTATGCAGACCCTAAGAGAACACAAACTTCAGCCAAGACTACTATACCCAGCGAAACTCTCAATTGCCATAGATGGGGAAACCAAGATATTCCACGACAAAACCAAATTTGCAAGATACTTATCTACAAACCCAGCCCTACAAAGGATAATAGGGGAAAAATACCAACACAAGGGGGGAAACAACACCCCAGAAGAAACAAGATAGAAACCCCATCTCATCCAACCCAAAAGAAGAGAACCACTCAAATACAAATAATAATAACAATTCCCAAAATGTCAGGAAGTAATAATTACTATTCCTTAATATCTCTTAATATCAATGGACTCAATTCCCCAATCAAAAGACACAGACTAACAGACTGGATACGGAAACAGGACCCTACATTTTGCTGCATACAGGAAACACATCTCAGTGTCAAAGACAAATACCACCTTAGAGTAAAAGGCCGGAAGACAGTTCTACAAGCAAATGGTCCCAGGAAACAAGCTGGAGTAGCCATTCTAATATCAGATAAAATCGACTTTCAACCTAAAGTCATCAAAAGAGACACAGAAGGTCACTTCCTGCTTGTCAAAGGGAAAATCCACCAAGAAGAATTCTCAATACTGAACATCTATGCACCAAATGCAAGGGCACCCTCATTCGTAAAAGAAACTTTACTAAAGCTTAAAGCACACATCGCACCTAACACAATGATTGTAGGTGACTTCAGCACTCCACTCTCCTCAATGGACCGATCAGGAAAGCAGAAACTAAACAGGGACACAGTGAAACTAATTGAAGCTATGGACCAATTGGATTTAACAGATATATATATAGAACATTCCATCCTAAAACAAAAGAATATACCTTTTTCTCAGCACCGCACGGTACCTTCTCAAAAATTGATCATATAATTGGTCACAAGACAGACCTCAACAAATACAAGAAGACCGAACTAATCCCATGTCTCCTATCGGATCACTATGGAGTAAAAGTGGTCTTCAATAGCAAGAAGAACTACAGAAAGCCCACATACACATGGAAACTGAACAATACTCTACTCAATGACACCCTGGTCAAGGAAGAAATAAAGAAAGAAATCAAAGACTTTTTAGACTTCAATGAAAATGAAGGTACGACCTACCCAAATCTCTGGGATACAATGAAAGCAGTGCTAAGAGGAAAACTCATAGCCCTGAGTGCCTCCAAAAAGAAACTGGAAAGAGCATACACTAGCAACTTAACAGCACACCTGAAGGCGCTGGAACAAAAAGAAGCTAACTCACCCAGGAGGAGTAGAAGAGAGGAAATCATCAAACTAAGGGCTGAAATCAATCAAGCAGAAACAAAGAGAACCATACAAAGAATCAACAAAACCAAGAGCTGGTTCTTCGAGAAAATCAACAAGATAGATAAACCCTTAGCTAGACTAACCAAAGGGCACAGAGATAGTATCCAAATTAACAAAATTAAAAATGAAAAGGGGGATATAACAACAGAAACAGAGGAAATTCAAAAGATCATCAGATCCTACTACAAAGGCCTATACTCAAAACAACTGGAGAATCTGGAGGAAATGGACAATTTCCTAGACAGATACCAAATACCAAAATTAAATCAGCATCAAGTAGACCAGCTAAACAGTCCCATAACCCTTAAAGAAATAGAAGGGGTTATAGAAAGCCTCCCAACCAAAAAAAGTACGGGACCAGATGGTTTTATTGCAGAATTCTACCAGACCTTCAAAGAAGACTTAACACCAATACTCTTCAAACTATTCCACAAAATAGAGACAGAAGGGACACTGCCCAACTCATTCTCCGAAACCACAATTACGCTGATACCTAAACCACAAAAAGATCCAACAAAGAAAGAGAACTACAGGCCAATTTCTCTTATGAATATAGATGCAAAAATACTAAATAAAATTCTTGCCAACCGAATCCAAGAGCATATCAAAACGATCATTCACCATGATCAAGTAGGCTTCATTCCAGGAATGCAGGGATGGTTCAATATACGGAAATCCATCAATGTAATCCACTACATAAACAAACTAAAAGAAAAAAACCACATGGTCATCTCATTAGATGCTGAAAAAGCATTTGACAAAATTCAGCATCCTTTCATGCTAAAAGTCTTGGAAAGAGCAGGAATTCAAGGCCCATACCTAAACATAGTAAAAGCAATCTACAGCAAACCAGTAGCCAACATCAAAATAAATGGAGAGAAACTTGAAGCAATTCCACTAAAATCAGGGACTAGACAAGGCTGTCCTCTCTCTCCATATCTTTTCAATATAGTACTTGAAGTTCTAGCGAGAGCAATCAGACAACATAAGGAAGTCAAAGGGATACAAATTGGAAAGGAAGAAGTCAAAGTATCATTATTTGCAGATGATATGATAGTCTACTTAAGCGATCCAAAAAACTCCACCAGAGAACTTCTACAGCTGATAAACAACTTCAGCAACGTGGCTGGTTATAAAATTAACTCAAGCAAATCAGTAGCCTTCTTGTACTCAAAGGACAAGCAGGCTGAGAAAGAAGTTAGGGAAATAACACCCTTCACAATAGCCACAAACAACATAAAGTACCTTGGCGTAACTCTAACCAAACAAGTGAAAGATCTGTATGACAGGAACTTCAAGTCCCTGAAGAAAGAAATCGAAGAAGACCTCAGGAGATGGAAAAATATTTCTTGCTCCTGGATTGGCAGGATCAATATAGTAAAAATGGCCATCTTGCCAAAAGCAATCTACAGATTCAATGCAATCCCCATCAAAATCCCAAATCAATTCTTCATTGATCTAGAAAGAGCAATTCTCAAATTCATCTGGAGCAACAAAAAACCTAGGATAGCTAAAACTATTCTCAACAATAAAAGGACTTCTGGGGGAATCAATATCCCTGACCTCAAGCAGTACTACAGAGCAATTGTGTTAAAAACTGCATGGTATTGGTACAGCAACAGGCAGGTAGATCAATGGAATAGGATTGAAGACCCAGAAATTAACCCACAGACTTATGGTCACTTGATCTTTGATAAAGGAGCCACAACCATCCGGTGGAAAAAAGATAGCCTTTTCAACAAATGGTGCTGGTTCAACTGGAGGTCAACATGCAGAAGAATGCGAATTGACCCACTCTTATCTCCTTGTACTAAGATCAACTCCAAATGGATCAAGGACCTCCACATAAAACCAGACACACTGAAACTATTAGAAAAGAAACTTGGGAAGACCCTGGAGGACATGGGCACAGGGGTAAAGTTCCTGAACAGAACACCAATAGCTTATGCTCTAAGATCAAGAATGGACAAATGGGACCTCATAAAATTACAAAGTTTCTGTAAGGCAAAGGACACTGTCAGAAAGACAAAACGGCAACCAACAACGTGGGAAATGATCTTCACCAACCCCACATCCGACAGAGGGCTAATATCCAATATATACAAAGAACTCAAGAAGTTAGACCCCAAAGAACCAAATAACCCTATCAAAAAATGGGGCACAGAGCTAAACAAAGAATTTTCACCAGAAGAAATTCGGATGGCCGAGAAACACCTTAAGAGATGTTCAACATCATTAGTCATCAGGGAAATGCAAATCAAAACAACCCTGAGATTCCACCTCACTCCAGTCAGAATGGCTAAGATTAAAAACTCGAGAGACAACAAGTGCTGGCGAGGATGTGGAGAAAGAGGAACACTCCTCCACTGTTGGTGGGATTGCAAAATGGTAAAACCACTCTGGAAATCAGTGTGGCGGTTCCTCAGAAAATTGGGCATGCCACTCCCAGAGGACCCTGGCATACCACTCCTGGGCATATACCCAGAGGATTCCCCTGCATACAACAAAGACACATGCTCCACTATGTTTATAGCAGCCTTGTTTATAATAGCCAGAAATTGGAAGGAGCCCAGATATCCCTCAAAGGAGGAATGGATACAGAAAATGTGGTATATTTATACAATGGAGTACTACTCAGCAATTAAAAATAATGAATTCATGCAATTTGTAGGTAAATGGTTAGATCTGGAAACTATCATCCTAAGTGAGCTAACCCAATCACAAAAGAATACACACGAAATGCAATCACTGATAAGTGGATATTAATGAGCCCAGAAGCCCTAAATACTCAAGGCACAATTAGCAAGTCAAATGACTCTCAAGAAGAAAAAAAGGAGAGAACCCTGGGCCTGTAAAGATTGGATCCAGTATTGTAGACCCAGAACAGAGAAATCGTGGGGGGGGGGAAGAGTGGGGAATAGCATGGTGGGGGGGAGAGGAATTATGGGACATATGGTGGGGGGTACCTGGGAAAGGGGAAAGCCTTTGGAATGTAAACAAAGAATATAGAAAATAAAAAAAAATGATTAAAAAAAAAAAAAGAATGTATACCACACGCAAAGGATAAGCAGGCCGAGAAAGAAATTAGGGAAATGACACCCTTCACAATAGCCACAAACAATATAAAGTATCTTGGTGTGACTCTAACCAAACAAGTGAAAGATTTATATGACAAAAACTTCAGGTCTCTGAAGAAGGAAATTGAAGAAGACCTCAGAAAATGGAAAAATCTTCCATGCTCGTGGGTTGGCAGGATTAATATAGTTAAAATGGCAATCTTGCCAAAAGCAATATACAAATTCAATGCAATCCCCATCAAAATCCTAACTCAGTTCTTTATAGAGTTAGACAGAGCAATTCTCAAATTCATCTGGAATAACAAAAAATCCAGGATAGCTAAAACTATCATCAACAGCAAAAGAACTTCTGGGGGAATCAATATTCCGGACCTCAAGCAATACTACAGAGCAGTAGTGTTAAAAACTGCATGGTATTGGTACAGTGACAGGGAAGTGGATCAATGGAATAGGATTGAAGACCCAAAATTGAACCCACACATATATGGTCAATTGATATTCAACAAAGGAGCTGAAAACATCCAGTGGAAAAAAGATAGCCTTTTCAACAAATGGTGCTGGCTCAACTGGAGGTCAACATGCAGAAGAATTAGAATTGATCCACTCTTATCTCCTTGCACTAAGCTCAACTCCAAGTGGATCAAGGACCTCCACATATAACCCGACACACTAAAACTAATAGAAAAGAAACTGGGGAAGACCCTTGAAGACATTGGCTCAGGGGGAAAATTCCTGAACAGAACACCAATCGCTTATGCTCTAAGATCAAGAATAGACAAATGGGACCTCATAAATTTACAAAGTTTCTGTAAGGCAAAAGACACTGTCAAACGGATAAATCGGCAACCAACAAATTGGGAAAAGACTTTCACCAATCCCACATGGAACAGAGGGCTAATATCCAATGTATACAAAGAACTCAAGAAGCTAGACCCCAGAAAACCAAATAACCCTATCCAAAAATGGGGTACAGAGCTAAACAAAGACTTCACCTGAAGAAATTCAGATGGCTGAGAAACACCTTAAAAAATGTTCAACATCATTAGTCATTAGAGAAATGCAAATCAAAACAACCCTGAAATTTCACCTCACACCTTTCAGAATGGCTAGGATTAAAAACTCAGAAGACATCAGATGTTGGCGAGGATGTGGAGAAAGAAGAAAACTCCTCCACTGCTGGTGGGACTGCAAGTTGGTACAACCACTCTGGAAATCAGTTTGGCAGTTCCTCAGAAAACTGGACATGATACTTCCGGAGGATCCAGTCATACCACTCCTGGGAATATACCCAGAAGACTCCCCAGCAAGCAATAAGGATACATGCTCCACTATGTTCATAGCAGCCTTATTTATAATAGCCAGAAGCTGGAAAGAACCCAGATGTCCCTCAACAGAGGAATGGATACAAACAATGTGGTATATATACACAATGGAATACTATTCAGCCATTAGAAACAATGAATTCATGAAATTCTTAGAGAAATGGGTGGCGCTGTAGATCATCATACTAAGTGAGGTAACCCAGTCTCAAAAGAATGCCCATGGTATGCACTCACTGATAAGTGGATATTAGCTTAGAATCGTGGGACACCAAAGACACAATTCACATACCAAATGATGTCTGACAAGAAGAAAGGAATGGACTCTAATGCTCGAAAGGATCAAAGCATCAGAATAGGGGAATACCAGAACAGGGAAGTGGGAAGGGGTGGATGAGGGAGCAGGGGAGGGAAAAGGGCATGTGGGACCTTAGGGGGGTGGGGAAACAAAAAAAGGGAAATGAAATATAAATATAGAATATATCCAATAAAAAAAAGAATGTATACCACAGCTTGTTTCTTGGGACCACTTGCTTGGAAAATTGTTTTCCAGTCTTTTACTCTGAGGTAGTATTTATCTTTGTCATGGAGTCATGGTTCCTGTATGCAGCAAAATGTTGGGTCCTGTTTATGTATCCAGTCTGTTAGTCTATGTTTTTATTGGGAAATTTAGTCCACTGATATTAAGAGATATTAAGGAAAAGTGGTTGTTGCTTCCTATTATTTTTGGTGTTAGATATGGAATTACATTTATGTGACTGAATTCTTCTGGGTTGCTAAAAGAAGATTATTTTCTTGCTTTTTCTAGGGTGAAGTTTCCCTCCTTCTGTCAGCATTTTTCATTTATTATCCTTTGTAGAGCTGGATTTGTGGAAATTTGTTTTTTCATGGAATATCTTGGTTTCTCAATCTAAGGTAATTGAGAGTTTTGTTGGATATAGTAGCCTTGGCTGACTTTACTGTTCTCTTAAGGTCTGTATGACATCTGCCCAGGATCTTCTGACTTTTATAGTCTCTGGCAAGAAGTCTGCTGTAATTTTGATAGGTCTGCCTTCATATGTTACTTGATCATTTTGCTTACTGCTTTTAATATTCTTTCTTTTTTTGTGCATCTGGTGTTCTAATTATTATGTGATGGGAAGAATTTGTTTTCTGGTTCAATCTATTTGGAGTTCTGTAGGCTTCTTGTATGTTTATGGGCATCTATTTCTTTAGGTTAGGGAAGATTTCTTTTATAATTTTGTTGAATATTTTTACTGGCCCTTTAATTTGAGAATCTCCACTCTATACCTATTATCCTAGGTTTGGTCTTTTAATATGTCCTGGATTTCCTGGATGTTTTGAGCTAGGAGATTTTTGCATTTTGCATTGTCTTTGACTGTGTGTCAATGTTTTTCTATGATATCTTATGTACCTGAGATTCCCTCTTCTATCTCTTGTATTCTGTTGGGGATGATTGCATCTATTACTTCTGATTATTTTCCTAGATTTTTTATCTCCAGAATTGTCTCCCTTTGTGATTTGTTTATGGTTTCTGCTTCCATTTTTAGATCCTGAGTGTTTTTTTTCAATTACTTCACCTGTTTCATTGTGTTTTCCTGTAGTTCTTTAAGTGGATTTTGCCACTCAGTAGGCTGTCTCTTCTCATGAATGGTAGTATCCTTTGCTATACAGAAGGGGTTTTGTTTGTTGTTTTTTTATTGTTTTTGCTTTATGTTGTTAGTTAGTTGCATAAAGTACCATTTGTCCATTGTTGGTTTTAGTGCCTAGATTATCAGCATCCTGTTCAGAAACTCCTTTCCTGTGCTTAGAAATTCAAGTACATCAAATCAAGTTCATTCCCTACTTTCTCCTCTATCAGATTGAGGAACTTAGATCTTACTCTTCGGTCTACAACCCATTTGGAGGTGAGTTTTGTGCAGTGCAAGAGTTAAAAATCTAAGGTTCTGACCATCTTGGCTCTGGTGGCTAAGCACACAGCTAGGCCTGGTGCTCAGGGAACACCAGAGTAGGGGATAACCTGAGACACAGCCCGCCTGGGTTCTACAGGTGTCCAGTCACATGTATCCTGCAGGGGAGCGTCTGACCAGCAGGGAGTCCCATGGTTAGAGGGAACCCTGAGGTCTGAGGTCACCACATCTTGGCTCCTGTGACCAAGCAGCCAGCTCAGCCAGAGACCTGTACCACATCTGACATGGGAAGATCCCACTTCCTGATACTCTCTAGAGAACCAGTAGGAACAAGTTAATCACCACTGCACCTTTCCATTGGATGTGGTAGACCTGTGTCACATCTGACATGGGGAAGATTCTACTTCCTGATAATCTCTAGAGAACGGACAGGAGCAGGTTATTTGGTAGAAGTGGGGCATTCGAGAACCAGCATCAGCAGAGCATCTGAAATCCAACAGCAAGCCCTGTCCTGGGCAGTTTGACCTGCAGAGTGATTAGTGATTGGAGGGGGTTGCTCACTGCATCCACCATCTTCACTAATGGGCAGACCAGATAGGCAACACCACGTACACAGAGAGTATAGCATTGCTTCGGACAAGGCACACTAGGGCTCCAACTGCACCCAAGAGTAGGGCAGCATATCAGCAATCTGTGACAGGGGAAACTCAGTCATCCAGGGGTGTGGAAATAGCTTTACAGGCCCACAGGAGGTTCAAGCACCAGTCAGTGACATCAGGACCAACTAACTCCAGAGGTAATGAGATGGCAAAAGGCAAATGCAGGAGCATTACTAACATAAATCAAGGCAATATGGCAGCATCTGAACCCAATTATCCAACAACAGCAAGTCCTGGATCCTCCAACACACCAGAAAAACAAGATTGGCATTTAAAATCACTGGTCATGATGCTGTTAGAGGAACACAAAAAGGACATAAATAAATCTCTTAAGGAAATACAGGGGAACATGAATAAGTTAGAAGCCCTTACAGTAGAAACAAAAAAAAATCACTTAAAGAAATTCAGGAGAATATGGGTCAACAGATA
The DNA here is from genome assembly GCA_964023405.1 of Apodemus agrarius. Classification (NCBI taxonomy): domain Eukaryota; kingdom Metazoa; phylum Chordata; class Mammalia; order Rodentia; family Muridae; genus Apodemus; species Apodemus agrarius. Next base: position 83,025,307 of record OZ030009.1, read on the forward strand.
GAAGCAAATAAAGAGGAAATACAAAAATCACTTAAAGAAATGCAGGAGAACTTGAGTCAACAGGCAGAATCATGAAAGAAGAAACACAAAAATCTCTTAAAGAATTACAGGAAAACACAAACAAACAAGTGAAGGAACTGAGCAAAACCATCCAGGATCTAAAAACAGAAGTAGAAACAACTAAGAAATCACAAAGGGAGACAACTTTGGAGATAGAAAACTTTGGGAAGAAATCAGGGGCCATAGATGAAAATATCAACAAGCGATAGAAGAAAGAATCTCAGATGCAAAAGATACTAAACAAACCATTGACTCAACAGTCAAAGAAAATGCAAAAAGAAAAAAGCTTGTAACCCAAAACATCCAGGAAATCCAGGACACAAGAAGACCAAAAGTCAGGATTATAGGTATAGATGAGAGTGAAGATTTACAACTTAAAGGGCCAGCAAATATCTTCAACAAAATTATGGAAGAAAACTTCCCTAACCTAAAGAGAGAGTTGCCCATGAATATATAAGAAATCTACAGACTTCTAAAAAGACTGGACCAGAACAGAAATACCTCCCATCACATAATAATCAAAACCCAAAATGTACTAAGCAAAGAAAGAATATTAAGAGCAGTAAGAGAAAAAGTTCAAGTAACATATAAAGGAAGACCTATCAGAATTACACCAGACTTTTCACCAGAGACCATGAAAGCTAGAAGATCCTGGGCAGATCTCATACAGACTCTAAGAGAACACAATTGCCAGCCCAAACTACTATACCCAGCAAAACTCTCAATCACCATTGATGGAGAAACCAAGATATTCCATGATAAAACCAAATTTACACAATATCTTTCCACAAACCCAGCCCTACAAAGGATAATAGGTGGAAAACACCAATACAAGGAAGGAAACTACATCCTGGAAAAACAAGATAGTAACCTTCTTCCATCAAACCCAAAAGAAGATTACCATTCAAATAAAAAATTAACATCAAAAATGACAGGAAGTAATAATCACTATTCCTTAATATCTCTTAACATCAATGGACTCAATTCCCCAATAAATAGAAATAGACTAACAGACTGGATACATAAACAGGATCCTATATTTTGTTGCATACAGGAAACACACCTCAGGGTCAAAGACAAACACTACCTCAGAGTAAAAGGCGGGAAGACAATTTTACTAGCAAATAGTCTCAGGAAGCAAGCTGAAGTAGCCATTCTAATATCAGATAAAACTGACTTGCAACCTAAAGTCATCAAAAGAAACAAGGAAGGACACCTCTTGCTGATCAAAGGAAAAATTCACCAAAAAGAACTCTCAATTCTGAACATCTATGCTCCAAATGCAAGGCCACCTTCATTCATAAAAGAAATTTACTAAAGCTCAAAGCACACATTGCACCTAACACAATAATTGTGGGAGACCTCAACTCTCCATTCTCCTTAATGGAGAGATCAGGAAAACAGAAACTAAACAGGCACACAGTGAAACTAATTGAAGCTTTGGACCAATTGTTTTAACAGATATATATAGAACATTTCATCGTAAAGCAAAAGGATATACCTTTTTCTCAGTACCTCATGGTATTTTCTCCAAACTCGACCGTATAATTGGTCACAAGACAGAACTCAACAAATATAAGATTGAACTAATCCCATGACTATCAGATCACTATGGATTAAGAGTGGTCTTCAAAAGCAACAAAAACAACAGAAAGCCCACATACACATGGAAACTGAACAATACTCTACTTAATAATACAATGGCCAAAGAAGAAAAAAGAAATAAAATAAAGACTTTTTAGAATTTATTGAAAATGAAGGCACAACATACCCAAATGTATGGGACACAATGAAAGCAGTGCTAAGAGGAAAACTCATAGCCCTGAGTGCCTCCAAAAAGAAACTGGAGAGAATATACACTAGTAGCCTAATGGCATGCCTGAAAGCCCTGGAACAAAAAGAAGCTAATATCCCCAGGAGGATTAGAAGGCAGGAAATCATCAAACTCAGGGCTAAAATCAATCAAGTGGAAACAAAGAGAAGCATACAAAGAATCAACAAAACCAGGGGCTGGTTCCTTGAGAAAATCAACAAGATAGATAAACTCGCACCCAACCTAACCAAAGAGCATAAGACAGTATCCAAGTTAACAAAATCAGAAATGAAAAGGGAGATATAACCACAGAAACTGAGGAAAATCAAAATCAAAATATCATTAGATCCTCCTACAAAAGCCTGGAAAATCTGGAGGAAATGGACAATTTCCTAGGCAGATAGCAAATACCAAAATTGAATCAGGATCAAATAGATCATCTAAACAGTCCCATAACCCCTAAAGAAATAGAAGGGGTCATAGAAAGTTTTCCAACCAATAAATGGACAGGACCAGATGGTTTTATAGCAGAATTCTATCAGACCTTCAAAGAAGACCTAACACCAATACTCTTCAAATTATTCCACAAAATAGAAACAGAAGGAACTCTACTAAACTCATTCTATGAAGCCACAATTATGCTGATACCAAAACTACACAAAGATCCAACAAAGAAAGAGAACTACAGGCCAATATCCCTTATGAATATCGATGCAAAAATACTCAATAAAATTCTTGCCAATTGTATCCAAGAACACATCAAAACAATCATTCACCATGATCAAGTAGGGATGCAGGGATGGTTCAATATATGGAAATCCATCAATGCAATCTACTACATAAACAAATTCAAAGAAAAAAACCCCATGGTCATTTCATTAGATGCTGGAAAAGCACTTGACAAAATTCAGCATCCTTTAATGCTAAAAGTCTTGGAAAAAACAGGAATTTAAGGCCCATACCTAAACATAGTAAAAGCAATATACAGCAAACCAGTAGCCAACATCAAACTAAACTGAGAGAAACTTGAAGCAATCCCACTAAAATCAGGGACTAGCCAAGGTTGCCCTCTTTCTCCATATCTTTTCCATAAAGTACTTGAAGTTCTAGCTGAAGCAGTTCGACAACATAAGGAAGTCAAAGGGATACAAATTGGAAATGAAGAAGTCAAACTATCGCTATTCGCAGATGATATCATAGTACACTTAAGTGACCCAAAAAATTCCACCAGGGAAATCCTACATCTGATAAACAACTTCAGTAAAGTGACTGGTTATAAAGTCAACTCAAGCAAATCAGTAGCCTTCCTATACTCAAAGGACAAACAGGCTGAGAATAAATTAGGGAAATGAGACCCTTCACAACAGCCACAAACAAAATACAATATCTTGGTGTGACTCTAACCAAAATAGGAAAGATCTGTATGACAACTTCAGGTCTCTGGAGATAGAAATTGAAGAAGACCTCTGAAAAATAGAAAAATCTCTCATGTTTGTGGATTGGCTGGATTAATATAGTAAAACTGGGCTTCTTGCCAAAAGCAATATACAGATTTGATGCAATCTCCATCAAAGTCCCAACTCAGTTCTTCATAGAGTTAAAAAGAGCAATTCTCAAATTCATCTGGAATAACAAAAAACCCAGGATAGCTAAAACTATTATCAACAGTAAAAGAACTTCTGGGGGAATCAGTGTCCTGGACCTCAAGCAGTACTACAGAGCAATAGTGTTAAAAACTGCATGGTATTGGTACAGTGACAGGGAGGTGGATCAATGGAATAGAATTGAAAACCCAGAATTGAGCCCACACATCTATGGCCAATTGATCTTCGACAAAGTAGCTGAAAACATCCACTGGAAAAAAGAAAGCCTTTTCAACAAATGGTGCTGGCTCAACTGGAGGTCAGCATGCAGAAGAATGCAAATTGATCCATTCTTATCTCCTTGTACTAGGCTCAAGTCCAAGTGGATCAAGGATATCCACATAAAACCAGACAAACTGAATCTAATAGAAAAGTACATGGGGAAGACCCTTGAGGACATGGGCACAAGGGAAAAGTTTATGAGCTGAACACCAAGAGCTTATGCTCTAAGATCAAGAATTGACAAAAGGGACCTCATTAAATTACAAAGTTTCTGTAAGGCAAAGGACACTGTCAATCGGACAAAACGGCAACCAACAAATTTGGAAAAGATCTTCACCTACCCTACATCTGACAGAGGGTTAATATCATATATATATATACAAAGAACTAAAGAAGTTAAACTCCAGAGAGTCAAGAAACCTTATTAAAAAATGGGGTACAGCGCTAAACAAAGAATTTTCAACTGTAGAATTTCTAATGAGAAGTAACTTAAAAAATGTTTAGCATCATTAGTCATTAGGGAAATGCAAATCAAAACAACTCTGATCTTTCACCTCACACCAGTCAGAATGGGTAATATTAAAAACTCAGGAGACAGCAGGTGTTGGAGAGGATGTGGAGAAAGAGGAACACTCCTCCACTGCTGGTGGGAATGCAAGTTTGTACAATCATTCTGGAAATCAATCTGGCAGCTCCTCAGAAAACTGGAAATGACACTTCTAGAGGACCCTGCTATACCATTCCTGGACATATACCCAGAGGATTCCCTGGCATGCTTTAAGGACACATGCTCCACTATGTTTTTAGCAGCCTTATTTTTAATAGCCAGAAGATGGAAAGACCCCAGATGTCTCTCAATGGAGGAATGAAGACAGAAAATGTGGTATGTTTACACAATGGAATGTTACTCAGCAATTAAATCAAATGAATTCATGAAATTCTTAGGCAAATGGTTGGTAATGGAAAATAATCATCCTAAGTGAGGTAACCCAATCACAAAAGAACACACATGGAATGCAGTCACTGATAAGTGGATATTAGCCCAGAAGCTCTGAATACTCAAGACACAGTTCACGTATCAAATGATTCTGAAGAGGAAGGAAGGAGAGGAGAAGGTCCTGGAAACGCTTGATGAAGCATTGCTGGGGATTACCAGGACAGAGAAGTGGGAGGGATTTGATCAGCAATGTGAGGAGGGAAGAGGGCTTATGGGACTATGGGGAGGGTGGAACCAGGAAAGGGAAAATCATTCGGAATGTAAACAAAAAACGTAGAAAATAAATAAATAAATAAATAAAAGTATCTAATGTTCTGTATCTATAAGACAAAATAAATGATTGTTTGTTACATGAATAAAAAAGTACAAAACAACATATTTAGAATGCCATATTTTGTTTTTTCAAAGGGGAAGGAAGTGAAATAGAGTGAAATTTTGTAATATTATAGCAACTATAAAAAGGAATCTAAGTTTTTTAATAGTGTCTGGGGTGGTCTCTCTCATGGCATGGGTCTAAAGTTTTGTCAGTCTGTTCTCTCAATTTATGCAGTTATTTTATCCCTACACACCTTGTGGGCAGGCTAAATTGTGGATATAAGGTTTTGTGGCTACGTTACAGTCCCATTCCTCCACTGGCTGTCTTGTCTGGTTATAGGAAGTGGCCAGTTCAGGTTCAATAATCCCTATTGCTGAGAGTTCCCTTCATAGATTCCTATGAGTTTCCAATGTGCTAGGTTTTAGTTCATCCCCAAAATTCCACTCACACCCCTAATGATTCTATCCCTCCCAGATCTCTATCCATCTGTCCTCCCTACACTTGATCCCTCCTGTTCCCATCCCAACCCCTCCTTTCACCCAGCCATCTCTTTCCATCCACCACTGATATCTATTTTATTTCCCCTTATCAGTGAGACTCAAGCATCTTCCCTTGGGCCTAGCATAACTGATGTCTGAGAGGCTTCACTCAGCAACTTATGGAAACAGATACAGAGACCCACAGCTAATAATTAGGCAGAGCTCAGGAATCTTGTGGAAAAGCGGGAGAAAGGCTTGAAGGAGACAGAGAGGTTAAGCTCTCTACAAGAAAACCTATAGAATCAACTAACCTGGCACCAGTTTCTGGACTACCAACCAGAGAGCACGAATTTGACAGATCAAGGCCCTCTACATAGATGTAACAGATATGCAGCATAGTCTTCATGTGGGGCCCTCTAACAGCAGGAGCAGGGGCTGTCTCTGACTCTGTGGCATGTCTTTGGGTCCCTTTACCTAACTAGAGCTGCCTTTTCTAGCATAAATAGGAGAAGATACACCTAGGCCTACTGCAACATGATAGTCAAGGCAGATTGATATCCATTGAGCAGCCTCTTCTTCTCTGAGAATAAGGCGAGAGGGGATGGGAGGAGGTAAGATGAGTGGCAAAGACTGGACAGAGAGAAGGAAGGACAATCTGAAATCAGCATATAAAGTAAATAAATGAATAAATTAATGGGAAAAACCCTAAAAACCCAAGTTCATTTTTCTACCTAAAAGTGTTAGTTTAATTAGCACCACACCTTCAAACTTTTACTCAAATGTGTGTTTTTGGCCTCTTTGTCAAAAAAATCAGAAGTATGAATTTATATATGACTCCTCAGTGCTAGTTCGGGGACAAATTTGTTTTTAAGCCAGTACAATGCCTTCTAACTAGAATTCGGTAATATAACTGAAAATCAGGAATGCTGATTCATCTAATTTTTTAATCATGCAGGATTATTTGGTTAATCCTCTGATTTTTTTCTTTTCCCTCATAAACTTAATACAGTTTTTTTTTTAATTTCTGTTTCAGATTTTGAAGAACTGAGTGGGAATTTTGATGGAGAAGAAACGTAATTCTTAGTATAGAAACCTACTGATGGTAGTCAAATGATGAAGGTTTCTCTATCAACTAGGTAGAAGCTGAAAGCAGGTTCAAGAAGCTAGTCTTTTATTTTTTTATAAAGTAAACTCTAGCCCAATATCATTAGACATAAATGAAGAGGAGAATTTAACAGTAATATATAATTAGGAGAATATGCACCAAATTTTGAAAATTTTAATTTTATATGAAAAGCACTAATTGTCGTAAATTTGATCTAGTAATATTGGTCAGCTTTAATTCCCCATTCTCATCTTTAGGCAGGCCATCTGAAGTAAATATCAATGAAGAAATCTAGAAACAACTTATACCATAAACCAAACAGACTGAAGGTATATATATATATATATATATATATATATATATATATATATTTACATGTATATTGTCTCACTCAATATACACAACAAATACATTCCTCACAGCAGTCTATAGGATTATATTTAGACTGCCACAAAAAAGTTTTTTTTTCCTTTATAGTATTTTTATTTATTTATTATTGGATATATTCTATATTTATAATTCATTTCCCTTTTTCTGATTCCCCACCCCCCAAAGGTCCCACATGCCCTTTTCCCTCCCCCTGCTCCCTCATCCACCCATTCCCACTTCCCTGTTCTTGTATTCCCCTACACTGATGCTTTAATCCTTTCCAGCACCAGTGTCCACTCCTTTCTTCTTGTCAGACATCATTTGGTATGTGAATTATGTCTTTGGTGTCCCAAGAGTCTAGGCTAATATCCACTTATCAGTGACTGCATACCATGGGTATTCTTTTGAGACTGGGTTACCTCACTTAGTATGATGTTCTCCAGCTCTATCCATTTCTCTAAGAATTTCATGAATTCATTGTTTCTAATGGCTGAATAGTACTACACTGTGTATATATACGACATTTTTTGTATCCATTCCTCTGTTGAGGGACATCTGGGTTCTTTCCAGCTTCTGGCTATTATAAATAAGGCTGCTATGAACATAGTGGAGCATGTATCCTTATAAATATACAGTTGCTCCTGTATGCGAAAGTCAGAGTTTCAATCCCTCTGGATCTAGAATTATATATGGTTGTAAGCCAGTTGATGTAGGTGCTGGAAACCGAACTTAGGGTTTTACTTTACCCCGAGCCATCTATTAATTTTCAAAATTTAGTGAAGATTTCATTGGATAAATATATTACAAAGTACATGTCATTTAAATCTATCAAGAATATTGCTTACTACTATAAACACACTTATTATTCAAATAATCATCATTTTGGTAATTTTCTTTTCTCCATGTCTATATTCTTATGTGGAAAACTGAAAGGTAACTTTCGTTGACTCTACAAAACAGAGGAATTATATTTGCATGAAGTCTCAGTTCATCTCTGATTATGAAACATACTGACAATACCCAGATGAGCTCATTAAGTAAGGTTTTCATGGAAATTGAAAAAAGATGTCAGTTTCCAAGTAGGTCAGTGTCCTTTGAGATATCTGGTGCCCAACATATCATAGCAGAAAATACGGATTTGTCTTCTGCTGAGGTCAGACCTATGTAGCCAGCCTATGTCAACTGACTGTAAATATCCAGCCATTATGCAACCAATATAGTAAACACATCTACACTTGCTTGTATTTGAGAGCAATAAAGCTTGGCTTTTGAGTGTTAATAAGGCATGCCTAATTTCCATGTACAAGCTGAAGGTTAAGCACGCTAGAATGTAGTGGGAGAGTTCTATCTCTTATGCAAATTTGCTTTCTGTAGACACTTAGGAGAAGCTTGTGTAAGCGTGGTATGGATGGCGGCTAAGGATTAGCAGATTACTAGCACTGATGAAATGGGGAAACCATTGCTTTTTACCAGAATATTGTAGAATACATTCTGTTGGATTTTATTTCCTATTACCAGTGCTAAACTTTATAGTGTAGAAGGCAGTATGATCTGGTTCTATATAGGAATTTCTCTGTAGTGAATAAACCCTGATTTCTCATAGGTGTTTTGCATATTATAATCCCTCTTATAATGGCAACTTATAATAATGCCTATTATTATGGCAACACACAAAACCATCAGCTTGTACAAAGAAGATAAATAGGTCTATCTCCCAGCTAAAGGTAGACAATTTCCCTATTTTCCCTGCTCTCTTGCCTCTTTCCCCTTAGCCAGACTGGATATGGCTTTTCTTCTTTGCCTCAGGCACACGTATTTATTTTTATTGCTGTTACATAAAAACCTAGAGCTAAGATTCAACACCAAGATGATACTGACAAGCAACACTAAACTCCCCTTCAGAAAACTCTTAAGCTCGTTATCCTTACTATAGCTGCCTTACTTCTGGTGTCACCAGAACCACACTGAAGGTCGTGTTGAGTGGAGACCATCTACAGTCAGGCTGGGAATGTTGCAGCATTTCCTCCCTCCCAGGCCACTGCTGACTGCCTCTTCCTGCTGTGTTCTGTCCTCTGCCATACTGCCTTAGTTCTTTTTCTTTTTCCTCTCTCCCAGGTTTCCAATAGAGGCTCTGGCAGGGTCAAAGGCATAATGTAATGGCTTACCTCCTATTTGATTTCATGCCAGGTCCCTGGAGGGATACAGCATTATTGCAGCCCAGGCTTGTAGCACCACAGGCTAATGGATCAATTCAGCCTTCAAAGTATCCTATGGCCTGTCGATATAAAATTCTAGCAATTACTAAAGTGGGAAGGCTAGGAAGTGGCTGAAAAACATTCCCTATTGATTGGCTCATTGCTCTAGCGTATGATGAACTTGTTTAAGAAAAATTGATCTGACACATTGATTTTTTTTAAATCAGAGAATCTCATGAATGCAATTTAAGTCACAATATTTCTTGCTTTGAAGAATGGTGTTTCTTCTTATTTTTTCTTCTTTTTTCCTGCCAGGAATATCTGTATAATCAACCAGCCTGTGAGAGGCTGAGTCCTACACCCAGCCAGCATTCCTGCTGTTTCGGGAAATGTTTCTTATAGAAACTGAATTTCAGTGGTAAATTTCTTCTCCTCTGCATTTTATACATACCAGTGTTCTCACGAGCTTGTGTCACCAACTCCCTCTTTCCCTCAGGCTCACGCTTCAACTCAGAATATGAGGTTTTCAGTTAAAGCACACACTGCCTAATGTAGCAGATGTGTGTTCATTTATTATATGTGGATCATGCTTTGGAAACAGGATCTTAACAATCATCGAAGGCTGTTCTGTCATTTGACATAACCAGGAACAATTTGAGCAGGGGAGGCAGATTGGAAAGAAAAGCCTTTCTGGATGGTGAACATGTACAGCATGTGGTTGGGCAGCTATTCTGTGTCAAAATAATTTCCAAATTATTTTTGAAAATATATTCAATAAATTTTATTTTGCAAAAGTGTTGATACTTACCATATAATAAGTATATATAATATAACATTTAATTATAGTATATATATATATATATATATATATATATATATATATAATGTCTGACCACTGGATTAGGACAATTTTTCAGAGTTTGGTGGTGTCATTCATGGATTATACACAACTAAATGTTGCCTACTTTATAAATCCTCCTGTAGACCATCTATAATAGGGTGACTCCTTCCTGTTCCCCTAATTGGACCTACATTAGCCTGTGGACTAGATCAGATTCTAGAAATAGATGATGATAAGCTTCATGTCATGAGTTTCTCAAAATACAAATTCTTGGCCATCATCTAAGCAATCTGAGACAGATTCAGAGTGTGAAACCTGGGGAAAAGAGTGAGAAGACTTACTTTAGTGTGGTTTCTTGTGCCTTCTTTGGTCTGATAAGAAACTACAGTGATTAAGGGCCTCAAAGACTTTTCTCAGCCAGGGTATTACCTTAAAAGTAGAAATTCATTTTATGGCTAAATTCATTTTGTGGATAGCCAAAATGTGAAATATTTCAATTTTCTGGCATGTATAGAGGGTTTTGGTGGAATTATTTGCTATTGCTCAGTTGTTTCAGTTAAAACAACCTTTCTGCTAACATGGGTTTTCGTGGAAGTATAGCCTAATCTCCTATAGCATCTAGAATTGGGATATGTTCTCAAAGACCAAGTGGTGAGATACAATTATTTGCTATTCATACTAATATAAAGTAAAAGACAGAAGTCAAGGCAGCTTCAAGTGAAGAATTTTCAGACTGTACAAGAAATGCATCTGGCTCATTTCAGAATTAGGTTTAGAAGTGCAGCATAAAAGGACTTCAAGTTTGAACATGAAAGGAAAAAGAGATGGGACCCAAGCTTGTATGTCTTAAACTAACGATTGTTCTTCTGTCTCTCAGGCAAGAGTTAGTTGGGTGTGTGGATGGCAAGCCAGATCTACCCCAGGCCACTAGCATAGGCCTCAAGAACTGTGTCCTGTGTCTTTATAACTTTTACATGTCTTACAGAAAATGTTCTCCTGTGGTTGAAGAGAAACATGGATTGTCTGTGCCAGAACTTGTCTAGGAAGTCTATACACAAGAAGACTTCATCACATTATCTTAAGACCTGTTTCCAAAGGTGAGATGTTCAATCAGGTTTGCTGCATGCTCAGTGAGTTTGAATAAACTAAAACTAAAAGAATTCAAGTCATTTAGACTGGAGATAGAGCATGGGCTACGAAAATTATCTAAGTGTTAGGGCAATCCAGAAAATTTGACTTTAAACGATTTAATTGTCCCCTGTTGTTCCTTTACCTCTGGGTTTCTGCAATGAAGACTGAAAATTTTGTCACAGTATTTCCCAGACTTCCTTGTACTTTGCGAGCTCTGCTGAGTTGCTTCCAGAGAGCTTCCTGGCCCTTCTGATGGTTTAGTGTTGTTGCTTAATGTTGTTGTTCCTGTGTTTCGGCACCATATGATGGGATATAAAAGAGAGAAAGGGATATTAGGGAGCGTGGCATGGCGGCGTGGGGGAAGGGGATGCCTAAGTGGCACCCCTTCCCCCTGAGGGGTCACACACACACCGACATGGTATAGAAGAGAGTTTATTCAGGGAAGAGGATGGGAGTCAATGGTATAGTGGAGGCAGAGAGAGAGAGAGAGGGAGAGAGAGAGAGAGAGAGAGAGAGAGAGAGAGAGAGAAGTAGAGAGAGTTGAGAGGAGTGGAGGCCAGCCATAACCATGTGGAGAGAGGGGGAAGGGGAGCCCAAGAGGGGCAGAGAGGTGAGAGCTAAGAGGGAGAGTGATGAGAGAGAGAGCAATGAGAGAGAGAGAGAGGAGGGGCAGGCAGCCCCTTTTATAGTGGGTCAGGTATATTGGGTGGGGCATACCTGGCTATTGCCAGGTAACTGTGGGGTGGAGCTTGGACAGAATGCCAACACCTTCCTGTGCTTTCTTGTGGATTCTTAATTGTGTCTAGTCTGTGGTTCTAAGATTATTCAGATGTGAAGGTGACAAATTGAAATTTTGCCAAAATGTGAAATATTTCAATTTTCTGGGTCTGTGCTTGGGGATTTTTGAAGATGACAGAGCACAACCGGGAAAGGGGGTAGAGGCTGCTTGTCAAATCTCTCATGAAAACAGAGGCCTTCTGTTTCAAGTTGCTTCTCAGATAGTATGTGGTTCTCTTAGTGCTCAGCTCTGCTTTCAGTAAAATTGTTAATTATAGATCGTAATAAGCAGTTAGGAGCAAAATACACACATAATTTGAAAGTGAAATGAGGCACAGTACATAGATAAAGCAATTGTTTGCTTAAGAGGTGATTAACAGCCAGAAAACAAGCAGACTGATACTTGAACCTGAGAGAGATGATACCCGTGTGGAATTGCGTGTTCATTGTGTATTTGTTCATTGCAGCCTAGTGCAAAGGTAGATGTCTGCTGCTGTCAGTAGTTTCTTGGTGTGTGATGAAAGGAGAGCAGGGTCTCTGCCATCTTAGAACAAAGATGATAATAAAAGAATAGGTTGTCAGAAGGAATAAAGAGAGGGAAGCATCTCTATTTCTCAGAGGAGCACAGCTGAGATTTAAACTACTCTGAGCTGTGACAAATTATAAGGCTTTAAAACCACTACAGTCACTGAATGAACAAAACGCTTGCCTGGGATAATTATGCCTTTTGGTCTCCTTTACTTTCAAGTTATTTCCCTCTGTGAGTGTTCCACTCCCACACTGAATGTGCTGGGGCAGTGTTAGTCTCAGTGTGGAAAGCTGAGGTGGCTTTAAGATTAAGCAAGCTTAGAAACACAATTCAGAGCAACTCACACAGCAGCGCTCCTAACATTTCACCAAGACGCCAGATGACAACAGTTCCTACAGAAATGGTTTGTTCTGGGACTTTGTCGTCTATTCTTCATGAAGTATTTGCTTGAATGAATAGGTTACTTGGTTTTGCTGGGTTCAGTGTTAGAGCTCCCAGAACAGAAATCTTGTCTTGAATAGGTAAGAGTTAAGTAACTGTATAAATAATTATGTTACTAGGTTAGATTGTACCACTCAAATAGGACTGAGGCTAATAGGAATAAGTTGGCTTTTAACTTTACTTTGCTTGCAATGTATTTGATCTTGAAGTCTGTTGATTGGTATAGCTGGTCAAGGACCTATTCCTAGTTGGTATTTACCAGAGACAGACTGGATAAGAGCTTGCCAGGGTCCCATTCCTTGGCACCCACCAGACCCAAAGGGCGGTGAGACAGAACCAGGCTGCTTTAGCAACTCAGCTAAGCTGAGTACTGCCATCTTTGCATATTTTCAAGATGCAAGTCTTAATCTGGTGAGCTGAGTGACAAAGAGAAAATGGGCAGCTTAGCTACCACTACCACAGAAGCTTTCAGGATCTCTGTGTTGCTGGTGATAAGAAACTCTTCTGTTTGAGAACAGAGGATAACTTCTAGACTCTGAAGAAAGTGTGAATGTGAGTGGTGTAACACCAAACACACACTGAGTATATGAACCTGGTTCTGTTCTTGTCACTGTGTTTCTTCCTTTAACACAGGAAGGTAGCCCAGGAACTATACAGGCTTTCACCCTTCTTATATTTTACTAAAGAGGAAAAGAGGACAGAGAGTGTTCAACTATCTTGACAAGTAGACAAATTATGGAGCTGAATTGGAATCAATCAATCTAATCCTGACAAGTGCCCATTGACTTCTAAGTTATGTGGAGACAAATGCTTAAATCCTTTCTTTTTGTTCTCTTAAACTTTCTGGACTGACAGGCCTGGTTTATGTTTTGTTTTGTTTTGTTTTGTTTTGTTTTGTTTTGTTTTGTTTTGATTTGTTTTGTTCTGTTTTGCTTTGCTTTGTTTTGTTTTCCCTCTAGCCTGGCTTCTCCCAGACTTAGAACAAGGTGAGGATAACCAAACATTGTGATACTTGCCTCTTTTCCCTCCTGGGGCCTCCAATCTCTGCTAGAGAGTGAATCTTATTCTGATATTGTGTCTTCCAATGCTTTGGTTTGTAAAGTGCTAGGATTTATGACCTTGCTCAGGAGTGGAGTCCTTAAGGGGCCTAAGCATCAGGTACCTTGTAGCTACCTCAGAGGATGTCATAATGCATCCTGTTCCAGGGACTGAAGATGAGCCTCCTGCTGGCTATTAACAATACAATACACCGGGGATTTCTAAAACTGGGAAGGCTGCAGCTGGGTCTGGTAATGTATAAGCCAAAAGCAAGGAAAGGATATTAAGTCTGAGAGGGTTACGGATAGATATTCAAGAGGCTGAGAATCCTACACAGGCAACTGGATTTTCAAATTGATGGAGGTGATGGATTGGACAGTCTATACTTTGTATGTAGTCTAACCTACCATATTCAAGACTAGACTTTTGTGGGATTGGTAAATCAGGGCATACATGATTATCATCCTCTGAAGTTTAACATTTTTATGTAGATGCCCCATGCACTCTGCATCTCTGCTACCATGACATAAGGATCTGGCCTGGTTTGCACAGAAGACTATGTCTCTTTTCAGTTTGTTTCTATGATTATTTGTGAGTCCACTTTTGCTTCTTTCTGCTTCTTCCTGTTACTAATGAGCCACTCTGGGTGAAAACTAGTGACATCTAAGGGCCTTTGGGAGCAGCAGAAAAAACTGAAGGTCTGTCTACACAAGAATCCCATGATGCTGACCATTTATCTGATGACCATGTGGGCCTAATAAACAAAGCAAATCTTTCCTGCTTGCCCTCCCTCTGTGGCTTTTGGGACTCTGCATTTGCATTTCCCTCGACAGTTAGCAACAACCAAAACTTGTCTTCATTACAGCTCTGACTCATAACAAAATTAATGACAATGAAGTGATTCGTGGTCCCCAGGCCCAGCTGTCTATTGAAAACAAGTCCAAGCCTGTTCAAAACAGTAATGGATGGTGCTCAGGAGAGGATGACTCAGAATCTCTTGTGTTAGACAAGGGAGTAGGGGAAAATAGTATGTTGTGTTACTTCTAAGTGTGTGTGCATGTGCGTGTGCGTGTGCGTGTGCGTGTGTGTGTGTGTGTGTGTGTGTTTGTGTGTGTGTGTGTTGAGACAGACAGAATCTCAAGACCTGACTGAGGCCTTAGGGGAGATCCTACCACTGTTAAGTTACTAAATAGCCACAACATTAAATTGACTCCTACTGATGCTAATGACCTATTGTTGTATCCATAGATCAATGCATCTGTCCGCTTTCATCTAAGAAGCTTCTATTTGCAATAGATCATAGATAGTAATAAACACAGAGATCAAAACCCTGGGAGTTAGTCCAAGAAAAATAAGAGCCATTCTACTTGGCTGGTCTTAGGGCTCTTGAGTACAGGTTAGTTCTGCTCAGGTAGAAGAGAGGAAGACTGGAGTAGGGATCTGCCTGCATATCTTCTCCATGATAGGTGCTGAGCAAGTGAGGTACTATTTGGGAGAAGTGATTCTTTACTTATTTTTACTTATGGTATTGTTGGGAGTGAGGAACAAAGTCCTCACTTTTTGGTAGTAAGACCTAGGACTGGAAAGTAGCCTCTCAATAAACTGCTTAGAGTCTGTGAGATCCTCACCTTACTAAATTAAAGTAAAAAAAAAAACCTGGACTAAAATGTCACCGTCCATTTGGTTTCCAGTGTTTTTACTCTTTCTATTTATTATAAACATTGGAAATAAAGGAGAGTGAGAGGCAAAATTTGTCCCCCATTGATTAGTTGAATCAATACATCATACACTCAAATATTTGGGAGAAATAAGTGTTGTACTTAAATGCATGAGAAAAACCTGGGACAGAGAAACTGGGACATTTATTTTTTTGAAAGAATAGGATAATACTTTTGCAAAATAGTTCTTTGCATCCTCTGTTTGGAACTTTGATCTGACCATTACATAGGAGATACATTCCCTGTTTCAAGGGCCAGGCTTTTCAATTACATAGAAAAAGCAAGTCTATGTTTAAGAATACATCATTTGGGATGTTACTGGCTTCTCAGTGTTCCTTGAGTGCCTGGCTGGTTATCTTGAGGAAATTCTGGTGCTGCAATTCCTCTTGTGAACTGTGTACTTTTAATAGGAGGAACAACAAACCTGAAGTATTCCCATGGCACATGATAGAAAAAGATGACTCAGAGGCTTTGGACCAGGAGAGAGTGAGTTAGTTATTGATTTCCAGGTGTCTTTCATTTTTGTACACAGTCTCATTGTTCACATTGGACATGAATTGATACCAGAACACTTGACGTGTTGGCCACTGTCTTTGAAAAGTTGTCAAATTATTGATAACAGTGTAGCTGACAGTGTGTTTGCAAGGAGACCTGGACAAGCATGCCATTCTTTAGTGACTGATTCCAGAAAAAAAGGACCAGGACTTCAGAAGATAAAGAAAAGAGGAAAACTGGGCTTAGGAGATCTTGCAGAAGCTTATGGCTTATGTCATGAAAGTTTATTAAGAAGTACAGCATCTTAAAGACAAATTGCAAGAGGAAAAGACAGACTAAGAAAAGCCATAATAGGACAAAGTCAGCCTGAAGCTAATACAGCAGTATTGAACAAGGGGAGCACAGGATATCTCTTGTGAGATGTACACAGTGGCCTTGGGATTGTTGTCTCTCTAGTCTCCTTAGGGGTAAAATACCAAGACCTCAGGAACCAAAATTTTAACTCCTTTGAGGCCCTGGCCCCAGCTCCAGATTGGACTTTGCCAAGTCTTTCCCTAGGCACTGACCTAAAACAAGGTTTCTTTTCCCTTTCATCTCAGAAAGTCTTACATTTGCTTACCTCTCAACAGCAGGAGATTATTAGCACATTGATGCCAGCTAGAGGTCTCCATTTCATACTTATGAACTTGCCTGATATTTTTTCACTTTTAAAGTCTCTGTTTTAACATCATAGGGGACTTTTGAAAGCAGTGGAAATTTGAAAATATGAAATTTTTAATATTTTCTTTAATATTAAAATTCATATATACATTTGCATGTGTTTCTGCATATGATACATATATTAAAACATAAAGGGGTTTTGGTTGAAATATGGCTGATCCATGCCAGGACACTAGCATTCTTTTCCTCTTGAAGAATTCATAGTGGCAGTCATACTGCTTCTATTAGGCTACCATTAGACCATGAAGTATGGGTCAGTTTATAAATAGGAACCTTCTCCAGTCCTATAAACCCTGTCACTAATGGAAGCAAAGGGCTGCATAGAATTTATTCTTTTCCTTTTGATTCTATAAAAAATTATTCAGATCTTACTTTCAGATTTACAATGCTTATGAATAATTGAAATTCTTTGCTTGGCTTTTTTCAAGTTTGGGATGCCTAACTTTTGTGCAGTAGTCCCACCTTTTCTGGACTGAGGCTTTATTGTTAACCGTTGGAGTTAACAAATAGAGATATGAGTCTGAAGAGTTCTTTCCTTTTCCAGCAAGAATCTGGAGCCTTCTAGTTTGTGGCATGTCTCTATGACCCTACCTCAGATCAGAATATCTGCTCTCTGGTTACCTAGCTTCAGTCCAGTGTGCAGCAATTTGATTTTTCACTCAAGTCAGTTTCCTAGGACAGTGAAATACAACTCTTGGCCTACAATGAACTAAGTATCTCTAGAGAATCAGATACCTTGGGCTATAAATCAGCCTTTTCCTTCCATAAACTATATCTATTAAATATTATAAGGTGAAGAGAACCCTCCTTATGTGATAGGACATCATAAAGCCTTTGACATGCTAACTGAAAAACATGTGTTTCTCGGAATATTTACTAGAGCATACAGAACTCCCTTAATTATGTAATTATACAGGGGAATATGTGCAAAGCCAGTAATGTAAAGCTAGTTTTAAAGATTTGGGCCCTTTCCCTTTCCTTTGTATTAGAAAGGGATAGTTACTTTAGTAAGTAACTTACTTTAGTAAGTTTCTTATTAATTCTATTGAGTATTTTAGGAAGGGAAGCACATCCAAAACTATTCATCAGAAAATAGTAGATTTCCTGCGACCACTGGAACTTGCTCGAGATCTTAGTGCATGGATATTTATTATACCTAAGATTCCACCTCACACCAGTCAGAATGGCTAAGATTAAAAACTCAAGAGACAACAGGTGCTGGCAAGGATGTGGAGAAAGAGGAACACTCCTCCACTGTTGGTGGGATTGAAAGATGGTACAACGGCTCTGGAAATCAGTCTGGCTGTTCCTTAGAAAATTGACCATGACACTTCCAGAGGACCCTGTCATACCACTCCTGTGCTTATACCCAGAGGATTCCCCTGCATGTAATAAAGACATATGCTCCACCATGTTCATAGCAGCCTTGTTTATAATAGCCAGAAATTGGAAGGAGCCAAGATATCCCTCAAAGGAGGAATGGATACAGAAAATGTGGTATATTTATACAGTGGAATACTACTCAGCAATTAAAAATATGAATTCATGCAATTTGTAGGCAAATGGTTAGATCTGGAAAATATCATCCTAAGTGAGTTAACCCAATTACAAAAGAATACACATGAAATGCAATCACTGATAAGTGGATATTAATGAGCCCAGAAGCTCTGAATACTCAAGGCACAATTAGCAAATCAAAAGATTCCCAAGAAGAAGGAAGGAGAGGACCCTGATCCTGAAAAGACTGGATCCAGTTTTGTAAGAGAGTACCAGAACAGAGAAGTGGGGGGATGGGTGATTAGGGAATGGGCGGGGTAGGAGAGGGGGAAGAGGACCTATGGGACATATGGTGAGGGGGGAAAGCCTTTGGAATGTAAACAAAGAATATAGAAATTAAAAGAAGAATAAAAAAACTTAAAACTGTAAAAAAATATTCTAAGTATTTCTGAATAGCTTATATTGCTTTTTATATAAACTTTTAAGTATTCTTTGAGTTATAAAATGAGTTAATGATGTAATCATAATACAGACAATCCCATGATAATATGAGAGAAATTCAGTTCTAAGAGGCTAAATTAAGCATGAACCCATTTCTCAGGTAGAAGAGAATGCCAGTTTAGATATGATAGCTGCCCAACATAAAAAGGCAGTTCAGGTTGTATCACTCTTGGTTGTTACAGGAATAGCCGCAGGTGTTGGCACTGGAATTGCAGGGATAACGACTTCCATGACCCAATATGATACATTCACTTCCAGTTTAAAAGAGATCTTCAAGAAATGACTGAAACTGTGCTTACTATTCAAAAAACAGATGGATTCTTTGGCAACCATGGTGCTTCAGAACGGACGAGGTCTAGATGTCCTGACAGCTGAAGAAGGTGGTCTTTGTCTGTTCCATCAAGAAGAATGATGTTTCTATGTCAACCAATCTGGGATAGTGAGAAAAAAATCTAGAAGCTACAGTCAGATATAAAGAATTTCCGGGATCCTGAGACCTCCAGTTATGGGATTTTTGAAAACCTTATATAGTGGATACTCCCTTTTGTCATACCTTTTCTAGTTATCTTCCTGGTGTTGTTATTTGCTCCCTGCCTCATTAATCTTGTTTCTATATTCCTCCAACAGCAAATACAAAAAATTTCTAACCAAACTATAAATCAGTTCCTGTTAAGCATTACCAGCTGCTGCCCACAGAAGAGTCACTGTCCAGAGGTACTTGATGTGAACATTTATCAAGTGGATCCTGATGGTGAAAATCAGCTACACCCCAAAACTGACGAGGCTCCTGCACAGCAGGAAGCAGCTTAAGAGACATAGTGTCCTTGTTCCTTTTTTACCATCGGCTTCCCCCTCCTCGTTTTCTTATCTTTTTAATAATAAGAAGGGAGGAATGTTGGTACCTGGACCTCTGAAACCTGTGACATCATGTAGACAACAAAGCGACACCTGTCGCCAAGACAATGGCCATCATATTCCCATAATCCATTAGGTTCACCTTTACCTGTGACCATATCACCATCCATGTATATATAAAAAGGAAGGCCCCTCCCTCTTTCTCTCTCTTCCCCTCTTCTCTTTCCACCTCCACCTTTGCCCTTTCACCTCTTAATAAACCTCACATGGAACTGTAAAGAAAGAAAGAAAGAAAGAAAGAAAGAAAGAAAGAAAGAAAGAAAGAAAGAAAAAGAAAGGAAGGAAGGAAGGAAGGAAGGAAGGAAGGAAGAAAGAAAGAAAGAAAGAAAGAAAGAAGAAGAAAGAAAAATGAAAAAGATAAAGTTGTGGGTTGTGGTGGCATTTGCATATCTACATAAATGCTCTTAGTGCCATTGAACTATATGCTTAGATTTGGGTAAAGTAAATTTGTTTCATTTGTGTTTTACATACTTAATGTGATAACAAAAATAATACAAAGGAAATGGTACCCACTCATAGGTCAATAGAACCCTCTGCAGAGATTATCCATAAGAACCTGGAGTGAAGTGGGATGGTGGATGATGTTTTGATGCTACCAAGAATGATGTGTAATTTAAAAGAAACCATTTTCTACATGATATTCTACATGATATTTTCATATGAAATATGTAGCAGAGAATTAGTTATACTGCTTTGGTTCACAGTGGGTCACACAAGGGCACCCTCACAAGAGCTCTCTTGATTTGTAAATGAAAGACACGCATGTACCAGCTTAATTTTGGTATGCCTTGGTTACCTCAGTGGCTGGACACTTCTAATCCTCCTCATGGCTAGTGTGTATTTCTTTCCAATACGCCTGGCTTAACATCTTCTATGTTTTTTCTTTGCTACCTGTTACTTTCTGGACTGCTTCCCAAAGGACTGCTTCTGCTTTGTGGATGATTTTTCTTCTGGACTCCTAAACCCAACACCCCTGCCTCCAAGTCATGGTGAACCTGCCTCCTTTTCTCTCTCCTATCTGTTCCAAGCCCAGGAATCCTAAAAGTCCTACCTCTGTCTGCCCTGCCGAGCCACTAGCTGCTGGCATTTTTATTTACCATTTGGAACCAACTGGAACCACTGAGGCATGGTCCCTCAGTGTCTTAAGAGCAGACATGCATGTAAGCAGTTTTGGAGACCAAAATTAACATTATAACACAAACAGCATTTGGCAAAACCCCACAATTTCCCCATTTTTGTCCAATTAAAAAGGCGTTTTTCTCTCAGACATAAATTGAAAACAACCATGGCAATTATGTAAATTACAAAGGATGATATACAATTAACATCTTGTCCATTATATTTGTCAATTAGGCAAAATGTTCTACCATCTATCCTAACTTAAAGAGCTTACAATTCTATACCTGAATTATGTTCTAATTTTAGCTTGCATTACCATCTGAAAAACATCCTTTCAAATTAATATTGTCTCTCACAATGATAAACAGCTTGATTTTGATTATGAGACTATAACTGGTTTTCAACTCTGTCAGACATCTGAGAATGAATTATTATCTAAATATATAGGAAGAACAAAAACATAGCTTGGAAAACTTAAATAAGTTGTAGAGACCATATTGTGTGTCCTTTCTTGGACAGTATTTTTTTTTTTTTGTCTATAGATAAATAGGGCAATTTTTGTTTAGTGACAACTTTGCCATAATTGGAACAACTCTATATGAAGGTCTTGAAGCTCAAATTATTTTTTTGAAGGGGAGTGGGGATGCTGTTGAGAGCAGACATGTCTCATCAAATGATCTTTAATAAAGAAATAACATTAAATGTCATGTTCTGTGGATTTGTGATGTTTTTGAAGACTATCTCTGTAAAGTATCTCTGAATTGTTAAACCTTAACCATGCTTACCCATTTCTATTTGAGTAAATTGAAAACACTTTATTATAATTAAATCAGAATCTAGTATAACCATGAGTTTACTATCTGGCCCCTTAACTTGTGTTACTTAATCATTTCAAAAAAATTTGTAATAGCAGCTATTAGAAGAACTGGGTCAAAATCTTGTATTCATAAATGAGTTGAATAAACACAATGCCCATCTAAGAGTAACAATATTAATTTCTAATTTTGTATCAATGTATAGATTTATAACAATGAAAACCATATTTCTATATCAATATATAAATTCTATAAAAATGTAAGAAAATAAAATTTGATTTTGCATCAATTATAAATATTTTTATCAATGTAAGATTATGACAAGACAATGCTTTTTTTCAAGAATAAAATTAGTTATCTATCCCATTTATTTCCTTCCTGTTCAAAATCATGACCATTTCTAAAAAATAATCATAACTAGACACCCAAACCTGAGGGATCAGGATGATGACTCTCCACACCTGATTCTTGCTGAATAGGGGTGATAAAAATTCTTTAAAGAGAAAGGGAGGGCTAGGAATATTAGCAAATCTGGTTAGACCTAAGAAAGCTAGCTTTAGCATCTGTTATCTAGTCTCTGTAGGGTTAGAATTCTCAGTGCTTGACTGAAGTTCTGACTGGATCCATCAGAAAATTTGCAGATCATCTGCAATCACCAGCTTTTCCTGAAGCTGTATTGGAAGCAATTTTCTGGAAACAGTTTCAGGAGGTAGAGGGCTGGAACAACAGGTCATTTTGTCATCCCAGCAGAAGAGTCTTGTTAGAACTATATATTCTTCAATACATGAATCGCACATCCACAATTTTACTACTATTAAGATATTTGTATGGATAGTTCAAGGTGCACCCATCAGTTAAGGATGAAATTTTGCTCCTTGTTTGAGCAGGATAAAGTCAACTGTTCTTTTTATGAGTTAATTTGATCGATAACAATTGTCATAAATCTTAGTTTGTCCCATGTGAAGGAAGGCACGAAGAATCTTAAAGATTCCATAGCCAACAAGATTTATTGTCTAAATTTAGCTGAAGTTTTGGCTAGAGACATTATTATGTCTAAGCCAGTTGTGATGGTTTGTATATAATTGGCCCAGGAAGTGACCCTTTTAGGAGGTGTGGCCTTGTTAGAGAAGGTGTGTCACTGTAGGTGTGGGCTTAAGACCCTCTCCCTGGCTGCCTGGAAGTCAGTATTCCACTAGCAGCCTTCAGATGAAGATGTAGAACTCTCAGCTCCTCCTGCACCATATCTGCCTGGATGCTGCCATGTTTCTGCCTTGATGACAATGAACTGAACCTCTGAGCCTGTAAGCAAGCCCCAATTAAATGTTGTCTTTTGTAAAATTTGCATTGGTCATAGTTTCTGTTCATAGCAGTAAAGCCCTAACTAAGACAGAAGTTGGTACCAGGGACTGGGGTATTGCTGTGATTGGCATGACCATGCTTTTGTTTGGAAGAATGTGGATTTTGAGACTTTGGAATTGGAAAGCTGTGGAATGCTTTAAGTGGGGCTTAATGTAACAGCCTAGTAGGAATATGGAAAGCAGTGGTGCTGAGGGTCATTTGAACTGTGTAGGCCTGATGGCCCAAGAAGTTTCAGTGGAAAAGAACTTTAATATGTGGACAAGAGACTGTTTTTGTGATGTTTTGGTGAAGAACATGGCTGCTTTTTGCTATTGTCTGAAGAGACTGCCTTTACTGAGGTAAAGAGATTTATATTAATTGCATCTGCAAGGGAAGTCTCAAAAAAGCCCAACAAAGACTTTGTTCTCTGGTTAAGTCTGATGAAGAGAATTTTGAACAAACATAGCAAGCTGAGAAAGGAAAAGTACAAAATATATAGTTTGAATATTAAAGGGACTCCAGAAAGTGAAATGGAGCTGAATTCAATGATATTAAATTGAATTAAGGGAGTGGTGACCTTGAGGCAAGATTCCACCCTTCTAATTTAGGTTCAGGCAAGGTAGTATAAGCCTTTAATCCCAGGAGGCAAAGATAAGCAGATCTTTGAGTTCAAGGCCTCCCTAGAACAGAGCAAATTCTAGGTGAAGTAAAACTTGAATCTAGGCTCAGTGGACCACACCTTTAAACCCAGTGCTTAGGAGACAGGCATACAGATCTCTTAAGTTCAAAGTCAGTTTATGTATCAAGATTCAGGACAGCCAACTTAGGCAGTGAAGGAACTGGGAAAAAGGAAGTTAGTGATAAAGTAATAGAACAAGGGGGTCAATATTCTAGCTCCTCCTGCAAGCAGCAGAACTCAGCAACTTTGGCCATGTGTCTCTGGCTTTATAATGAAGAGAAGGAGACTACCGGGACAATTGATACTGGTTAGCTGGAGCTAAGAAATTAGTGATAATAATAAAAGACCAAAAAAAAAAGAGAGAGAGAGAGAGACCAGCATCACTGAGGTGAAATCTTCTGGGAAGTGTTTTTTATGAGCACAAAGAAGCTGTATTCCAGAGATAGCCAAGATTGAAGCTCATGCTGCAGCTGTACTTGGTAATGTGTAAGAATCTCCAGGTGGTACTGATTTTGAAGGCATGAAGGCATCATGAAGAACAGTTGAGGTCTGGCACTGTGAGAGGCCATGGAAGGCCATTGGTGAAAGTGCACCCTCAGTTGTAATTGACAGCCCAGGACTGAAATGGTCACACAAAGGAGTTGAGGCTTGGTACAATGAAGAGAGACTATGAAAGGCTTTGGTGAAGTATAGTTGCAGTGGAAGACTAGCATATTGGAGATGCCAGTACCATGGGATGACCACCAAGAACAGCAGTGGCAATAGAGTGGATCAACCTGAACTTAGAGTGCTACAGAGGGCAGAGGAGGAGAAGTGACACCAGCCTTTTGGAGATGCACAGAAGATCATGTGTGGATCTCAGACATTGGAAAAATCAGCTGTGAAGATGAAATTGACATGGGGACCCCAAGATGTTAAAGATGCCAGAGCCACCGGATGCCTGCCAAGGAAAGCTGCTAACAGGGAGTGGAACAAGCCCAGGAGAAGGAACCTTGTTGCAGTCCACAAAAATGAAAAAGGAGTTGGAGATCTGAAGACTGCTTTGCCATCAGACATGGAGATGCAGAGTTTGGACTTTGCCCAGCTGGTTTCCTGTCTTGCTTGGGGGATTACAGTTAAGTGATCAGGTGAATCTCAGAAGCGACCTTGAACTTTCGACTTTTAACACTGTTGAGACTGCTATAGACTACAGGGACTTTGGAAGTTGGACTAAATGTATTTTGCATTATACTATGTTTAAGTATGGCCCCCATAGACTCATGTTTGAACAAGCCTATGGGAGTCAGGGAGTGGATTGTGATGGTTTGTATATGATTGGCCCAGGAAGTGACCCTTTTAGGAAGTGTGACCTTGTTGGAGTAGGTGTGTCACTGTGGCTGTGGGCTTCCAGCTGAGTTGCCTGGAAGTCAGTATTCCACTAGCAGCTTTCAGATGAAGATGCAGAACTCTTAGCTCCTCCTGCACCATATCTGCCAGGAAGCTGCCATATTTCTGCCTTGATGACAATGGACTGAACCTCTGAGCCTATAAGCCAGCCCCAATTAAATGTTGTCTCTTGTAAAATTTGCATTGGTCATAGTGTCTGTTCACAGCAGTAAAACCCTAACTAAGACACCAGTTATTAGACTGTTCCTGTGTTGAAATCAGAAGATCAAGTTATGTGTCCTGTTTTATTTTCTCACATTTTCTTTTCTGTAGCAAAGATCTTCAGGGGGTCTTCCCCTGTCATATCTGATCCATATCACCCTGGAAGTGGTCCAAAGCCTTTTCTTCTTTCTGGTCAACACAAAGGCAGTTCCTATTTTCTAAAATAGCATGCCATTGATCCAGTAATGGAAATCATTAAAACTTTAGATTGAATTAATTTAATAGCTTGTCCTGTCTCCCAGAGGAATTTTAATTTAACACCAAACTCATAACCACATGCATTTTGATAAATGAAACAACTCAAAGCCAGTAAAACAATCTAAAGAAGTATAATCTGTTGAGATAGTCCTCCCTCATCATCTCCTGTTTTGTTCTTACATAGTTTATTTTTAATAATGATATCAAGGCCTGTGTTTCTACTGTCTGAGTTAGGTTAGGTTCCTTATTCCCTGCTTTTGACCTAACTTTTAAAGATCAAAAGTCTCAATTCTTTACATATCTGTTATACTTATCTCCTCCATTCTATGATGATCAATATTTCTGTTGGTACATATGTTCCCTTTCTTTTTTATATAATTATCAAGGCCTAAGTTTCTATTGCCTGGCATAGGTTAGGCTGCCAATCTCCTGTTTATGACCTATAATTTAAGATCAAAAGCCTAAAAGTATTTATTCATTTATGTATTTAACTTTATATAAATTTTCTTCTACTTGCTGTATAAACCTATTTCCAGGCTCTAGATTTGTCATACCAGGAAAAGCAATACCAGAAATCGCATGAAGACCATGTTCAAAGATCATAAGTATTTGCCCTAGCAAAACCTTTTCAAATCTTTTAAAAGTAATTCTTTCATTTAATCTCCCTAAGTTCTCCCTTTTGTGGAGCTTAATATCTCTGTGGGTATATATTTCTTTTCTCTTTATGTAACTTGAATTAACATAAGTATCTTATGTACTTAACCTTAATTAAATTCCCTTCTACTTACTTTATAAGCCTTCTACTTACTGTATAGCCTTGCTTAGAGCATTTTTTCATTCAATCTATTCTCTCTCTATTTTTGCCTTTATTTATTGGATTTGAAATCAAATGCTTGCATTTCTTCTATGAATACTTAAAAAGATTTAAACAATTACCATTATATATTTTTCTATTCTTAAAAACAATTAAATCAAATTTTATTTATCTGGTTATAGGAGGCAGGCAGCTACTATTATCTGCCTCTGTATTATCTGTCTCTGTATTCCTCCAAGGAGCCAGTCCCTTTGTTCAACAGGGGCTCTCAGAACTTGTGAGGTTAAGTTCTCTGAAGCAACTAGGACTCAGGACAAATCCCCACTGGTGGCTGTATTCTTTTGTTCTAGTTTCATGGCTTGCACAGGAACCAGGTGACTCAGTTCAGTTCACTGAGAAACCAATCTTCCCCTCCTCCTAAACTTATGTCATTGTGTGTATGTATTCCATTTGGGAATCTCCAATTAATTTTTAAAAATGAGTTCTTGCCCCATGCTGGGAACCATCTGCAGTGACAAATTAGTTATACTACTTTGCCTCCTGTTGGCTCACACATGCACACCTGCCCAAAAGCTCTCTAGATTTGTGAATGAAAGACACGCATACACCATCTTAATTTTGGTATGCCTTGGCTAGCTCAATGGCTGGAGGTTTTTAATCTTCCCTGTGGCTAGCATATATTTTCCTTTGATACTCCTGGCATAACATCTTCAAATTCTATGTATTGTCTTTGCTGCCCTGTTACCTTCTGGGCAGCTTCCCTCATAGGGACGCTTTCTCCTTCCACCTACATCTTGGATGATTTTTCTTCTGGAACTCCTAAACCTAATCACTATGACTCCAAGTAATGGCAAATCTGCCTCTTTTTTCTCTTCCCTATCTGTCCCAAGCCTGGTAAACCTAAAAGTCTTGCCTCTGTCTGTCCTGCCCAGCTTTTGGCTGCTGGCATCTTTATTTACCAATTGGAACCAACTGGAGGCAGAGTTCCTTAGTGTCTTAAGTGTAGACATTTGTGTAAGCAGTTTTGAGTACCAAAATGAACATTATAACTCAAGTAGCATTAGGCCTAAGTCACTTCAGAAACAATTGTGTATAAAAAGCCAATGGATGGAGAGTTATAAATGAAACATTGTTATATTATTTATGCAATATTAAAATCATAGATTCTGTTTTTAATGTTTTTATTGGAATATATTACTTATACATGATAATGGATTTCTATATGATTATATATGTGTATATATGTGTGTATGTATGTAAGTATGTATTTATGTATATATTTTGATCATATTTACTCTTTTTTTACTGCCTATTTTGTTTTGCTGGCATTCTCACTGATCCACCTTTTCTGGTCTAGTTCCTCTCCTACGTTCATGGCCTTTATTATTTTTTTTTTCGAGACAGGGTTTCTCTGTGTAGTCCTGGCTGTCCTGGAACTCACTCTGTAGACCAGGCTGGCCTCGAACTCAGAAATCCGCCTGCCTCTGCCTCCCAAGTGCTGGGATTACAGGTGTGCGCCACCACCGCCCGGCCCATGGCCTTTATTTTTTAAACTCAGTGACTGTAGTTAAAGTTACTCATAGAAGCATGGTGGATTAGCTATTTAGAAGAATATGGACAAATTGCCAGCAGTTATACCACAGAAACACTGTGTCTCTCTGCCCCAGAAAATGTTAATTACTTATGAATCATGAGGGATAGACAGAGCCTCACAAGTCTTTTCCTTATTACATAATGGAATGCTGAATGGCTCAATCTTAGATGAGTCTTTTAGCAAATAACTGCTTATAGTTCAAAAGTACAATGATCATGTCATATCCAGAAGATAACATCTTACAACCTTCACTTCCCCACTTCACTTCCCCTGAGTGTTCCAGGCTTTATATCCCCTCTTCCTGTTCCATAAGTCTTGGAATGGGTGATATTGTTAATTTATTAGTCATGTATTCTCAGCACTCTAACCAGGTTTGAGCCTCTACAGTATTGGCACCCAATTGCAAATAAACACCAACTTCATTAACATTGTCAGTAACACAACATGAATTTATGATTATAATCATGATTATTTGGAAGAAAATTTAACAGTACATTATGTCCACTTAAAAATATAAGAACAATACCTTCCCCACTAGGATCCATGTCCTTCTCAGCTTTGGGCATTTGACTGGATTTTTTAGCATCAGAATTGAGCAGCTCTATTTATAATAGCCAGAATCTGGAATGAACCCATATGACCTTCAACAGAGGAATGGATACAGAAAATGTGGTACATTTACACAATGGTGTACTACTCAGCTATTAAAAACAATGAATTCATGAAATTCTTAGGCAAATTGTTGGAACTGGAAAATATCCTAAGTGAGGTAACCCAATCACAAAAGAACACACATGGTATGTACTCACTGATAAGTGGATATTAGTCTAGAAGCTTGGAATACCCAAGAAACAATTCACATATCAAACGATGCCCAAGAAGAAGGAAGGAGAGACCCCTGGTACAGGAAAGGCTCAATCAGCAGTGTAAGGGAATACTAGGACAAGGAAGCTGGAGAGGATTGATTGGGGAACAGGGGGAGGAGAGAGGGCTTATGGGACTTTTGGGGAGGGGGGACCCAGGAAAGGGAAAATCATTTGAAATGTAAATAAATAATATATCTAATAAAAAGTAAATTAAAAAAAAGAATTGAATGTCTTCCTGTTGACTAGGTCTCAGATATATCCAGAGAGAGAGGTAGGTTACCACCTTTAAAAATACATACTTTGATATTTGAAAAAAATCTCTTTATTGACTGGAATTCTCCAAGTTGGCTGATTAGCAGGCCAGTTTTCCTTAGGAATCTCTATGTACTCAACTCTAAAACTTTGGAATAACAAGCATATGTCGCTGGGTGTGGTGGCGCATGCCTGTAATCCCAGCACTTGGGAGGCAGAGGCAGGTGGATTTCTGAGTTCGAGGCCAGCCTGGTCTACAGAGTGAGTTCCAGGACAGCCAGGACTACACAGAGAAACCCTGTCTCGAAAAAAAAACAAAAACAAAAACAAAACAAAACAAAAACCAACCCCCCCCCCAAAAAAAAAAAACCAAACCAAAACAAAACAAAAAAACCAAGCATATGTCACTATGCCTTGCTTTTTAATGTGAATTCTTGGAATTGAACTCAGGTACTTATGCATGCAAGGAAAATGGTTAACTGACTGAACTATCCTCTCAACCCTGAGTTTTACAGCATGTATAATACCTATGTGATAGGCTCTCAAAAGAGGACTATGCTTTATTTAATTTTTTTATTGGATATTCTGTTTATTTACATTTCAAATGTTATCCCTTTCCTGGTTTCCCCTCCACAAATCCAGTATCCTATACCCTTTCCCCCTGCTTCTATGAGAATGCTCCACCACCGACTCAAACACTCCCACCTCACCTCCTTGGCATTCCCCTAAACTGGGGCAGAAAGCCTTCACAGGACCAAGGGCTTCTTTTCCCATTGATGCCAGATAAGGCCATCCTCTAATACATATTCAGCTGGAGCCATGGGTCCCTCCATGTGTAATCTTTGGTTTGTCGTTTAGTCCCTGAGAGCTGTGAAAAGCTCCCAAGGCCCAATTGGGATAAGATTAGCTGAAATGCCCAACAAAGGGGAGGGAGAACCTGTAGAGACCATATCCAGAGGTTAGGAAAGTCTCTAGGTGGGGGATAGGGCCACACACTCATCTCCAGATTTTTAATCCAGAAGGGCTACTGTCTGAAGGAAATAGGGGACAAAGTATGGAGCAGAGACTGAAGGAGGAAGGCCATCTAGAGACTACCCAACCCGGGAATCGATCCCATATATATACACTGAACCTGGACACTAAAGCCGATGCCAAGAAGTACTTGCTGACAGGAAGCTAATACAGCTGTCTTCTGAGAAGCTCTGCCAGAGCCTGACAAATAGAGATGTGGATGCTAACAGTCAATCATTGGACTGAGCACAGGGACCCCAGTGGAGGAGTTAGAGAAAAGACTGAAAGAGCTGAAGGGGTTTGTGACCCCATAGGAAGAACAACAATATCAACCAACTAGATTCCCGCCCCCTCCCCCAGAACTTTATGTACTTTTATACCCTATATTATAGCTTAAAACTCAGCACTTAGTGGGTTTTCAGGTTTTTTTTTTTTTTGGTTTTTGTTTTGTTTTATTTATTTATTGAAAAGGGAAATGAAGAGAAGTAAAAACACTTTGTGGTAAAATTAAAGATTTACATGGAAAATATTTCAGATAAACATGTTAAAATTGACAATTTTCATAGAAAATTAGGGAGTAAAGTGGTAGACATGTAAAACATTGCTAAATTAATTGAAATATGAGATAGAAATATTTTATGATAAAATCAAAGATTTACAATGAAAAAATTTCTGATAAAAGTGTAGAAAAATGTAGGAAAACATGTTAAAATTGAAGATTATCATGGAAAATTTTATAATACTGGTAGGCATAAAAGTATTCCTAAGTTGATTAAAAGTGGAATTATAAACATTTACTGATAAACTTGAAGATTTACATGGAAATTATTTCTTTTTTCTTTTTTTTTTTCCGGGGTGGGACTTTGCATCTCTTCCCTTTCTCCATGCTGAGACCATATTGGGTTTGCATCTATACCCGTCTGTGAATTCTGTCACAGTCTGAGATTGTATATGTATTTTTGTGTGTGTGTGTATTTATTTATTTTTTATTGGATATATTCTATATTAACAATTCATTTCCCTTTTTCTGGCTCCCCACCCCCAAAGGTCCCACATGCCCTTTTCCCTCCCCCTGCTCCCTCATCCACCCCTTCCCACCTCACTGTTCTTGTACTCCCCCACAATGATGCTTTGGTCCATTCTAGCACCAGTGTCCACTCCTTTCTTCTTGTGAGACATCACTTGATATGTGATTTATGTCTTTGGTATTCCAAGCTTCTAGGCTAATATCCACCTATCAGTGACTGCATACCATGGGTATTCTTTTGAGACTGTGTCACCTCACTTAGTATGACGTTCTCCAGCTCCATCCATTTCTCTAAGAATTTCATGAATTCATTGTTTCTAATGGCTGAATAGTACTCCATTGTGTATATATACCACATTTTTTGTATCCATTCCTCTGTTGAGGGACATCTGGGTTCTTTCCAGCTTCTGGCTATTATATATAAGGCTGCTATGAACATAGGGGAGCATGTATCCTTATTGCATGCTGGGGAATCTTCTGGGTATATTCCCAGGAGTGGTATGGCTGGGTCCTCCGGAAGTATCACGTCCAGTTTTCTGAGGAACCGCCATACTGATTTCCAGAGTGGTTGTACCAGCTTGCATTCCCACTAGCAGTGGAGGAGTGTTCCTCTTTCTCCACATCCTCGCCAACACCTGATGTCTTCTGAGTTTTTAATCTTAGCCATTCTGACTGGTGTGAGGTGAAATCTCAGGGTTGTTTTGATTTGCATTTCCCTAATGACTAATGATGTTGAACATTTTTTAAGGTTTTTCTCAGCCATCCAAATTTCTTCAGGTGAAAAGTCTCTGTTTAGCTCTGTACCCCATTTTTGGATAGGGTTATTTGGTTTTCTGGGGTCTAACCTCTTGAGTTCTTTGTATACATTGGATATTAGCCCTCTGTCGGATGTGGGGTTGGTGAAGATCTTTTCCCAATTTGTTGGTTGCCGATTTATCCTTTTGACAGTGTCTTTTGCCTTATAGAAACTTTGTAATTTTATGAGGTCCCATTTGTCTAGTCTTGCTCTTAGAGCATAAGCAATTGGTGTCCTGTTCAGGAATTTTCCCCCTGAACCAATGTCCTCAAGGGTCTTCCCCAGTTTCTTTTCTATTAGTTTTAGTGTGTCTGGTTTTATGTGGAGGTCCTTGATCCACTTGGAGTTGAGCTTAGTGCAAGGAGATAAGAGTGGATCAATTCTCATTCTTCTGCATGTTGACCTCCAATTGAGCCAGCACCATCTGTTGAAAAGGCTATCTTTTTTCCACTGGATGTTTTCAGCTCCTTTGTCGAAGATCAATTGGCCATAGATGTGTGGGTTCAATTCTGGGTCTTCGATCCTATTCCATTGATCTGCCTCCCAGTCACTGAACCAATACCATGCAGTTTTTAATACTACTGCTCTGTAATATTGCTTGAGGTCCCGGATATTGACCAAGTTCTTTTGCTGTTGATGATAGTTTTAGCTATCCTGGGTTTTTTGTTATTCCAGATGAATTTGAGAATTGCTCTTTCTAACTCTATGAAGAACTGAGTTGGGATTTTGATAGAGATTGCGTCGAATCTGTATTTTGCTTTGGGCAAGATTGCCATTTTAACTATATTAATCCTGCCAACCCATGAGCATGGAAGATTTTCCCATTTTCTGATGTCTTCTTCAATTTCCCTCTTCAGAGACCTGAAGTTTTTGTCATATAAATCTTTCACATGTTTGGTTAGCGTCACTCCAAGATACTTTATATCATTTGTGGCTATTGTGAAGGGTGTCATTTCCCTAATTTCTTTCTCGGCCTGCTTATCCTTCGCGTATAGGATTTGCTTGAGTTGACTTTATAGCCAGCCACTTTGCTGAAGTTGTTTATCAGTTGCAGGAGTTCACTGGTGGAGGTTTTTGGGTCACTTAGGTATACTATCATATCATCTGCGAATAGTGATAGTTTGATTTCTTCCTTTCCAATTTGTATCCCTTTGACTTCCCTCTGTTGTTGAATTGCTCTAGCTAGTACCTCAAGTACTATATTGAAGAGATATGGTGAGAGGGGGCAGCCTTGTCTAGTCCCTGATTTTAGTGGGATTGCTTCAATTTTTTCTCCTTTTACCTTGATGTTGGCTACTTGTCTGCTGTATATTGCTTTTACTATGTTTAGATATGGGCCTTGAATTCCTGCTCTTTCCAAGACCTTTAGCATGAAAGGATGCTGAATTTTGTCAAATGCTTTTCCAGCATCCACTGAGATGACCATGTGGTTTTTTTCTTTGAGTTTGTTTATGTAGTGGATTACATTGATGGATTTCCATATATTGAACCATCCCTGCATCCCTGGGATGAAGCCAACTTGGTCATGGTGAATGATTGTTTTGATGTGTTCTTGGATTCGGGTGGCAAGTATTTTGTTTAGTATTTTTGCATCGATATTCATAAGAGAAATTGGCCTGTAGTTCTCTTTCTTAGTTGGATCTTTGTGTGGTTTTGGTATCAGGGTAATTGTGGCTTCATAGAATGAGTTGGGTAGTGTTCCTTCTGTTTCTATTTTGTGGAATAGTTTTAAGAGTATCGGTATCAGGACTTCTTTGAAGGTCTGATAGAACTCTGCGCTAAAACCATCTGGTCCTGTGCTTTTTTTGGTTGGAAGACTGTCTATGACCCCTTCTATTTCTTTGGGCGTTATGGGTCTGTTTAGATTATCTATTTGATCCTGGTTTAATTTTGGTATTTGGTAACTGTCTAGGAAATTGTCCATTTCCTCCAGATTCTCCAGTTGTGTTGAGTATAGGTTTTTGTAGTAGGATCTGATGATTTTTTGAATTTCCTCAGTTTCTGTTGTTATATCACCCTTTTCATTTCTAATTTTGTTAATTTAAATACTGTCTCTGTGCCCTTTGGTAAGTCTGGCTAGGGGTTTATCTATCTTGTTGATTTTCTCAAAGAACCAGCTCCTGGTTTTGTTGATTCTTTGTATGGTTCTCTTTGTTTCAACTTGATTGATTTCAGCCCTGATTTTGATGATTTCCTGTCTTCTACTCCTCCTGGGTGAAATTGCTTCTTTTTGTTCCAGAGCTTTCAAGTGTGCCTTTAAGTTGCTAGTATATGCTCTCTCCTCTTTCTTTTTGGAGACACTCGGTGCTATGAGTTTTCCTCTTAGCAATGCTTTCATTGTGTTCCATAGATTTGGGTATACTGTGCCTTCATTTTCATTAAATTCTAAAAGTCTTTGATTTCTTTATTTATTTCATCCTGGACTAAGGTATCATTGAGTAGAATATTGTTCAGCCTCCACGTGTATGAGGATTTTCTGTTGTTTTTGTTGCTATTGAAGAACACTCTTATTCCATGGTGATCTGATAAGAGGCATGGGATTAGTTCGATCTTTTTATATTTGTTGAGATCTGTCTTGTGTCCAATTATATGGTCGATTTTGGAGAAGGTACCTGTATTAGTCTGGGTTCTCTAGAGTCACAGATCGTATGGGCAGTCTCTATGTAGTTAGGGAATTTGTCGATGACTTACAGTCTGTAGTCCAACTCCCCAACAGTAGTCAGCAGCAGCTGTGGATGGAAGTCCAAGGATCTTGCAGTTGCTCAGTCCCACGAAGCAAGCCGGCAAGGAAGAAATACCAGCGTAGTGGGGTATTCCTGTGACAACCTGACCATGTTTTGGGGAGGACTGTGGAAGGACTTTGGAACTTTGGGCTAGATGGTCCATTCAGTGTTGAGACCTCTGTTAGACCGTTGTGTAGGAGCTTGGAAGATAATGTTGAGAACAAGGCAGAAGATGGAGACCTGGCTTGTGAAATTTCAGAGGGAAGATTAAACACTCTTATCAGGGCCATGAAGATTCTGTGGTTTTGGTTAGCTGGGGCTGAAGAATCAGCTGTGATTAACAAGATACCAAAACCATTAAAGTTAACCTTTGTGTTACTGGGACTATTGATGCTGGTTAGCTGGAGCTAAGAAATTAGTGGTGATTAAGAAGAAACCAGCATCACTGAGGTGAAATCTTCTGGAAAGTGTTTCCTGACAGCACAGAGAGTGTGTTCCAGATAGCCAAGGTTGTGCCTCATGCTGTAGCAGGACTTGGTACTGTGTAAGAGTCACCCAGGTGGTACTGCTTTTGAAGGCATGAAGGCATCATGAAGAACAGCTGAGGCTTGGTACAGTGAGAGGCCATGGAAGGCCATTGGTGAAAGTGTACCCTCAGTTGTAATTGACAGCCCAAGACTGAAGGGGTCATGCAAAAGAGTTGAGGCTTGGAGATGCCAGTACTATGCCACCAAGGACAGCAGCAGCAGTGGAGTACAGGCAGCTGGAGCCTAGAAGACAAGGTGTGTGCTACAAAGGGCAGAGCTGGAGAAGTGACTCACGACCTTGGAGGAGCCCAGAAGATCGTGAGTTGGATCCCAGACATTGAACCATTGGAGTTTGAGTTTTGCTTTTGATTGTGACTGTGCCCTGATATTTTTCCCTCTTGAAAGAAGGTATTTTAGTGGAGCCCACAGTTCAGAGACTTGAATTTTTAAAAGACTTTGAATTTTAAGATATTGGACATTTTAAAGGGATTGAACTTTTAATATGTAAAGACTGTGGGACTTTTTACATTATTGAGATTTGGGGATGAATAAGAAAGTAAGGGTTGAGGTTTAATAGTGATATGTTGGTGTGTCAAGTTGACAAGGGGTCAATTGTACTGGCTAGTTTGGTGTGTCAACTTGACACAGGCTGGAGTTATCATAGGAAAAGGAGCTTCACTTGGGGAAGTGCCTCTATGAGATCCAGCTGTGGGGCATTTTTAGTGTGGGAGAGCCCCTTGTGGGTGGTACCATCTCTGGGCTGGTATTCTTGGGTTCTGTAAGAGAGCAGGCTGAGCAAGCCAGGGGAAGCAAGCCAGTAAGTAACATCCCTTCATGGCCTCTGCATCAGCTCCTGCTTCCTGACCTGCTTGAGTTCCAGTCCTGACTTCCTTTGGTAATGAACAGCTGTGTTGAAGTGTAAGCTCAATAAACCCTTTCCTCCCCAACTTGCTTCTTGGTCATGATGTTTGTGCAGGAATAGAAACCCTGACAGTACCATGAGGAGCTGAGAAAAAGTTATAGTCTTTTGCTTTAGGGTGAAATGTTCTATATATATATATATCTGTTAAATCCAATTGGTCCAAAGTTTTGATGAGTTTCTCCATGTCCCTGTTTAGTTTCTCTTTTCCTGGTCGGTCCACTGTAGATAGAGGAGTATTGAGGTCCCCCACAATCATTGTGTTAGGTGCAATGTGTGCTTTGAAATTTAGTAAAGTTTCTTTTATGAATGAGGGTGCCCTTACATTTGGAGCGTAGATGTTTAGAATTGTGAGTTCTTCTTGGTGGGTTCTTCCTTTGACTAGCAAGAAGTGACCTTCTGTGTCTCTTTTGATGACTTTGGGTTGAAAGTCAATTTTATCTGATATTAAAATGGCTATTCCAGCTTGCTTCCTCTGACCATTTGCTTGCAAAATTGTCTTCCATCCTTTTGCTCTAAGGTAGTGTTTGTCTTTAACTCTGAGGTGTGTTTCCTGTAAGCAGCAAAATGTAGGGTCCTGTTTCCGTATCCAGTCTGTTAGTCTATGTCTTTTTATTGGGGTATTGAGTCCATTGATGTTAAGAGATATTAAGGAATAGTAATTATTTCTTCCTGTCATTTTTGATGCTATTTTTGTTTTTGAGTGGTTATCGTCTTTTGAGTTTGATGGAAGAAGGTTACTGTCTTGCTTTTTCTTGGGTGCAGTTTCCTTCCTTGTATTGGAGTTTTCCTCCTATTATCCTTTGTAGAGCTGGGTTAGTGGAAAGATATTGTGTAAATTTGGTCCTGTCATGGAATATTTTGATTTCTCCATCTATGTTGATTGAGAGTTTTGCTGGGTATAGTAGTCTTGGCTGACATTTGTGTTCTCTTAGGGTCTGCATGAGGTCTGCTCAGGATCTTCTAGCTTTCATGGTTTCTGGAGAGAAGTCTGATGTGATTCTGATAGGTCTTCCTTTATATGTTACTTGGCCTTTTTAATACCATTTTCACACCCTATTCTGCAACATCCAATGGGCATAAAGTCACACTGCAGATGTACAATTTGGGCCTGGCACCCCACCATCAGTTGTTCTGTATCAGTTGTAGCTTTATGTAGTAGTCGTCACCTCCTGAAAAAATGCTTTAATGAGAGGTGATAACTATATTCATCTGTGAGTATTTAATTAATAAGTATTTCAATGCAGTTAGAGATTATACTGATTTAGGTAAGTGGCAGTAGAAGGTTTTTCTCCAGGGTCCATGGATCCCTCTATCAGCTATGGGATGATGTCTAGGTTTCTGGTACCTGGAATGAATTCATTTCTTTAGACAGGTACTTCAGTCTACTTAGATGGCTGTGGTCAACCTTAGGATATAAGTGCCACTATTGCACTATGCTAATATTTTGAATTCTTGTATTCATTCATTCATTCATTCATTCATTCATGTATTTATTTGTGGTTCATGGGTTTTTCAGCTGGACAGGACAACTGATTGCTTTTATCTGTTGGCAGCCTCCATAGCTCCTTCCATTAGTATGAGAACTGGTCCTAAGGAAGTTTCCTGGTCAGTTCTTGCTTAATGCCTCCAAGTCCTGTATCTAAAATGTATAGTATCTTCAGAAACAGGCTCTTACCCCAAAATTTGAGGAGTCAAAAAGAGCAATGGGAGTACTTGTGTTGTTTTGGAGGTCTCTTTGACCTTCCTAAATAACAGCTCCATGGGTGCGTTTTCATATCTGGCACCAAGGATTTGTTATAAAGTCTATGGCTTCTGGAGGGAGAGCATTACATTTGGTAAAATGATTATAATTATGAATAGAGTCAAAAAGAATCTCAAAGTAGTTTTAATTTTCATATTCATGATAATGAAAACTATTCAACACTTAAAAATGTATATTGGCCATGTGAATTTTTCGTTTTGAGAATCGCTTGTTCAGTTCATTAGCCTGATAATTGATTTGATGATTCATTTGTTTGCTGTCTAGTTTTCATTGTCCTGTATATATCCTAGATGGTAATTCCTCTATGAAATGTGGCTGGTAAAGTTTTTTGCTCATTTTGTAGGCTGTGTATTTAATTATTTATTGTTTACTTTTCTTCACAGAAGTTTCTAATTTCAGGTAAACCCATTTGGCAATTCTTGGCATTACTTCCTGTGCCATACAAGTTCTACTGAGAAACGTCTAGCCTTTGTGAATATCTTGAAATGTTATCCCCACTCAGTTTCAAGATCTCATGTTTTATATTAGAAATATTTTGATTTAATTTTGTGTAAGATGAAAATTATGTATTTATAATCACTTTGGTTTAACTATAAGCACTATAACTATGTAGAAATAAGCTTTCCCAGAACATGAATGTATGCTTCCAACAGCGTTCTAAATACTTAGACAGTTTTGTAACTTAGGTTCTCTTTTCTATAACATGAGGGTCTGTGTCTGTGTGTTAGTACCATGCTATTTTGTTACTATAGCCTTGTCATGTAATTTGATATTAGGTATTCTAACACCTATAGTCTTATTATTTTGACTAGTGGTTCCCAGGCTACTTGGTTATTCCAATAATCCATTGGAATATTACCAGTTTTTTTTTTACTTATTTGCAAAATGTGTTTGATATTTTTATGATGATTATGGTGTTTATAGACAGCTTTAGGTACAATAACCATCTTTGCAATATTAATTCTGACAGTTCATCAGTATAGAATGTCTTTTCATATTCTAGCACCTTCTTCAAATGAATTTTTTAACGTCTCAGTTTTTTTTTTTATTATAGGCATTTCACATCCTTGGTTATATTCACTCTATGTTATTTCCATTTATTTATTTATTTATTTATTTATTTATTTATTTATTCTCTCCTTTGTTCTCTCTTTCTGTGTGTGCTGCATTCCATGAATGTATAGTTCCCATTCCTAATGAAGGAGTTAGAGAAAGGACTGATGGAACTGAAAGGGTTTGCAACCCATAGGAAGAATAGCAATATCAACCAACCAGAACCCCTGAAAACTCTCAGGGACTAAACCACCAATCAAAGAGTAAACATGGAGTGACCCATGGCTCCAGCCACATATGTAGCAGAGGACGTCCTTCTTGATCCTCAGTGGGAACGTTGGTCCTTTGAGGTCTCAATGCCCCAGTGTAGGGGAATGCTGGAGTGGGGAGGCAGGAGTGGGTGCTTGGGTGGATGATCACCCTCATAGAAGCAGGTGGAGGAAGGATGAGATAGGGAGTTTCTGGAGGGGAAATCAGGAAAAGAGATAACATTTGAAATGTAGGGGAATCAACCGTGGGGATGCAGGAATGTGTGGGTGCATGGAAGAATACCCTCATAGAAGCAGGGGCATGGGGAATAGGATAGGGGGTTTGTGTGGGGGGAACCAGGGTAAAGAGATAACACTTGAAATGTAAATAAATTAAAAAATAAATTAATTAAAAAATGAAATGTGAAAAATAAATTATCAAATAAAAATACAAAGAAGGTAAAGAAGGTGTCAGATCCCTTGGAACTGCAGTCATTGGCAGTTCACGTTGCCTGGTCCAGGTGCTGAGGGACAAACGTGGGTCCTCTGATGGAGCAGAACATTCCTTACCTAGTGAGCCATCCCACAAGCTTCATTTTTTACAGATGTTAGCTAAGAAAATGCTTCACTTGTAAAGCATAAATGACTTACAATGAAAGAGGATAGATTTTTCTGAGTATTGTTTGGTTATCAGCTTTATGGCACAGAGATTTCCCTTGCATGTGTGTATGGAGGGGGGAAGGATGAGACTAGACATTAAGGATAGAAGAACCAGAAATAAGCCTCATATTCCCATTGTACTCCAAGAAACCAATCTCTACTCTGCTAAAAAGTGGAGTTTTAATGACTGCATTTAAAACAAAATAAGTATGTCTTACCCAGGTCTTTGAAGCATGAGTACTCTTGTGCATTTCTTGATGCTACTATGGATGATCTTGCCCTGTGATCTCCTCCTTGAAAGGGATGTTACTTGTAATATTGACACATACTAACCTGTGTCATGTTGGATTCATATCACTCTACAGGGCTGAATGTGTTTCTCAGATCTAAGCGTATTCTGAATGAGTATTTATTGTCTTTTAATTATAAGATCAATGCCATTATCAAATAGGGGCATTCAGAGCTCCTCCTTCCCTATTTGCATCTATTTTCTTTTGCCTTATTTTGCTACCTAGGACTTCAGATTCTATATTTAATGAAATTAAAAAGAGTAGATTTTTTTGTTGTTGTTGTTCTATGTCTTAGAGGCAATGCTTTCAGTTTTCTCTATTTAGTTGTTACTACTGCTTATTTGTATGTCATGTGTAGCCTTTGTTATATTGAAGTATGCTTCTTTTAATCATAAATACTATGTTGCATTGATATAGATGATTTGATTTCTTTTGTCCTTATGTTTATTTATGTGTAATGTTAAAAGTCTTGCTATTAATAGGTTGAATCAGACTTACATATTTCGATTAAAGCCTAATTGATTGTAATATATAATATTGATTTTTTTTAATTTTCTTCCTAGAGTTTTATTGAGAAATATTACATTGATGTCAATCAGGTAATTTCTATTTTTCTCTATTGTGTCCTATCTGATTTGTTTTCAAGGAAGTACTGGCTTTGCAGAGCAAGTTTAATAGAAGTATTGCCTTTTCTATTCTATGGGAAAGTTTAAGGAGCATTGTGTCACTTTTCTAAATTAAAATTGTATGACAGTGAATCCTTGAAGCCTTAGGATTTAATCTTTTTAATATTTATGTATCCATCTTAGTTGTTTATATTCTCTTGATTTTATTTTGGTAGACCATATGATCTAGGAATTTGTTCATCTCTTCTTTTGTTTTTGCTCAGTTTTCTGGAATTTTCTTTTTTTAAGAGTTCCTTTTTTTAAAAAAAAGATTTATTTATTATTATATCTCAGTACATTGTAGCTGTCTTCAGACGCACCAGAAGAGGGCATCAGATCTCATTACAGATGGTTGTGAGCCACCATGTGTTGCTGGGAATTGAACTCAGAACCTTTAGAAGAGTAGTCAGTGCTCTTAATCCAGAGCCATCTCTCCAATCCCAAATACAAAATTTTAAAACTGTCTAGAATAATCTTTTAATTTCATTGGAAGATATACTAATATCTCTCTTTCCATCACCAATTTTGTTAATTTTGGTTACATTTCCTTTCAGCTAGTTTGAATAAGAGTTTGCTCAATCTCCTTAATTTTTTCCCAGTAAATAACTTGGTGATTGAGTATATGCATTTCTCTTTTGGTCTCCATTTCATTAATTTATATTTTAATTTAAATTTTGTGCATGCTTGCATGCATACATACATGTGTGTATGTTTGTGCACTCATGGAAGTGAAAGAGCAGTGTGGTATTTTGAATATGCTTGGCCCATGGAATGACACTATTAGGAGGTGAGGTCTTGTTGGAGTAGGTGTGTCACTTTGGGTGTGGGGTTTAAGGCCCTTGTTCTTGCTGCCTGGGAGCCAGTCTTCAACTTGTTTGCCTTTGAAACAAGATGTAAAACTCTCAGCTCTCTGCATCATGCCTGAGTAGATGCTGCCATGCTCCTGCTTTGATGATAATGGACTGAACATCTGAAACTGTAAGCCAGCCCCAATTAAATGTTGTCCTTATAAGACTTTGTCTTGGACATGACATCTGTTTACAGCAGTAAAACCCTAAGACAAGCAGTAAGACCTCTTAGCTGTCACTATCTCTCCAGTCTCATAATAGCTCTGGCTTCCCATACCCTGACCAGAAAGTGGTGGGACCTAAAGATCTGCTGGGATTACACTTTTGTATCACCAGTATCTTTCTTATTTTTCCTCTGGTTTAAACCTAATTCATTTGTGCAACTCAGAAGCTCTTTTTTTTTCCTTTTAAATTCTGGAATAGAGTCTACTTTTTCTTTCTTATTCTGATTCTCTTTTTCACTGAATCATAAGGGGAAAAATCTCCAATATAATCTTTATTAAAAGTTCTTATACTTCCAAAGTGTATATATACATATATATACATATACATATACATATACATATACATATACATATATATGATTGACTTTATTTTGAATGAGTAGTCCAATTGATTTAATGAGTTTTTCTATTTTGGGACATTTTGATTGTTTGGGGGTTATAGGCATTAATAAAATAATTATGTTTCTAGATAAATTCTTTTGACTTTACTTATTCTACTTCTGAATATTCACTTTAAAACCTCTGCATTAAGAGTGATTATTTTAAGACATGAATGCTGATATAATTAATTTCTACCAAGCTTATTCAGCATAATTTCTGAAACAATGAGAAGGCAGGTCCAGTCTCCTGCTTTGATAAGGTAATGGTCCTGTTATGAACAGTATAACTGATATACAAGGATGGAAATACATATATGGATAAACACCTCCTATTTCTAACTCATATATATCAG
The DNA here is from genome assembly GCA_964023405.1 of Apodemus agrarius. Taxonomy (NCBI): domain Eukaryota; kingdom Metazoa; phylum Chordata; class Mammalia; order Rodentia; family Muridae; genus Apodemus; species Apodemus agrarius. The sequence continues at coordinate 83,067,920 of OZ030009.1, forward strand.
GAATTTGGCTACTAATGCATTAGAAATGAAAAGGGAGACATAACAACAGAAACTGAGGAAATTCAAAAGATCATCAGATCCTACTACAAAGGCCTATACTCAAAACAACTGGAGAATCTGGAGGAAATGGACGATTTCCTAGACAGATATCAAATACCAAAATTAAATCAGCATCAAGTAGACCAGCTAAATAGTCCCATAACCCCTAAAGAAATAGAAGGGGTTATAGAAAGCCTCCCAACCAAAAAAAGTACGGGACCAGATGGTTTTAGTGCAGAATTCTACCAGACCTTCAAAGAAGACTTAACACCAATACTCTCCAAACTATTCCACAAAATAGAGACAGAAGGGACACTGCCCAACTCATTCCTCGAAGCCACAATTACGCTAATACCTAAACCACAAAAAGATCCAACAAAGAAAGAGAACTTCAGGCCAATTTCTCTGATGAATATAGATGCAAAAATACTAAATAAAATTCTTGCTAACCGAATCCAAGAGCACATCAAAACGATCATCCACCATGATCAAGTAGGCTTCATCCCAGGGATGCAGGGATGGTTCAATATACGGAAATCCATCAATGTAATCCACTACATAAACAAACTGAAAGAAAAAAACCAAATGGTCATCTCATTAGATGCTGAAAAAGCATTCGACAAAATTCAGCATCCTTTCATGCTAAAAGTCTTGGAAAGAGCAGGAATTCAAGGCCCATACCTAAACATAGTAAAAGCAATCTACAGCAAACCAGTAGCCAACATCAAAATAAATGGAGAGAAACTTGAAGCATTCCCACTAAAATCAGGGACTAGACAAGGCTGCCCTCTCTCTCCATATCTTTTCAATATAGTACTTGAAGTTCTAGCAAGAGCAATTAGACAACATAAGGAAGTCAAAGGGATACAAATTGGAAAGGAAGAAGTGAAACTATCATTATTTGCAGACGATATGATAGTTTACCTAAGCGACCCAAAAAACTCCACCAGAGAACTTCTACAGCTGATAAACAACTTCAGCAAAGTGGCAGGTTATAAAATTAACTCAAGCAAGTCAGTGGCCTTCTTGTACTCAAAGGACAAGCAGGCTGAGAAAGAAATTAGGGAAATAACACCCTTCACAATAGCCACAAACAACATAAAGTATCTTGGCGTAACTCTAACCAAACAAGTGAAAGATCTGTACAACAGGAACTTCAAGTCCTTGAAGAAAGAAATCGAAGAAGACCTCAGAAGATGGAAAAATATTTCTTGCTCCTGGATTGGCAGGATCAATATAGTAAAAATGGCCATCTCGCCAAAAGCAATATACAGATTCAATGCAATCCCCATCAAAATCCCAACTCAATTCTTCATAGATCTAGAAAGAGCAATTCTCAAATTCATCTGGAGCAACAAAAAACCCAGGATAGCTAAAACTATTCTCAACAATAAAAGGACTTCTGGGGGAATCAATATCCCTGACTTTAAGCAGTACTACAGAGCAATTGTGTTAAAAACTGCATGGTATTGGTATAGCAACAGGCAAACAGATCAATGGAACAGGATTGAAGACCCTGAAATTAACCCACAGACTTATGGTCACTTGATCTTTGATAAAGGAGCCACAACCATCCGATGGAATAAAGATAGCCTTTTCAACAAATGGTGCTGGTTCAACTGGAGGTCAACATGCAGAAGAATGCGAATTGACCCACTCTTATCTCTTTGCTCTAAGATCAACTCCAAATGGATCAAGGACCTCCACATAAAACCAGACACACTGAAACTATTAGAAAAGAAACTTGGGAAGACCCTGGAGGACTTGGGCACAGGGGAAAAGTTCCTGAACAGAACACCAATAGCGTATGCACTAAGATCAAGAATCGACAAATGGGACCTCATAAAATTACAAAGTTTCTGCAAAGCAAAGGACACTGTCCGAAGGACAAAACGGCAACCAACAAAGTGGGAAAAGATCTTTACCAACCCCACATCCGACAGAGGGCTAATATCCAATATATACAAAGAACTCAAAAAGTTAGACCGCAAAGAACCAAATAACCCTATCAAAAAATGGGGCACAGAGCTAAAAAAAGAATTTTCACCAGAAGAAATTCGGATGGCCGAGAAACACCTTAAGAGATGTTCAACATCATTAGTCATCAGGGAAATGCAAATCAAAACAACCCTGAGATTCCACCTCACACCAGTCAGAATGGCTAAGATTAAAAACTCAAGAGACAACAAGTGCTGGCGAGGATGTGGAGAAAGAGGAACACTCCTCCACTGTTGGTGGGATTGCAAAATGGTAAAACCGCTTTGGAAATCAGTTTGGCGGTTCCTCAGAAAATTGGGCATGGCACTTCCAGAGGACCCTGGCATACCACTCCTGGGCATATACCCAGAGGATTCCCCTACATGCAATAAAGACACATGCTCCACTATGTTTATAGCAGCCTTGTTTATAATAGCCAGAAATTGGAAGGAGCCCAAATATCCCTCAAAGGAGGAATGGATACAGAAAATGTGGTATATTTATACAATGGAATACTACTCAGCAATTAAAAATAATGAATTCATGCAATTTGTAGGTAAACGGTTAGACCTGGAAAATATCATCCTGAGTGAGCTAACCCAATCACAAAAGAATGCACATGAAATGCAATCACTGATAAGTGGATATTAATGAGCCCAGAAGCACTAAATACTCAAGACACAAATAGCAAGTCAAATGAAGAAGAAAGGAGAGGACCCTGGGCATGTAAAGATTGCATCCAGTTTAGTAAAGAAACCAAGGGGGGAGGGGGAATGATTGGGGAATAGTTGGGGGGAGAAGAACTATGGGAACTATGGTGGGTGGGAACTGGGAAAGGGGAAAGCCTTTGAAATGTAAACATAGAATATAGAAAATAAAAATAACTAAAAAAAAAAACTATCAATGAAAACAAAAAAAAAAAAATAATAAAAAAAAATCCACGGAGTTTGTCAAAGTGACCCAATTCTTAGTTAAGCATTTTAAGTTAAGATCTTTCACACTTGAAAAATTTAAATTCATATAACAAATTATTCTCTATTAAGTTCAACCTACCATGCCTTATACTGAACTTAGATCTCCAACTGGTTACCTTCCATTTGCATTCCCTGCTTTCTCTGTAGGGTATAAAACTGGTTTAGTTGCATTCCATTGTTGATATGAGTGTTGCCTCCTCTCATTTGGCCTTAGAAGGGACTCCATAGAATTCATTACATCCCCTGAATTTTGAAATGACAAAGTAATTTTGTCATCCTATATGTTTTCTTTCTACAAAAGTATTCTCCAAAATCATTACCAGTGGAGGCTATAACAATTAACTCTGTCCTTTACATTATGATATATCTATGTTCCATGTATCATAGTGGTTGGCTTCTGATGGTCAACTGGTTGCAGGGAGTGTTCCATTCCACTTTTCTCTATTTTACTGCCTGTGTTTTGGACAATGCCTCTGTCACCTGCATCATTAGAAATGAGACTAACATGGGATTAAAAGTGCAAAAATTTTAACTGAAATCATATCTCTAAAAGACAAAAGCAAGAGCTGTAAGACCATGAAATCCATTCAAACACGCGACAGCTGACAATGTCTCCGTCAGCTGAGGGTCTCCAGAGCTAAAATTATCTATTAGGATTCCTAATAGTTTAAGTGCCCCTCTAGAGGCCTTTGTACACAGTAATTTGCAGGATGTTGTCTGGAAAGTACAACGTCTTAACTTTTCAAAAGCTTTAGAGAGTTCTGAAGGAGCAGTAGCTGCTAACTGAACACCAGTACAGTACCCTTTTTAAGAGATTCACAAAGTCCAAACTGAAACTTAATGTCCACTGAACACCATACCTCTCTGCCCTCTGTTAGCCCCTGCTAACCTCTGTGGGATCTTTTTGAGAGCTCCCATACTGTTTTCCAATCCCATGTGCCATGCTTGACAATTTCTGTATACTTTTGCTAACACTTGTTAACCTATTTATTTTATGGTTATGAAGCAGTTTTAGTTTATGCTTTCTTAGTTTTCAGTGACCTTAAATATTTTATACCTTTGTTTTCCTTGATATGGTATCATGTTGCCCAAGCTAGCTTCTACCTCATTATGCAGGTGAGAGTAGTTGGAACTCCTGATTTCCTTGCTTCCACCTCTCAAATACTGAAATAATAGACATCTGATATTTAGTGAGGTGTTTTTGTTTGTTGACTGACCTTTAATGTGGTTACTAGTCATTATGTTAATACTGTAGAGAATTTTCTTTTCCTTTTTATTCTTGAAGGAAATTGCTTCAAGTACAGTGCTTATTACTGAGTTGTAGGTAATATTTTATGTTATTATTTTGAGATAGGGTGTCATATATCCCAGGCTGGCCTCATACTTGTTGTCTACCTGAAGATTGCCTTGAATTCTAATCCTCTTACTTTTTTATATTACCTCTTGAGAGCTTGGATTAGAGGAATTTTACACTATACCTTTGTTTTTCATATGACATCAGGTATCAAACTCAGGACTTTTAGCATGGGAGGGAAGCACTGTACCATGCAGAATTTACCCATAGCCCCTGAAGACACTCCTTATATATTCTGCATAGAAATCTCTCACATGATTTGACTGGCATTTTTCCCTATTATCTGTATTGCCTTCCATTCTGTTGATATTGCACTTTACACATGTAGATGCTAAATTTTGATGAAACCACTAATGTTCTGTAGTCTAGCTTGAGGGCAGGGATGGTGATTCCACCAGAAGTTCTTTTATTGTTGAGAATAGTTTTCACTATCCTGGGTATTTTGTTATTCCAGATGAATTTGCAAACTGCTCTTTCATTTTGTTCTTTATTTTTTTAATTAGATATTTGCTTTACTTACATTTCAAATGGTATCTCCTTTCCTTGGTACCCTTCTGAAAAACTCCCTATCCCATCACACCTCCCCCTGCTCACAACCTCTCCCCCACTTTCCTGACTGGCATTCCCCTACTCTGGGGTATTGAGCCTTCATAGGACCTATGGCCTCTCCTCTCATTGATGTCTGATATGGCCATATTGTGCTACATATGCAGGTGGATCCATGGGTCTCTCCATGTGTACTCTTTGATTGGTGGTTTAGTCCCAGGGTGCTCTGGAGGTACTGGTTGGTACATATTATTGTTCCTCCTGCTGGGTTGCAAACCACTTCAGCTCCTTGGGTCCTTTCTCTATCTGCTCCATTGGGGGCGCTATGCTCAGTCTATTGGTTGGCTGTGAGCCATGGATATTTTGATCCGCCATCCAAGAAGGATCAAAGTATCCACACTTTGGTCTTCCTTCTTCTTGAACTTTCATGTTGTCTATGAACTGTATCTTGGGTATTTCTTTTTTTTTTAATATTTTTTATTGGATATATACTATATTTACATTTCATTTCCCCTTTTCTGGTTCCCTGCCCTCCAAAGCTCCCACATGTCCTTTTCCTTTTCCCTGTTCCCCATCCACCCCTTCCCACTTCCTGTTCTGGTATTCCCCTACACTGATCTTTTGAGCCTTTCCAGAACCAGGGGTTACTGCTTCCTTCTTGTTGGATATCATTTGGTATGTGGATTGTGTCTTTGGTGTCACAAGATTCTAGGCTAATATCCACTTATCAGTGACTGCATACCATGGGTATTCTTTTGAGACTGGTTTACCTCACTTAGTATGATGTTCTCCAGCTCCATTCATTTCTCTAAGAATTTCATGAATTAATTGTTTCTAATGGTTGTGTATATATACCACATTTTTTGGTATCCATTCTTCCGTTGAGGGACATCTGGATTCTTTCCAGCTACTGGCTATTATAAATAAGGCTGCTATGTACATAGTGGAGCATGTATCCTTATTGCATGCTGGGGAATCTTCTGGGTATATGCCCAGGAGTGGTATGGCTGGGTCCTCTGGAAGTATCATGTCCAGTTTTCTGAGGATCTGCTAGACTGATTTCCAGAGTGGTTGTACCAGCTTGCAGTCCCACCAGCAGTGGAGGAGTGTTCCTCTTTCTCCACATCCTCACCAACACCTGATGTCTTCTGAGTTTTTAATCTTAGCCATTCTGACTGGTGTGAGGTGAAATCTCAGGGTTGATTTGATTTGCATTTCTCTAATGAATAATGATGTTGAACATTTTTTTAAGGTGTTTCTCAGCCCTCTGAATTTCTTCAGTTGAAATGTCTTTGTTTAACTCTGTACCCCATTTTTTGATAGGGTTATTTGGTTTTCTGGGGTCTAACTTCTTGAGTTCTTTGTGTACACTGGATATTAGCCCTCTGTCAGATGTAGAGTTGGTGAAGAGCTTTTCCCAATGTGTTGGTTGCCAATTTGTCCTTTTGGCAGTCTTTTGCATTACAGAAACTTTGTAATTTTATGAGGTCCCATTTGTCTATTCTTGATCTTAGAGCATAAGCAATTGGTATTCTGTTCAGGAACTTTCCTCCTGAGCCAATGTCCTCCAGGGTCTACCCCAGTTTCTATTCTATTAATTTTAGTGTGTCTAATTTTATGTGGAGGTCCTTGATCCACTTGGAGTTGAGCTTAGTACAAGGAGGTAAGAGTGGATCAATTCTCATTCTTCTGCATGTTGACCTCCAGTTTAGCCAGCACCATTTATTGAAAAGGCTATCTTTTTTTTCCAGTGGATGTTTTCAGCTACTTTGTCGAAGATCAATTGGCCATAGATGTGTGGGCTCAATTCTGGGTTTTCAATCCTATTCCATTGATCCACCTCCCTGTCACTGTACCAATACCATGCAGTTTTTAACACTATTGCTCTGTAGTATCACTTGAGGTCCAGGATACTGATTCCCCCAGAAGTTCTTTTACTGTTGATTATAGTTTTAGCTATCCTGTTTTGTTTTTTTTTTTTGTCATTCCAGATGAATTTGACAATTGTTCGTTCTAGCTCTATGAAGAACTGAGTTGGGATTTTGATGGGGATTGCTTTAAATCTGTATATTGCTTTTGGCAAGATTGCCATTTTAACTATATCAATCTTGCTAACCCATGAGCATGGAAGATTTTTCCATTTTCTGAGGTCTTCTTCCATTTCCTTCTTCAGAGACCTGAAGTTTTTGTCATATAAATCTTTCACTTGTTTGTTAGAGTCACACCAAGTTACTTTATATTGCTTGTGGCTAATGTAAAGGGTGTCATTTCCCTAATTTCTTTTTCAGCCTGCTTATCCATTGAGTATTGGAAGGCTCCTGATTTGCTTGAGTTGATTTTATAACCAGCCACTTTGCTGAAGTTGTTTATCAGTTGTAGGAGTTCTGTGGTGGATTTTTTTGGGTCACTTAATTATACTATCATATCATCTGCAAATAGTGATAGTTTGACTTCTTCTTTTCCAATTTGTATTCCTTTGACTTCCTTATGTTGTTGAATTGCTCTAGCTAGTACCTGAAGTACTATAGGAAGAGATATAGTGAGAGGGGGCAGCCATGTCTAGTCCCTGATTTTATTGGGATTGCTTCAAGTTTCTCTCCATTTACTTCGATGGTGGCTACTGGTCTGCTGTAAATTGCTTTTGCTATGTTTAGGTATGGGCCTCAAATTCCTGTTCTTTCCAAGACTTTTAGCATGAAAAGATGCTGAATTTTGTCAAATGCTTTTTCAGCATCCAATGAGAAGACCATGTGGTTTTTTTCTTTGAGTTTGTTTATGTGGTAGATTACACTGATGGATTTCCATATAGTGAACCATCCCCACATCCCTGGGATGAAGCCAACTTGATCATGGTGAATGATCATTTTGATGTGTTCTTGGATTCAGTTGGCAAGAATTTTATTGAGTACTTTTGCGTCGATGTTCATAAGGGAGATTGGTCTGAAGTTGTCTTTCTTAGTTGGATCTTTGTGTGGTTTTGGTACCAGGGTAATTGTGGCTTCATAGAATGAATTGGATAGTGTTCCTTCTGTTTCTATTTTGTGGAATAATTTGAAGAGTATTGGTATTAGGTCTTCTTTGAAGGACTGATAGAATTCTGCACCCAAACCATCTGGTCCTCTGCTTTTTTTGGTTGGAAGAGTTTCTATGACCCCTTCTATTACTTTGGGGGTTATGGGACTGTTTAGACAATCTATTTGATCTTGATTTAATTTTGGTATTTGGTATCTGTCTAGGAAATTGTCCATTTCATCCAGATTCTCCAGTTATGTGGAGTATAGGCTTTTGTAGTAGGATCTGATGATTTTTTGAATTTCCTCAGTTTCTGTTGTTATATCTCCCTTTTCATTTCTAATTTAGTTAATTTGAATATTGTCTCTTTGCCCTTTGGTAAGTCTGGCTAAGGGTTTATCTCTCTTGTTGATTTTCTCAAAAAATCAGCTCCTGGTTTTTTTGATTCTTTGCATGGTTCGCTTTGTTTCAACTTGATTGATTTTAGCCCTGAGTTTGATGATTTCCTGTCTTCTACTCCTCCTGGGTGAAATTGCTTCTTTTTGTTCCAGAGCTTCCAGGTGTGCCATTAAGTTGCTAGTATATGCTCTCTCCTGTTTCTTTTTGGAGGCACTCAGGGCTATGAGTTTTCCTTTTAGCACTGCTTTCATTGTGTCCCTTAAATTTGGGTTTGTTGTGCCTTCATTTTCATTAAATTCTAAAAAGTCTTTGATTTCTTTATTTCTTCCTTGTTTAATGTATCATTGAGTAGAATATTGTTCAGTCTCCATGTTTATGTGGATTTTCTCTTGTTTTTGTTGCTATTGAAGACCACTCTTACTTCATGGTGATCCGATAGGAGGCATGGGATTAGTTCAATCTTCTTATATTTATTGAGACCTGTCTTGTGACCAATTATATGGTCCATTTTGGAGAAGGTACCATGCGGTTCTGAGAAAAAGGTATATCAGTCAATTTCACAGTGGATTTTTCCAGATAAACAATCCTTTATCTGAGAACTTGTGTACCATTTATTGCTTAGTTTCAATGGTAAATATGCCAGCTTGGTGTGGTAGCATATGCCAGTTATATTGACTCAAGATGCTAAACAATAAAGATGGTGAATTTACAAGACCAGCATCCTTTCAAAATTATGCAGAAAAAGTTCTTCCCTCAGTCTGTATCATATTTCCATACATCAAAGATACTTAAATACTTGATCTCTCTGGAAACTTTTTGGGGAGGTAAATAAAAGAGACAAATATAGATAGATGTTACAAATATGTCATAGCATTTGTCATAGACTTTGAGTTACTTGTGGAGACAATGTGTCAAGTAACAGAACAACAACAACCACAAATCAAAAAGAGTGCAGCTAAGTTAAAAGTTCTTGTGTAGCCTGTTCAGGGCCCTGGGTTCTCTTCCAACACAGAAATGTATACTTCACACTCTTTTACTATTTACTTCTTTTCTGTAAAAGTTTTGGCATATTCAAAATAGTAATACTAAAAACATAATATGCATGTTCTCCTGATCATTTTCCTTAGTCCATTTTAATATGTAGCCTCTGACACTGAAACTGAAAATAATAGGTGGAAATTTTTTTATTCCGACACACTCACAAGAAAAATAAGTGATAAAGTAAAAAAAAAAAATACCATTGTATCTTCCACACTGACCAAGATTTTTTGAAGATTAAACTTTTCTGATAACATACTTAGTGGGGAAAAAATAGGAAAACAGGTTGACTTGTGTATCATTCTCACATATACATGATTTCTGTAAAGACATGTAGATATCTTTCTAAAAATTAATCAAAATACATATTCAAAGAGCAGAACTTTTGAAGTGAATCACTTATAAAAATGCTCATTGAAATGGCTGAGGTCAGGAACCCCAGTGGTTGAATTAGGAAAAGGCTGGAAGAAGCAAAGGAGGAGCAGACACCATAGGAAGACCAGCAGTCTCAAAAAACCTGGACCCCTGAGATCTCTCAGACACTGAGCCACCAACCAGGCAGCATACACTATCTGGTCCAAGGCCTCTGACACATATACAGCAGAGGACTGTCTTGGTCTGGCCTGAGAGAGAGAAGACACACCTAATCCTTGAGAGACTTGAGGCACCAGGGAGTTGGGAAGAGGAATGGAATGAGGAACTTTCTGAGGACAGAACAGGATTGGGATAATGACTGGACTGTAAAAAAAAAGGTGAAAGAATAAAAAATGATGAAAGATAAAAATAGTCAAAAATAAAAATTAATGAAGAAAACTAATGAAATAATAGAAAATCTCCCTTTATAGTATGCATTTGTTTGCAAGTTTTAAGCTCCGTAGCAATCAACAAGAACTGACTTCCTGGATATAGTTTAAGTAAGAAAAAAAAAACAACACACAGTTGTATGTAAAGAAAAAGCAAATATACACATGCCCACTTATATGCACAGATCATATCCCAGGAAAGGGTCACCAGGAAATTAAATCATTATGTGTTTCAAATGCTGGTGTTTGGTGTGAACCATTATGTGGGTGTTTGGAGGTATATCAGGGCAGAAACAAAACATTCCAGTGGTAAGAAAATAAATCCAGTTGCCTCTTCTCAAGGCATCTTAACTGAGTTCTGTTTCTCTTAGTTATGATATAATAAGAGATGTAGTCGTAATTATAAAGGACAGATTTGCTCTTACTGTCCTGTATTGGTGTGTTCCATACTTGACAATGTAATTTTGGATATCATCCCAATCTCTTATTGCTGCGTTACTAGCATTCACAGCCATGTTGACAGATAGGACCCTTGAAACATCATATCCATCATCCTAACAATTTGCATGAGAAGGAACGCTGCTTGGAGGGAAGAAGGGTGCCACAGACAGGGACATATGGCACAGCTGGGTAAGCATGGGTTGCCCATCCATCCAGAAGAGCTTTAACTGTCCTGTCCCCTTGGTTACCCTGACTGGCCACTTGACTATTCAGTTGCCCTTGTTATTGTAATCCTGCAGATGGCCATCTGCTCTGCTCACAAGGGAGACCTGGCCCTGAGGAGACTACCCAGCTGCCCTGAATCATACAATCAGGTCAATTACACCCCTGCTTCTTAATTGCTTGTGACGGCTGGGCTATTGTGCGTGAACCACCAGTAATTTCCAGTTCATTGTGACTAAAGAATCTGGGCTAATAGTGGTTCCAACCTGTTCCCCAGGGTTTCTGGCCTCACTCAGCTTTCACTATTGCTCTGAAGTCTAGGGTCTGCTACACACACTATTGACTGCTGAATTCCAACCTTAAGTTATACTGCCATACAGGAAGCAAATCTAGAAGCATCATTTAAAGGCAGCAGTTCCTTTTTAGAAAGGCAGAAGTAGCATGATGCTGACAATCGCCCTAATTTTTCTTTGAGAAGCAGGCTGCAGCTAGAAGCACAGGTTGTTAAGTTAATGGTGATGATGGAGAAAGTGAAGATAATCATGCTCTCTCTCTCTCTCTCTCTCTCTCTCTCTCTCTCTCTCTCTCCCTCCCTCCCTCCCTCTCCCTCTTTGCCTCTCCCTCTCTCCATCTCTCTCTCTCTCTCTCTCTCTCTCTCTCTCTCTCTCTCTCTCTCCCTCCCTCTCTCCCTCCCTCCCTCCCTCCCTGTGTGGTATGTGTGTGTTTGTGTGTGTGTATGTGTATGTGTGTGTATGTGTGTGTGTGTGTATGTGTGTGTATGTGTATATGTTATTCATTTTAGTAATTACCAAGTCTATAGATAACTAATGTGAACAGTTTGCTGGATGTAATTTAGAAGCTTCTGAGAAATTTCAGACAAGTAACTTTCCAAGACTTTAAATTTAAGAAATTATGGTATAGGAAATATCTGTCAGTGATAGAGTGCTTGAGTAGCATGTTCAAAGTCCTGTGATACCCAGCACCATGGAAAACAGGAGAGAGGAGAGAAAACTGTGAGAAGAGAGGAGATATGTGCAGAAGGACTATGGTGCTTTATTCCTTGTGCCCTCGAAACCTCATTGCACTCTTACCAGTGAGTTCCTTTTGTATGATGGCAAACAATGATGCAGGTAATAGAATTATTCCAGATAGGATATTTGAAAAGACTGTATTTCCAACAAAAGAAAAATCTAACTTTTACCAAGACTGATGTTATAGGTACGAATAAGTCCCAGGACAGGACTGAAGGTGTTTGGGTTGTTTTTGTCCAGGGACAATGAATTGATTGCATCAGGAGCACATGATTAGAAGTAGAAATAGAGATAGTTTATTGAAAATGGAAAAACAATCAATTTTTAGAAGCTTAGGAGGGAAGCTCTGGGCCTTTAGTATCATAACCCTTTATAAGTCATTTACATGACACATGTCTCTGCCACCTTTACATATTGCAGCTTTTCTCTTGAGTATGGTGGATATTGTCTGTAGCCTGAGTAGGGGAGGGTTTTCAATCTTTCTTTCCCAACTGTCCTCTTCTAACTGTTTATTTGATATGGTCTCTTCAGTCCCTCCTCCCTGTCACAATTCCACCACTGAGACTTATGGCCTAAAAGTTTCCTCAGGGAATGAAAAGGTGATAAGCAACACATTTATAACTTTTTGATGCTAAGCACTTACTGCCCTTAAAGGAGACCTGAGTTCAATTCCTAATAATTACATCTGACTCAAAACAGCCTGTAAATCCAGTACCACCAGGAGATTTGACTCCCCTTCTGACTTCTACAGGCATTCGTACAGGTGTATGTATGTACACACGTAGACATATAGACATAAGTAGGTTTTTCTCAGAGTTATGATCCTTTGAGTTATTAAAAAATAAACATACTGATGGTTGCATAAATAAATGGCAAGATACAAAAGAACCACTTTTAAAAAGAATGTAACTGTGGATTAGTTTAAGGAGGAATGAGTGCTGTGATGGCTATTCCTGGTTGTCAACTTGACTACATATGGAATGAACTACAGTCCAGAAATGGAGGGCACATCAGTTATTCAGATCTTGAGGCTGGAATACCCCTGACCCAGATCTTGACATGGAGATCTTGAGGCATAGTAGCTAAAAAAAAAAAGCTTAGGCCCAGCCAATTATCCCAGGAGACTGAGGCAAGGAGATCTCTAAGTTCAGCCTGGGAAAAAGCAAGTTCTAGATCCAGGCATGGTAGTACATACCTTTAATCTGAGCCACACATTCTGCTGGAGGCTTACATAAAGACATTAGAAGAAGCAAGACTTCTTTGCTTGCCAGAATATCTGTTTGTACCTACTTACTTCTTCAGGGTTCCAACATTTGCAGAAGAAAAGGTGAAACAACTAGCCTTGAGGGATTGGACAACTACGAGATTCTTGAACTTCCCCTTCACAGCTGCCCATTGTTGGGTTAGTTGGACTACAATTTGCAAGTCACCCAATGTTGTCTGTGACCTGGACTGTGCTTAGTCCAACCGCACCTGCCCTTGGGTGTTGGAGGTAAGGTGGTGCAGAGTCAAGGACTCCTGTGAGAAACACTGCAGCAGGCTCTCTGAACACTGTTAAAATGTCCTTTAATACCCTCCACCTGCACCACAATTAGTCCCTAGACATCATCTCTTCAAAACAGCAGTTCCCAATTGTCTAGCATTGTCTGCACTAGCAATCCTTGGTCTCTCAGGCAGTCCTCAATTAGGTCCTCCTGCAGGAGATGCTTTTGCAGCTGTGTAGCCCCCAGTATTTACGTAGAGGCGGCATCCTACCGCTCCTGTTCCTGCTTCACACCACCTCTCTGACTAAGAAGCCAGGTGACTCACTGTAGCTATAGAATGGTTTGAAAAGGGAATCTTGGGACCTAGCTCACCTGAGGGTTGAAGTCAAAATATTGGCCACTCTCTTAAGCCCTTTATCCACATTGACTTATACCTCCAAGGATGGGTTTTCAATACCTAGAATGTCAGTTAGACCAGTTTTTTATTAGATATTTTCTTTATTTACATTTTTAATTTTATCCCTTTTCCTCATTTCCTCTCTGAAAACCCCCATTCCATCCCCCCTGCCCCTGCTCACCAACCCACCCACTCTCACTTCCCTGTCTTGGCATTCCCCTAAACTGGGACATCAAACCTTCACAGGACCATAGGCCTCTCCTCTCATTGACATCCAACAAGGCCATTCTATGCTACACATGCAGCTGGAGCCATGGGTCTCTCCATGTGTACTCTTTGGTTGGTGGTTTAGTCCCTGGGATCTCCGGGCATACTGGTTGGTTCCTATTGTTGTTCCTGCTATGGGGCTGAAGACATATTCAACTCCTTGGATCCTTTCTTTAGCTCCTCCATTGGGAACCATGTGCTCTGTCCATTCATTGGCTGTGTGCATCCACTTCTGTATTTGTCAGGCACTGGCAGAGCCTCTCACAGACCACATGAAGCTCAAGAAGAAGGAAGACCAAAGGGTGGATACTCTGGTCCTTCCTAGAAGGGGGATAAAAATAGTATAAGGGTGATTAAAATACCCATGGGAGGAGATACAGAGACAAAGTGTGAAGCAGAGACTGAAGGAAAGGCCATCCAGTTACACCAGTTTTAAAGAAAAACTTGAACATCAGGAATATTTAATTCATCTATGTCTTTTATAAAGTAAATCTAGCTAGAGGATAATATTGAGGTGTACACTGACAGTTGACTAAACCTGTGTGCTAACATCACATAAAAATGAAGTTGTTCTCTTTATATATATGACTAAAGAATTGAATTTATTCCAATTATGAAACTACATCTGATACTCAAATTAGTAGAAAGCAAATGGTATAAGAATTGAAAACCTGGAAAGAGGCATCACCTTAGTCATACAAATTATGCCTTGGGTGCTTCAGGAGCACAATAGTACATACTGCTCAATTCCAGAATTAACTTTGATAGGGGAACCAAGACCAAGGAAAGAGAGAATGCTCAGCTCAAGTCTGGGGTCACTTTAGTCAGTAGAGATTAATTCTCTGACTGAAGATGGCCAGGAAGCACATCTCATAACCATAGATCCTATATTTTCTTTTATTTGATTTTTTCTGTCATATTTTTATACAGTGAATTCAAATTAACAAATTTGTTAAACACCAAGTCCCATAACAAGCATTTATATAATCATTTTTGTCAGGAAACATTTACTTTTTATTGTGCATAGAAGACAACCAATCATGTTCAAATATTTATAATTTTGCCTTTATTTTATGTGGATAACCTGTATACCTTTGCAGGTAAACATCAATTACTGAAAGAAAGCCCAAAGTCCAGGGATAAGTCTATTCTTGGGTTTCAGGAATAGCAAAAGCCCAGCAAAATCATCCATGCAAACCGCAAAAAAGTCAGGAATCTTTCATTTTATTGTTAAGGTCAGCAGAGGACAATTATCATGAGGACAAGATTGTACTCTGAAGCAGAAGTAATCATGCTTCAGAACTTTATTTTACCAACAGCATGGACTTCTGAAGTTAGAACTGAGGCCACCAATCGCTAAGCAAGATGCTGAGTCTGTTAAATTGCACACATGCTTTGTTTTCTGTTGTAAATTTTGAGTTATAGAGAAAGATAAGAAATTTGTGCTAATTTACGAGTTTTAATAATAACTCACACATGAGCTATGTAAGAACCATGTGAACCATGTTGAAAGCTAAACACATGTGGATGATAGAAATACATATAGCTACATATAAAGGCATTTTAAAAAGCTGCAAACTTTGTAGCTTTTGCTAGTATTAAGCTAGATTGTCAATTGTATTTTTTTATAGCAGTAAGTAATCCTCAATCCAAATATCTGTACATTTAAGGATATTTAACACAGCTAACATTGGAAATTTGATTTTTTTTCAAGTAAAATCTGATTGTTGATAAAGCTTTCAGTAAGTTGGGTAGCTACCAAAAGTTAGGCTCTAAAATGACTGCCTTTTTTTTCTTTTAGTTTAAGTAGGACAAGATAAGAACCTTAAATAAAATCTGTATCTGAAAGCAAGGAGAAAGGCTTTTATATATTCATGCTATGAGTTCAAATTTATCTTTAAAGAGATAAGGTGCTAGTTTCTATCCTAAAATTATAACAAACATTTTTATTTTATACATTTTATTTTATAGTGGGGTTTGAATACAGCCATTTGTTAGGATGGTATCTCCTGTAATTTCTCTTGTGAAGGCAAATACAACATAAAGATCTTTGACAATCATCTATCCATCATTTCCATGTGTCATGGCTTAGTGAAAACCTACATTTAACATTTATATATTCAGGGATTTTCTGGGAACAAATTCATAGCAATTAGTCTAATTGGGGTGTTTTAATGAGCATGACTTAGAGGCATTTAATTAACACAAAGCATTTAATGTCTTAATATTTTTGTTACCCATGACTGTGGACTAATGAAATAAAATCTTAATTAATTTCCCCTGGAACCTGTTTTGGAAGGAAGTTCTTATCAACATCGATGGGTTCAATGTTGAATTTTACAGCTTATTGAAACTTTTATTTTGCAACCCCAAATAATCTCACTTTATGTAAGCAAATACTATTTGCAGCTCTATAAAACCTGTCAGTGATGCAAAGATACCATTTTAATAAATTG
Organism: Apodemus agrarius; assembly: GCA_964023405.1. NCBI lineage: Eukaryota > Metazoa > Chordata > Mammalia > Rodentia > Muridae > Apodemus > Apodemus agrarius. Next base: position 83,084,360 of record OZ030009.1, read on the forward strand.
TAAGCAGGTAATAATATCTCAATTTACAAGAACTTATTTATTAGATACTGTACATCCATTCCCAAAACTAATGTTCACACATAGCACACACATTTTTTAAACTAGGTATAGCAACACATCAAAAATAAAACCAGAGAGGCAAGTAGATCAATGGAATAGAATTGAAGATGCAGAAATGAACTCAGAATTATGGTCATTTGATCTTTGATAAAGGAGCTACAACCATCCAGTGGAAAAAAGAGAGCCTTTTCAACAAATGGTGCTGGTTCAACTGGAGGTCAGAATGCTGAAGAATGCGAATTGATCCACTCTTATCTCCTCATACTAAGCTCAACTCCAAGTAGATCAAGGACCTCCACATAAAACCAGACACACTGAAACTAATAGAAAAGAAACTGGGGAAGACCCTGGAGGACATGGGCACAGGGGGAAAGTTTCTGAACAGAACACCAATAGCTTATGCTCTAAGATCAAGAATTGACAAATGGGACCTCATAAAATTACAAAGTTTCTGTAAGGCAAAGGACACTGTCAGAAGGATAAAATGGCAACCAACAAATTGGGAAAAGATCTTTACCAATCCTACATCCAGCAGAGGGCTAATATCTAATATATACAAAGAACTCAAGAAGTTAGACCCCAAAGAACCAAATAACCCTATTAAAAATGAGGTACAGAGCTAAACAAAAAATTTTCACCTGAAGAAATTCAGATGGCTGTGAAGCACCTTAAGAGATGTTCAAAATCATTAGTCATCAGGGAAATGCAAATCAATACAACCCTGAGATTCCACCTCACACCAGTCAGAATGGCTAAGATTAAAAACTCAAGAGACAGCAGGTGCTGGCAAGGATGTGGAGAAAGAGGAACACTCCTCCACTGTTGGTGGGATTGCAAAATGGTAAAACTGCTCTGGAAATCAGTTTGGCGGTTCCTCAGAAAATTGGGCATGACACTTCCAGAGGACATGTCATACCACTCCTGGGAATATACCCAGAATATTCCCCTGCACACAATAAAGACACATGCTCCACTATGTTCATAGCAGCTGTATTTATTATAGCCAGAAGTTGGAAGGAGCCTAGATGTCCCTCGAAGGAGGAATGGATACAGCAAATGTGGTATATTTATACAATGGAATACTACTCAGCAATTAAAAACAATGAACTCATGAAATTTGTAGGCAAATGGTTGGATCTGGAAAATATCCTCCTAAGTGAGCTAACCCAATCACAAAAGAATACACGTGAAATGCAATCACTGACAAGTGGATATTAATTAGACCAGAAGCTCTGAATACTCAAGACACAATTAGCAAATCATATGATTCCCAAGAAGAAGGGAGGAAAATGTCCTGGTCCTGAAAAGACTGGATCCAATATTGTATGGGAGTACCAGAACAGAGAAATGGGAGGAGGTGATTGGGGAATGGGTGGAGGGAAGAGGACTTATGGGACATATGGTGAGGGGGAAACTGGGAAAGGGGAAAGCATTCAGAATGTAAACAAAGAATATAGAAAATAAAAAAATTAAAATAAAATAAAATAAAAAAATAAAAATAAAAATAAAAAATACAGAAATAAAACCAAAATTAATTTTAGCATAAGATAAAAATAAATTTAAAAATGCAAGTGGTCACAAGTTTTGTCATTCAGTACTTTGGGATGACTCGGGGAAATCAGGGTTTTGTTCTATGTTGTCTTAACATAGAATGACAGTCAATCATAGGAAAATATTGATGAGCACACATAGGACATAATGACATTGACAATGTAAAATATTCTTCTGTATATCTTTGGAGGGTATAAAACTGTTGGGAGGTCTATAAGGCTGGCATTCATTTTCTTGTCTGACTGTATGTTTGGTTGTGTAGTTTTTGTCATGTCTAGAGTTTATGTCAGAAGTTAATCTCTTTCTGTGGGTCTTAGTTGTAGAGTAGCATGAAGGCAAATGCCCAGCAGCTAAAAGATTGTGGGGACTGTGTTTCCTGTATTGCTGAAAATCCTTGGAGTTATGTAGTAATTTGTGTTAGAAAGTGTTAGGAATAGTCTTTGAGAAGAAACAAAAAAAGAAAACCAACATAATAGATCTGGAAAAAGAAAAACATGTTATTCATTTGGGAATCATCACGAAAACAAGAGCCTCTTACTGTATTATCAGATAATTTAAGAATTCCAATGTCCCCATGAAGCAAGACAAAATCTATAAAGCAACTATATTTCATGAATACTACTTGTTTAATGATGTCTAGGTCCTTTAGAAAGCTTGCTAGTTTTTCCTTGTGTCGCTGACTATTTGGGCTATTGTGTCCCAGGACATTGTAGCAGACACATAGAAAGAGTGACACGGATTTGAGAAAAGAAAATCACTCTTAAAAACAATAGAGTTAGTGCATGTTCTGTTCCAAAAGCTTTAGACGTTATCTTCAAAATAAACATTATCTTTTTTACATGAAAAGCTAAGGAGGCTAAATGGCCTTACATCCATATTCATGACAATGCAAAACAGTGTATTAACTTACAACTTACATACATTTTTCTATAAGAGTTGACCCACATCACACAACTTTCTCCAAGACTGTCCATAAAACAGACACTAATTAAAATGGAAGAAGTTTATCTATGGAGATGCACCCTGTAGTATCCTTGGCCATCAAACATAGTTGAAAAAACAGACAATTATTTAAGTCAAGAATGCCAGGGAAGAAGGATATCTTTTTCTTTGACTAGTAGAAAATTCCTTTGGCTGGGGCTTTGCAATTAGGACTGAAAAAGAGTCAGATCACTATAAGAAATGTGTCTTAGCTAGGGTTTTACTACTGTGGACAGACATCAAGACCAAGTCAACTCTTATAATGGCAACATTTAATTGGTGCTGGATTACAAGGTCAAACGTTCAGTCTACTATCAAGGCAGATGGCATCATCCAGCCAGGTGTGGTAGAGGAGGAGATGAGAGTTCTACAACTTCATCTGAAGGTGGCTAACAAAATACTGGCTTCCAGGCAGCTATGATGATGAGGGTCTTAAAGCCCATGCCCACAGTGCCACACCTACTCCAACAGAACCACATCTTCTAACAGTGCCACTCCATGATCTGAGCATATATACATACTTCCTGGTCCCGCATAGGCTTCTTCAAACATATGAGTCTGTGGGGGTGATACCAAAACATAGCACAATGCAAAATGCTTTTAGTCCAACTTCAAAAGTCCCCATAGTCTATAGCATTCTCAGAAATATTAAAAGTCCAAAGTTCAATGTCTCTTCTGAGATTCATCCAATCACTTAACTGGTACAGGAAACCCACTGGGCAAACTCCCAGCTCCGAATCTCCATGTTTTATTTCAAGGTCCTCTTCAGATTTCAAACTCCTTTTTCATGTTTGTTGACTGCAACAAACTTCTACCTCTGAGCTGGTTCCATTCCCTGTTAGCACCTTTCCTCAGCAGATAGGCCATGGCTCAGACATCTCAAAAAATCTTCGGGTCTCCAAGGCAACGTCAATGTTACAGCTTCTTGATTCAATATTGGGGATCCACACATGATCATCTGGGTTCCTCCAAATAGGTGGCATCACTTCTCTGGCTCTGCCTTCTGTAGCACTCTGAGCCCAGGTTGATTCTCTCCACTGCTGCTGCTGTTCTTGGTGATCATTGCATGGTATTGACATCTCCAATATACTAGCTTCTTCTTCTGCCAATAGGTTTCACCAATAGCCTCTCATAGCCTCTCTTCCTGATGCCAAACCTCAACTCTTTTGCATGACCCTTTCAGTTCTAGGTCAGTTGCAACAGAGGCTGTACCTTTACTAATGGCCTTTCATGGACTCTCACAGTGCCAAGCGTCAGCTGCTCTTCATGATCCCTTCATGCCTTCAAACCATCCACCTGGATGACTCTAACAAAAAACCAATTATAGCTGCAGCATGAGGTACAACCCTGACTATCTCTGGAACACATTTTCTTTGTGCTCTAAGAAAACACTCCCCAAAGATTTCACCTCAGTGGTGCTGGTCTCTTCTTAATCACCACTGATTTCTTAGCTCCCCCTTTCCAGCATTAATTGCTCCAGTAGTTACTTCTATTCTGCACACTAAAGACAGAACCACGAAGCCAAAACTGCCAAGTTCTGCTGCTTGCTGGGGCTAGAACATACTCTTCTTGCTCTGTTACATTATCCCCTGCTTTCTGTTTTCCAACTCCTTCACTGCTTAAGCTTTGCTGTCTTGGAACTTGCTCTGTAGACTGACTTTTAAGTCAGAGATCTGCATGCCTGTCTCCTAAGAACTGGGATTAAAGGTGTGGCCCACTGACCCTGGATTGAAGGTTTTTTTCATCCACAATTTGAACTCAGATATCTGCTTTTCTTTGGCTCTGGGATTAAAGGCTTGTTTGATTTAATTTACCTGGGTGGGATCTTGCCCCAAGGTCACTACTCCCTTGATTCAATTTAATATCCTTGAACACAGGACTCAGCTCCATTTTACTTTCTGGCACTCCTTTAATATTCAAACCCTATATTATATGTTTTTCCTTTCTCAGATTACTATGCTTGTTTAAAATGCTGTTCATGAGACTTAACCAGAGATCCAAGTCTATGAAGGGCATTTCTGAGACTTCTTCGGCAATAAAATTAACCTGATTCTCTTCATCTTAGCCTCAGGCAGACTCATCAGACAAGAACAATGTAGCTACATTTTTCACCAAAATAGAACAAAAAAAAAATCTCTTGGCCACATATGAAAACTCTCCACTACAACCTCTTGGGCCAGGTCCATACAATTCATATCACTTCCAGTAACACTGTCTTCCATCTTCCTAGTAGGATAGTTCAATAAGCCCCATTTAAAAGCATTCCATTGCTTTTCAAATCCCAAGTCCCAAAATCCACATTCTTCCAAACAAAATCATGATCAGGCCTATCAAAGCAATAACCCACTCCCAGTACCAACTACTGTCTGATTTAAGGTTTTATTGCTGTGAACAGATACCATGGCCAAGGTAACTCTTATAAGGACAGCACTTAATTAGGGCTGGCTTACAGGTTCAGAGGTTTAGTGTATCATCATCAAAGTGGCAGCATCCAGGCAGGCATGGTGTCGGAGAAGGGGGTTTTTCATCTTCATTGGAAGGTTGCTAGGAGAATACTAGCCTCCAAGGACTTAGGATGAGGGTCTTACAGCCACACTGACAGTGACACATCTACTCCAATAAGGCCACATCTTCTAATGGTGCCACAACCTGGGCTGATAATATACAAATTATCACAGCAATCTATTGAATATTTCATTTTTCTATTAAATGAAGTAGTATACTATTTTTGTCATTCTAGATTATGGCTGGAATTAAGTCCTATCAAGGATAATTAGTCCCTTATATTGCTGCTCATATGTATATGGATATATACCCATCTACTGGAACATGGAAAACTAAAGACAGAACCATGAGGCCCAAACTGCCAAGTTCTGCTGCTTTCCTGGGCTAGAACATACTCCTCTTGCTCTGTTACATTATCACCTGCTTTCTATTTTCCAACTCCTTCACTGCTTAAGCTTTGCTGTCTTGGAACTTGCTCTGTAGACTGACTTTTAACTCAGAGAGCTGCGTGCCTATCTCCTAAGCACAGGAATTCAAGGTGTGGCCCATGTGAACATGGAAAACATACTAGCAGCCACACTTTCAAAGAATGACTCTCCTGTCCTCAGAATCTAGAAACTGCCCATAGTTCCCCAATAAGGCATAGTCCGTGCAGGGTACTTCCACCATGAATACCAGACTATCGTTAGCTTCTTGTTGCACAGGTCTTACTCTGGTAACCATGGAGTCTGTGAGTTCAGGAATATAAAAGCAATGTCACATCTAGATGACAACATTTAGCATAATATCTCTCCATCCTCCAGCTATTAATATTTTCCAGCCCTCTTCTTCAGTTTTGTTCCTTGAGACTAGACAGCAGGAGGATTAATAAAGTTTCCATGTTTAAAAGTGAAAACTCAAACTCTTATTCTTAGCAATTTGAAGTTACCATTCTCTGCAGAGATCACTGATCACTACAAATGATAGATACTTTGAAATGTTGATAGGAGCTCAGCTCTATGGATATAAACAAATTTACTAGAAGATATTTTGACAGGATGATCATTTTGCAAAGTAATAATAGCTAATAATACCCTAGGGCCCATGACCTCCACAGTCAGGAGCTTGATAAAGATTACAGTAACAGCTGTCATATTCCTTTCATTAATTCAGGCATCATATCCAAGCACAGTGAGGTTAGTTATCTATAGCAATTATGCCTATTGAAGAGCAGTGCACTTCTTATCAGTAATGAAACATGCAGGATCCAATGCTGGGTAACACTACTGGTTTCATCTTTTCTCCAGTGGACTTTATAGTATCTACTTGCAATATTAAGCTACTTAGAGGGAGGATATTTGGTAGTTGGTAGTGATCAATTTTTCCATGACGTGAAACCAATGAAAACACAATCTTTTTACATCCATAGAAAATTTCTTTAGTCCATAGACAAGACTTAACAAATCCAAAAGAATCATCATCACTTTTCTCTATTTTAATAAAGATTTAATTGTCTACATGGAAAGTAGTTGCTATTAATTAATCTCTCCATAATCTATCTAGAATTATTTTATGGGTGAGTGTGTGTGTGTGTGTGTGTGTGTGTGTGTGTAAAGGGAACATGATTTGTAAATAGAGGTCATTGCAGAACTTCTGACAGTCATATTTTTCCTTCTTGTATCCTGTTGTGCAGACTGATCTCAGGTAATGAGGCTCGGTGGACATTTTAGTGTGAGACTGGGTCTCAGTAGGTAGCCTGGTTGCCCTTGAACTTTCTCCATAGACCAGGCTCGCTTCTTATCAGATATATCTTCCTTGTTCTTAACAACCAAGTGCTGAGATTAAAGGCATCCACCAACAAACCTAATATACTGGACCTACCACTCTACCTTCCTTCCTTTTTCCTTCCTCCCTCCCTTCCTTCTTTCCATCCTTTCTTCCTTCTGCCCTTTTTCCTCTTTTGCTTGCCTTCCCTCCTTTTTTTCTGGCAGCATCTCAGTGTTCTATTTTGTGAAGAGAACCATGACTAGATAAACTTTGTAAAAAAAAAAGCATTTAATAGCAGCTTGTTTACACTTTTAGAGGTTTGGTTCATTGTCATCAGGGCTGGAAGCATTGTGACACACAACCTGATATGGTGCTGAGCATTCATAAGTAGCTGAGCAATCTATATCTGGAGCACCAGCTGGAGAGAGAGAGAGAGAGAGAGAGAGAGAGAGAGAGAGAGAGAGAGAGAGAGAGAGAGAGAGAGACTCTGGTCAACCTGCCTTGGGGTTTTGAAACCACAAACCAACAAACTGGCTTCACTCTGAGAGTGGGGGGAACAAACTCAGGAGGTCAAATCCTCTCCTATGAGCAAAGGTAGGGTTTAGTTCTTTGAACTACTGATGGGCTTGGGGAAGGAGAGGAGGGAGGCTGGATGCAGTCTCCCTGCCTTCCATGCACAGCTGAAGACAAAATGTGTGTGTGTGTGTGTGTGTGTGTGTGTGTGTGTGTTTGCGCAAGCATCAGCCAAGTGCCCATGGGACTGTATTATGGGATGTTTGGTGAGGCATCTTAGGAACATCCAAAGTTACATAACCATGTATATGCCTTCACCAAAGACTGAAGGGGAAATAGAAAAATAGTGGGGGACTGCATGGGATTTTAAAGCATGCTAGGACCTAGGCCTTGTGGAGGCTGATCCCAGGCTTTCCTGAGAAAGGTTGTGGACCTGTCACCAATCACATCTTCTCACAGAGCACACTGTGCTGAGTCTGGGGCCTAAGGTCCCCAGTCAGAAGCAATCTGGGCAAAGCTGGCCTGTCTCCTACTGTGGATCCCACAAGAGAATCAGCAAGCTGGAAGACAAGAGGAGATAGAGACTATTCCTTCCAGACAGAAAGGAAGGGACAAGCTGGGGTCCACCCACAGAAGAGGTAGGTCTGGGCTTTGAAGAAGCAGGGCTCAGGGCCCAAGAGTCCTGGGAGCTAAGGAAACCCTGGAGAGGACACGGCTAGTGGTAATTGGCCAGATGTGGCTTCCTGTCCTGAAGATCTATGGGGAGGGTATGTTGGAAGTGGCCTGAATTTCCAGAGGTTGTGAAAAGAGACCCTCTGGGGAACGAGTTAGGGCAGGGGAGGCTGCTGAGTGAAATTCAATCAGTGTGCAACATGACTAAGGCCCATGGTCTCTCTCACAGAGTCCTTGTACACAAACCTTCATGTACAGGGGCGAAGGCCCCAGTCAAGATCTCCTGTGAAGACTCTAAAGCGCAGATGCTATGGAGACAGTCAAGGTGCACCCTACAAGTCTGCCAAGAGGCACAGACAGCCTTCTCTTCAGCCAGCTCATTCCCGACAGCTGATGTCCAGTCTTCACCAAAATAGATAGCTTGCAGGTGGCCCTGGACGACCTGCAAGTCCCCGGAGGTGCCTTCATGCATGTGCCCTCGAGTAGCACGGAGCTCACCGTCTCACAGCGTGCTTGGTTCACATGGCACCTGTCTCATGCAGGAGCCGCACTGCAGAGGACCCTTCACACAGTCGATTCCATCTTGACTGTGCAGGCTAGCCTGCCCAGACACACCTGGCCCCAAGGCTATTCCTTCACTGCTAACCCTAGACCAGTCCCCAACTCCTCTCTTCTCACAGGATTCAGGCCAGCCAACTGGCCCAGAGACCAGGCGACTTTGCCTCTCTCAACCCTTCCATGGAGGCCAGAAGCATCCTGGGCTGAGCGCAGGATGCCAGAGAGACCAGGAAGCAGGCCTTTAGTCCAGTGAACACCAAACCACCTGTCACTCCAGAAGAACTCAACCTCAGAACCTGGTGTCTCTCCAGTCAATGACACAGGGCCTGAATGTGAAGATGACATGGGAAGACTAACTGGGGAACTTGGACTGTTGAAACCTTTGACTGGTGTGGAACCTTTCAGCTGCCCTTTAGGAGATGTGTATCATTTGAGAAAGGATGTACTCTGAGAATTCAATCAGCCAATGAAGCTTGGGGATCATACAGACATACTCCTCCCCTTTAGGACAAGGTCCTTTATACCAACTGAGCGTTGAATTGCTCTTGTATGGCGCAGGCCACCACAACACACTGACTTGCTTTTCCTGGGGTAATCCTCTAGTCCTTTTGCATGCTAGTAGCCCAGTACCCCTTTCTAGGTACTGGAAAGGCTGTGCTCCTTTCCTTGAGTCTGATCTTTCTTTCTTTCTTTCTTTCTTTCTTTCTTTCTTTCTTTCTTTCTTTCTTTCTTTCTTTCCTTCCTTCCTTCCTTCCTTCCTTCCTTCCTTCCTTCTTTCTTTTTCTTCTTTTCTTCTCTTCTTCTTCTTCTTCTTCTTCTTCTTCTTCTTTCTCTCTCTCTCTCTCTCTCTCTCTCTCTCTCTCTCTCTCTCTCTCTCTTTCTCTCCTTTCTTTCTGTGAGTACTGTCGGGAATCCAGACTAGCAAGCTGGAGAAGGAACTCTTCTAGTTTTGGTGCAGTGATGAACTTAGAACACAGCTCACCATTCAGCAGATGTACTCTCTGACACAGCCAATCCATTTACTGCTCTAAATCTAGGGCCTGTTAACATTTTACCCACTTTTAATTTCTCTCTTGGCTGCATCCTGTCTTGTAATGCTTCATCGTGGTTTTCACTATTTGAATAAAGATTTAATTTGTTTCCAAGTCAATCATGCACTGTCAATTTATCTCTCAGCAAACTATCTAGGACTGTATACACTATTTGCTTGTATGGAGTAATTCAAATCAAATTTATTTGCTTTTCTTTCTTATTTTGTTTTATGGGTAAGTGTGCTTGTGTGTATTTCTGTGTATGCTCATAATAGAAGAATAATTTGTAAATAGAGGTCATTGTAGAACTTTTGAGAGTCATATCTTTCCTTCTTTCATTCTGTTCTACAGACTGAACTCAGGTAATGAGGCTCAATGGACATTTTACTTTGCGACTGGGTCTCAGTAAGTAGCTCTGATTTTCCTTGAATTTTGTCAGTAGACTAGGCTGGCTTCTTATTAGAGATATCCTCCTGCTCTTGACTCCCAAGTGCTGAGATGAAAGTCATGTGCCAACAAATCTAATCTACTGGACCTAAAACTCTTCTTCCTTTTTTTCTCTTTTCCTTCCTTCCTCCCTCCCTCCCTTCCTTTCCATCCTTTCTTTTGCCCCTTTCCTCCTTTGCTTGCTTTATTCCTTCCCTTCTTTTCTCAGGCATCAGCTCAGTGTTCTGTTTTGTGAAGAGAACCATGACCAGACAAACTTTATAAAAGTAAGCATTTAATAGAAGCTTGTGTACACTTTTAGAGGTTTGGTTCATTGTCATCAGGGCTGGAAGCATTGTGACACACAGCCTGATATGGTGCTGAGCATTCATAAGTAGCTGAGCAATCTATATCTGGACCCCTTGCAGGAGAGACAGAGAGAGGGGGGGAGAGGGAGAGGGAGAAGGAGAGGGAGAGGGCAAGGGAGAGGGAGAGGGAGAGGGAGAGAGACTGGGTCAACCTGACTTGGGGTTTTGAAACCACAAACCGATGAATGAACTGGCTTCACCCACACTTCTCCTAGCATAGCTACACCTACTCTAAGACCACATCACATCTTAAATACTTCTCAAGTAGTACTATTCTCTGAAGACTAAACATTCAATTTTATGAACCTATAAGGATTATTCCTACTCAAACTACCACCAACTACTTGGCATCCTTGGGCTTGCAGCTGTATCTTTATGCAGTAATGCATTCAGTGCAACCTTTAGAGTTCCCATAGTTGATCACAGACAGTCTCCATACTCTTTAAACATCAGAAACCCAAGGTAGGAAATACAGTCCTGTCAGCTGGCATTGTCACAGTTCCAGGGAAAACTCAGCACAGGTCCCAGAGATTGAGAGATAAGCACATACACAAATACACACCACATGCATGTAACATACATTCAGTAAGGGGTCTTAGGGCCACGCACACATGAGTACACATGCAACTGTGTGTACACTCACCCAGCCACATCTACACACAGAAAGAGAGACAAAGTGTGATTGGCAAATGAAAATCACACAATCATAGCATGAAAAAGCATCGTGTTTTCAATGTAATGTTTATAACACACAAAGCTAAATGCTGCTTCAAACCTTCCCAATTTAGCAGAGAAAGAGTGTTCAGCATCAAGAAAGAACATACAATACTTCCTTGAGTTAGATTGAATTTATCTGCCCCGCCCCTCCATTTCTTGGGGGTGTGCCTGTCTAGGGTATGGGGAAAGCTTCTTGGAGAGCTCTGATGGACTGGGGAGGGTCTTCTAGGTCTTTATTTAAAGACAATCATCATTACTATCAGGACCATTTGGCAGTTTGTTCCACCCAAAGAAGGAGGCAGAGGCATGGCTCTGGGAGCAGACATGAGTGAAACACAAGTCCAGAAGCCTTGAATATAGAGAGGTCCATCCTGTCTCTTTCCAAGAGAAAGCAGCCCTTAGACCAGAAGACAGAAGAAGAACAGCCCTCTGAGAGTCAGGAGAACAAACCCAGGAGTTAAAGTCCTCTCCCATTGACGAAGTTATGGTTATTTAGATCTTTGAACTACTGATGGGCTTGGGTAAGGTGAGGAGGGAGGCTGGATGCAGTCTCCCTGCCTTCCCTGCACAGCCAAAAACAAAATGTGTGTGTATGTATATGTGTTCGCACAAGTGTCAGCCGAGTGTCCTTGGGACTGTATTATGGGGTGTTTGGTGAGGCAGCTTGGAACATCCAAAGTAGGCACAACCATGTGTATGCCTTCACCAAAGATTGAAGGGGGAATAGAAAAATAGTGGGGGACTGCATGGGATTTTAAGGCATGCTAGGACCTTGGCCTTGTAGAGGCTGATCCCAGGCTTTCCTGAGAAAGATTGGGGACCTGTCACCAATCACATCTTCTCCTCACAGCTGGAGAGGACATAGCTGGTGGTGACTGGCCAGATGGGGCTTCCTGTCCTAAAGTTCTGTGGGGAGGGTATATTGGAAGTGGCCTGTATTTCCACAAGATGTGAAAACATACTCTCAATGGAGCAGGTTAGGTCAAGGGAGGCTGCTGAGTGAAATCCAGTGTGCAAAGTGAGCCAGGCCCATGGTCTCTCTCACAGATTCCTCACATTCAAAAGTGCATGTAAAGGACTGAAGGCCCCAGCCAAGATCTCCTGTGAAGACTCTGAAGCACAGATGCTCTGGAGACAGCCAAGGTGCACCCTGCAACTCTGCAAAGAGGCTCAGACAATGCATTTAGTAGTCTGAATCTGGAACCTGTTAACATTTTTACCCACTTTTAATTTCTCTTTATTGTATCCTCTCTTGTAATTCTTCATCATGGTTTTCACTATTTGAATAAAGATTTAATTTGTTTCCATGTCAATCATGTGCTGTCAATTTATCTCTCTGTAAACTATCTCAGATTGTATACACTATTTGCCCGTGTGTAGTAATTAGAATCGAATCTATTTACTTTTCTTTCCTATTTCATTTTATGGGTGTGTGTGTGTGTGTGTGTGTGTGTGTGTGTGTGTGTGTGTAAGGGAAGCATGATTTATAAATAGAGGTCATTGCAGAACTTTTGGGAGTCATATGTTTTCCTTCTTCCTTCTTGTTCTGCAGACTGATCTCAGGGAATTAGGCTCAGTGGACATTTTGTTTGTTTCTACTAGACCTACAACTCTTCTTTCCTTCCTTCTTTCTTCCTTCCATACTTTATTCCTTCTTCCTTTTTCCTTCTTTCCATGTTTTTTTCCTTCACTCCTTTTCTCAGGCTCTATCTCTATTAATGTTCTATTGCTGTGGGGTTAGGGTCAGCTGTGTGAAGTCACTCTATAGATACTAACAGGTTCACATTTTGTCTTGAAGTATGATGCAATGTGAGCAGGTTACAACCTGTTCTCATGCTCATGCACACATCCTTGTGGGCAAGAAAATCTGAGAACCTTGATTGCCACTGGAGATGTGGGCTACCATCTAGATTACATCGTGTAAGGAGTTTATTTAAACAGAGAAAGCTAAAGTGAATATTTTCATCATTTACGTGTAACTGCCGAAAATTATCCCATTTCTTTGGCAGTTAATATACGAGTATCTTGTTTGGTTTTTATGTTTTTGTCAGGCTTAAGTGTTCTTTATTACCACCAGCTAGTTAACATATTTTTAACATGATAGAGCCTATTGATGTGAAATGTTTGCCCTGAGTGTTTTTTTTCTGGAACTCCAGCTTTTGTTTTTTTTTTTTTTTAATGTGTTAGTAGTTTATACTTATATTTTTACATATACTGGTAAGGCTTTGTATTCCCTGGGTGACTCTCACCTCACAGGAATATGGTTTATATAGTCCTTTTTATGTTGCACTAGGTTTGTTTGCTAATAGTCTACTAAAGATTTTTTTCATATGTATTATTTCTATTTCCTGGTAAACACTGGCTTTTGAGTCTAGATACCCACCTGGATGAATTAAGTCCTTATTCCTCAACTCTTTTTCAATGCTAATTCTTCAAATGTTTGCTTTGTCTTTACTTGTGAAATCATCTATTATTCCTAGGCTTCTGTTATTTAAAAAAACATAGTACTAATCCACTCCGTGATAATTACAGGTCTGTTCAGATTGGTTTATGTTTTTTGAGTGAGTTTCCAGTTTATCTGTTTTAAAGGGGTAGTTTAATTTTGTCAGTGTGAAACTTGCTTACTAATGTTTTTTAGTATTGAAAGTGACTTTTTCCTGATTTTAATAGTTCTATCTTCTATCTTATGTATATTAGCTGAACTAAAAAATTGTCAATTGTGTTGATTACCCAATGAAAGAAATTTTGTGTTCTTATTTGAGTATTCCCTCTGTATTCTACACATAATTTGTTTTTACACTTAAGATTATTATTTCCTTAAGTATGTTTTTGTTGAGTGCAGCTTGCTATTCTTTTTTTTAAAATTTAACTCATACAGAAAAGCATCCTGTTTATCTTAAAAACATGTGAAGGCTCTGAGCTCACCTCTAAGCATTGTTCAGCTATATGTTCTATGTGACATGTTGTATTTTATTCTTTATTTTCTGAAAAAGTTTTCTAATTTAATTGGTGATTTGTTTTCTGAATCATCGGTCATGTAGAGATGTTTAACTTTCATATATTTGTGATTTTTATGTGTTTTTAAAATAAAATATTTTGTTTTGTTTTCAGGTTTTTATCACATTGATTATATATTGGCCAGTTTTTTTTATTAGATATATTCTTTATTTACAATTCAAATGATTTCCCCTTTTCTGGTCTCCACTTTCCCAAAGGTCCTACAAGCCCTCTTCCCTCCTCCTGTTCCCCAATCAACCCCCTCCTGCTTCCCTGTACTGGTATTCCCCTACATTGCTGCATTAAGCCTTTCCATGACCAGGGGCCTCTCCTTCCTTCTTCTTTGGCATCATTTGATATGTGAATTATGTCTTGGATATTCTCAGATTCTGGGCTAATATCCACTTATCAGTGAGTGCATATCATGTGTGTTCATTTATGATTGGGCTACCTCACTTAGGATGATATTTTCCAGGTCCACCTACATGCCTAAAAGTTTCATGAATTCATTGTTTTTAATAGCTGAGTAGTATTCCATAGTGTAAATATACCACATTTTCTATATCCCTTCCTCTGTTGAGGAACATTTGGGTTCTTTCCAGCTTCTGGCTATTATAAATAAGGCTGCTATGAACATTGTGGAGCATGTGTCCTTATTACATGCTAGAGAATCCTCTGGGTATATGCCCAGGAGTTGTATAAAAGGGACCTATGGTAGTATCATCTCCAATTTTCTGAGGAAACACCAGACTGATTTCCAGAGTGGTTGTACCATCTTGCAATCCCCAGCAGTGGAGGAGTATTTCTCTTTCTCCACATGCTCACCAGCACCTACTGTCTCCTAATAGTAAAAATGGCCATCTTGCCAAAAGCAATATACAGATTCAATGCAATCCCATCACAACCCCAACTCAATTCTTCATTGAGTTCAAAAGAGCAATTCTCAAATTCATCTGGAATAACAAAAAAACCTAGGATAGCTAAAACTATTCTCAACAGTAAAAAGAACTTCTGGGGGAATCACTATCCCTGACCTCAAGCAGTACTACAGAGCTGTAGTGTTAAAAACTGCATAGTATTGGTACAGTGACAGGCAGGTAGATCAGTGGAATAGAATTGAAGACCCAGAAATGAACCCATATTCCTATGGTCACTTGATCTTTGACAAAGGAGCTAAAACCATCCAGTGGAAAAATGATAGCTTTTTCAACAAATAGAGCTGGTTCAACCTGAAGTCATCATGAAGCAGAATGCAAATCAATCCATTCTTATCTTGCTAAGCTCAAGTCCAAGTAGATCAAGGTCCTCCACATAAAACCAGATACACTGAAGCCAATATAAAAGGAACTGGGGAAGAGCCTTGAGGACATGGGCACAGGGGAATATTTCCTGAACAGAACACCAAGAGCTTATGCTCTAAGATCAAGAATTGACAAATGGGACCTCATAAAACAACAACATTTCTTCTATAAGGGAAAGGACACTATCAATAGGACAAAATGGCAACTAAAAAATTGGGAAAAGTTCTTTACTAACCCTGCATTCAACAGAGGGGTAATATTCAATATTCACAAAGAATTCAAGAAGTTAGAATTTTCACCTTAGGAATATCGAATGGTTGAAAAGCACCTAAAGAAATGTTCAACATTCTTAGTCACCAGGGTCAGTTTTCTAATATTTCTAATGCTCTGATAGTTTTGAGCATCTTTTTCTATATAAAGTTTAAAAAATAGCAATAATTACATAGAATGAAGTAATCTTCTCCTTTTAAAAATTAAATAAAACACTGTATCTGTGGGCCTGCATACCCGGGAGAGTACACCTCTTAAATAAGGCAATGAGACTATTCCTAATGGTGTTCTACTATACTCATAGATTGGAGCATAGCCCAGTTGTTATCAGAAAGGCTTCATCCATCAACTTATGGGAACTTATACAGAGGCTCACAGCCAAACATGGATAGCACTTGCGGAATCTAAGGAAAGAGGGAGAGGGAGATTGTGGGAGCCAGTGAAGTCAAGGACAACATAAGAACATGACTCCCAGAATCAACTAAGAAGGCTTCTTAGAGGCTCACAGAGCATGAAGCAACAAACATAGAGGCTATATGAGTGTGAGTTGGGTCCTCTGCACGTAGATTGTTGTTATGTAGCTTGGTGTTCTTGTGGAATGCCTACCAGTAGAAGGTTTGTTTCTTACTCTTTTACATGCTCTTGAGACCCTCCCCTTTTCTCCTTCTGCATTTTCTTGTTCAGCCTTGAAATGAGAGATTGTGCCTAGTCTTACTGAATCTTGTTATTCCATGTCCTGTCCCTGGGAGATCCACTAATTTCTAAGGGGATGTAGAGGTGTTATGGAGCCAAAGCAGTAGAGGGAGAGGACACTCGTGATAGGATGTAATATATGAGAGAATAAAAGGAAGAGTGTTCTGTTTAGACGTAGTTAGGGGAAAAGGGGTAAAGGGGAGAGAACACAATGAAAATGACTAATTTGACTAGTTTATAATTTATTTTTCTATGAGAGATCAAAGAAAGATTTGGGAACTCATAATGTAAATTTAGAGCATTAAATACACAAATCACTGCATTTCTTTTAAACAAGCTCAATGTAAGTGGAAAATGTTTTATCATCAGGTAGTTTCCATTCTGTCTGTGAGATACAAACACTTGGCTGTGGTAGCACTTGGCGATGGTAAATAAGTAGGCTAGAAGGCAAGAAGTGAAAAGACAGGTCTTCTCAAACTATCAATAAGGCTTCCATTGGAGGGAGAGTTTTAGCTGTACCTTTAAAGACTGTCTTGTTCTACCTGGTGAGTAAGAATGAGGATAACTCTAGACAGATACCTCAATTCCCTAGTGAATGTACCTGATAAAAGTCCTTCAAAATTGTTAGTGTCATGACTCCACAAGTGACTTCTATAATGTATTAGTTATTTGTTTGTTTTTGTTTTTTTATATCAAAGTGACACAAACTGATCATCTGGGAAGAGAAGAGCCTCAACTAAGAGTCTCCATGAGATTGGTCTATAGCCAAAACTGTAGGGCACTTTCTTGATTAATGGTTGATAGGGCAGGACCCAGCCACTTTGTGTGGTGCCATGTCTGGCCAGGGGGTATTGGAAGACATAAGAAAGGGAAATGAAGGATAATCAGGCTGAGAAAGAAATTAAGGAAATAACACTTCACAATAGTCACAAACAACAAAATATCTTGGTGTGACTCTAACTAATCAAGTGAAAGATCTGTATGACAAGAACTTCAAGTCTCTGAAGAAAGAAATCAAAGAAGATAACAGAAGATGGAAAGATCTCTCATGCTTGTGAATTGACAGGATTACTATAGTAAAAATGGCTACCTTGACAAAAGCAATCCACCATCAAAATTCCAACTCAATTATTCATAGAGATAGAAAGAGAAATTTTCAAATTCATTTGGAATAATAAAAAACACAGGATATCGAAAAAAATTCTTAACAATAAAAGAACTTCTTGGGGAATAAACATCCCTGACCTCAAGATGTACTATAGGGCAATATTGATAAAAATTGCATGGTATTGGTACAGTGACAGGCAGGTTTATCAATGGAATAGAACTGAAAAGCCAGAAGTGAATCCATACACCTATGGTCACTTAATCTTTGACAGAGGAGTTAAAACCATCCAGTGGAAAAATGACAGCATTTTTTAACAAACAGTACTGATTCAACTAGGAGTAAACATGCAGTAGAATGTAAATTGATCCATTCTTTTTTGTTTCCTTTTTTAAATTTTCTAAATTCTTTGTTTACATTCCAAAGGCTTTCCCCTTTCCCAGTTCCCCCCTCGCCATATGTCCCATAAGTCCTCTTTCACCCCCACCCCTTCCCCACCTATTACCCAATCACCCCCCCCCCCATTTCTCTGTTCTGGTACTCTCCTACAAAACTGGATCCAGTCTTTTCAGGACCAGGGTCCTCTCCTTCCTTCTTCTTGGGAATCTTTTAATTTGCTAATTGTGCCTTGAGTATTCAGAGCTTCTGGGATAATTAATATCCACTTATCAGTGATTGCATTTCATGAGCATTCTTTTGTGATTGGGTTAACTCACTTAGGATGATATTTTCCAGATCCAACCATTTGCCTACAAATTGCAGGAATTCAATATTTTTAATTGCTGAGTAGTATTCCATTGTATAAATATACCACATTTTCTGTATCCATTCCTCTTTTGAGGGACATCTGGGCTCCTTTCAACTTCTGGCTATTACAAATAAGGCTGATATGGACATAGTGGAGCATGTGTCTTTATTGTGTGCAGGGGAATCCTTTGGGTATATTCCCAGGAGTGGTATGACAGGGTCCTCTGAAAGTGTCATGTCCAATTTTCTGAGAAAACACCAGACTGATTTCCAGAGCAGTTGTACCATCTTGCAAACCCACCAACAGTGGAGGAGTGTTCCTCTTTCTCCACATCCTTGCCAGCACCTGTTGTCTCTTGAATTTTTAATCTTAGCCATTCTGACTGGCGTGAGGTGGAATCTCAGGGTTGGTTTGATTTGCATTTCCCTGATGACTAATGCTCTTGGATTGGCAGGATAAATATAGTAAAAATGGCCATCTTGCCAAAAGCAATCTACAGATTCAATGCAATCCCCATAAAAATCCCAAATCAATTCTTTGTAGATCTAGAAAGAGCAATTCTCAAATTCATCTGGAGTAAGAAAAAACCCAGGATAGCTAAAACTATTCTCAACAATAAAAGGACTTCCTGGGGAATCAATATCCCTGACCTCAAGCAGTACTACAGAGCAATTGTGTTTAAAACTGCATGGTATTGGTACTGCGACAGGCAAGTAGATCATTGGAATAGATTTGAAGACACAGAAATGAACCCACAGAGTTATGGTCACTTGATCTTTGATAAAGGAGCTACAACCATCCAGTGGAAAAATGAGAGCCTTTTTCAACAAATGGTGCTGGTTCAACTGGAGGTCAACATGCAGAAGAATGCGTATTGACCCAATCTTTTCTCCTTGTACTAAGATCAACTCCAAGTGGATCAAAGACCTCCACATAAAACCAGACACACTGAAACTAATAGAAAAGAAACTGGGGAAGACCCTGGAGGACATGGGCACAGCGGGAATGTTTCTGAACAGAACACCAGTCACTTATGCTCTAAGACCAAGAATTGACAAATCGGACCTCATAAAATTACAAAGTTTCTGTAAGGCAAAGAACACTGTCAGAAGGACAAAATGGCAACCAACAAATTGGGAAAAGATCTTCACCAACCCCACATCTGACAGAGGGCTAATATCCAATATATACAAAGAACTCAAGAAGGTAGACCCCAAAGAACCAAATAACCCTATTAAAAATGTGGTACAGAGCTAAACAAAGAATTTTCACCAGAAGAAATTCAGATGGCTGAGAAGCACCTTAAGAGATGTTCAACATCATTACTCATCAGGGAAATTCAAATCAAATGGATCCATTCTTAACTCCCTGAACAAAGCTCAAGTGTGTACCAAGTACCTCCACACAAAACCAGATATACTGAATCTAATAGAAGATAAAGTGGGGAAAAGCCTTAAACACATGGGCACAGGGAAAGAGTTCCTGAATAGAACACCAATGGCTTATGCTCTAAGATTAAGAATTGACAAATGGGACCTCATAAAATTGCAAAGCTTCTGGAAGGCAAAGGACACTGTCAATAGGACAAAATGGCAACTAACAGATTGGAAAAAGATCTTTACTAATATTACTCTATAGAAGGCTAATATTCAATATACACAACGAATTCAATAAGTTAGCCTCCAGAGAACAAAATAACCTTACTAAACAGAGCTAAACAGAATTCCCAACTGAGAAAACTTGAATGGCTGAAAAACACCTAAAGAAATGTTGAACATCTTTAGTCATTAGGGAAATTCAAATCAAAACAACCCTGAGGTTTTCTATCTCATACCAGTCAGAATGGCTAAGACCAAAAACTCAGGTTACAGCAGATGCTGGAGAGAATGTGGAGAAAGAGGAATACTCCTTCATCGTTGGTGGGATTGCAAGCTGGGACATCCCCTCTGGAAATGAGTCTGGCGGTTCCTCTGAAAATTGGACATAGTACTACCTGATGACCCAGCCATACCACTCCTGGGAACATACCCAGAAGATGCTCCAACATGTAATAAGGACACATGCTCCACTATGTTCATTGCAGCCATATTTATAATAACCAGAAACTGGAAACAACACAGATGTCCCTCAACAGAGGAATAGGGACAGAAAATGTGGCACATTTATTTACACAATAGAAGACTACTCAGCTATTAAAAGTAATGAATCCATAAAATTCGCAGGCAAATATATGGAAGATGGAATTTGAAAATGTCATTCCGAGTGAGGTAACTCAGTCACAAAAGAACACACATGGTATGTACTCACTGATAAGTGTATATTAGCCTAAAAGTTCTGAATACCCAAGATTCACTTAACAGACCATATGAAGCCTTAGAAGAAGGAAGACCAAAATGTGGAGAGAAAATCTGGAGAATAAGTGTGGAGCAGAGACTGAAGTAAAGGCCATCCAGAGACTACCCCACCTGGGGATCTATCCAATATACAGCTACCAGACCTGGATGCTATTGTGGATGCTGGAAAGTACTTGGTGGTGGAAGCCTGATATGGCTGTCTCTTGAGAGGCTCTGCCAGTGCCTGACAAATGCAGAGACTGGATCCTCAAAACCAACCACTTGACTGAGCTCAGCTGGATGGATGGGTAGGGTCTGAAGGAACTGAGGGTGTTTGCAGCCCCATGGAGGGAGCAACAGTGTTAGCATGCCAGACCCCCTGGAGCTCCTGGGAACTGGACCACCAACCAGAGAGTACACATTGAGGGACCCACGGTGCTGGCCACATATGTGGCAGAGGATGGCCTTGGTGAACAACAGTAGAAGGAGAGACCCTTGGGCCTGAGGGTGCTTGATGCCCTAATGTAGAGAATTCCATGGCAGGACGATGGGAGTGGGTGGATGAGTGGGGGAGCACTCTCATAGAGGCAGGGGAGCAAGAATAGCATACGGAGTTTCTCAAGGGGAGACATGGAAAGGGTAAAACATTTGAAATGTAGATTGATAAAGAAAATATCCAATAAAAAATAATAAAAAAGAAACAAGGACACATTAAAAAGAAAAATGTATATGAATTGAGCTTGGAGAGCAGGCAAGTAAGCCATACTTCTACATGGCTCCTCTTCAGTTATTATCATGGCTCATCACACCAGTAGAACATACAGTGTCTTAGAGTTTTAGTGTTGTGAACATATACTATTACCAATGCAACTCTTGTAAGGACAACATTTAATTAGGACTGGCTTACAGGTTCAAAGGCTTAGTCCATTATCATCAAGGTGGCATAATGGCAGCATATAGGCAGGCTTTGTGCAAGAGTAGGTGAGAGCTTTACATCTTCACCTGAAGGCTACCAGAAGAAAACTGGCTCCCACACATTTAGGATAAATGCCTCAATGCCCACTCCCACAGTGACACACTTATTCCAACAAGACTACACCTACTACAACAAGGCCACACCTCCTAATAGTGCCAGTCCCTGGGTCAAGCATATTCAAACTATTATTTTTCAATCCTTGGCCCCCATAAGGTTTTTCAAACACATGAGTCTATGAGTGCCATATCTAAACACAGAATAATGCAAAATATTTGGTCTAACTTCCAAAATCCCCATAAGCTATAGCAGTCTCAACAATGTTGAAAGTCCAAAGTTTAAAGTCTCATCTTAGATTCATCCAATCACTTAACTAAAGTCCCCAAAGCAAGACAGGAAACAACTCTGCATCTCCATATCTGATATCAAAACTGTCTCCAGATCTCCACTCCTTTTTAGTCTTTGTTGAATTCAACATATTTCCATTTTCCTTGGGATGATTCTTCTCCATGTTAGCAGCTTTCCTTGGCAGGTATCCCATGGCTTTGGCATCTTTAACATCCTGGAACCTTCAAGTCATTTTAACTTCACGGCTTCTTGTTCCAATGTCTAGGATGCACAGGTGATCTACTACACTCCTCTAAAGGGCTTGGATCAATTCTCCAGCTCTGCCTTCTGTAGCACTCTAGGCTCTGTTCGACTCAACTCTATTGCTATAGCTGTTATTGGTGGTGATCCCAAGGTACTGGTATCTTCAATATACTGGGGTCTTCTGCTGCAACAAGGCTTTACCAATAGCCTCTCATAGGCTCTCTTCATGGTGTTGGACCTCAACTTCTTTGCATGACCCCTTCAGTCTTGGGTCATTAACTGCAATTGAGGTTGCACCTTCATCAGTGATCTTCCCTGGCATCTCACAGTGCCAAGCTTCAGCTGTTCTCCATGGTTCTTTCATACCTTCAAAATAACTACCACCTGGGTGATTCTTATACATTATCAAATCCAGCTGCAGCATGGGGTACATCCTTTGCTATTTCTGGAACACAGCATTGTGATTTCAGAAAACACTTTCCAGAAGACTGTTCCTCAATAATCCTGTTTTCTTCTTAAACACTGCTGATTTCTTAGCGCCAGCTAACCAGGATCAATTGTCCCAGTAGTCCCTTCTGTTCTTGATTCTAAAGCCAGAATCACATGGTCTAAGCTGCCAAATTTTGCTGCTTACTGGGGCTGGAATATGGTCCTTCTTATTCTATTACCAGCTTTCTGTTTTCCAACTCACTCACTGCCTACCCTTACCTGTCCTGAAACTTGTTCTGTAGATTGATCTTGAACTCCAAGATCAGCATGGATCTATCTCTTGAATGCTAGGATTAATACTGTGTACCATCATGCCTGGACTTTATGTTTTTCTTTACCTGGAACTTGCTTTGTCTCGGGATGGCCTTGAACTTGGAAAAAACTGCTTGGCTTTGTCTCCTGAGATTAAAAGCATGTAGCACCACACCTGGGCCTAAGCTTTTCATGGCCACTGTTCCTCAAGATCTAGAACAAAAGCCTGTGTCTTCCAGCCTCATGATATGGATCACAGTGTGCCCTCCATTTTTGATTTGCAGTACATTCCAGATTAAAAATCCAATCCATTCCTTGTTCAAATGCAAATATAAACAATAATTTTGCCTAGGTGGGTTCTTGCCCTGAGATCACCACCACCTTAATCTCTTTATCTTCTTGAACATAGGATTCAGCTCCATTCCATTTCCTGGTTGCCCTTTATTATTACTTGGACCATATACTTTTGTATTTTTTTTCTTTTTATGTTTGCTATGGTTGATCACAATGCTTTTCATGAAACTAAACCAGAAACAAAGTTGCTGCTAGGTGTTTTTGAGACTTTGTCACTGCAATTAATATAAATCTCTTTACCTTATCCTCATGTAGACTCTTCAGACAAGGGCAAAGATCATCCATATTCTTCATCAAAATATAACAAAAACAGTCTCTATGACACACATTGAAATTCTTTTCCACTAAAACCTCTTGGGCCAGATCTATAGTGTTAAAATCACTCTCAGTAACAAAGTCTTCCATATTCCTACTAGGATAGCCCATTGAGACCCATTTAAAGAATTCCATTGATTTCCAAATTCAAAGTCCCAAAGTCCACATACTTAAAACAAAGCATGATCAATCCAATCACAGCAATACCCAAGTCCCTAATACCAACTTTTATCTTAGGGTTTTACTGCTGTGAATAGTCACAACGACCAAGGTAACTCTTATAAGGACATTTACTTGGGGTTGGCTTACATATTCAAAGGTTCAGTCCATTGTCATCAAGGTGGAAGCATGGCAGCATCAGGCAGGCATGGTGCAGGGGTGGCTGAGAGTTCTAACGAGACCACTAAGAAGGGCTACACCTATTCTAACAAGGCTATACCAGAGTAGGCAATAAAAAGAATCCTTTGTTAATATTATGGACAATTTATTAATTGTCCATAAATAAAACTTAAAATAACATTGGAAACTGCTAATAACTCAAGTTAAAAATTTACAAAAAAAATTAAAAACCCTTGGAAATATTTCCAAGAAGAATCTATTCAAATATTAAAGAAACATAATTGGTCAAAGGACACAAATCTAGTTATATAGTTATATAGCAGCAACTAGTTCAATACAACTATAGAATCTGTGCACTGAACAGGGCAAAAGCACTAAGAAAGAAGATTGCAAGCATTTCCACTACAAGAAGCAGAGGCATGAGGCAATGTTTATCTGATCAACTGAATTTAGCAAGTAGGTAAAGTACACATATTTCAACATCATACTGTGTACCGAAAATGTGTACAATATTTAGTATGCCAAGCATGATACATTGAAGAAAGTCAGTAAAATCATAAAAATATCAAAATTAGCAATGAAAGTAGAACAGTTAAAAAACCGCAAGATTAAGTTTAGGTGGTACACCTTTCTCTCTTATAAATTCTACAAGAAGTAAAAAAAAAAAAAATGGGAGTAATAAGCATTAAGAACTACTGTCAGATATTTCACTGAACTAAAAGACACAAATTTTCAAGTTGAAAGGGCTCATTGAGTGCCTGGCATACTAAATGAAAAATGACCTAAGTGGAAATGCTTTTACAGTTCTCATGAAGCATGAATTGGTAAAAATTACTTTGGGGAGCAATTTGAAAATATCTTAAAGATCTTTATATTTGAACATTCAACAATGTTACTTCTAAGTATATATAACAAAGAAAACTATCCACTATAGAAGATGTCTTGTAAGAATTTCAACTAGACCAGGAGTTTTTAGGAGGTGTATATTGGGAGCTACACAATTTAATAATCCAGTTGATGGCAGAACATAGATATGTTGAGATATGAGAAGGAGCATTTAACATATCTTACATAACCTGTCCAAACTCTCACAGATGACATTTACCATAAAAATGAGCAAACTGAAACAGGGAAGTCATGCAAGAGATAAGACTGTAAAACATGGGAAAAGTAAAGAAAGCTCTTAAGGAAACAAAGGAAATGTTAGTATAGAAGTTATTTGGGAACACAGCCGCTAGCAGTCTGCCCTGTGGTTTCCCCAAGTGCTTGCAGCAGTGGTCGGTCTCCATCTTGCCACCAGGCTACGGGTAGAGAGGTCCAGGTATGCAGACTTAATCTATGACTACCATTGCTCCAGTGGAAATCTGCCAGGCTCTCACCACTAGCCAGGGCCAGGGCTGTGTCTAGGCAGGACACCTCCCCGGCAGCCAGGCTTGCACCAACGTGGTTGGGAGCTGCCTGCCTCGCAGTTTCCCCAAGCCCTAGCCAGGGCCAGGGCGGCGGCTAGGCAGTGACATCTTCATGGCCACCAGGGTGCACCAACTCGGTTGGGAACCACCTTCCCTGAGGTCCTCTCAGCACTCACAGAGGCAGTCTCCATCTTGCAACCTGGTCATCTGTAGAGAACCAATAGGTGGGTGCAGCCTCACTGGAGGTTCAAACACCAGCCAGTAACAACAAGGCCAACTAACACCAGAGATAACCAGATGACAAAAGGCAAATGTAGGAACGTTACTAACAGAAATCAAGGCAGCATGCCGGCATCTGAGCCCAGTTCGCCAACAACAGGAGGTCCTGGATACCCCCAACACACCAGAAAAACAAGATTTGGATCTAAAATCGGTGGTCAGGATGTGGATAGCAGAACACATAGATAAATCTCTTAAAGAAATACAAGAGAAAATGAATCAAAAATTAGAAGCCCTTGTAGGGCAAACACAAAAATCACTTAAAGAAATTCAGGAGAATATGGATCAAAAAATAGAAGCCAATAAGGAGGAAAGACAAAAATCACTTAAAGAAATACAGGAGAACATGGGTCATCAAGTAGAAATTATGAAAGAGAAAACACAAAAATCTCAAAGAATTACATGAAAACACAAACAAGCAAGCGAAAATCGCAAAGGGAGACAAATTTGGAGATAGAAAATCTTGGGAAGAAATCAGGGGCCATAGATGTAAATATTAACAATAGAATACAAGAGATAGAGGAAAGACTCTCAGATGCCGAAGATACCATAGGAACCATTGATTCAACAGACAAAGAAAATGCTAAATGCAAAAAGCTTGTAACCCAAAACATCCAGGAAATCCAGGACACAATGTGAAGACCAAACCTAAGGGTTATAGGTATAGGCATGAGAGTGAAGGTTTACAATTTAAAGAGCCAGCAAATATCTTCTACAAAATTATGGAAGAAAACTTCCCCAACCTAAAGAGAGAGATGCCCATGAATATACAAGAAGCCTACAGAACTCCAAACAGACTGGACCAGAACAGAAATACCCCCGTCACATAATAATCAAAACCCCGTACTAAACAAAGAAAGAATATTAAAGGCAGTAAGAGAAAAAGGCCAAGTAACACATAAAGGAAGACCTATCAGAATTACACCAGACTTCTCACCTGAGACCACGAAAGCTAGAAGATCCTGGGCAGATATCATGCAAAGTCTAAGAGAACACAAATTTCAGCCAAAACTACTATACCCAGCAAAACTCTCAATTGCCATAGATGGATAAACCAAGGTATTCCATGACAAAACCAAATTTGCATGATATCTTTCCACAAACCCAGCCCTACAAAGGATAATAGGTGGAAAACCCCAACACAAGGAGGGCAACTTCACCCCAGAAGAAGCAAGGTAGAAACCTCCTCTCATCAAACCCAAAAGAAGATAACCTCTCAAATATAAAAAATAATTTCAATAAAGTCAGGAGGTAATAATTACTATTCCTTAATATCTCTTAAAGTCAATGGACTCAATTCCCCAATAAAAAGATATAGACTAATAGGCTGGATAAGGAAACAGGACCCTACATTTTGCTGCATACAGGAAACACATCTCAGAGTCAAAGACAATCATTACCTTAGAGTAAAAGGCTGGAAGACAATTTTACAAGCAAATGGTCTCAGGAAAAAGCCGGAGTAGCAATTCTAATATCAGATAAAATTGACTTTCAACCTAAAGTCATCAAAAGAAACAGGGAAAGTCACTTCTTGCTGGTCAAAGGGAAAATCCACCAAGAAGAACTCTCAATACTGAACATCTATTTTCCAAATGCAAGGGCACTCTCATTCATAAAAGAAACTTGACTAAAGTTTAAAGCACACGTTGCACCTAACACAATAATTGTGGGTGACTTCAACACTCCACTCTCCTCAATGGATCGGTCAGGAAAGCAGAAACTAAACAGGGACACAGTGAAACTAATTGAAACTTTGGACCAATTGGATTTAACATATATATTACATTTCATCCTAAAGCAAAAGACTATACCTCTTTCTCAGCACCACATGGTACCTTCTCCAAAATCGATTATATCATTGGTCACAAGACAGATGTCAACAAGTAGAAGAAGATCGAACTAATCCAATGCCTCCTATCTGATCACTATTGAGTAAGAGTGGTCTTCAGTAGCAACAAAAACAACAGAAAGCCCACATACACATGGAAGCTGAACAATACTCAATGATACCTTGGTCAAGGAAGAAATAAAGAAAGAAATCAAAGACTTTTAAGAATTCAATGAAAATGAAGGTACAACCTACCCAAATCTATGGGACACAATGAAAGCAGTGCTAAGAGGAAAACTCATAGCCCTGAGGGCCTCCAAAAAAAACTGGAGAGAACAGCATACACTAGCAGCATAAAGGCACACCTGAAAGTCCTGGAAACAGAAGGGGCATTGCCCAGCTTGTTCTATGAAGCCACATTTATGCTGATACCAAACCACACCAAAATCCAACAAAGAAAGAGAACTACAGGACTATTTCCCTTATGAATATCGATGCAAAAATACTAAATAAAATCCTTGCCAACTGTGTTAGTCTGGGTTCTCTAGAGTCACAGAACGTATGGGCAGTCTCTTTGTAGTTAGGGAATTTGTCGATGACTTACAGTCTGTAGTCCAACTCCCCAATAATAGTCAGCAGCAGTTGTGGATGGAAGCCCAAGGATCTTGCAGTTGATCAGTCCCACCAGGCAAGCCGGCAAGGAAGAAATCAGTCTTCCCTCTTTCAATGTCCTTATGTATGTCTCCAGTAGAGGGTGTAGCCCAGATTAAAGGTATGTGTCTCCATGCCTTTAATCCCAAATGATCTTGAACTGGAATCCATAGACATAATCTGGGATTAAAGGTGTGTGTCTCCATGCCTTTAATCCCAGATGATCTTGAACTGGAATCCATAGCCACTAAACTTCAAGATCTCCTTGCTAAATCCATGTCAGGAACATATCTCTGAGCCTCCAGATTAGGATCATAGGTGAGCCTTCCAATTCTAGATTGTAGTTCATTCCAGATATAGTCAGTTGACAACCAGGAATAGCCGCTACACCAACCAAATCGAGGAGCACATCAAAACGATCATTCACCATGATCAAGTAGGCTTCATCCCAGGGATGCAGGGATGGTTCACTATATGAAAATATATCCATATAATCCACTACATAAACAAACTAAAAGAAAAAAACCACATGGTCATCTCCTTAGATGCTGAAAAAGCATTTGACAAAATTCAGCATCCTTTCATGCTAAAAGTCTTGGAAAGAGCAGGAATTCAAGGCCCATACCTAAACATAGTAAAAGCAATCTACAGCAAACCAGTAGCCAACATCAAACTAAATGGAGAGAAACTTGAAATAATCCCACTAAAATCAGGAACTAGACAAGGCTGTCCTCTCTCTCCATATCTTTTCAATATAGTACTTGAAGTTCTAGCGAGAGCAATTAGACAACATAAGGAAGTCAAAGGGATACAAATTAAAAAGGAAGAAGTCAAACTATAACAGTTTGCAGATGATATGATAGTATACTTAAGTGAACCAAAAGCTCCACCAGAGAACTCCTACAGCTGTTAAAAAAACTTCAGCAATGTGGTTGGTTATAAAATCAACTCAAGCAAATCAGTAGCCTTCCTGTACTCAACAGACAAGCAGGCTGAGAAAGAAGTTAGGGAAATAACACCGTTCACAATAGCCACAAACAACATAAAGTATCTTGGCATGACTCTAACCAAACAAGTGAAAGAGCTGTATGACAGGAACTTCAAGTCCTTGAAAAAAGAAATCGAAGAAGACCTCAGAAGATGGAAAAACATTTCATGCTCTTGGATTGGCCGGATCAACATAGTAAAAATGGCCATTTGCCAAAAGCAATCTACAGATGGGCCAATGCAATGCCCATCAAAATCCCAAATCAATTCTTCATAGATCTAAAAAGAGCAATTCTCAAATTCATCTTGAGTAACAAAAACCCAGGATAGCAAAGACTATTCTCAACAATAAAAGGACTTCTGGGGGAATCAATATCCCTGACCTCAAGTATTACTGCAGAGTAATTGTGTTAAAAAGTGCATGGTAATGGTACAGCAACAGGCAAATAGATCAATGGAATAGGATTGAAGACCCAGAAATGAACCCACAGAGTTATGGTCACTTGATCTTCGATAAAGGAGCTACAACCATGCAGTTGAAAAAAAGATAGCCTTTTCAACAAATGGTGCTGGTTCAACTGGAGGTCAACATGCAGAAGAATTCTAATTGACGCACTCTTATCTCCTTGTACTAAGATCAACTCCAAGTGGATCAAGGACCTCTACATAAAACCAGACACACTGAAACTAATAGAAAAGAAACTGGGGAAGACCCTGGAGGACATGGGCACAGGGGGAATGTTTCTGAACAGAACATCAATAGCTTATGCTCTAAGATCAAGAATTGACAAATGGGACCTCATAAAATTACAAAGTTTCTGTAAGACAAAGGACACTGTCAGAAGAACAAAACAGCAACCAAGTTAGTTGGGAAAAGTTCTTCACCAACCTCATGTCTGACAGAGGGCAAATATCCAATATATACAAGGTACTCAAGAAGTTAGACCCCAAAGAACCAAATAACTATTAAAAATGGGGTACAGAGCTAAACAAAAAATTTTCACCAGAAGAAATTTCGATGGCTGAGAAGCACCTTAAGAGATGTTCAACATCATTAGTCATCAGGCAAATGCAAATCAAAACAACCCTGAGATTCCACCTCACACAACTCAGAATGGTTAAGATTAAAAACTCGGGAGACAACAGGTGCTGGTGAGGAAGTGGAGAAAGAGGAACACTCCTCCACTGTTGGTGAGATTGTAAGATGTTACAATTGCTCTGGAAATCAGTCTGGCGGTTCCTAAGAAAATTGGTCATGACACTTCTAGAGGACCCTGTCATACCACTCCTGGGCATATACCCAGAGAATTCCCCTGTATACAATAAAGACACATGCTCCACTAAGTTCATAGCATCCTTATCTATAATAGCCAGAAGTTGGAAGGAGCCCAGATGTCCCTCAAAGGAGGAATGGATACAGAAAATGTGGTATATTTATACAATGGAATACTACTCAGCAATTAAAAATAATGAATTCATGCAATTTGTAGGCAAATGGTTGGATCTGTAAAATATCATCCTAAGTGAGTTAACCCAATCACAAAAGAATACACGTGAAATACAATCACTGATAAGTGGATATTAATGAGTCCAAAAGCTCTGAATACTCAAGGCACAATTAGCAAGTCAAAAGATTTCCAAGAAGAAGAAAGGAGAAGACCCTGGTCTTGAAAAGTTTGGATCCAGTTTTGTAGGAACATACCAGAACAGAGAAATGGTGGGGGGGGTTAATTGGGGAATAGGTGGGAGGGGGTACAGGGGTGGGGGTGGGGAAGAGGACTTATGGGACATATGGTGAGGGGGGAACTGGGAAAGGGGAAAGCCTTTGGAATGTAAACAAAGAATATAGAAACAGAATTTTAAAAAAGAAAAAGACAAAGAATGGAGAAAAGGAAAAAAGAAAACAAAAAATTATTTGGAAAGCTGAAAGCATAATTAGTTTGCATCATGGTTGGAAGATGGTGGGATTGTGAGGGGAAAGGGGCAAGATGGTCACAGGGAGAGAGAGGAGGGAAGGAAGGTCAAAGGGTGGAAAGGAGAGAGAGAGAATTCAAATGGACAAAGCAAGTTTTAAAATTCAAGTAGTCCAGAACCTAGTCATATTAAATAATACATATCAAACACAGAATATTAAAATAGCCTGTGTGTTAATAGAGCACAAGTTATTAAAACACTGCATGTTCATATTCATATATATACATGAATGTACATATACCTACATATATACATATACATATTACCACTTAAGTACCTATAATGCTTATAATTATATAGTGAATATTTATTTCAACAAATGTAAATTTAAGAATGTATTTTTGGGGAAATGGTAGACAAGTGTGGAAGTATAAAAGAATTCATACAAATAATAATGTTTGGTAATGAATAGTGCCTCAAATTTGTACTAAGCAAGGTACAACATATCAGTCATGAATTATCAATACAGCAATGAACATCAAATCAAAAGTAAAGACTTGAATTTCGCATCAAAAGGAATAAGAGCCAGGTAAGAGGGATGGATCAACAGTGTGTTTTAAAGCAAGGGAAGAATTGCCTTCTGCTAGGCACAGAGAAAAGAATAGCTATAAGGTTTTTAGAAAATTATATGTAAAATCTCCATCATGAGGACATTCAGTTCTATTTCTTGAAATCTGAAATTGGTTGAAGTCATCTTTATCATTGTCAATAAAGTAGTATAACAATTTCATATACTTCCCCCCATCCCCATTAATCTCTGAGTAATGTACAGCTTTCTTCAATATCCTCATGTTTTAACAGTGAATAAACAGTAACCCATAAACATGTAAGTGCAAATCACTGAATCAGATAAGTCCAGGGTCAGACCTCTATCTCGCAATCTATTTCCCTGCTTCCTGACGTCAGTTTCCGCTGATAACATCCCTAAACAATAGTACTTTAGTTTTCCTAGGACTGTCAGAGTGTACCTCTCACCTCAGTTCAACTGAGCATTGTCAAAGATATTAGCCATTTCTAACGAACAAATTTAATATGAAAAATGCACCTTTTATTTTTTTTTATCTTTTTGTCCTTTTTCCTTCACTCTTCAAAAATTTTTTGTCTTGTGGATGTTTCTAAAATAGAAAAAAAATCACTTTAGAAAACTTCTTTATTTATGTTAATATATTTTTTATTACAATAAATCACCCCATGCCTCTCTCCAGTACTCTAATCCAGGGATCACAGTGCTTTTCAAACATTAATTAAAAATCTTCTCATCATTCCTGTGAGTTCCTAGGGCACAGAATGAGGGGAAATCATATCTGCTCTGACATTAATTATTCTTTCACTTGGCGTGCATACTAGGTAAATAGCTTTTCTTTCTCCCATTAACAAACAAGCCTGCTCTTCCCCATGATTATAGCAGATGTTTCCAAGCAAGAGGAAGGCAACTTCCATCAGGCTCCAAGGGAAGACTGAAGCATAAGCCAGGCATGGCTCTGAAAATTTGCATAGTCAGCAAAGGCACCTTAGGGGTGTTGTAAATGCACAGGGACCTGGGGCTTTAAGTATTACTGCAGAGTAATTGTGTTAAAAAGTGCATGGTAATGGTACAGCAACAGGCAAATAGGATTGGAATAGAATGGAATAGGATTGAAGACCCAGAAATGAACCCACAGAGTTATGGTCACTTGATCTTCGATAAAGGAGCTACAACCATGCAGTTGAAAAAAAGATAGCCTTTTCAACAAATGGTGCTGGTTCAACTGGAGGTCAACATGCAGAAGAATTCTAATTGGCGCACTCTTATCTCCTTGTACTAAGATCAACTCCAAGTGGATCAAGGACCTCTACATAAAACCAGACACACTGAAACTAATAGAAAAGAAACTGGGGAAGACCCTGGAGGACATGGGCACAGGGGGAATGTTTCTGAACAGAACATCAATAGCTTATGCTCTAAGATCAAGAATTGACAAATGGGACCTCATAAAATTACAAAGTTTCTGTAAGACAAAGGACACTGTCAGAAGAACAAAACAGCAACCAAGTTAGTTGGGAAAAGTTCTTCACCAACCTCATGTCTGACAGAGGGCAAATATCCAATATATACAAGGTACTCAAGAAGTTAGACCCCAAAGAACCAAATAACTATTAAAAATGGGGTACAGAGCTAAACAAAAAATTTTCACCAGAAGAAATTTCGATGGCTGAGAAGCACCTTAAGAGATGTTCAACATCATTAGTCATCAGGCAAATGCAAATCAAAACAACCCTGAGATTCCACCTCACACAACTCAGAATGGTTAAGATTAAAAACTCGGGAGACAACAGGTGCTGGTGAGGAAGTGGAGAAAGAGGAACACTCCTCCACTGTTGGTGAGATTGTAAGATGTTACAATTGCTCTGGAAATCAGTCTGGCGGTTCCTAAGAAAATTGGTCATGACACTTCTAGAGGACCCTGTCATACCACTCCTGGGCATATACCCAGAGAATTCCCCTGTATACAATAAAGACACATGCTCCACTAAGTTCATAGCATCCTTATCTATAATAGCCAGAAGTTGGAAGGAGCCCAGATGTCCCTCAAAGGAGGAATGGATACAGAAAATGTGGTATATTTATACAATGGAATACTACTCAGCAATTAAAAATAATGAATTCATGCAATTTGTAGGCAAATGGTTGGATCTGTAAAATATCATCCTAAGTGAGTTAACCCAATCACAAAAGAATACACATGAATTGCAATCACTGATAAGTGGATATTAATGAGCCCAGAAGCCCTAAATACTCAAGGCACAGTTAGCAAGTCAAATGACTTTCTCTTGCTCTGATAAACATCATAACCAAACACTACTTGAAGAGGAAAGGCTTACACATCTAAGTCACAGTCCATCGCAGAGGGAGGCCAAGGCAGGAACTCAAGCAGAGCAGGAACCTGGAGGCAGAAACTAAAGAGGACAGCTTTATATTGTCTTTCTCCTCATGATTTTCTTGGCCTGCTTTCTTCACACCTAGAACCACCTGCCTAAAGATGGCACTGTCAATCATCAGTCAAGAAAGAACACTAAGGTTGTTGTCAACAAATTTTATCATTTTTTATTTACCTGAAATTATAACACACACACACACACACACACACACACACACACACCCCTATATTTCATCTATCTATCTATCTATCTATCTATCTATCTATCTATCTATCTATAATCTTAAAAGAAGCTATGTTACTAGTGTTAAAAAATACTCTTCATTAAATGGACCAACAAAAGCAGAATTAAAAAAAATTCTGGTACCAGGCACAAAAACCCTCTTTTAGAGTGGTTAGTCAGAGAAGTCTAAGTGATTCCAAAAATAGTAAAAAGTATGACAATTACTTTTGATTGTCTCTCAGAGATTGGAGGTAAGTCCCTATTACTGATGACTTCATGCTTTTAAGACAGAGAATAAGTTGCATGTAACTGAAAACCTTCTTAGAGTATAGCTTCAAAGGTACCAAAGAGTGCAATGTACACTGCCAAGGGAGAGAAACAGCTAATAGTTCTATACAATTGGGAAGCCTGTGAACCACAACAATGGCTAACATAGCAAGATGTCTTTAAAGGTAAGTGGTCCTCACATGTTGGTGTCAACCAACAGCTGTCTGAACTTAAGTCACACGTAACAGTCCATAGAAATATGCCAGATACTAGAAACCTGCCAACATTCTAGGGCCAGTGAGAGGATGAACCTTTATTTTTTAATATTTATTTTTTAGTCACTTTACATCCCATCACAGCCTCTCTCCCTCCTCTCTTCCCAGTCCTACCCTTATCTATCCTCTCATTGCCCCTCCCCTTTTCTTCAGAGAAGGAGAGCCTTGCTTGGCTCACTCTGGGGCATATAGTCCTAGAAGGTCTAGGCCTATTCTATCCTACTGAGGCCCAACTAGGCAGTCCAAGTAGATGGAGAGGAGAACAAATGTCAGGGAACAGGGAATAGGACAGCTCCTTAGTTCCACTTGGTAGCGGACCCACATGAAGACTATTTGCTACAAATGTGTAGGGGATCTAGGTCCAGCTCCTGCTTCCTCCAAGGTTGGTGGCCAAGGCTCGATGAACCAGAGGCAATCAATCTTAGAAGAGAATCTATGACATTGATTTTGCTAGACCAGCATAATCCTAACTACATTCTAAGTATTATCCTTATACTTACAGATAGTCCCTACCAGCTTTGATCAAAAAAACTTCTCTTTACAGCAAATTGAAAGCATTACAGAAAACCACAGCTGATACAATGTAGATGTCAACAGATCATGGAGAGCCAAGAAACAATGGAAACATTTCTATCACAACTCTAGCATGTATTGTTCATGGACCGTCTTAGAAGAAGGAATGAAGTGAGTGAAACAACCAGAATACTAGGAAGTCTTCTGTGAAACATTCTTTCATAGATATGATTGTGTAAATATAATCTACACAATGGCAATATCAATAGATATTAATAATGCAATGGAAAAAATTTTAGAGTCACATCCCTGGACAAGAAACTACAGGCAAATGTATGTGATGACTAGAGATAAAGAGAGAGAGAGGGAGAGAGAGAGAGAGAGAGAGAGAGAGAGAGAGAGAGAGAGATCTTCCAAGTATGAATCTCCTAATTTTTTGTTCAATACAAAAGTAATCAGCACTGAAACCATAACATAAACACAATAAAATGGATGCATTTGCTTGTATCTATACACTTGTGCATACCTATACATATATAACAATTCAGGCAAGGGAGAGCAAGACATGCTGTAACTGTATTTTCACTGAACATGTACTTTTACGAAAAGGATAAGAAATTGCTCTTGAGATACCTAAAGTCCATCTGATTGAAGCATTTTCTAAATTGAGGTTCCTTCTTTACAGATGACTCTAACTTGTGTTACATTGACAAAACCACCAACCAGGAGACTGTCTATACTGTGACTAAAAGTACTGGTGATGCCAGTCTTTATACATGTTTGTCCAGGAGACACAAGTCTGTGTTAGAAAGCAACTCAAAGTTTACCAACTTTCTTATTTCCCAGAGGTAAGGAAATCAAGCAGAGTGGACCATGCTATCCACTAGGAGCCAGGGCACATTGCAAAGCAAAAATTGTACCTTATTGACTGTCTTTCCCTTTCATTTCCATCTGCTAATTTCTACATATACTCTTTATATGGATGGATGAGTTTTAGGCAGTAGGGCAGCAGGCTGAAATTCCTATTTATAGCAGTAACATTTCATTGTAGAATAAAGGGCAGTTTGCAAAATGTCAAAAGACTGTGTATATGTATGTGCAGGGCTTTACAGACTTTTTATGGACTCCTTATAAAAGTCTATAGCATAGTCCCTGGGACAATCTACTTGACCTACTTTATGTACTTCTCATTTCCTATGACACAGCAAGTCTTTAGAAAGTTGGAAATGGAGATTTTAGGGGATCCTTAAGCCTGACATTATGGGCTAAGCTACCTGCTTTTGTATCTGTACATTCTTCTATAGCAGGTGTTGTTGTGACTGGCAGAGTTCTTTGGGTATCCATGTACTGGGTTTGGGTAGGAAGCAATTTATTTTTATTTGTCTAGATAGAGACCATTAATGATGAGGGAAGTACTTATTAGTTGAGCCAACACAATAAGAACAATTACCCTCTTTTCCCACATATACCACTTGCGAGAATATTGTGGGCAAGTTTTATGAGTCATAGTTAACATAGAGAAAAACACATCTCAGAGATATCAGTGCATTGCTACTAAATATCTATGCACAGTTATTAGTGGATTCAATTGTAGAGAATTTTATTCTTCTCATTTTTTTGAAATCCAGCAAAATGTTTTCTCACATAACAAAGATGAGTATCTCTTACTTCAATGTCCACACTCTCCAGCTACTCCACTGCTTGGGCACACACATTTTCCTCAAGTTGTTTGCTGATAGAAATAGAACTTTCTTTTATTCCATAGCTGTGATAGCAATGACTTGTTCCGAAATGATAATGCAATCCTGAATGCTTTCATTAATTTGAGAATAATGCTCAGCACTGTGCTCCAGCAAAGCTCTACTACTGAGCTTCAACCTGTAGATAGAACTCAGAAGCTCTGGGGTGTCTAATCTCTGCCTCACCACCATTTTTGGTAGAGGCTGAGTCATTTATACATTCTGTGTCATCTTCCATTTCCATATACATACAGTAATTGTTATTTTCTGACCATCTCTGTAAAAGGGGAATAGTGAGGGTAACCTCATCATTAAGAGGTTCTAAGCAATATAAAAACCTCAAGGGCTAGTTATATTGCCACTCAGCTCATGTTGACTTTTCTAGATAGGTGGGAGCATTTGGAACATAGCGGATGCCTTGGTAGTTTGCAAGTCTAAAATGTTGGAGCTGGAAGGGCTCCCTAGCAAGAATCTAATCATCCACAGCTGGGAATCAGAAACTCAAGAGTTGTGTGAGGATCTGATTAAGAGACTTAAAATCCAGATCTTCTAACACAATTCTTTTGATCACTTCTCTGAATATCCTGTTGTTATTTGGGAAGATTCTGATGTCTGTAGAGAGAGAGGATGGTTATAGATAATAATAGATTTGAGAGAGACAACTGTAGGAGGATGCTTCTTAAGTTAGACACACATAATTCACTTTCAGTTGAGCAACCTAATTCAAATACTGCCAGTACAAGGCAGGCAAACCAGATGGGTAATTGCGTAGAGTGCAGAGGAGAGGGTTGAGAGTGCGGTTCACTGAGTACTCATGGAGGTTTGGCACATTATTGTTCCTAGTCATCCAGAATGAGAAAGGTTCAAACTTCAGGGGTCTGATCCTGTCAAATCAGTTTCGTTTAGCAGAGTCATGCCTCTGAGCAAAACTGCTTTGTATTTTGTTGGGGGGGGTAAACATATATATGAAATATAGTTGGAAAAGGTGGAAAGACAGGTGCTAAGGAAAGAAAGAGTACTTGGATCACTGCATTTGTGGTAAAGCCTTTAAGCTGTCTTTCAATCCTCTCTGTCTCCTTGATGCCTGTTTAGTCTCTGCCTGTGACACTAGATTGTCCATATTCTTCTTTTACAAAATGATAGATACACAACCCTTGGTCTTGAGGGGGCTGATAAGCAAACAAACAAACAAACAAAAAAACAAACACAAAAAGATGGTAATTTCCAAAATCATGAGTTCATTAAGATATTTGATGTTATTTATTCTGTGTCCTTGTTTTCTGTTGACACATGCCAGTATTCTTCCCAATTTTAAAACCATTCATAATATAAGCCTTTGCATAATCTACAGGACAGTATTTTTAATAGCAATGTGGGCTCACATCTGATTAAAGCTGGCACCTTAGAAATGGGTTGGTGATGACATATAGTTAAAATCACCTTCTTTTCTATGTGGCCAATATATCAGCTCCTTACTATAGTGAGAACATGAACTTTGTTCAATGTAGTATTTTACTCAACTAGAAAGTGTATTAACATCAGTCTCATAATATCCAATGTCTATAATAAGGATGAACTCTTTAATGTGATTCCAGCTATAGGAAGATAAATGAATGATAAAATTACATTTTCTCACTGGGACATGACCTCTGATATGAAGTGATGACATCAGCATCCCTCAGATTTGAATTAGAAGCACTTCAGCAATAATTTCAATTTTGCTTCTAACTTTCTCTTCATCTTGCTGGCACTCTCCTAAATGGTTATTACAATTTAGAAGTCTAGAAATCTCTCCTCTCTTTCCTTTCAGTGTAATCACTTCCTTATGTGCATTTCCTTTACTCTTGGTGTTTCATGAGCCATGATTTTAGTTACCTTATGCCAACTGCTGACTAAAAAAATATTGAAACAGTGAGAGGAAAGCAGAGTAAGGATGGAACACAGAAAGACAGAGCGAGTATCTTATATAAATTTCATCCATCACAATTTTCAAATATTCAAACTCATTAGTTGTTGCTAATGAGGTTCATAAGGATGGTTCTTTTTCTGAGTTACAAATGAAAGGCTCTTATGGGTATTATGTGTAGGGAAAACACTATACATTGCATATACATTGCATGTACATTGGTACAGTTTCAGACTTTCAATGAAAACAGTACCCTGTGCATAAGAAAGATAGTTATTGGCCCTGTAATCCCCACCTAAAGAGCTTTGAATGTTTTCATTTTAATAGGAAAGATATGGATCCCATCCTGCCTCTGAGTTAAGTTTCAAGTTCTCAGACATCCCTTTTAAGTATATTTATTTTCACCTTTATCCTTCTCATGCCTCTTTGTGTGTGTGTGTGTGTGTGTGTGTGTGTGTGTGTGTGTGTGTAGATGCACATATTTGTGGGTAGCACTTACAATCTTGAGCACACTAAGTATGGTTCTACCACTGAACTACACCTCTGATCCCTTCCTAACAGTTATCATCAACAATTGTCATCTCTTACTTCGAGAATCACTCTATTTTCCCTGTATCTGTGTGGTGAAAGTACAGGGCCTCCCCAGAAATAGATTCATAGGTTTGAATGTTTGGCACTAGGAAGTGGTACTATTAGGTGTGGCCTTGCTGGAGGATGTGTGCCACTGGGGATGAACTTTGAAGTCTCAGATGCTCAAGCTAGGCCCAATGTCTATCTTTTCCAGCTGCCTTCATATGTGGATATAGAACATCCTGCTACCCTCCAGAAACACATCTATGTGCTGCCCTTTTTCTTGACATGATATTGGACTAAATCTTTCAATGTAAACAAGCCCCATTTAAATGCTTTCTTTTACAAGAGTTGCACCTGTCATAACATCTCTTCACAGCAATAAAACCTGACCTAAGTTCGAGGCCAGCCTGGTCTACTGAGTGAGTTCCAGGACAGCCAGGGCTACACAGAGAAACCCTGTCTCAAAAAAACCAAAAAAAAAAAAACTGACCTAAGACAGCACATATATTTAGTTATTTAGTTTTAGATTTCTTTTAGATAGGGTCTTATTATGTAGCTATGTCCTACATCTCACTGTGTATATCAGGGTGGCCTTGAGCACACAGAGTTGTACCTGTCTCTACCTCCATAGTGTTGTGATTAAAGTTATGTATCATTATGTCTGACAATTTCTGCCTAATCTTAAAAGAACTATATTCCTCAAATCCAATAAATCAGGCAAACATAAATACGTAAAATAAAATACAAGAAACAATAATTATTAGAATAAATAGAATGTGGTGTTGTTTTAAGTTTGTGACGTATAAGTTACTGACTAGATAACAAAGTACAGATTTTCACATTTCTTTATTTCTTTTCTCTTGCAAGGAGAAGAAATGTACTAGGAAAAATGAGCTACATTTCTTAGAAAGTTTGGGAAGGCAGAAAGCTAATTCAGAGAAGTTTTAAGCTGATTGATTATCAGGATAGTGAGTCCATTGACAGAAAGAGAATGTGGAGCAGAAGCAGGAGCAGGAGCAGGAGCAGGAGCAGGAGCAGGAGCAGGAGCAGGAGCAGGAGCAGGAGCAGGAGCAGGAGCAGGAGCAGGAGCAGGAGCAGGAGCAGGAGCAAGAGCTTGAGCTGGACTAGGGAAGCTGGCTGGGAGTGTCTACAGGATCTTCAGGAAACATTCTCATTCAATTAACAGAAATTAACTAAAATTGTATTAAGTGCTCACAATTAAGATTGAGTATTGTTTTTCACATAACAAGTTTACCATGTAGTTATATGGGAGAAAAAGTGAGAGAGCACACACAAGAAGGAGAAGCGAGTACAGATCAAGGTATAGCTACACAAAGCACGGGGTTTCAGTTTGGCTGCATTTACCATCTGGCCATTGTGTAAATTGCTGACTAACCCTAACTTAGAGAAAGAGGTAAGAGCTAGAATTGAGAAGATTTTCATTTAATACAAAAACTATGCTAAGAGAGAAAGACAGGGAGGTGATTTTGTTGTTTGTTGGTTTTTGTTTCTTTGTTTATCACAGAAGGCAAATAATACTTTAAAAATCCTCGACTAATGGACAATATCAAAGCCAAAAATATCAATTGCCAAATGATGAATAGAGAAAATTGGGTATATAAATGTTTAAAGAAATAGAACTATCAATTTCCTTGGCTTTTATAATGTCTGGTACACAGTTAATTATTACTGTCAACTTTACTGCGTTAAAAAAAAATCTGAGGGCATGAAAGAAGCATGTATACCAGAAGAGACTAAGTGATTTGTGGGAAAAAATAAGTCTGATTGTTTTACTGTTCAATGTATGGTTTTATTCATAGTCTGGAATCCCATACTAAATTAAGTTGGATAAAGGGTAAGGCTATCTGAACACTGACATTCCTTTGTGTGTGGTTTCTCATCCGCTGAGATGTCATCAAGCAGCTGCCACATCCTCTCATCGCTAGTCACCCCCTGCTATGCCTTTTCAGCCATGCTGGCAAAAAAAAAAATCCTCCAAAACCTTCATTCCAAATAAACCTCTCCTGTTTTTTTCTTTAATCAAGTATTTGGTCACAGCAAGGAGAAAAGAAATGAGAGCAACTGAAAATTGGCACCAAGAAATAGCCATTGTTGTAATAAGCCGGACAATGTGTTTATAAGTCTTTCAAAACAATTTATGAGATGAATGAGGAAGAGCTGTGGCATAGAGAAGTCCTGGCAGGCTATAACAAACCTAAATGGACCATTCCCACAGGAGTTCAGTAGATCAGCATGTTAATAGAAAGGTATACAAGATGGAGTTCATGAGATTTCATACAGGTAAGGACTCTGTTGGAAAACAAATAGAGAATATTTATATTAATTTTTGGCACATCATTTGGCTATAGTCTTTCTGATTCTTGAAGAGAGGACCAGTGTAAAATTCGGAGGTGATCAATTAATTTTTATGATTGACAAAATTTCAAATAATGTAACATTCAGGTTGTAGCATGGTTATTGCTTGCTGCATTTACTCAGGTTTAAGGTACAAAAAAATCACAAAAATCTGAACAAATACACAGGCTGTTGAGAAATGGAATGTGAATTTGATTATAGTTATAGCTAGAGGTGTAGAATATACAGAGGAAAGAAGACTGAATTTTGTTAATGTTGATGACCGAGCACATAAAAACAAAGTAGCTATGATTTTTAATGTGATTATCACCATGATGAATAAACTTTGGGCTTTATAAGTTCTAACAATAAAAAAATGAGGCTATAACAATGCAAATTTATTTGAAAAGAGAACATCTATAAAGAGAGAACATTTAACGTTCCTTTCTGGAGAATAACAACTTAGGGAATATTTTTCCATGTTATTCTACAAAAGCATAGAGAACCAACAGGAACAGTCTATGCCTCAAGATGACAGCAAAAGTTGGTTCCACATGAGGCTGGGTTTATAGACTCACAAGATGAAAGAATATAAAAGTTATAAGGGTTTTAACCAAGTTCCAGAAACTGCAATGTATCCAGGGTTAGATTCTTGTATGGAACATGAATGGGCTGTGCTTAAAACTATAAACATTAGCCTATTTCAATACAGACTCCAAGATATTAAAGATTCCATAAAGGTGAAATGTTTGAGGGGGGGGAAAGTAGGTACTGAATGGAGCTGGCCCAAACTGGGTGATAATTATGATGTAGGCAGTAGAGCTTGAGGCGGGCGCTAGTCAAGCCTGTTGGAACCCAGATGATGGAATCATAATGTTCAGATGCTGTTGGATATCTGAATTATTCACCTTGTCAGTGTTGGGCCTTACCTTTCTCCCTTCTTTGCTATGTCCAATTCTCCTTTTAGTAGTGGGAATATCTATTTTGACACTGCATATTAGAAGTGTTTATTTCTTTTATTTTAACTGATAGTTTTAGACTCTTAACACTCTTAGGACTATTAAGAGATTGATTTAAATATACTTTGCACTATAAGACAGTCACAATATTTTTGTTGAACATTATATGTTAAAGTGATATATTTGGACTTGTTAACAAAGAGCAGACTGCTGTGGTTTATTTTTGATCGGCAACTTAATTTGCTTAGAAAATGTCTTTGGCAATAAAGAGTTATTCTTGTAGTATTCTTGTAGTATATCTGTGAGAGCATTTCTGATGAGCATTAACTGGGAGGGAAATGACCCAGCTAAATGCAGGTGGCACTGGAAGAGAACCAGCTGAGCATGCACACTGACTTCTTGTCAGAGATGCAAGCAAGCAGCTGCTGTGCACTCCTCCTGCAACAGGCCTGCATGCTGCTCTTCTGCTCAACCACTACAAGGCATATGCCTTCAGGCTACAGGCTAGAATCAAGATCTTCTCCCTCAAGTTGCTTCTTGTCAGGCATTTGGCCAAAGCAAGGAGAAGAGAAATCAGAGCATCTTGGGTAGACCTGGGGTAGCATGCCAATTCAGGTCTTCCATAGGGTTGGTTGGTTTGGCAAATAGATATGATTTTATATTAAAACACAAGTTTTAATATTGAGAAAGACTTATTCTCAGAAAATATTTTTTATCTAACATTCTAGTTTAACTGAATAACTTTCATTTTATCTGGCAAGCTTTGCCAAGATCCTTCCTATCCCAAGCTTGCAGAGGAGCTGAGCAATGACCGCTGACAGTAACCTTAGTGGCTCACACAGGTAGTAAGAGTGGTAGACACAGCAGCGCTTTAACTGCTCCCTAAGGACACTGGCCACTACCATACAGAGACCTTATCACCCAATACCTATTTCAAGAGTCAGGTCCAGGACTACTGGGAGATTTATATTTGAAGAGCTAAAAGAAGGCATAGCCAATCAAGAGAAGGTCTTCTAACTGACAGAAATCCTGAGGAC
The DNA here is from genome assembly GCA_964023405.1 of Apodemus agrarius. Taxonomy (NCBI): domain Eukaryota; kingdom Metazoa; phylum Chordata; class Mammalia; order Rodentia; family Muridae; genus Apodemus; species Apodemus agrarius. The sequence continues at coordinate 83,128,141 of OZ030009.1, forward strand.
AGCCATAGATCTGATTTCATATGCAACACTTTTGTCTTTTCTGCAGCTGTTGTTTACTTTTAGTGACAGCAAATCAAGCGATGTCATGACAGCTTAAATAACATGTGCACGTTGCATAGTGTTATTGATTTAAATTGTTTAGCAATGATTATCTGATTAAACACAAAACATTCCATAAGGTTTTAATAATAAAATAAAAAGAAAATATGCCCCTTTGAACAAACCTCATTGTTTCCAAGATTTTGAATACATATTAAATAAGTATAGCATGCAGATTTTATTTGCATGTATGAGAAAAATTTGCATGTTGATCTACAAAGATTCCAATGAACCATTATTAAAGAGTCTCCAAAAAAGAATTGTAAAGAGTAACTTAATCAAATATTAATCTAAAAAAATGTTCAGATGATAGTCCCAATTAAATGTTTTTGGCATTTGTAGATTCATACTAGCCCAAATTATCATGAAACTCTTTCTTCTGGATGTACTCATGTAGACTTTACCAGACAATACTCACAGCTATTGAAGGGTGGCTGTCAGGTGGTAGTGAAAGAGTGAGACATTATTTTCTTTTAATTTTAAAAACGAATTTCTTTGATTCTTATGAGGTTCACATCAAAAGCCCCAGTTTTCTTCTCCCAGTTCGCTCATACCCTCCCTTTGCCCTTACAACCTCCCCCACAAAATAAAACACAAATGAAAAATGACAAGATAAGCATATAAATCATCACGTCTTGGAAACTGCAGTATGTCATAGTGTGTTCCACAGTATAACCCTCTGTCCATACACTGTCGCTTGCACATGGTCATTGCAATGAGCTTTGGTCTAGTTTGACCCAATCTCTGGCTTCTGTGACACCATCTATATTGGATCCTTATCTGGGCTTTTACCAGTTATGCTGTTGTTGCCCAGTGTCCTGGGCAACAGGACGTCCTGAAGCTTTGGAACAAACGGGACTGGCCCTTTCATCAGTCCTAACCTTTCACAAATGTTAAAGATTTTGTGATGGGCCAGTTCAGAGCTCTAGATCTGGGTCTGTGTCGTAGCTGTGCAGGTTAATGTCCCAGGTCTCCCTTATCTGTACCACCAGGGCAAGTTCTTCAGTCCTGCTCTGGCTAGGCCACCCAATACCACCACCAGCAGGAAGCAGAGGTGGATCTCCTGCTTTCATCTTCTCAGGACCAGCTTACTTGCATGCATGCCTTCAGAGGCAGCTCTACTGTGCTGTCCCATCAAAGGGCAGGGCCCACTTTGCCAATTGCTGCAGCTGGTGAGGGGCTGGACCAGCTTTCCTACTCTCAAGCACTCAGGGCTGGCACACCGTGACTTTGCCTCCAAGGGCAGCTTCACTGTATTGCCCAGGCTAAGGATAGGGCCAGCTCACCTCCTCTCATGATCTCAGGACCAGTTCTCCCAACTGCTGTGGGTGGAAAGGTGTGAGGGGGCATCACAACCACACTGATAACCCCTCACTACAGACAAGTTTCAAGACCAGTTCTCCGTCACTCTCACCCTCAGGGCTGGCTCACCTGTATCTCCTCAACCCAGGCCAGCCCTACTGTATTGCTCAGGGAGACATTATTATCGACCTGATTACTGCCAACAGCACAAGACCTTTCTTAATGGGAAGCTCTGGAGAAATTTCTTCACAACAGAGCTGTTTTCACTATGTAAGTGTTTCCTTAAAGTGGAAGCAAGAAACACCATTTTCTTCCCTCCACAAATATTACACTAGGAATCTGTAAATATATTAATAAATATATGTAGATATATAACACATTTATATATTTATATTATAAATTATTTTAATGTAATATATAATATTATGTATTATAATAATATGTAATATATTATATACATGCCAGAAAAATATATTACTTTTGTTTCTAAATTCTTTGATATAAAGAAAGTGGAATGGAAGTGTTTTTACCATATTCATATCGGGGCCTCCAAATTTCTTATATCTGATCTCATAGCTTTTTGACATTCTATATGAACATAATTATTCACTAGTAGTCTTAGTCTATATTCTGGATGTGCGGTCTGAAATCATCTTAATTTCTGTCTCTTTTGTATTTGGTAAGGAAGACGTTGTTGTGTAGAGAGATATCTATATATGAGGCTATTATAGGAAAGTGGGATTCCCTTTTGTGGTGTTAGGGTCTGAAAATCCCAAACAACCCAAGAAGGCACAAAGTGAGATGTTTATTTGGATTATGCAGAAGAAACTATCCTGTCAGGGACAACAAGTTATGTCTTCCAATGTTCATCTTAATAAGTATTTAAGCAAATGACCAAAAATTATTGCATTTAGGATGCTACTGATCAATCCAGGCCACAGAACAGAGGGATCTAAATTGTTATCCTCCCCCACAGCCAGAATGCTACAGCTTGAAACCACAAACACCTGTGTCAAGTTGCAGTTACATTTTCCCACAAATCAGGATTTAGGGATAGGGGATTTCCTCAGGAACATGTCTTTGTGGTATATTTATCCTGCTCTTATTGGTTGGGTTATTCTACTGTGGTGCCACAACCTGCCTACCATTCATGTTTCAACTTGCCAACCAGGTTGTCGATTACTGACATACATGTCTTTCTGACAAGTAGGATATTACCCAGGAAGGTCATAGGAACTTAAATTTATTTGACTGCTATTCCAAATGGAAGTTTTCTTCAAAATGACTTCAGATTGCTTCCTTCTTACTGTGGGTTCTTAGTCTCATTAATTAAATAACTAAAATATAGACCCAGAGGGATACTGGAGGACCCTTTTGTTAGAGTATGAAAGACAAAAAATAGTGCAGACAATATATACAGCTTCACAGATGCCACAAAAGGGGAGAGAGAGATGATGGATATAGACAACCACATATTTTTGTTTTGTTTTTGTTTTTGAGTTAGTATTTGTCTACTGGTATAGAGTTGGTAGGACCCAAAAGAATGGAGCAGAAATATGAGGTGGGCATAAATCTTATGCAACAGCAAACTCCTGAGCATCAGACAGTTTATATTTTAAGCATCAGAGTGTCAGACAATTTACATTTGGAAGATTGAAAATAGTCATCTGGGATCCTGTACCATGGTGCCCAGAGCAGATCTTGTGCTACAGTACTCCATACCCAAATACAACCAGGAGAGATTTGGTCTTCCAGGAATGCAGACATGCCAGTGAGCATAGGGAAGTCCATCACTGCTGTTTAGAGGGATGCACCCAGAACCATCAGGACACAGATGATGGACCACTGAGGAGCAGCCTGGGACAGGATCCTTCTAGTTTCTGTCCACACCCCAGAGCTTTTACGATGCCACAGCTGTCCTTCCCCAAATTCCTCCCTGAGATAACTGGTCTCTCAAGAGTACTGACATACAGACTTGGAGGAGGGACAAGCTACAGTCAGAGACAGCAAGACAAGCTAACATTAGAGATAACCATATGGCAAGAACATAAGTAACAGAAACCAAGGCTACTTGGCATCATCAGAACCAAGTTCTCCCACCACACTGAGACATGGATACACCAACATACCAGAAAAGCAAGACACTGATTTAAAATTACATCTCATGATGATAGAAGACTTTAAGGACATAAATAACTCCCTTAAAGAAATACAGAACACAGGTAAACAAGCAGAAGTCCCCAAAGAGGAAACAGAAAAATCCCTTAAAGAATTACAGGAAAATACAAGCAAAGAGGTGAAGGAATTAACCAAAACCATCCAGGGTCTAAAATGATATTAGAAATAATAAAGAAATCACAAAGGGAGACAATCATGGTGATAGAAAACCTAAGAAAGAGATCAGGATTCATACACTCAAGCATCATCAACAGAATACAAGAGATAGAAGAGAGAATCTCAGGTATGGAAGATACCAAAAAAACATTGACACAACAGTCAAAAAATGCAAAATGCAAAAAGCTCCTAACCCAAAACATTCAGGATATCCAGGATACAATGAGAAGATGAATCCTATGGATACTAGATATAGAAGAGCATGAAAATTCCCAGGTTATAGGGCCAGTAAATATCATCAACAAAATTATAGATGAAAACTTCACTAACCTAAAGAAAGAGATGCCCATAAACATTCAAGTAACCTACAGAACTTCAAATAGATTGGACCAGAAAAGAAACTACTCCTGTCACATAATAGTCAAAACACAAAATGCAAAAAACAAAGAACAAATATTAAAAGCAGCCAGGGAAAAACGTTAAATAACATATAAAAGCAGACCTATCAGAATTTCACTAGACTTTCACCAGAGACGATAAAAGCTAGAATATCCTGGGCAGATCTTATACAGTTCCTAAGCGAACACAAGTGCCAGTCCAGGCTGCTATACCCAGCAAATGTCTCAATTAGCATAGATGGAGAAAACAAGATAGTCCATGAGAAAACCAAATTTACACAGTATCTTTCCACAGATCCAGCCTTACAATGGATGATAGATGGAAAATGCCAACAGAAGGAGGGAAACTACAACCTAGAAAAAGCAAGAAATTAATATTCTTTCAACAAACCCAAAAGAACATAGTGACACAAACATAAAAGTAACACCAAAAATATCAGGAAGCAATGATCAGTGTTTCTCAGTAACTTTTAACATCAATGGACTCAAATTCACACACACACACAAAAAAGACATAGACTAACAGACTGATTATGAAAACAGGACCCAGTATTTTCCTGCATACAGGAAATGCCCCTTAATGTCAAAGACAGCCACTACATCAGAGTAAAAGGCTGGAAAAATTTTTTCCAAGCAAATAATCCCAAGAAACAATGTGGAGTAGCCATTCTGATATAGAATAAAATCAACTTTCAACCAAAAGTTATCAAAAAGGATACTTCATACTCATCAAAGGAAAAATCTACCAAGAAGAACTCTCTATTCATGAAAGAAACTTTACAAAAGTTCTAAGAACACATTGCACCACCTCATACAGTAATAACGGGAGAATTCAACACCTCAGTCTCAGCAATGGACAGACCATGGAAACATAAACTAAACAGAGGCACATTGAAAATAACAGAAGTTATGGACCAAACATATTTAACAGATATCTATAGAACATTTCATCCTAAAACAAAAGAATATACCTTCTTTTCAGCATCTAATGGTACCTTCTGCAAAACTGACCATATAATTGGTCACAAAACAGGCCTCAACAGATACAAGAAGATTAAAGTAATCCCATACATTCTATTAGATCACCATGGACTAAGGCTATTCTTCAATAGCAACAAGAACAACAGAAAACCTACCAGTACATGGAAGCTGAGCAATGCCCTACTTAATGATGACTTGGACAAGGAAGAAATAAAGAAAGAAATTAAAGACTTTTTAAAATTTAATGAAAATGAAGGCACATCATAGCCAATTTTATGGGACACAATGAAAGCAGTGTTGAGAGGAAAACTTATAGCTATGAGTGCTTCCAAAAAGAAATGGCAGAGAGCATACACAAGCAGCTTAACAGCACACCTGAAAGCTCTAGAACAAAAAGAAGCAAATACACCCAAGAGGAGTCAATGGCAGGAATTAATCAAACTCAGCTGAATTCAACCAAGTAGAAACAAAAAGAAGTATACAAAGAATCGATGAAACCAGGAGCTGGTTCTTTGAGAAAATCAACAAGGTAGATAAACCCTTAGCCAAACTAACCTGAGGACACAGAGACAGTATCCAAATTAACAAAATCAGAAAGGAAAAGGGAGATATAACAACAGAAACTGAGGAAATTAAAAAAATAATCAGATCTTACTACAAAAGCCTACATTCAACAAAACTGGAAATTCTGGATGAAACGGACAATTTTCTAATACAGAAACCAGGTACAAATGTTAAATCATGATCAGGTAAATCATCTAAGCAGTCATATAACCCCCAAAGAATTAGAAGCAGTCAAAAGTCTCCCATCCAATAAAAGCCCAGGACCAGGTAGGTTTAGTGGAGAATTCTATCAGACCTTCAAAGAGACCTAATACCAATACTCTTCAAACTGTTCCCCAAAATAGAAATAGAAGGAACACTACTCAATTCATTCGATGAAGCCACTTTTACTCTGACACACAGAGTACTTTAACTCAAACACACAAACCTCAACAAAAAAGAAAACTTCAGACCAATTTCCCTTATGAATATTGATGTAAAAGTATTCAATAAAATTCTTACAAACCAAATCCAAGACAACATCGAAATGATCATTCACCATGATCAACTCAACTTTATCCTAGGGATATAAGGATGGTTCAATATATAAAAATTTATCAATGTAATGCACTACATAAACTCAAAGAAAAAAACACATGACCATTTCATTAGCTGCTGTAAAACCATTTAACAAAATTCAACATTCATTCATGGTAAAAGTCATGGAAAGATCAGGAAGAAAGGGCCATACCTATACATAATAAAAGGAATATACAGCAAACCAGTAGCCAACATCAAGCTAAATGAAGAGAAACTTGAAGCAATCCCATAAAATCAGGGCCTAGATAAGGCTGCCCCCCTCTTTCCCTGTCTATCCAATACAGGATTTAAAGATTTAGCTAGAGCAATTAGATAACAAAAGGATGTCAAAGGGATACAAATTGGAAAGGAAGAAGTCAAAATATCACTATTTGCAGATTATATAATATACTTAAGTGACCACAAAAATTCCACTAGAGAAATTCTACAGCTGATAAACAACTTCAGCGAATTGGCCAGATACTAAATTAACTCAAACAAATCAGTAGCCTTCCTATACTCAAAGGATAAACAGGCTGAGAAAGAATTTATGGAAATGACACCCTTTACAATAGTCATAAATAATATTAAATACGTCGGTGTGACTGTATCCAAGCAAGTGAAAGATCTGTATGACAAGAACTTCTAGTCTCTGGAGAAAGAAATAGAAGATCTCAGAAGATGGAAAGATTTCCCATGCTCATGAATAGTCAGTTACACCAAGGGAGGGTTTCTAGGAAAAGAGTACACTATCTCATTTAAGTGAAAATTATCCATCTATCATCTCAGGTGATGATGAGTTTCATCAGGTGAATCAGCTTTCCTAAATGCTGGTCTCCTAGCCTTATGATCATCTGGATTAACACTTAACAGGAGGGAAAATGGTATAAAATGGCCTAATCTTTGGAGCAGATCAGAAAGTCATGTGTCCACCATTGAAAAGTTTTAAGCCCATTTAAAGAAAATCTTAACAATCTTGTAGCATATTACCTACCTTTCTTTCTTTACTCACATATACTAAACTAGAATTTCCAAGGCATAGCCTGTGGTTCTAATGCCTAGCTTTTAATGCACTGATCTGGTAGGCCTGGCTTTATATATTTCTTGTCCTAGCAGAATAGGCTGTCCTTGCTCATACAAAGAACATTAGTGAGTAGCCAGAAATTCTGCAGGTGATATCCCTTTTCATCACATAGATGCTAAAAGCTATCTGCTTATGGGTGGCTTTTACATGAGTGTTTTTATATAGAAAACATGTTTCTGCTATGTGATGCTTATCTTTGTGATTGTACACTTTATTCAGATGACTCTTCTTAATCTTCGAAATATGAATTGTCTGACACTCTGATACTTAGACTATAAATTGACTGATGCTCAATAAAGTTTGCTGTTGCATAAGATTTAAGCCCACCTCATCTACTTACTCCATCCTTATATATATGCACAAACAAGGACCCTTTATGCATCTCCTTTGTCTATGTCAGACTGGCCTTGAACTCTGTATTTAATTGGAAGTTACCTTGAAATTAGGATTCTTTAGCATACTAAGTATTGTGACTATAAGTATACCATACCATGTTAATAAGGCTTTAATTTTCCTTCCTTCCTTCCTTCCTTCCTTCCTTCCTTCCTTCCTTCCTTCCTCCCTCCCTCCCTCCCTCCCTCCCTCCCTTCCTTCTTCTTTTGTTTTTAAACTATACTTTAAATGAAGTAGAAATATATGGCTTTTCCTTTTTACCATTCTCCCCAGCCCCTCCCAAATACCCTGCACTTTCCCATGTACTTCATACCACAAGTGGATAGCCTCTTTTTCTTTGATCATTATTTTATATATACATATACATATGTGTTCATATAAATAAATGTATATAAATACAACTTGTTGAACTCATTATTATTGCTTATCCACATATTGCTTCAGGGATGCCCATTCAACAATTAGCAATCAATGACAGGTTTATCGTGGGGAGTGGCTTATAATTCTTCTCCAGAGCCATTAGCTAAGTATCATTTTTGCTTAGTGGTGGGGCCCTGTAAAACTTTCCCCCATTCCATGGTAACATGCCCATTGATATTGCTTGTTTCTGGTATTGTTTGTGCAGACATTTCTAGGAAAGACTATTTCACAGTAGACTGATTGATACTCTGACTCCTTTTTTTGTTTTTAAAATTATTTAATTGTAGAAGGATAATTATTGGTATACATTGAAGGTAACGCCTTTGTCTCCTTTAAGTATCTAAAACTGAGTTTTCTAAATAAAACCACATTGTTCTAGTGATCCAAGATTATGAGTTAATATATAGGATGTCTTTCAACCCAGCACGATACTTATTTCATTTTTATCATTATAAGGATATAACCATGATTGGTTCATTTTTATATATAATCCAGGAATCTTGATTCTGATTGATACCCTACTCTAACCTTCTAACAATTTGACTGGAATTCAGCTGAGAATCCAGAGGGTTTTGAGCCCTTAGATTTCACCATGACATATCTACCTTCTGCAGCTTTTTTTCACCTCTGGGAATTCTCCTCCTGCTGTGATTGCAAAAGAATCCAGGAAGAGCATGAATTATGGGGAAACACAAAAGTTTTAAGCCCTCATCTGAATTCCCTACATGTCAGCTGGGCTTCTGTTAATTTAGGAGAACAACTAGAAATCAGATCAAATGTGGGAACCTCACCCACTTCTAAATTAAAAATCGAGTTTAAAAAAAAATCTAGTTCAAGCAATAAGAAGTGACTTATTAGAAGTTAAGAGTAAAAGAACATTTTATGCTCTACGTTTTTACTTATCTCCTTGTACTAAGATCAACTCCAAGTGGATCAAGTACCTCCACATAAAACCAGACACACTGAAACTAATAGAAAAGAAACTCAGGAAGACCCTTGAAGACATGGGCACAGGGGGAAAGTTCCTGAACAGAACACCAATAGCTTATGTCCTAAGATCAAGAATTGACAAATGGGACCTCATAAAATTACAAAGGTTCTGTAAGGCAAAGGACACTGTCAGAAGGACAAAACGGCAACCAAAAAATTGGGAAAAGATCTTCACCAACCCCACATCCGACAAGGCTAATACCCAATATATACAAAGAACTCAAGAAGTTCGACCCCAAAGAACCAAATAACTCTATTAAAAATGGGGTACAGAGCTAAACAAAGAATTTTCACCAGAAGAAATTCAGATGGCTGAGAAGCACCTTAAGAGATGTTCAACATCATTAGTCATCAGGGAAATGCAAATCAAAACAACCCTGAGATTCCACCTCACACCAGTCAGAATGGTTAAGATTAAAAACTCAAGAGACAGCAGGTGCTGGCAAGGATGTGGAGAAAAAGAACATTTCTCCACTGTTGGTAGGATTGCAAGATGGTACAACCACTCTGAAAATCAGTCTGGTGGTTCCTCAGAAAATTGGGCATGTCACTTCCAGAGGACCCTGATACTCTGACTCTTATAATCTTTCTATCCCTTTTTCTCCAATGCTCCCTGAACCATAGCTGTGGAAGTTATGATGTAGATGTGTACCTGTTAGGGATGTGCTATATTCCCATAATCTGTTGATATCTGTTGAAACCTATATTCTGTCCAATTGTTTTCTGAGGTGATATCAATGTGTTAGAATGATAGGCTTTATTGGTGATGATTAACAGCTTTACTTATCTGTGAGTACAAGGATAAGGTTTAAAATGTACTAAGAAATCACGCTATTCCAGCAAAGTAGTAGATGTTATTTTCTAATGTTTATTAACTCACTAACCCCAGGAAGATGTACAGGACGTAGTTTCCCTTTTGTATGGTGGATCTTAAATTCAATTAAGTAACTATTGTTTGGCACTGAAATGTGAGTGACATTTACAGCATCTTTGTGAGTATCTTGACATCCTGGTAATTGTTATGGGTCACAGGCAGTGAATCTGAGTCAGACTGTTTGATTGTTTTCATCCCTTAGCAACTTGCATAGTATTTTTAAAACCAGTGAAGCTAGACCATAGGAAGGATGCTTTCAGGTAAGATCCAGCCTGAAATCCTCTAGGTCCTGTGCCCTAAAGTTGCAATAATAGGGTTCTACCCCCAACCCCTGAGACACAAACAAGGGATATACTGGTAATCTATATTGCTTTAGGAGTCTTTGAATTACTCTGACCATCCATTCCAAAAGAAATTTAGTGTGCCTGGTACTGGTGTTTTGTTAGTCTTTGGTTTCTGTAAGAGACATTGTCAGCATAATTGGCTTAACTTCCTTTGAGATATTTGTACTCAGATATAATTGTGTGTGTGTGTGTGTGTGTGTGTGTGTGTGTGCGTGTGTGTGCACACATACACTTATGTGCATTGTGTATAACTTAAGGTAAATATAAAATAATATGATTCCCTAATTAAATAACTTTCATATTAGTTGTTGTCCCTGCTGGCTAGCCTTTATAGTTCTGGAAGTAGTTTATGGAGGCATATTGGGAGAAAATAAGCAATAGTCTTCCCCAGCTTTGGAACTTACATGCTACAATGTTAACTTGCCATATAATTGGTGCTTACTGATGTAATAATGGCACAACAGCACTATTATGAGGATAGCTAAACAATTTCTGTTTAGATCTCAGGTTTCCTCAGCAGGAGGGTGTTCATGTCTGGTATTGTGAAACTGGTCAAAAGCCCCTGGCGATGGAGATCTTAGGTAAAACATAAGAGATGGTTCAAAGATGAATGTAACCAGAATGTATTATGAAGTTATCATCTAAGTTAATGAGAAAAGAGAAAAATGCATATTAGAGAAAATCAATATTTTGTTTATATTTATTTCCAAGGCTTCATTCTTTTGTTTTTTCAAGTGGGGTCTTGTCATTAGGTATTCCTTGCAATTTTTCTTGATAGCTATAGTGCACTTGGTAAAAAACACATTTATAGTTTCATTGCTAGTAAGGTCTTGAAAACAGGGAAGTGGTTTGTAGATCTATGAGTTAGACTTCAGTCTTTAACAAGCTTAGCATTGTAGGCTGGGACTGATTGAAGCTGGTTGTTCTAGCTTCACTGCTTTTAGAAAATATAGCTGGGCAGGCACCAACTTGGGGGTCTGTGACTGGAGGACAGCAGGAGGCCGAATTCTTGCCTCCGGGCACCACAGACAACTAACCAGACAGAGCCCTGTGGACTGGGAGTGCCACCATCTAGGCTCATCCAGAGCTGAAGAGGTTATTTCGGAGCCCAGTAACAGAAACTTTCCAGTCTCTACTTTGGGAGCATGGATGACTGCTATGACAGAAGTGCTAAACCCCAGGCTCACAGGAGCTTCAAACACCAACGAACTCCAGAGATAAACAGATGGCAAAAGGCAAATGTGGGAACATTACTAACAGAAATCAAGGCAATTTGGCAGCATCTGAACCCAATTCTCCAACCACGGCAAGTCCTGGAAACCCCAACACACCAGGAAAACACGAGTTGGATTTAAAAGCACTGGTCTTGATGCTGCTAGAGGAACACAAAAAAGACATAAACAAATCTCTTAAAGAAATGCAGGGGAACATGAATAGGTTAGAAGCACTTACAATGGAAACACAAAAGTCACTTAAAGAGTTCCAGGAGAATATGGATCACCAGAAAGAAACCAATAAAGAAGAAATAAAAAAAAAATCACATAAGAAATGCAGGAGAAACTGAGTCAACAGGCAGAAGTCATAAAAGAGGAAACACAAAAATCTCTTAAAGAATTGCAAGAAAACACAAACAAGTGAAGGAACTAAGCAAAACCATCCAGGATCTAAACACAGAGGTCGAAACAACTAAGAAATCACAAAGGGAGACAACTTTGGAGATAGAAAACCTTGGGAAGAAATTAGGGGTCATAGATGCAAATATCAACAACAGAATACAAGAGATCAAAGTAAGAATCCCAGATGCTGAAGATACCATAGGAACCATTGACTACACAGTCAAAGAAAATGCAAAATGCAAAAGGATTGTAACCTAAAACATCCAGGAAATTCAGGACACAATGAGAAGACCAAACATAAGGATTATAGGAATAGATGAGAGTGAAGATCTACAATTTAAAGGGCCAGCAAATATCTTCAACAAAATTATGGAAGAAAACTTTCCTAACCTAAAAAAAGAGATGCCCATGAATATATAAGAAGGTTGCAGAACTCCAAACAGACTGGACCAGAAGAGAAATACCTCCCGTCACATAATAATCAAAACCCCAAACGTACTAAACAAAAAAGAATATTAAAGGCAGTAAGAGAAAAAGGCCAAGTAACATATAAAGGAAGACCTATCAGAATCACACCAGACTTCTCACCAGAGACCACGAAAGCTAGAAAATCCTAGGCAGACCTCATGCAGACCCTAAGAGAACACAAATGTCAGCCAAGACTACTATACCCAGCAAAACTCTCAATCAACATAGATGGAGAAATCAAAATATTCCACGACAAGACCAAATTTACACAATATCTTTCCACTAACCCAGCCCTACAAAGGATGACAGGAGGAAAACTCGAATACAAGGAGGGAAACTACACCCTGGATAAAGCAAGATAGTAATCTTCTTCCATCAAACTCAAAAGAAGATAACCACTCAAAAACAAAAATAACATTAAAAATTACAGGAAGAAATAATAACTATTCCTTAATATCTCTAACATCAATGGACTCAATTCCCGAATAAAAAGACATAGACTAACAGACTGGATACAGAAACAGGACCCTATATTTTGCTGCATACAGGAAACACACCTCAGGGTCAAAGAAAAACACTACCTCATAGTAAAAGGCTGGAAGACAATTATGCAAGCGAATGGTCTCAGGGAGCGAGCTGGAATAGCCATTCTAATATCAGATAAAATTGACTTTCAACCTAAAGTCATCAAAAGAGATACAGAAGGTCACTTCTTGCTGGTCAAAGGAAAAATCAACCAAGAAGAAATAACAATTCTAAACATCTAAGCTCCAAATGCAAGGAAACTCTCATTCATAAAAGAAATTTTACTAAAGCTCAAAGCACACATTGCACCTAACACAATAATTGTGGGGGACCTCAATACTCCACTATCCTCAATGGACCGATCAGGAAAACAGAAACTAAACAGGGACACACGGAATCTCATTGAAACTTTGGACCAATTGGATTTAACAGATATATATAGAACCTTTCATCCTAAAGGAAAAGACTATACCTTTTTCTCAGCACCTATGGTACCGTCTCCAAAATCGATCATATAATTGGTCACAAAATCGACCTCAACAAATATAAGAAGATTGAACTAATCCCATGCCTCCTATCTGATCACCATGGAGTAAGAGTGGTCTTCAATAACAACAAAAACAAGAAAAAAATCCTTATACAAATGGAGGCTGAACAATATTCTACTCAATGATACCTTAGTCAAGGAAGAAATAAAGAAAGAAATCAAAGACTTTCTAGAATTCAATGAAAATGAAGGCACAACATACCCAAACCTATGGGACACAATAAAAGCAGTGCTAAGAGGAAAACTCATAGCCCTGAGTGACTCCAAAAAGAAACAGGAGAGAGCATACACTAGCAACTTCATGGCACACCTGAAAGCTCTGGAACAAAAAGAAGTTATTTCACCCAGGAGGAGTAGAAGACAGGAAATCATCAAACTCAGGGCTGAAATCAATGAAGTTGAAAAAAAAAAAAGGAACCATACAAAGAATCAACAAAACCAGGAGCTGGTTCTTTGAGAAAATCAACAAGATAGATAAACACTTAGCCAGACTTACCAAAGGGCACAGAGACAGTATTCAAATTAACAAAATTAGAAATGAAAAGGGAGATATAACTGTAAGTGAGGAAATTCAAAAAATTATCAGATCCCACTAAAAAAGCCTATACTCAACACAACTGGAGAATCTAGAGGAAATGAACAATTTCCTAGACAGATACCAAATATCAAATTTAAATCAGGATCAAATAGATCGTCTAAACAGTCCCATAACCCCCAAAGAAATAGAAGGGGTCATAGAAAGTCTTCCAACCAAATAAAGCACAGAACCAGATGGTTTTAGTGCAGAATTCTATCAGATTTTCAAAGAAGACCTAAAACCAATACTCTTCAAATTCTTCTACAAAATAGAAACAGAAGGAACACTACCCATCTCATTCTATGTAGCCACAATTACCCTGATACCAAAACCACACAAAGATCCAACTAAGAAAGGGAACTTCAGACCAATCTCCCTTATGAACATCCACACAAAAATACTCAATAAAATTCTTGCCAACCAAATCCAAGAACACATCAAAACGATCATTCACCATGACCAAGTTGGCTTCATCCCAGGGATGCAGGGATGGTTCAATATATGGAAATCCATCAACATAATCCACTATATAAACAAACTCAAAGAAAGAAAAAACCACATGGTCATCTCATTTTATGCTGAAAAAGCATTTGACAAAATTCAGCATCCTTTCATGCTAAAAGTATTGGAAAGAACAGGAATTCAAGGCCCATACCTAAACATAGTAAAAGCAATTTATAGCAGACCGGTAGCCAACATCAAAGTAAACTGAGAGAAGTTTGAAGCAATCCCAATAAAATTAGGGACTAGACAAAGCTGCCCCCTCTCACGATATCTTTTCAATATAGTACTTGAGGTACTAGCTAGAGCAATTCGACAACATAAGGAAATCAAAGGGACACAAATTGGAAAGGGAGGTGTCAAACTATCACTATTTGCAGATGACATGATAGTATATTTAAGTGACCCAAAAAACTCCACCAGAGAACTCCTACAGCTGATAAAAAAAAAAAACTTCAGCAAAGTGGTTAGTTATAAAATCAACTCAAGCAAATCAATAGCCTTCCTATACTCAAAGGATAAGCAGGCTGAGAAAGAAATTAGGGAAATAACACCCCTCACAATAGCCACAAACAATATAAAGTATCTTGGTGTGACTCTAACCAAACAAGTGAAAGATTTGTATGACAAAAACTTCAGGTCTCTGAAGAAGAAAATGGAAGAAGACCTCAGAAAATGGAAAAATCTTCCATGCTCGTGGGTTGGCAGGATTAATATAGTTAAAATGGCAATCTTGCCAAAAGCAATATACAGATTCAACGCTATCCCCATCAAAATCCCAACTCAGTTCTTCATAGAGTTAGAAAGAGCAATTCTCCAATTCATCTGGAATAACAAAAAACCCAGGATAGCTAAAACTATCATCAACAGTAAAAGATCTGGGAGAATCAATATCCTGGACCTCAAGTAATACTACAGAGCAGTAGTTTTAAAAACTGCATGGTATTGATAACAGGGACAGAGAGGTGGATCAATGGCATAGGATTGAAGACACAGAATTGAACCCAAACATCTATGGCCAATTGGTCTTTGACAAAGGAGCTGAAAATATCCAGTGGAAAAAATAGCCTTTTCAACAAATGGTGCTGGCTTAATGAGAGGTCAACATGCAGAAGAATGAGAATTCATCCACTCTTATCTCCTTGTACTAAGCTCAAATCCAAGTGGATTAAGGACCTCCATAATAAACCAGACACACTGAAATTAATAGAAAAAGAACTGGGGAAGACCCTTGAGGACATTGGCTCAGGGGGAAAGTTCCTGAACAGAACACCAATTGCTTATGCTCTAAGATCAAGAATAGACAAATGGGACCTTATAAAATTACAAAGTTTCTGCAAGGCAAAAAAACAATGTCAAAAGGACAAATCGGAAACCAACATTTTGGGAAAAGATCTTCACCAACCCTACATCTGACAGATATAGACAGATCTTTGTATCCAGTGTATACAAAGAACTCAAGAAGTTAGCCCCTGGAAAACCAAATAACCCTATCAAAAATGAGGTATAGAGCTAAACAAAGACTTTTCACCTGAAGAAATTCGGATGGCTGAGAAACACCTTAAAAAATGTTCAACATCATTAGTCATTAGAGAAATGCAAATCCAAACAACCCTGAGATTTCACCTCACACCAGTCCGAATGGCTAAGATTAAAAACTCAGGAAACAACAGGTGTTGGTGGGGATGTGGAGAAAGAGGAACACTCCTCCATGCTGGTGGGACTGCAAGCTGGTACAACCATTCTGGAAATCTGTCTGGCAGTTCCTCAGAAAACTGGACAAGATACTTCCAAAGGACTCAGCCATACCACTCCTGGGCATATACCCAGAAGATTCCTCAACATGCAATAAGGACACATGCTCCACTATGTTCATAGCAGCCCTATTTATAATAGCCAGAAGCTGGAAAGTACCCAGATGTCCCTCAACGGAGGAATGGATAGAAAAATAGAAAAAAATGTGGTGTATATATACACAATGGAGTAATATTCAGCTTTTAGAAATAATGAATTCATGATATTCTTAGCGAATTGGATGGAGCTGGAGAACATCATACTAAGTGAGGTAACACAGTCTCAAAAGAATGCCCATGGTATGCACACACTGATAAGTGGATATTAGCCTAGAATCCTGGGACACCAAGACACAAACCACATACCAAATGATGTCCAACAAGAAGGAAGAAATGGACCCTGGTTCTGGAAAGTCTCAAAGCATCAGTGCAAGGGAATACCAGAACAGGAAAGTGGGAAAGGGTGGATGGGGGAACACGGGGAGGGAAAAGGGCCTGGGAGACCTTTGGGTGGCAGGGATCCAGAGAAAGGGAAATGAAATGTAAATAGAGAATATATCCAATAAAAAAAAGAGGGAAGTTAATATCAGAAGGATGAATGTGTTTTCTCACACTGTTGGTTCCATAATTTTATTTCATTATACACAATTATGTGTGTACATAGGGCAGGAATATAGATGTAAAAATATCTAGGAACAAGAAGGCATGAGGGGAGGTAATGAAAAGGGTATGTAGAATGTAGTAGGGATTGGGAAGAATATGTTCAAAGAACATCATATAGTTTCACAAATTTACCTGTATGTAGTCTAGTTCCACATACAGTAAACAGAAACAGAACATAAATACAAAGCATAAAAAAAATGAAGGAAGAGGGAGAGGTAGGAAAGGCAGAAATACAGACAGACATAGAGGGGGAGTACTCTGGTCTTCATCAGAAGTGTGGGAGAGATTCTCTCTTGTGTACTGTGAGAACACATCTGATAAGATTTAGGCAGTTAGCAAAACTTACAACTCTTGGGAAGTCCCTAAAACTTTTAAGATTCACATGGCCCTCCCCAAGGTAATATTTTCAGTAATGGTTGCTAGCGAGAGAGTTTCCAACAGATGAGCTGCCTTGAAATTATGCAGAGAGCTCCCAAGACTCGGCTTTCATAAGTCATCACACATGACAGGTGATACTTTCCAGTGACAATCCTTCTTTTGGAGCACCCATGCTCCTGTAAATTATCACCCCCATATTCCTTTAAACAACCCCAGTAAACTCATTAGTTCACTAAGCTAGACTTGGGAAGAATAATTTCTTTGATCTGTCATTGATGCCCTTTCTGAGGTAACTAGATGTTTATTTGAAACTTCTCAGGATAGAGCCTGTTCATGAAGAATTATTCATACATCTGTGCTAATGCTGAAAGTAATGTAAGTCACCATCAAAATTAATTTTGTCCTTTGTGTGGAGAAATCATCAAATCATTGTAATTCCAATGGTGCTACTGAGTTTCAATTCAAGGAATATCATTAATGTTATTTTGAATTTATGAACAAAAGAAAATTTATTTTGAAGATACGCATGACTTAGTCACATTCCATATAATTTACACAGCTTTTATTCTCTAATTAAACTTTTAACAAGCACTGTCTTGCTAGAGGAAACAAATCAAGAAGGAAAGGAAAGATAAAAAACAATATTAGTATTTAGCTAAAATAAAAAAATAATTAGAAATAAATGATGTTTAGAGAACTTCTGAAATTAAATAATAATGGAATAATAAAAATCATTTATATTGTGCAACTCTCTGAATCTGACTTTGTTTTGCACTACCATGACAATATATAGTGGTAAACTAAAAGGGAGACAACCAGAATTGCAGCAGAAGTAGCATTCTTTGGCCAGTTTCAGTGGGAACAAGTGGCATCTAACTTTCGAAATAAACCAGCATAGGCTTGATAGTATATGTCATATCCTGTGAATATTAAATGAATTGAACAAGCATTTCCTCCCCCTTAGAAATTATAATTTTAATAGTGAAATACAAATGGATGGAAAAGTCAGGGGAAAGGGATGAAATAAGAAGCAGAGAATGTACTAGAGGAGTTTACATTAAGATGATGGTTGGTAACATCTAGGCTGTGCTGACTACTGGTTGGGATGGGGAGGGCAATAATTTATGTTAAAGTAATAATATCATCAAAATACAGAGGTAACAACTTGTAATTTTTTAATCTCATGTACAAATAGAACTTATTAAAGTTCAGAAGGAGACCTAGGACATTATAATTGTTTTCTTTTAAAAAGTAAAACTAATAAATTAATGAAAATAGAAATGTTGATTAAATAAATACACGTGAACATCTGTTCATATATATCTAGAACTATCTAGAACTTACCTAGGTTCATCAAGATATCCGGGAAGTATCCATTAATGACCTGTTTGAAGAAAGATCAAGTAACTATATAGAAATAGTGTTTATTCTTATAGAAGGATCAGTTAAGTATATAGAATTTACTCTGTTCATATACAGATCATGTAACTAGATAGAACTGAACTACATTTATATAGATAACAGATGACTCTCCAGAACTGATTTTGGATCATAGAATGATCAAGTTGATGTCCAGAAGTAATTCAAGAATAGGCATTAGGGGTTTTCATAACTGCTCAAAAGCTACACAAAGGTCTTTCCATTAGTCCAATGCTGAAATATTAGCGTGACAAGCCACACATAGTTACTGCACTTAGAAAATGTGCCTACATTGAATATAGATGTATTGTAGTGTAACACAGTATTTTGAAGGCCAGACATAGAAAAATGGATATAAAGGATGTCATTAAATATTTTACATTCATTTTATTTTGAAATCACAGAATTATAAATTATCACATTAAGCAGCAGTGCATTGTTGTAATTTATTCAATGTCATCTTTTACTTTTGAAGTTGACTAGTAGAAAAGTAATATATATATATATATATATACATATGTCACATACTCCTACTTTTCTGTAGTATATCACTTGTTTAATCCTTATCTTCTATATACTCCTAATATCCTGATTATATTTCAGATTTTCTCCTGAAATTAGCAGTATGAAAAATATAATTGGTTAGAGAAGTAACCCCAATAGAACTCACTGATTCAATGAGATGTAGTTTGGTGATATTTTTGACACATTGGTCTATTCATGTGTCCCCTATCTGGAGTAAGTATATAATGTAGGTTTAGATTTTTTTTCAAAACCAACTTTATGTAGGGTTCTTAAGCTCTTCAACTTCCCATTTAGTCTACCAATCAGAGGTAGGGGGAAAAGAAAGTTAATAGGAAAAGGGTGGAGGAACCCATTCAGAAGAAATTCCTTGAGATGATTCCATTCTTTGTTCAGTTCAATAGCAAATGAAGTTCAATAGCAAATGCAAATACCCAACATGAATCAGTAGCGATAGTATAATCTAGCAGAAACAGCAAACTAATTTGCATGAGTCATCAAAAGCAGCCAGAATTAGTTGGAATACCATTGGCATGTTTTACTCTATGAAGCAAAGACCAATGAATACCAATGAAGACAAGTGAAAATCAGTAAAGGATTGCATGGCTTAGCAATGAAAAGCATCTTCTCACTATTTATAAGGGTTCCATTTAAAATGGAAATATCACCTTTCTAAATATCATGTGCCCTCAACAAGTTTGTTTTCAGAAGGTTATCACATGCCTTCTCACAAGATAACTTCCAGAAAAACATCATGTGACACACTGAGTTGTTAAACTAGAAATTTCCACTTCAGTGTAGTTCACCACAAGAATAGTTTTGTCACACAATTATTGTATATCAGTTCCAATCAAGAGCTTATATGGAAATGTCTACTAGTCACTGTGCTTGTAATTTAGTTAAATTAAACTGACTTGGGCTTGGTTTGAATCTGCACACTGGGTAATGGTTTGTATAACATATTGATTGGAATTTTCTTGTAGAAAGTTTTATTTGAAGAAAAGTAGAAACTATTCAGTTTGTGAATATACAGTATTTGTATAATATTATACAGTAATTGTATAATATTGTATAAAAACTTTGATGAAATTAGTCTAGGACTTTTTTTGGGATTTTTTAGTCAGGGTTTCTCTGTGTAGCCCTGGCTGTCCTGGCACTCACTCTGTAGACCAGACTGGCCTTAAAATCAGAAATCTGCCTGCCTCTGCCTCCCAATATGTCAATCCGATCTGCTTTTTTAAATGAAGACATTGCAAAAATATGACATATAGGAAGATTTTTCTGCTTTTTCTAAAGGTATTTCTTCTTTGAACTGAAAACTAGAGACTGGCCTACTATTAAAGATTGGCCCTGAGATGGGTGTGTATTTAAAAATCTTAATGAAATAACTTGTATAGATAATGAATTTTCCCAATAATTTCCTTAGACATTTCTCTGCCATTGATCATAATATATGGACTTCTAACACTCCTTTGTAAGGTTTTTGTACAGTACAGGTGCATCTTGGCAGTTGAGAGACAAGGAATTACACAAAGCCACAGCATACAAGTAATCTTACATAATTGTATAATATTGTATAAAAATTTTGATGAAGTCAGCCTAGGACATTTTTAAATGTCAATCATATCTTTTTGAGGAGCAGCACAGAATGGCAGCTGGCTCAGACCATCAGCAGTAGCCTGAATGGCAAGGCAGGCATTTATAGTACCTTTTGAGCATGTATATTGAGCTAGTAGACAAGTACAGTGTGGGATGTGTTATGAATTAAATATGCTTGTCCCATGGGAAATAGAACTATTAGGAGGTATGGCCTTGTTGGAATATGTTGTGCCCTTATTGGGCCAGTGTGTCATTGTATAGGTAGACTTTGAGGTCTCCTGGTGCACAAGCTCCACCCAGTGCAGAAAAGACCCTCCTCCTGACTGCCTGCAAAATATAGTCTCCTTCTGGCTGTGTTGGATCAAGATGTAGAATTCTCAGGTCCTCCAGCACCATGTCTTCCTGCATGCTGCCATGCTGAAACGGTAAGTCACTCCAAATTAAATGTTGCCCTTTATAAGTTTCCATGGTGTCTCTGCACAGCAATGAAACATTAAGTAAGACAGAAGTTTGTGCTAGGGGCTAGGTGTTGCTGTGACAAGCCTAGCCATATTTTTGCTTGGAGGAACATGGATTAGGACTTTTGATTTGGAATCAGTAGAGTAGGGTGTAATGGGCCATCCTAGCACTAATATGGAAGACAACTATCCTGTGGGTGATTTGGGGCCTTCCTCGATAGCTTTCAGTGGAGGAATTTAAGTATGTGTGATGGTTTGTATATGCTTGGTCCAGGAAGTGTCACCATTAGGGGGAGTGGCCTTGTTGGAGTAGGTGTGCCACTGTGGCTGTGAGCTTGAGCCCCTTATGCTAGTTGCCTGGAAGGCAGTCTTTCACTTACAGCTTTCAGAAGATTATGTAGAACTCTCAGCTCTGACTGCACCATGCCTGCCTAGATACTGCCATGCTCCCACCTTGATGATGATGGACTGAACCTGTATGTCACAATTAAATATCATCCTTTATAAGACTTGCCTTGCTTGTGGTATCTGTTTACATCAGTAAAATCCTAACTAAGACAGTAGGCTTCATGGAGATCATTCTTATGAAGTTTTGATGAAGAATGTGGCTGCTTGTTGCCCTTTTCTGGGGAGTTCCTCTGAAACTAAGGTGAGATTCATATAGGTTGCATTGAGAAAGGAGGCCTTGAAAAAGCTTAGGATAGACTTAGCCCTGTGGCGCACTTTTATGAAGAATATTTTAATCAAGAATAGAAATCAAGCATAGCATGTAAAAGAAAACTACAAAATGTTTGGATTTAAAAGTAAAGGGGCTCAGGAAGTGGAATGGAAGGAAACCCTGTGTTAAAGATATTAAATGGAATTAAGAGAGTAGTGAACTCAGGACAAAATCCTACCAGGTAAGAGTATTATTGATGCATGTGCAGTTGAACAAGGGTTATTACAGCTTGTTAGGTGTTACTGTGACCTAATTTTTGTTTTCATTTGAACATAAGGAGATAAGATAATGTGTCAAATTAACAGGGAATGGATTGTGCTGGCTCTTCTGGGTTGTCAATTTGACTCTATCTGGAATGAACTACAATTTGGAACTTAGAAGTTCTTGTGAAAAGTAAAGAAAGACTCAGGTGTTACTTATAATATTGTGTAGGTGGTAAGCAAAATATTTTCATTACCTTCTTATTAGTTAAGTGAAATTGCCAGATGAAAATTTTGCTTTTTGTGTCCCGTTTTCTCCAAAGTTAGAGACACAACGGCAAGATAAAAAGCAATACACTGATTATAGATTTTCAAGAAAGATTTTCTGATTGGAGATTTCACCAGGCAACTGATCTTGAATATTTGAGCCAAGAACTAGTAGAATTATTCTTTACCTTGAGATGGCTCTAAGTTGGTTCATTTTCTCTGTCCATTACAGTTCAAGATGGTGGAATTTGCCATGTGTGACTGAAGTAAAGATAGTGCCTTTATCTCTTTGGCCTGAGAAATGGATGGGCTGGAAAATAAGACCTGTATTGTCGTAGAATAATAGGAGATGGAGTTTGATCATGGAAAGGCAACTTTGTTTTCTCTAATTTTAAGGAAACCACTATACTACATATACCCATTTATTTTTCTAGAAACATGTTATTCTGTTTTCTTACTCTTTCCATGCATTTTATATAAGTTTTCTCTTTTCTTTGTATTTCTTTCTTTTTTAAAATACAAATAGTGCTACTCTTTGGTTCACCAGTAAGATCTAAGAAAAGAAAGTGTTGCGTTTGTTTTTGTTTTTAAGCAAAGATAACCATGGACATGTCCATCTTAAGTTAATAGGTGAATTGGGGTTTAAAACCCATGCAACCACTTAGGATCAAAGTTTGCTTAAGCATTGTGTCTTTAAAATGATAGCTTCCATTGTTTGTTGAGTTTAGAGACTGAATTTCTCTGAGACTTAACATTTTGGAGTTTTAGTTTATACATTTTTTTAAGACTACCATTTAGTTCTTTGAGAATGATGGTTGATAGAAAAGAATGGGGTGTGGATCTTACTGCTTGACTAAATGTGATTAAGGCCAAAGTCATAAAATCATTATCTACAGACTTTTTCCTACCATCAACACAGATTTATTATCAGACTTTATTTTCTACCTATGTAGTATTTCACCTACATGTAACAAAATTCTACTTGGTGCTATCTAGTTCTGTGTTTTGGCAAAAGTACATGCTGATCTAGGTACAGAACAATTTCCTTAACCCAGGAAGGCCCTTGTAGTATCTCTTGCTTGTAGTCAACAATGTACTCAAATCTCCCACTCGCAATCACTGTTACTTCTTGGACCATATATATATATATATATATATATATATATATATATATATATATTTGTTTAATAATGTCATATGCATATACTTGTGTATCATTTTAATGCAACTTCTGTTAATTAAAGGCATCTGTACTTGGGAAACACTCATTTCTTGTATTCAGTATTTTTTAAAATTTTTGATGTGCAGAATTCCACTGAGAAGAATATTATTCTGTTTCCTTACTTATTCACTCATGTATTGAAGAACATTTGTTTCCAGTATCTGCAATTGTGTCTAAACCTACCATAAACATTGCATGTAGTCCTTATTTATCATTTTAAATTTATCTCAGGCAAATATCTTAAGGTGAGACTTCTAGGTTATTACATTTATAGTGCCGATACAACCAATTATTGTAAATTGGGTTGTATAAAACACACAAATCTATGCTCATACAGTTCTGACAGTCAAAGGTCTCCGTGATTTTGGCTGAACTATGTTTCTTCCAGAGAATCTGAGGAAACTGTTTTTGTGCCTGTTCCAGCTGTGCTGGATTCTCCATTCCTTGGCTAGCCACTCTCCATAACCTTCATGCCAACTTTTACATTCACATATCTTTCTGTGACTCTGACCTGCTTCCTTTTATAGACTCTTGTGATTCCACTGGCTCTACTAGACAATCTAAACTCATCATATTCTTATTGCTTTAGAGAATTAAGCCAAGAAAACTCAGACCAAATTGGATTAAGCAAAATGAAGAGCCATCAATCTATATCAATAAAAATCTAAAGCTGAAACTTGCTTTTAGCACTTTCAAATTCAGGACTCAACACTCATAAATAAAGTCTCTCTGTCTCTGTCTCTCTCTTTCATTGAACTAAAATATCATTATGTTTTATACTCCACAGAATTGCAAGATAGTGACTCTAATAGCTGCAAATACTGTTCTCTATTTTAGGCTTGAGTTCTTGAAAACTGATGTTTAACTATGAATCAGTATTATCATCAAGGCTTTCTCTCTGTCTTCCTGGTGCTGTTGGATCATGTTCCAGACATGGCCATTATGTATAGTTAACCTAATTTGTAGACTGATTTGGGTCTTATGATCCATCATTGAACTGGACAAGGGAGCTTTATCTGAGGACTGCATAAAAATGAGTGAGAGATTAACACCAAACAGAAACAGAGACACTTCCAACTTTAGGTACTCAAGATCCATGGTCACTTGCACAGCAGATAGTTTGAAAATTTTTCCATTTCTATATATGATTCAGAAAATGTAACCTTTACCTTCTTCCTATCAGGGGACAGGAAGCATACCTTCCCTAACACCTTGGACTTTGCCAACATTTTGTCTTTTCCTACTTTTTCTCCATATTTCCCCTCCATGTTGTATGGTTGTGTGGTATATGTCTGACTAACATGCTTGCTTAAATACCCTGGTATTTTCTGCTTCTCAGTTCTCCTGCTTTGGTCAGATGGTGTATTAGTTAGGATTTTACTGCTATGAACAGACACCATAGCCAATGCAAGTTTTATATAAGACACTGTTTACTTGGGGCTGGCTTACAGGTTCAGAGGTTCAGTCCACTGTCAGCAAGGCAGAAGCATGGTAGCATCCAGGCAGGCATGGTGCAGGAGCTGAGGTTTCTACATCTTTATCCAAAGGAAGCCAGGAACAGACGGGGTATCCTCAGGCACCTAGGAGGAAAATCTCTAAGCCCAACCCCACAGTGACACACTTCCTACAACAAGTAGTTCTTGTAGTGCCACTCCCTGGGATGAGCATATTCAAATTACATTCCACTCCCTGGCCCCCACAGGCTTGTTCAAACGTGAGTGTATGGGGACCATACCTAAACATAACATAATGCAAAATACTTCTAGTCAAACTTCAAAAGTCCCTACAGTCTATAGCAGTCTCAACAATGCTAAAAGTCCAAAGCTCAAGGTCTCTTCTGAGATTCATCCAATCACTTAAGTGTAATCTCCAAAGCAAGACAGGAAACCAGCTGGGCAAACTCCAAACTCTGCATCTCTGTGTCTGATGGCAAAGCCGTCTTCAGATCTTCAACTCCTTTTTCATCTTTGTTGACTGCAACAAGGTTCTTTCTCCTGGGCTAGTTCTACTCCCTGTTAGCAGCTTTCCGTTAGGAATCCTTTAGCTCTGTCATCTTTAACATCTTGGGGTCCCCAACTCAACTGCAGCTTCACAGCTTCTTGTTCCAATGTCTAAGATCTACATATGATCTTCTGTGCATCTCCAAAGGGCTAGTGTCTCTTCTCCAGCTCTGCCCTCTGTAGCACTCTAAGTTCAGGTTGATCCATTCCACTGCCACTGCTATTCTTTGTGGTCATCCCATGGTACTGGCATCTCCAATATGCTAGGGTCTTCCACTGCAACTAGGCTTTACCAAAGTCTTTCATAGGCTCTCTTCATGGTATCAAGCCTCAACTCCTTTGCATGACCACTTCAATTCTGGGCTGTCAACTACAACTGAAGCTGCACTTTCACCAAAGGCCTTCCATGGCCTCTCACAGTGCCAAGCCTCACCTGTTTTTCATGATGCCTTCATGCCTTCAAAACCTGTACTACCTGGGTGATTCTTACATATTGCCAAGTACAGCTGCAGCATGAGGTACAACCTTGAATATCTCTAGAATATAGCTTCTTTGTGCACTAAGAAAACACTTCCCAGAAGATTACACCTCAATGATGCTGGTATTTTCTTTATCACCACTAATTTCTTAGCTCCAGCTAACTAGCATCCACTGTCCCAGTAGTCTCCTTCTCCTCTTAAATATAAAGCCAGACACATGGCTGAAGCTGCTGAGTTCTGCTCCTTGCAAGAGTTGGAACATTGGCCCCCTTGTTCTATTACATTATCACTAGCTTCCTTTATTCCAACTCCTTCACTGCCTAACTTGGCTGTCCTGGATCTTGCTCCATAGGCTGACTTTGAATTCAGTTTTTGAATCTGCACGCCTATCTCCTAAGCATTGCCATTGAAATTGTGATCCACCAAGCCTGGAATTAAATTTTTCTTCACCTAGAATTGCTCTGTTCTAGGCTGGTCTTGAGCTCAGAAATTTGCTTATCTTTGCTTTCTGGGATTAAAGTCTTGTACTACCAGGACTGGACCCAAATTTAGCTAGGTGGAATCTTGCCCCAAGGTAACCACTCCCTTAATTTAATTAATATCCATTTCACTTCCTTGAGCCCCTTCAATACTCAAACTATATATTTTGTATTTTTTCTTTTTCAGCTTGCTATGCTTATTCAAAATGCGCTCCATCAGAATTCACCAGAGAACAAAGCCTCTGAAGGACTTCCTTGTCTATGAAATTAATGTAAATCTCTTTACCTTAGCCTTAGGCAGTCTCTTCAGACAAAGGCAAAAAGCAAACCCGTTCTTCACCAAAACATTACAAAAACAGTCTCTTGGCCACATGTTAAAGTTCTTCTCTGCTGAATCCTCTTGGGCCATAAGGCCTACACAGTTCAAGTGACCCTCAGCACCACTGTCTTCCATATTTCTACTAGGTAGGCTGGCCCATTAATCCCCACTTAAAGCATTCCATGGCTTTCCAAATCCAAAATCGCAAAATCCACAATCTTCTAAACAAGAGCATGGTCAGGCCTGTCACAGCAATACCTCAGACCCTGGTACCAACTTCTGTATTAAGTTAGGGTTTTACTGCTGTGAACAGACACCATGAGCAATACAAGTTTTATAAAAGACAACATTTAGTTGGATTGGCTTACAGATTCAGTGGTTCAGTCCATTGTTATCAAGGCAGAAGCATGGCAGCATCCAGGCAGGCATGGTGCAGGAGGAGCTGAGGGTTCTACATTTTTATCCAAAGGAAGCCAGGAACAGACTGGTAATCCTCTGGCATCTAGGAGGAATATTTCTAAGCCCAACCCCACAGTGACACACTTCCTACAACAAGACCACACCTTCTAATATTGCTACTCCCTGGGACAAGCACATATAAACTATCACAGATGGCAAGATTCACAACTTGACTACCTGAAGAGTTATTTCTTTTTTAAAGATTTGCTTTTAAACAAGCTTAAAAGTTTTAGCTTGTCCTCAAGATTCTCTTTGAGTCTATTCTGAAATAGTTTTGTCAATAAGACTAACTCTAATGGAACACCCCACCCCCAAATACTGGTAACATATGAGGTAGTTTATATACATATATTACAGATGTGTTCCCAAGGACAACAACGGGGAAAATATACAGGTAAGCTGTTATGTCTCTGTTTTGTATTGGTGCTAATACTGTTTGCATGGTACACTGCCTCCCCAAGAGAAGAGAAGTAAACCTTTGATTCTTTTCTCCTAGGGAGAACATTTATAGAATCAAGTTTTGGTTTTCTGTTGGTACCTTATGAGGATGGGTAGGCACTGCTTAGTTACTCTAGAGAGGAGATTGAGGGAAGCAAACCAAAAGCAAGCTAGTATATAGGAAAAATGTTAGACAAATGTAAGAATAAACATATTTTT
The DNA here is from genome assembly GCA_964023405.1 of Apodemus agrarius. NCBI lineage: Eukaryota > Metazoa > Chordata > Mammalia > Rodentia > Muridae > Apodemus > Apodemus agrarius. The sequence continues at coordinate 83,156,348 of OZ030009.1, forward strand.
AGCAAAGAATGATTTGTGAATGAAGGTAACATGGCTGGATGTTTTTTCCAGAATGGGAAACAAATCAAGGAAGCCTCAGCTAATTGAAAAGATACATATAGTTATTTAAGGTATGTGAAAGATGAAGCTGAAAGATGATATATATGACCTAAAATTTTCTTTCTTTCTTTTTTCTTTCTTTCTTTTTTTTTTGGTTTTTTTGAGACAGGGTTTCTCTGTGTAGTCCTGGCTGTCCTGGAACCCACTCTGTAGACCAGGCTGGCCTCAAACTCAGAAATCCGCCTACCTCTGAAGTGCTGGGATTACAGCCGTGCACCACCACCGCCCAGCTGACCTAAAACTTTCTAATGGCAAAACTCAATTCACTGAGGTCACACCTCTACATAAATCATTAATTTATTTGTCTGCTTTGCATAACTAGTAAAAGGAGTGCCTTAAAGAAAAATCATGTATGTCTAATCAAGGTTTATTTAAATGCATTATTTTTTTTTAATTTTTATTTTCTATATTCTATGTTTACATTCCAAAGGCTTTCCCCTTTCCCAGTTCCCACCCACCATACTTCCCATAGTTCCTCTCCCCCCCAACTATTCCCCAATCATTCCCCCTCCCCCCTCGGTTTCTTTACTAAACTGCATGCAATCTTTACAGGCCCAGGGTCCTCTCCTTTCTTCTTCTTGGGAATCATTTGACTTGCTAATTGAGCCTTGAGTATTTAGGGCTTCTGGGCTCATTAATATCCACTTATCAGTGATTGCATTTCATGTGTATTCTTCTGTGATTGGGTTAACTCACTCAGGATGATATTTTCCAGGTCTAACCATTTACCTAAAAATTGCATGAATTCATTATATTTAATTGCTGAGTAGTATTCCATTGTATAAATATACCACATTTTCTGTATCCATTCCTCCTTTGAGGGATATTTGGGCTCCTTCCAAGTTTCTTTTCTAATAGTCTCAGTGTGTCTGGTTTTATGTGGAGGTCCTTGATCCACTTGGAGTTGATCTTAGTGCAAAGAGATAAGAGTGGGTCAATTCGCATTCTTCTGCATGTTGACTTCCAGTTGAACCAGCACCATTTGTTGAAAAGGCTATCTTTATTCCACCTGATGGTTGTGGCTCCTTTATCAAAGATCAAGTGACCATAAGTCTGTGGGTTAATTTCTGGGTCTTCAATCCTATTCCATTGATCTACTTGCCTGTTGCTATACCAATACCATGCAGTTTTTAACACAATTGCTCTGTAGTACTGCTTAAGGTCAGGGATATTGATTCCCCCAGAAGTCCTTTTATTGTTGAGAATAGTTTTAGCTATCCTGGGTTTTTAGTTGCTCCAGATGAATTTGAGAATTGCTCTTTCTAGATCTATGAAGAATTGAGTTGGGATTTTGATGGGGATCGCATTGAATCTGTATATTGCTTTTGGCAAGATGGCCATTTTTACTATATTGATCCTGCCAATCCAGGAGCAAGAAATATTTTTCCATCTTCTGAGGTCTTCTTCGATTTCTTTCTTCAAGGACTTGAAGTTCCTGTCGTACAGATCTTTCGCTTGTTTGGTTAGAGTTACACCAAGATACTTTATGTTGTTTGTGGCTATTGTGAAGGGTGTTATTTCCCTAATTTCTTTCTCAGCCTGCTTGTCCTTTGAGTACAAGAAGGCCACTGACTTGCTTGAGTTAATTTTATAACCTGCCACTTTGCTGAAGTTGTTTGTCAGCTGTAGAAGTTCTCTGGTGGAGTTTTTTGGGTTGCTTAGGTAAACTATCATATCGTCTGCAAATAATGATAGTTTGACTTCTTCCTTTCCAATTTGTATCCCTTTGACTTCCTTATGTTGTCTAATTGCTCTCGCTAGAACTTCAAGTACTATATTGAAAAGATATGGAGAGAGAGGGCAGCCTTGTCTAGTCCCTGATTTTAGTGGGAATGCTTCAAGTTTCTCTCCATTTATTTTGATGTTGGCTACTGGTTTGCTGTAGATTGCTTTTACTATGTTTAGGTATGAGCCTTGAATTCCTGCTCTTTCCAAGACTTTTAGCATGAAAGGATGCTGAATTTTGTCGAATGCTTTTTCAGCATCTAAGGAGATGACCATGTGGTTTTTTTCTTTCAGTTTGTTTATGTAGTGGATTACATTGATGGATTTCCATATATTGAACCATCCCTACATCCCTGGGATGAAGCCTACTTGATCATGGTGAATGATTGTTTTGATGTGCTCTTGGATTCGGTTAGCAAGAATTTTATTTAGTATTTTTGCATCTATTATTGGCCTGTAGTTCTCTTTCTTTGTTGGATCTTTTTGTGGTTTAGGTATTAGTGTAATTGTGGCTTCGAAGAATGAGTTGGGCAGTGTCCCTTCTGTCTCTATTTTGTGGAATAGTTTGAAAAGTATTGGTGTTAAGTCTTCTTTGAAGGTCTGGTAGAATTCTGCAATAAAACCTTCTGGTCCCGTACTTTTTTTGGTTGGGAGGCTTTCTATAACCCCTTCTATTTCTTTAGGGGTTATGGGACTATTTAGCTGATCTACTTGATGCTGATTTAATTTTGGTATTTGATATCTGTCTAGAAAATTGTCCATTTCCTCCAGATTCTCCAGTTGTTTTGAGTATAGACCTTTGTAGTAGGATCTGATGATCTTTTGAATTTTCTCAGTTTCTGTTGTTATGTCTCCCTTTTCATTTCGAATTTTGTTAATTTGTATACTGTCTCTGTGTCCTTTGGTTAGTCTGGCTAAGGGTTTATCTATCTTGTTGATTTTCTCAAAGAACCAGCTCGTGGTCTTGTTGATTCTTTGTATGGTTCTCTTTGTTTCTACTTGATTGATTTCAGCCCTGAGTTTGGTTTTTTCATATCTTCTACTCCTCCTGGGTGAATTAACTTCTTTTTCTTCCAGGGCTTTTAGGTGTGCCATTAAGTTGCTAGTGTATGCTCTCTCCAGTTTCTTTTTTAATGCACTTAGGGCTATGAGTTTTCCTCTTAGCACTGCTTTCATTGTGTCCCATAGATTTGGGTAGGTTATACCTTCATTTTCATTGAATTCTAAAAAGTCTTTGATTTCTTTTTTTATTTCTTCCTTGACCAAGGTGTCATTGAGTAGAGTATTGTTCAGTTTCCATGTGTATGTGGGCTTTCTGTTGGTTTTGTTGCTATTGAAAACCACTCTTACTCCATGGTGGTCTGATAGTAGCCATGGGATTAGCTCGATCTTCTTGTATTTGTTGACATCTGTCTTGTGACCAATTATATGATCAATTTTGGAGAAGGTACCATGTGGTGCTGAGAAAAAGGTATATTGTTTAGCTTTAGGATAAAATGCTCTATATATATCTGTTAAATCCAATTGGTCCAAAGTTTAAATTAGTTTCACTGTGTCCCTGTTTAGTTTCTGCTTTCCTGATCCGTCCATTGAGGAGAGTGGAGTGTTGAGGTCGCCCACAATTATTGTGTTAGGTGTAATGTGTGCTTTTAGCTTTAGTAAGGTTTCTTGTACGAAGGAGGGTGCCCTTGTATTTGGAGCATAAATGTTCAGTATTGAGAGCTCTTCTTGGTGGATTTTCCCTTTGGCCAGCAAGAAGTGACCTTCTGAGTCTCTTTCGATGACTTTAGGTTGGAAGTCAATTTTATCTGATATTAGAATGGCTATCCCCGCTTGTTTCCTGAGACCATTTGCTTGTAAAATTGTCTTCCAGCCTTTTACTCTAAGGTAGTGTTTGTCTTTAACACTGAGATGTGTTTCCTATATGCAGCAAAATGTAGGGTCCTGTTTCCGTATCCAGTCTGTTAATCTATGGTTTTTTATTGGGGAATTGAGTCCATTGATGTTAAGAGATATTAAGGAATGGTAATTATTTCCTCTAGACATTTTTGCAATTATATTTATTTATTTATTTATTTATTTATTTATATTTGAGAGGTTATCTTCTTTTGGGTTTGATAAGAGGAGGTTTCTATCTTGCTTCTTCCCGGGTGTAGTTTCAGTCCTTGTCTTGGTGTTTTCCCCCTATTATCCTTTGAAGGGCTGGATTTGTGGAAAGATATCGTGCAAATTTGGTTTTGTCATGGAATACCTTGATGTCTCCATCTATGGCGATTGAGAGTTTTGCTGGGTATAGTAGTTTTGGCTGAAGTTTGTGTTCTCTTAGAGTTTGCATGATATCTGCCCAGGATCTTCTAGCTTTCATGGTCTCAGGTGAGAAGTCTGGTGTTATTCTGATAGGTCTTCCTTTATGTGTTACTTTGCCTTTTTCTCTTGCTGCCTTTAGTATTCTTTCTTTGTTTAGTACATTTGGAGTTTTGATTATTATGTGACGGGATGTATTTCTGTTCTGGTCCAGTCTGTTTGGGGTTCTATAGGCTTCTTGTATATTCATGGGCATCTCTCTCCTTAGGTTGGGGAAGTTTTCTTCCATAATTTTATAGAAGATATTAGCTGGCCCTTTAACTTGTAAATCTTCACTCTCGTCTATACCTATAATCCTTAGGTTTGGTCTTCTCATAGTGTCTTGGATTTCCTGGATGTTTTGGGTTACCACCTTTTTGCATTTAGTATTTTCTTTGACTGTTGAATCAATGGTTCCTATGGTATCTTCGGCTTCTGAGATTCTGTCTTCTATCTCTTGTATTCTATTGTTGATACTTGCATCTATGGCCCCTGATTTCTTCCCAAGGTTTTCTATCTCCAATGTTGTCTCCCTCTGTGATTTCTTAGTTGTTTCTACTTCTGTTTTTAGTATCTGGATGGATGTGCTCAGATCTTTCGCTTGCTTGATTGTGTTTTCATGTATTTCTTTAATAGATTTTTGTGCTTCCTCTTTCATAGCTTCTACTTGTTGGCCCACGTTCTTCTGTATTTCTTTAAGTGATTTTTGTCTTTCTTCCTTATTGTCTTCTTCTTTTTGATCCATCTTCTCCTGAATTTCTTGAAGCGATTTTTGTATTTGCCTCGTAAATGCTTCTAACTTTTGATCCATTTTATCCTCTATTTCTTTACGAGATTTTTCTATGTGTTCAGCTACCAGCATCCTTACCAGTGATTTTATATCCAAGTCTTGTTTTTCTGGTATTTTGGGGTATCCAGGGCTTCCTGTTGTTGGAGAACTGGGTTCAGATGCTGTCATGTTGCCTTGATTTCTGTTAGTAACGTTCCTTCATTTTCCTTTTGCCATCTGGTTATTTCTGGTGTTAGTGGGCCTTGTTGTCAGTAGCTGGTATTTGAATCTCCCATGAGGCTGGGCTCACCTGTTGTTTCTCTACTGGTGAATATGCGTGACTGCTGCTTTAAGGGATCATAAGCTGTCTGCCACCCATGCGATTGTAGCCCCTGATGGAGTCTGTCTACCTGGGCTTCTCCAGCTGTGTCCTGGTTGTAATATGGAGGCCCACCGCTACCGCTGGTCCAGGGGCCCATGAGCTGGTTGCTGCCCACTGCCTCGGTGCACGGCCAGAGGGCGCGGGGAAGTCCCACAGAACCTAGGAGGAACTCGGCCTGCCTGCAGTGAGAGCCTAGCAGATCCCCCCCCCCCCCCGTGAGGGTAGCCCTGGAAGGAGTGTCTACCTGGGCCTTTCCAGCTGTGTCCTGGTTGCAATATGGAGGCCTGCCACTATCGCTGGTCCAGGGGCTGGCGAGCTGGTTGCAGACCACTACCTCGGTGCACGGCCAGAGGGCGTGGGGAAGTCCCACAGAGCCTAGGAAGAACTCAGCCTGCTTGGCAGCGAGAGCCTAGCAGATCCCCCCCCCCCGAGGGTAGCCCTGGAAGGAGTGTCTACCTGGGCCTTTCCTGCTGTGTCCTGGTTGCAATATGGAGGCCTGCTGCTATTGCTGGTCCAGGCGCCGGCGAGCTCTTTTTTTTTTCTCTCAAGATTTATCTAAATATTCCACAGTCATTAAAAGTACCAGAGAGTTGTAACTGACTTTCTGTGTGTTCAGTATCCATACTACTTGGATATACACAAATGCTCAGAGGTATTAGAAGAGATTATATTTTACACTTGTCAATAAAATCAACTATGTCTTTGGTTTTGTTTTAAAATAATTATTTATTTTTTTATGTATACAGTTTTCTGCCTGCATATATGCCTGCAGGCCAGAAGGGGGCACTAGATCAGATTATAGATGGTAATGAGCTACCATGTGGTTGCTGGAAACTGAACTCTGGACCTCTGGAAAAGTAACCACTGCTCTTAACCTCTGAGCCATCAATGGGTAGGGACAGTAGAGATGGCCATATAGCCATGAGAATGAATGTAAACCTGCAACTGACTGGGGTAGAATAGTGGATGGCATCTCAAGGACATGACAGACCTGGGACAAGGGAGGCACCCAAGAATTAATGACCTTAACTGTGACTCACTGCATTTGGGATACAGAACCTGAAGAGGCTATCTCCTATAGCCAGACATGAAACCCAGTAGAGCGATAGGGACACCAAACTACAGGGACAGGGGATGAAGCAAAGACTAAGGGAATACCCAACTCGCCCAACTTGAGAACCTTCCCATGGGCAATCACCATTCTACGAAAATATTAATGATACTCTATTATGCTTCCAGACAGAAGTCTATCATGTCTGGTGTAAGAGGCTCCACCCAGCACCTGCCTCAGACAAATGCAAACATCTACAGCCAAACAGAGGGTGGAGCTTAAGGACTCTTATGGAAAAGTTGGGGAAAGGATTATGTACTCTGAAGGGGATAGGAACTCAACAGAAGGACCAGCAGAAACAATAATCTGGACCCTTGTGGCTCTCAGAGACTGAAACACTAACAGAGAGCATATATAGGCTAGACCTAGACCTTCCACACATGTGCAACTTGGTCTTCATGTGGGATGCAAACAATGTAGCAGATATGTAGCCTGTCTTAATGTAGGTCCTGAACAACTGGAGTTGGGGCTATCCCCAAAGCTGTTCCCTGACTGTGGGGCATGTTCTTCTAGCTGAGCTGTCTTGACAGGCCTCAGTGAGAGAAGATGGGCTTAGCCCTGCAGAGATTTGATGTGCCAGGGTAGGGGGATGGGGGGAAACTCCAACCTCTCAGAGGAGAAGGGAAAGGAGAATGGGACCGGGTGACTGGGAGGGACACAATGAGCAGGATATAAGGTCAATAAATAAAAATAAATAAAATAAAAAAATAAAAGTAAATAACCAACCATGTCTCAGTGAACTATGTTGTCTTTCAAAATATTTTATATCTGTTTCAAGTCACATGTTTCCACGTTCTGAGAGGCCATGGAGATTTCTCTAGATGGACATTTGTTAGTGTCCAGTCTATAAAAAGTAGGGTCAAAGTGGAAGACAAATTCATTAATATGTCCAAGCAAAACTGTTGCCACTTGAGTAAGAATTTCTCCCTTAGACTTATGTATTTGAAAGCTTAGTTATTAGGAAGTGGCAGTAGTTGAGTAGGATTAAGAGGTGTGGCTTTGGTGAAGGAAGTGTATCATTGGGGGTAGGTAATCTTGGAGATTTCTAAAGCCCACACTGGGCCCAGGGTCTCTTACTTTCTGCTGCCTGTGAATCTAGATGTTGGACTTCCTATTACTTCTCTAGCACCACATGTGCATGTGTACTGCCTGTCATCACAATAAAAGATGAAAACTTCAAAACTGTAAGTAATATCCAATTAAAGGTTTTCTTTTCTAAGAGTTATCATGGTTATGGTTTCCCTTCACAGCAATAGAACACAGGACTAAGACAAAGGCATTTGACATGCTTTCACATATGTGGGAAAATTAATAGGAGAAAACTATTGGAGTCAGAACAGTAGAAAGCATGCATGTACACATAAATATACACATACACATACACACACAAAGGAAGAGAGAGAGAAAGGGAGAGAGAGAAGAGAGAGAAGAGAGGGGAGAGAGAGAGAGAGAGAGAGAGGAGAGAGAGAGAGAGAGAGAGAGAGAAGAGAGGAGAGAGAGAGAGAGAGAGAGAGAGAGAGACAGAGAGAGACAGAGAGAGACAGAGAGAGAGAGAAGAGAGAGAGAAAGAGAGCCCAAATGTCCCTTGAGAACCGCAACTATAAAATCCTTCTTTAACAAAATGAAAGAAAAAAAAAAGAAAAGGAAAAAAGGAAGGAAAGAAAGCAAATTCGTTAATTTTAGATAACTGAATGGTCTTAAACACAAGAGAAAAACATGACTAAACATCTAAATGATTAGTATGACATATTAATAGTCCAAGAGGTCACATTGCCTAGATATTAGAATTTCTATTAAATTCATATGAGATATTAAATAATTATTTCTCATTCATAATTTTCTTCTTTTTTATTTTATTTTATTGAACATATTCTTAATTTACATTTCATATGATTTCCCTCTTTTTTTATTTAATTTTTATTTTCTATATTCTATGGTTACATTCCAAAGGCTTTCCCCTTTCCAAGTTCCCCCCCACCATATGTCCCGTAATTCCTCTCCCCCCCAGCTATTCCCCAATCATCCCCCCCCCCACGATTTCTCTGTTCTGGGTCTACAATACTGGATCCAATCTTTACAGGCCCAGGGTCCTCTCCTTTCTTCATCTTGGGAGTCATTTGACTTGCTAATTGTGCCTTGAGTATTTAGGGCTTCTGGGCTCATTAATATCCACTTATCAGTGATTGCATTTCACGTGTATTCTTTTGTGATTGGGTTAGCTCACTTAGGATGATATTTTCCAGATCTAACCATTGACCTACAAATTGCATGAGTTCATTATTTTTAATTGCTGAGTAGTACTCCATTGTATAAATATACCACATTTTCTGTATCCATTCCTCTTTTGAGGGATATCTGGGCTCCTTCCAATTTCTGGCTATTATAGACAAGGCTGCTATAAACATAGTGGAGCATGTGTCTTTATTGTATGCAGGGGAATCCTCTGGGTATATGCCCAGGAGTGGTATGCCAGGGTCCTCTGGAAGTGACATGTGCAATTTTCTGTGGAACCGCCACACTGATTTCCAGAGCAGTTTTACAATTTTGCAATCCCACCAACAGTGGAGGAGTGTTCCTCTTTCTCCGCATCCTCTCCAGCACTTGTTGTCTCTTGAGTTTTTAATCTTAGCCATTCTGACTGGTGTGAGGTAGAATCTCAGGGTTGTTTTGATTTACATTTCCCTGATGACTAATGATGTTGAACATCTCTTAAGGTGTTTCTCGGCCATCTGAATTTCTTCTAGTGAAAATTCTTTGTTTAGCTCTGTACCCCAATTTTTGATAGGGTTATTTGGTTCTTTGGGGGCTAACTTCTTGAGTTCTTTGTATATATTGGATATTAGCCCTCTGTCAGATGTGGGGTTGGTGCAGATCATTTCCCACTTTGTTGGTTGCCGTTTTGTCCTTCTGACAGTGTCCTTTGCCTTACAGAAACTTTGTAATTTTATGAGGTCCCATTTGTCAATTCTTGATCTTAGAGCATAAGCTATTGGTGTTCTGTTCAGGAACTTTCCCCCTGTGCCCATGTCCTCCAGGGTCTTCCCAAGTTTCTTTTCTAATAGTTTCAGTGTGTCTAGTTTTATGTGGAGGTCCTTGATCCACTTGGAGTTGATCTTAGTACAAGGAGATAAGAGTGGGTCAATTCGCATTCTTCTGCATGTTGACCTCCAGTTGAACCAGCACCATTTGTTGAAAAGGTTATCTTTTTTCCACTGGATGGTTGTGGCTCCTTTATAAAAGATCAAGTGACCATAAGTCTGTGGGTTCATTTCTGGGTCTTCAATCCTATTCCATTGATCTACCTGCCTGTTGCTGTACCAATACCATGCAGTTTTTAACACAATTGCTCTGTAGTACAGCTTGAGGTCCGGGATATTGATTCCCCCAGAAGTCCTTTTATTGTTGAGAATAGTTTTAGCTATCTTGGGTTTTTTGTTGCTCCAGATAAATTTGAGAATTGCTCTTTCTAGATCTATGAAGAATTGATTTGGGATTTTGATGGGGATTGCATTGAGTCTGTAGATTGCTTTTGGCAAGATGGCCATTTTTACTATATTGATCCTGCCAATCCAGGAGCAAGAAATATTTTTCCATCTTCTGAGGTCTTCTTCGATTTCTTTCTTCAAGGACTTGAAGTTCCTGTCATACAGATCTTTATCTTGTTTGATTATAGTTATGCAAAGGTACTTTATGTTGTTTGTGGCTATTGTGAAGGGTGTTATTTCCCTAACTTCTTTCTCAGCCTGCTTGTCCTTTGAGTACAAGAAGGCTACTGATTTGCTTGAGTTAATTTTATAACCAGCCACTTTGCTGAAGTTGTTTATCAGCTGTAGAAGTTCTCTGGTGGAGTTTTTTGGATCGCTTAAGCAGACTATCATATCGTCTGCAAATAATGATAGTTTGACTTCTTCCTTTCCAATTTGTATTCCTGTGACTTCCTTATGTTGTCTAATTGCTCTTGCTAGAACTTCAAGTACTATATTGAAAAGATATGGAGAGAGAGGGCAGCCTTGTCTAGTCCCTGATTTTAGTGGGATTGCTTCAAATTTCTCTCCATTTATTTTGATGTTGGCTACTGGTTTACTGTAGATTGCTTTTACTATATTTAGGTATGGGCCTTGAATTCCTGCTCTTTCCAAGACTTTTAACATGAAAGGATGCTGAATTTTGTCGAATGCTTTTTCAGCATCTAATGAGATGACCATGTGTTTTTTTTTTTTCTTTTAGTTTGTTTATGTAGTGGATTACATTGATGGATTTCCATATATTGAACCATCCCTGCATCCCTGGAATGAAGCCTACTTGATCATGGTGAATGATTGTTTTGATATGCTCTTGGATTCGGTTGGCAAGAATTTTATTTAGTATTTTTGCATCAATATTCATAAGAGAAATTGGCCTGTAGTTCTCTTTCTTTGTTGGATCTCTTTGTGGTTTAGGTATCAGAGTAATTGTGGTTTCGAAGAATGAGTTGGGCAGTGTCCCTTCTGTCTCTATTTTGTGTAATAGTTTGAAGAGTATTGGTGTTAAGTCTTCTTTGAAGGTCTGGTAGAATTCTGCACTAAAACCATCTGGTCCCGCACTCTTTTTGGTTGGGAGGCTTTCTATAACGCCTTTTATTTCTTTAGGGGTTATGGGACTGTTTAGCTGATCTACTTGATGCTGATTTAATTTTGGCATTTGCTATCTGTCTAGGAAATTGTCCATTTCCTCCAGATTTTCCAGTTGTTTTGAGTATAGGCCTTTGTAGTAGGATCTGATGATCTTTTGAATTTCCTCAGTTTCTGTTGTTATATCCCCCTTTTCATTTCTAATTTTGTTAATTTGGATACTGTCTCTGTGCCCTTTGGTTAGTCTAGCTAAGGGTTTATCTATCTTGTTGAGTTTCTCAAAGAACCAGCTCTTGGTTTTGTTGATTCTTTGTATGGTTCTCTTTGTGTCTACTTGATTGATTTCAGCCCTTATTTTGATGATTTCCTGTCTTCTACTCCTCCTGGGTGAATTAGCTTCTTTTTGTTCCAGGGCCTTCAGGTGTGCTGTTAAGTTGCTAATGTATGCTGTCTCCAGTTTCTTTTTGGAGGCACTCAGGGCTATGAGTTTTCCTCTTAGCACTGCTTTCATTGTGTCCCAAAAATTTGGGTAGGCCGTACCTTCATTTTCATTGAAGTCTAAAAAATCTTTGATTTCTTTCTTTATTTCTTCCTTGACCAAGGTGTCATTGAGTAGAGTATTGTTCAGTTTCCATGTGTATGTGGGCTTTCTGTTGTTCTTCTTGCTATTGAAGACCACTTTTACTCCATAGTGATCCGATAGGAGACATGGGATTAGTTCGGTCTTCTTGTATTTGTTGAGGTCTGTCTTGTGACCAATTATATGATCAATTTTTGAGAAGGTACCATGTAGTCCTGAGAAAAAGGTATACTCTTTTGCTTTAGGATGGAATGTTATATATATATATATATATATATATATATATATATATATATATATATGTGTGTGTGTGTGTGTGTGTGTGTGTGTATGTGTGTGTATATATATATGTATATATATATATGTATATATGTATATATATATGTGTGTATATATATGTATATATATGTGTGTGTGTGTGTGTATATATATATACACACACACACACATATATATATATATATATATATATATATATATATATATATATGTTAAATCCAATTGGTCCAAAGCTTCAATTAGTTTCACTGTGTCCCTGTTTAGTTTCTGCTTTCCTGATCGGTCCATTGAGGAGAGTGGAGTGTTGAAGTCACCTACAATTATTGTGTTAGTTGCATTGTGTGCTTTAAGCTTTAGTAAAGTTTCTTTTATGAATGAGTGTGCCCTTACATTTGGCGCATAGATGATCAGTATTGAGAATTCTTCTTGGTGGATTTTCCCTTTGACAAGCAGGAAGTGACCTTCTGTGTCTCTTTTGATGACTTTAGGTTGAAAGTCAATTTTATCTGATATTAGAATGGCTACTCCGCCTTCTTTCCTGGGACCATTTGCTTGTAAAACTGTCTTCCAGCCTTTTACTCTAAGGTGGTGTTTGTCTTTGACACTGAGATGTGTTTCCTCTATGCAGCAAAATGTAGTGTCCTGTTTCCGTATCCAGTCTGTTAGTCTGTGTCTTTTTATTGGGGAATTGAGTCCATTGATATTAAGAGATATTAAGGAATAGTAATTATTACTTCCTGACATTTTGGGCGTTATTATTTTTTTTTTTTTTTTGTATTTGAGTGGTTCTCTTCTTTTGGGTTGGATGAGATGGGGTTTATATCTTGTTTCTTCTTGGTTGTAGTTTCCCCCCTTGTGTTGGTATTTTTCCCCTATTATCCTTTGTAGGGCTGGGTTTTTAGATAAGTATCATGCAAATTTGGTTTTGTTGTGGAATACCTTGTTTTCCCCATCTATGGCAATTGAGAGTTTTGCTGGGTATAGTAGTTTTGGCTGAAGCTTGTCTTCTCTTAGGGTCTGCATGAGGTCTGCCCAGGATCTTCTAGTTTTCATGGTCTCAGGTGAGAAGTCTGCTGTAATTCTGATAGGTCTTCCTTTATATGTTACTTGTCCTTTTTCTCTTGCTGCCTTTAATATTCTTTCTTTGTTTAGTACATTTGGGGTTTTGATTATTATGTGACGGGAAGTATTTCTGTTCTGGTCCAGTCTATTTGGGGTTCTATAGGCTTCTTGTATATTCATGGTCATCTCTCTCTCTAGGTTGGGGAAGTTTTCTTCCATAATTTTGTAGAAGATATTTGCTGGCCCTTTAAGTTGTAGATCTTCATTCTCATCTATCCCTATAATCCTTAGGTTTGGTCTTCTCATTGTGTCCTGGATTTCCTGAATGTTTTGGGTTACCAGCTTTTTGCATTTTGCATTTTCTTTAATTGTTGAATCCATGGTTCCTATGGTATCTTCAGCATCTGAGATTCTGTCTTCTATCTCTTGTATTCTATTGTTGATATTTGCATCTATGACTCCTGATTTCTTCCCAAAGTTTTCTATCTCCAACATTGTCTCCCTTTGCAATTTCATAATTGTTTCTACTTCTATTTTCAGATTCTGTATGATTTTGCTCAGATCTTTCAATTGCTTTTTTGTGTTTTCCTGTAATTCTTTAAGGGATTTTTGTGTTTCCTCTTTTAGGACTTCTACTTGTTGACCCATGTTCTCTTGTATTTCTTTAAGTGATTTTTGTTTCTCCCCTTATTGGGATTCATTTTTTGCTCTATATTCTCCTGGGTTTCTTTAAGTGATTTTCGTGTTTGCCTTGTATGGACTTCTTGCTTTTGATCTATTTTCTCTTCTATTATTTTAAGAAATTTATCTAAGTGATCCTCTATCTGCATCTTTACCAGTGATTTTAGATCTGAGTCTTGTTTTTCTGGTGTGTTGAGATATCCGAGATTTAATTGTGTTTGCCTTGTAAGGGCTGCTAGCTTTTGATCTATTTTCTCACATATTACTTTAAGAGATTTATCTAAGTGTTCCTCTATCAGCATCCTGACCAGTGATTTTAGATCTGAGTCTTGTTTTTCTGGTGTTTTGGGGTATCCAAGATTTATTGCTGTCGGGGAACTGGGTTCGGATGCCACCATACTGCCTTGATTTCTGTTAGTAATGATCTTAAGTTTGCCTTTTGCCATCTGGTTAACTCTGGTGTTAGTTGGTCCTGTAGTTACTAGCTGGTGCTTGATCCTCTTGTGGGCTCATAAGGCTATTTCCCCGTGACTGGGACACCTGAACCACTGCCCTGCAGGGCTCCTGCTCACAGATTGCTGACAGGTGGCCTGAGTCCCCCGAGGTCTTAAACTCAGGATATCCCAGGTACTTGGTTCTGCTTGTTGGGCAGCTGCTCTGCACTGCTCCTGCTCAGGGTTTGCTGTCTGGTTTCCTGATTCCCCAGAGGTCTTAAAGTAGGGATATCTCAGTTATCTGGTTCTGCCTGCTGGTCCAAAGCTGTTGGGAAGCTGGCTGAGGCTGGCTGCCCCGCTGTTGGCTGGATGGGAAGCTGCAGGCAAGATGGCGCTGTCTGCAGGGAGTTCGGGGTTTGCCCTGCGAGTGCAGAGCACAGGCTCGGCCACTGTCCCCCAAACTGCTACTCTGTGCACAGCTCCCACTCCAGGCCTGAGTCCTCAAAGGTCTTTAACTTGGGATATCTCGGGTACCTGGTTCCGCAGGCTGGGTCTGAGCACCTGGGAAGCTGGCTGGGGCTGGCTTCCCAGCCACCAGCTGGATCATGATTTCCCTCTTTCCAGGCTCCCCCCTCCATGCAAGTCCAGTAAGCCCTCTTCCGTCCTCCTGTTCCCCCATCCATCACTTCCGAATTCCCTGTTCTGGTATTTCCCTACACTGCTGCATTAAGCCTTTCCAGAATCAGGGGCCATTCCTTCCTTCTTCTTCAACATCATTTGATATGTGGATTGTGTCTTAGGTACTCCAGTTTTCTAGGCTAATATCCACTTATTAGTGAGTGCATACCATGACTGTTTTTTGAGATTGGGTTACCTCACTTAGGATGAGGGGGGAGCCTGGAAAGAGGGAAATCATATGAAATGTAAATTAAGATACTTCTTCAGCTCCATCAATTTGTCTAAGAAGATCATGAATTCATTGTTTCTAATGGTTGAATAGTAGTACTCCATTGTGTGTATATACCATATTTTTTGTATCCATTCCTCCATGAGAGACATCTGGGTTTGTTCCAGCTTCTGGCTATTACAAATAGGGCTGCTATGAACATAGTGGAACATGTATCCTTATTACATGCTGGGGAATCCTCTGGGTATATGCCCAGGAGTGGTATAGCAGGGTCCTCTGGAAGTGTGCCCAGTTTTCTGAGGAACCACCAGACTGATTACCAGAGTGGTTGTACCAACTTGAAATACCACCAGCAGTGGAAGAGTGTTCCTTTTTCTCCACATCCTTGCAAAGACCTGCTGTCTCCTTAATTTTTAATCTTAGCCATTCTGACTTGTGTGAGGTGGAATCTCAGGGATATTTTGATTTGCAATGACTAATTACTAATGATGTTGAACATTTGTTAAGATGCCTCTCAGCGATCCGAAGTTCTTCAGTTGAAAATTCTTTGTTTAGCTCTGTACCCCATTTTTAATAGGGTTGTTTGGCTCTCTGGAGTCTAACTTCTTGAGTTCTTTGTATACATTGGATACAAAGATCTGTCTACATCTGTCGGATGTAGAGTTGGTGAAGATCCTTTCACAAATTGTTGGTTGCCATTTTGTCCACTAGACAGTGTCCTTTGCCTTACAGAACCTTTGCAGTTTTATGAGGTTCCATTTGATAATTCTTGATTTTAGAGCAGAAACTATTTGTGTTCTATTCAGGAACTTTTCCCCTGTGCCCATGTCCTCAAGGGTCTTCCCAAGTTTCTTTTCTATTAGTTTCAGTGTGTCTGGCTTTATGTGAAGGTCCTTGATCCACTTGGAGTTGAGCTTTTTACAAGGAGATAAGAGTGGATCAATTCTTATTCTTCTGCATGTTGACCTCCAGTTGAGCCAGCACCATTTGTTGAATAGGCTGTCTTTTTTCCATTGGATGTTTTCAGCTCCTTTGTTGAAAATCAATTGGCCATAGATGGGTTCAATTCTGGGTCTTCAATCCTATTCCATTGATCCACCTCCCTGTCACTGTACCAATACCATGCAGTTTTTAAGACTATTGCTCTGTAATACTGCTTGATGTCTGGGACACTGATTCCCCTGGAAGTTCTTTTACTGTAAAGAATCATTTTAGCTTTCCTCGGTTTTTTGTTATTCCAAATCAATTTAATAATTGCTCTTTCTAACTCTAGGAAGAACTAATTTGGAATTTTTATGGGGATTGCCCTGAATTTGTAGATTGTTTTTGGTAAGATGCTCATTTTTACTATATTAATCCTACCAATTCACATGCATGGAAGATTTTTCCATTTTCTGAGGTCTTCTTCAATTTCCTTCTTCAGAGACCTGAAGTTCTTCTCATACAGATATTTCACTTGTTTGGTTAGAGTCAACCCAAGATACTTTATATTGTTTGTGGCTTTTGTGAAAGGTTTCATTTCCCTAATTTCATTCTCAGTCTGATTGTCCTTTGAGTATAGAAGGCTACTGATTTGCTTGTGTTGATTTTATAACCAGCCACGTTGCTGAAGTTATGTATCAGCTGTAGGAGTTCTCTGGTAGAGTTTGTTGGGTCGCTTAAGTATACTATCATATCATCTGCAAATAGTGATAATTTGACTTTTTACTTTCCAATTTGTATCCCTTTGATCTCCTTATGTTGTCTAATTGCTCTAGCTAGAACTTCAAGCACTATACTGAAAAGATATGGAGAGAGGGGGCAGCCTTGCCTAGTCCCTGATTTTAGTGGGACTGCTTCAAGTTTCTCTCCATTTAATTTGATGTTGGCTATTGCTTTTACTATGTTTACATATGGGCCTTGAATTCCTGTTCTTTCCAAGACTTTTAGCTTAAAATGATGCTGAATTTTGTCAAATGCTTTTTCAGCATCTAATGAAATAACCTTGTGGTCTTTTTCTTTAAGTTTAAGTAGTGGATCACATTGATGGATTTCCATATATGGATCCATTCCTGCATCCCTGGGATGAAGCTCTCTTGATCATGGTGAATAATCATTTTGATGTGTTCTTGGATTCAATTGGCAAGAATTTTATTGAGTATTTTTGTGTCGATATTGATAAGGGATATTGGCCTGTAGTTCTCCTTCTTTGTTGGATCTTTGTGTGCTTTTGGTATAAGCATAATTGTGGCTTCTTAGAATGAGTTGGTTAGTGTTCCATCTGTTTCTATTTTGTGGAATAATGTGAAGAGTATTGGTGTTAGGTCTTCTTCAAACGTCTGACAGAATTCTGCACTAAAACCACCTGATCCTGTGGTGTTTTTGTTTGGAAGACTTTCTATGACTGCTTCTATTTCTTTAGGGGTTATGGGATTCTTCAGTTGATATACTTGATACTGATTTAATTTTGTTATTTGGTATCTCTCTAGGAATTTGTCCATTTCCTCCAGATTTTCCAGTTGTGTTGAGTACAGACTTTTGTAGTAGGATGTAATAATTTTTTGAATTTCCTCTGTTTCTGTTGTTATATCTCCCTTTTCATTTCTAATTTTGTTAATTGGGATACTGTCTCTGTGCCCTGTGTTTAGTCTGGCTAAGGGTTTATCTATCTTGATTTTCTCAAAGAACTAGCTCCTGGTTTTGCTGATTCCTTGTATGTTTTTTGTTTGTTTGTTTGTTTCTACTTGATTGATTTCAGCACTGAGTTTGATGATTTCCTGTCTTCTACCCCTCGTGTGTGAATTAGCTTCTCTTTGTTCCAGGGCTTTCAGGTGTGCCATTAAGATGCTAGTGTATGCTTGTTCCAGTTTCTTTTTGGAGGCATTCAGGGCTATGAGTTTTCCTCTTAGCACTACTTCTATTGTGTCACATAAATATGGGTATGTTGTGCCTTCATTTTCATTGAATTACAAAAAGTCTTTGATTTCTTTCTTTATTTCTTCTTTGGCCAAGGTATCATTGAGAAGAACATTGTTAAGCCTCCATGTGTATGTGGGCTTTCTGTTTTGTTTTGTTTTGTTTTTTCTATTGAAGACCACTCTTATTCCATAGTGATCTAGGAGGCATGGGATTATTTTGATCTTCTTATATTTGTTGAGGTCTGTCTTATGGCCAATTACATGGTTGATTTTGGAGAATGTACCATGAGGTGCTGAGCAAAAGGTATATTCCTTTGCTTTAGGATGAAATGTTCTGTATATATCGGTTAAATCCAATAGGTCCAATGCTTCAAATAGTTTCACTGTCTCCCTGTTTAGTTTCTGTTTTCCTTATTTTTCCATTGAGGAGAGTGGAGTGTTGAAGTAGCCCACAATTATTGTGTCAGGTGCAATGTGTGCTTTGAGCTTTAGTAAAGTTTCTTTTATGAATGAGGGTGCCCTTGCATTTGGAGCATAGATGTTCAGAATGGAGAGTTCTTTTGGTGTATTTTTCCTTTGACCATTAAGAAGTGACCTTCTGTGTCTCTTTTGATGACTTTAGGTTGCAAGTCAAATTTATCTGATATTAGGATGTGTAGTCTAGCTCGTTTCCTACGACCATTTGCTTGTGAAATTGTTTTCCAGCCTTTTGCTCTGAGGTACTGTTTGTCTTTGACCCTGAGGTTTATTTCCTGTAAGCAGCAAAATGTAGGGTCTTGTTTATGTATCCAGTCTGTTATTCTATGTCTTTTTATTGGGGAATTGAGTCCATTTATGTTAAGAGATATTAAGGAATATTGATTATTACTTCGTTATTTTTTATGTTATTTTTATATTTGAATTGTTTTCTTCTTTTGGGCTTGAAGAAAGAAGTATACTATCTTGCTTTTTACTGGGTGTATTTTCCCTCCTTGTATTGGTGTTTTCTACCTATTATCCTTTGTAGGGCTGGGTTTGTGGTATGATATTGTGTAAATTTGGTTTTATCATGGAATATCTTGGTTTCTCAATCTATGGTGATTGAGAGTTTTGCTGGGTATAGAAATCTTGCCTGACATTTGTGTTCTCTTAGAGTCTGTATAAGATCTGCCCAGGATCTTCTAGCTTTCATGGTCTCTGGAGAAAAGGCTGATGTAATTCTAATTGGTCTTCCTCTATATGTTACTTGGCCTTTTCTCTTAGTGCTCTTAATATTCTTTCTTTGTTTAGTACATTTGTGGTTTTGATTATTATGTGACAGGAGATATTTCTGTCTGGTCCAGTCTGCTTGTAGTTCTGTAGGCTTCTTGTATATTCATGGACAACTCTCTCTTTAGGATAGGGAAGTTTTCTTCCATAATTTTGTTAAAGATATTTGCTGGCCCTTTAAGTTGTACATCTTCACACTCATCTATACCTATAATCCTTAGGTTTGGTCTTCTCATTGTGTCCTGAATTTCCTGGATATTTTGTGCTACAAGCTTTTTGCTTTTTGCATTTTTCGTTCACTGTTGAATCAATCATTTCTATGGTATCTTCAGCACCTGAGATCCTTTCTTTTCTCTTGCATTCTGTTGTTGATATTTTCATCTATGGCCCCTGATTTCTTCCCAAGGTTTTCTATCTTCAAAGTTGTCTCCCTTTGTGATTTCTTAGCTGTTTCTACTTCTGTTTTTAGATCCTGTATGGTTTTGCTCATATCCTTTACTTGTTTGTTCACATATTCTTGTATTGTATTTTTTTAAAAGATTTTTGTGTTCTTTCTTTCATGACTTCTGCCTGTTGACTCAATTTCTCCTGCATTTTAAAAGTGATTTTTGCATTTCCTCTTTATTGGCTTCTATCTGTTGACCCATATTCGCCTGAAATTTTTTAAGTGATTTTTGTGTTTCCATTGAAAGGGCTTCTAGCTTATTTATGTTCCCCTGTGTTTCTTTAATATAATTATTTATGTACTTTTTGTGTTCCTCTAACAGCATCATGACCAGTGATCTTAAATCCAAATCTTGTTTTTCTGGAGTGTTGGGGTATCCAGGACTTGTTGTTGTTGGGGTATTGGGTTCAGATGCTGCCATATTGCCTTGATTTCTCTTAGTAAAGTTCCTGGGTTTGCCTTTTGCCATCTGTTTATCTCTGGCGTTAGTTGGTCCTGTTGACACTGTCTGGTGCTTGAACCTCCTGTGTGCCTGTAAGGCTATTTTTGCACCACTGGATGATTGGATTTCCCCTGGGACAGATTGCTGATGTGCTGCCCTACTCTTGGGTGAGGTTGGAACTCTAGTGTGTCTTGTCAGTCTAACTGTGGGACTCCCTGCATGTCAGGCGCTTCCCTTCCTGAATTGCTGGAGCCAAGATGGTGGAGATATCAGTCCGTGGTGCTCTGTCTAACCAATGGACTTAGTGCAGGTCAGATCCTCCCCTGTATGCCCAGGCAGCTATAGAGCTGTTTCGCTCCCTGGTGTGGAAGGAACCCAGGCAGGCTGTGACCTGGGCCATCCTTCACTCTGGTGCCTTCTGAGTACCTGGTTGAGCTGCCAGCTCCAATAAGGTGGCAGGTCGCATGGCTCCATCTAACCAAGGGATTTCCCTGCAGGTCAGGAGCTTCCCTGGCTGAACTGCCATAATTTTCTTCTTGATAAGGAAATTGCTGCCCAGATGAAGGACCTCAGACCTGGCTCATTACAATACTGTAATACCTGACCTCCAATCAAGACAGCCAGTTCCACTAGTGTCTTAAGAGAAAAAAAAAGAAAGAAAGATGGTTAAATTTCTTTTTTCTTGCCATCTCTAGAAGTCTTCTGGGAATGATCTTACACTATTCCACCATCAAAATTCCTGAAATCAGATCCCGGGGCATAGAAGGAAGAGAAAGGCCCACTGGGAAGGCTGTAGCTTGCTACTCATAAATTTCTGCAAACAGTAGAGTGAGTCCAGAAAAGTAACTTCTGCATGAGGGACAAGCCGAAGCCTGAGAATAAACAAGTTTTCTGCAGCATTCTCACCTGCTCCTAGAGTCTGAGTCATTGGTTGATTCCATACCTTCTCACCCACTGTTCCAAGGGGACACCAGATAGGTCAAAGGACTCAGGCAACACTAGGTCATTCCTCTTTAGGCCAATCTTTGAGGCCACATGAAACACGAGAAGGAATCCAATATATGGGAGCTCCTGTGAGATATTAAGATCTTGTAATGGACTATGGTCTGGACATTTGAAATAAGCTTCATTCTTGCTGCTCCTGGACTATGCCTAGAACTTCTAATGCTAATAGCTCTTGCTCTATTCCTCTGTCACAGCTCTTTTCAGTGACTTGTTTTCTTCTTTACATATGACACTAATACAAATAAAATTGGGGATACATTTTAGGGTATTTTTATATTTATTCTTTGTAGGGTTACCCCAACTTTTCCGTTGGAGAAAATCAAACTGATTATCATCCAATTCCATAAAAGCAATAGGGTTACTTCCCCAGAAGGGAGAATGATGATGGAGAGAAGCAAAGTCTGGCTATGTGGAACAGGTAATCAACCCAAAGAAAAGTAACCTGCTTTAAAATCATTGATCAGTTTGCAGTTTGTGATCACTGATGAAGAAAATAAGCATATGTATCTAACATAATTCACTGATATTTTGTTATTTTTCTTATAAAATTAAGAAAAAGAGGTCAAAAGGAGAATAGTGGGGTATTGAATATTGAGAAACTAATGTGTTTGATGAAAATAGTTGTAATTCTCATTGAGTTCTAAGATTCCTCATTGGATATTTTGGTACCAGTTTTACTGTTATTTAATAATTTATTTATTTACTGTACATCCCAATATCAGCCTCCTCTCTCCTCATAGTTCCCTGCCTCTCACTGCTCCTTCCTCCATTCCATACTCCTATTTTCCTCTGAGAAAGGAGAGACTCTGGGAACCTCAACCCTCTTCCCTTAGGGTATCAGTCACTGAAAGACTAGGTGCATCCTCTTTTACTGACACCAGACAAGGGAGTCCAATTAGAGGAATGGAATCCACATGCAGGATTCAAATTCAGGGACAGCTCTGCTCTAGTTGTTGGGGATTGCAGGAAGATCAAGCTGCACATCTGCTACATATGTGCTGAGTACCTAGGTCCAGTCCATGCTTGTTCTTTGGCTGGTGGTTCAGTCTCTAAAAGTCTCCAAAAGTCCAGATTAGTTGTCTCTATTGGTCTTCTGTGGAGTCCCTATCCTTTTTAGGTCCCTTGATCCTTCCCCGGACTCTTCCACATATCTCTCTGAGCTCAATCTAATGTGTGGTTGTGGGTCTCTGTATAAGTTAGGATAAGCTGTCAGATGGAACCTCTCAGAGGACAGTTATGCTAGGTTCCTGTATGCAAGCATAACATATCATCATTAATAGTGTCAGGGATTAGTTCTTGCCCATGGGATGGGTCTCAATTTGAGACCCAGTTTTACTTACACTTCATTGTTGAAAATCATTGCTCACAGGTGTAGATTTTGCCAAAATCCATGACTTGAATAACATATAATTAAGATGTGTTTCTCTGTGTAGATGGGGCCTATAGGTGTTTTATAAAGACAGTTGATTAAATATTACTTTAGGATGAATGTCAGATTGCAGCTCAATAAAATTCCATTAGAAAATTAGCAGGTAACATGTTTATGTCAACTGGAAATGTAGTTACAAATACCCTCACATACTAACCCCTCAAATCTTAAAATTAGCTTTGAAAATCTTGTATCATTTGAAAAGCAAAGCTACATTTTTCTCAGTATTTACAGCAATATGGTTCACCAGCATGTTGAAGTTTATGTTTTCCTTCATTAAAGATAATCATAGTCTCAGTTTAATTTAGAATATTGTTATGATCTGAAGTACTATATTGATAAGTTGGCACTCACCTTAATGGGATATATTTAAATCATTTACATAAGAGGTTAAATCCATTAAAATTCCATGTCCATAAGTTTTACTTATCATTTCTGGCATACCATTATTAACTATAGCAGGTATATTGACAATGGACAAAGAAAATTACTTTAGCACATCGTTCATGCTTCATAAGGATCTCTTGATTCAGCAGTTGTTAATGGATTTGTCATCAGAGTTCTTAATAAAAATGTCAACTTTGTCCTGGATTTGTATTATCAGAGCTGCCAATCCCCACCAAAGCAAAGCCTTTAAATTGAGAAGCCCCATTATCTGATGTATTGTGTTGGACCACCATGGAGAGTGATAAAACTGCTTAATGAAGCTCAAGACTGGACAAGTATCTAGTTTGATGTTGTTTTGGCCAGCAGCCTCCCCTCTGTCAATGCTTACCATGAGTGAATTGTTTATTTTCTTTCTTCCCAATACTCTCTTCTGCTTAATAACATCCTAAAGGAACCAACATTTTCTATACTTTATACATCTCCTCAGTAATTAATGTTACTCATTGAATTTCTGGTTTACAATAAAGACAGACATTTTAAATTTTCATTATTATACTGATGAATAGATCAGATGGATCTGCTTCAGTGCAAGGAACTTTTAAGAATCCATAAAATGTAGGTTCAATAGCCCTGCTTGAACAAATTAAGTTATGAGGAGGCATATAATAGCACTTTATTTAATTTTCAAATTCATCTAGATTTAATAAATCTCAATACCTTTGCTGTATAATGACATTTACTTCACTAATATTCTAAACCATGTCCAATGGGTTGTATTTCTTCAAAGATGCAGATAGTGAAAGAATAGGGAGGAAGGGGTGGACAGATTCTTATCTGTCACTTTACTTCAAAAAGACAGCTCTTCTATGATGTTAGTCTGCTGCCCTAGGAACAGTCCAAGTAAACAGCGTTGTGGAGTTGGTGAATGTTTATATGCTTGGCAATAACTTGTCTTTGAAATTTTAAATACTGATAGGTTTGGATCACATGACATATAACAGGCCTACCAAGGTAGGAGTAAGTCTTAGATGGCACTGTTTTATTAATGTGATGTATCTGTTACTTGCCCTTTGCCAGAAGTCCCAAAGAGAACAATGAATCTTAAATAATGTTAGATGGTTATCTGAGTGAAAAAAAAAATAACCCAAACAATAAAATTTGTTCTTCTAAGTAATGGCTTGAATGTGAGGTTGTCTAGAAGCAAATTTGCTAAATGTCAGGGTGAAATGAGATGCTGAAATTTGGCTTATGCTTATTGATGGAGGAAATTCCCATGGTTTGTTTTTATAGCTAAATTAAATTTAATAGAATTTTCTAATTGGCTGATTTAATTTAGTTATACAATCCCCTTCATTTGACTGGAAAGAATGAGATAATTAAAATCAATACATACCTTATACTTATTATTTTGTGGGCACTGTATAGACAACTGGGGATATTGTAATAACAAGTCTCTGCGGGTCTTCTATACAGTGCATCTAGCTTTTCCTGAATGGCTATTCACTAGTGTTTGAAAAGCAAGGAAATCTATCATTTCATCGCACTTTACTCTTTAATTTTAAACTTGTTTTTCCTGCTTAGTCCAGCTTGGTTCCTGGAAGTTCAGGGACATAGTATTAGGAACTTTCCCTGTTACTACAGAACATCTTGGTGGCAAAAACAGTCTAACAGACAAATGGTTTTGGCCTGTATCACATTTTGATATTAGAATACACCATGGTGGAAGAATTGGGACTGCAGGATCTTGAGACAGTTTATGGAATCCTGAAACCAAGTCCAGTGAAGGGTGCTGCCCAGTTAAATCTTATCACCTCAATTAACCTAATAAAGAAGCTCTTTCACAGGTAGGCCAGAGGCTATTTAATCTATATAACCCTGCACAGGTCTGCAGGAGGCTTGTCTCCCAGGTGTTTTGGTGATCAATATTAATCATTACATTTATTGAGTTCTACAAGCCATCAATGAGAAAGTGAACAGGTTAGGTTGTATTTAGTCTACTGTGTCTGGATGTGTTTTTCATTTCACAGATTAACTTTTTATAGCACTCATATCTAAATTTAAAGAAATTATGCCTCAAAATTTATCAAATTCGAGGAGATTCCAACCCTGCAACTCCTTTAGAATTACCTTGGATATAAAGGAGAGTTAGAGGGACTTAGGTAAACAGCAAAAGTGAAAGTGGATTTCCTGAGAGGATGGCTTATCAGTGCCAGAAGACTTGGAGAAAAATGGGAGAAAGGAACTAGTGGGTGTGGGTAGGTATCTAAGGGACAATTGGAAGAATGGAGAGGATTCAGTTCCCTTAAAATATACAGGAGCTAGGGTCCACTTAATAGACTCCCAGCCTTAGATCCTCTCACATGAGTAAATAAAGCTGTTACTTTTCCATTCTCTGAATGTCCATCTTCTGTCTTTCCAGACATTCAATTCCTTCTTCATCTCAGAAAACAAGCTTGCAAATCTACTAAAATGTCACCAGCAACCACCACCCCCCCATTACAGATGCAGGAGCTGAAGGACTATGTCGTGGGAAATCATTAACTCAAACTGCATATAAAACACTCAAATATTTTCCATATAACAATTATCCCTTGGAAGAGGAAAGGAGAAAAGGATGCAGAAGATTGTTTTAGAAACTTACTTAAATAAAACTAGTACACATAATAGCATGCTATAAATTATGGTAGATTTTCTTTGTTTTAGTTGTATAGCTAGGAAACTTAGAGAGTCTTATTCTTACCTTCCAAAATAGGAGTGGGTCTACATGTCCTGAATTGATTAAAATTGTCAAAAAGTGTTAAAGCTCTCTTTTGTCTGCAAAGGAGAAATAGTGGGGATCAATTTTATTCTCCTTCTTAAAACAATAGATAGGGGGAAACTCAGAAAGAAATCATAGTTTTCAAGGGCTGTGGTCACTACAAGACAGGAAACAGAGAATGCAAATGCTACAAATGTCCCAGATGGCTGACTTGGGGATTTCTAGATGAGAGGAGAAGAAGTAGGGTTGAGATATAGGTGTATTTGTGAGCACTGAAGACAGCAAAGATTAAAATACAGATGTGCTGCAGAGTGAAGAATGTGGGTTTGCATAGATCTCCCCTATCACAGGAGCAGTTGGCTGGGAACTGATAGTCATATGTGCACAGGAGTCATAGAGGCCCATGAAAGAACCAACCAAGATGACTTAAACAGGGTAGAGCCATCAGTGCTAGAAATTCCAGCAATATTCAACAACCAGAAAGAAAAAACTTCATGGTTCACTAGCATTAGAATAGCTTATTTAGAAGGTCTTCATTTTAATAATAGAAAGTGATTAATAGAAGAATAACCACTCTTTTGATGCCACATTAAAAAATTAAAGACCCCAAAGGTTGCCTAAAGAAAGAAGTCATTATGCACTATGTAAAGGGACAGATTATACCAACTGTTAAGGAGAATACACAGGAACTAGAAATCTTACCCATCACCAATAGGCATGTAAGATGGTGGCCACTATGAAGACCTAGCAGTTTTTTATGTGGCTGAATTATTGCTGTCACATGCTTCTCTCAGTATACTTCTTAGTACTTTCTAGAAGGAAGGAAACAGTATCTGCTTACCCTTCTTTGTTAAAATGGTTGGTTCTAGTAAGTTAGATAGTCAAATATGCCTTTTGGAATGTCTGAGAGGATGTATCAGCAGAGACCTAGTTAAGGATGAAAGACAGACACTGGGCATTGACAATGACACATAATAGGCTGGAGGCTGACAGAGAATACATCAGAAGAAATAGGAAGTCTGGGAATATTGATATTTTTCTCCTTGTTTCCTAGCTGCCAAGCTCACTTTTGTCATAGTTTCCTAATATGATGGATGAAAATGTGAAACCATGAGCTAAAATAAGTCTTTCCTCTTAGGCTAGAGAGATTGCTCAGTGGTTAAAAGCACACACACTACTCTTCCCGAGGACCTGTAGGATGACTCACAACCATCTGAAACTCTGTCTCTAGGGTATACAATGTCATCTTCTAATCCCAGATAATCAGATGCATGTTCACAAATAAAAACTAAATTAAAAAAGCACTTCCAATTTTTTTTTTGTGGTGGTGAAGGTCAGAATTATGTAATAGTTATTAGAAAATTTGCTAATATAGCATCCTTACAAAAAACTTACAGATAAATGAACAAAGCACATTTATTTATAGAAGATCAAACTGAAAGGAATACAAATATCCAAAAGTAAATGAATAAACAAATTATAGTTTAGCTATATAATGTGATACTACACAGTTTTGAAAAAGAGTAGATTACTGAATGATGATTGATTACAGGGCCTTTGGCCTTGAATTTGAAGTTATATCATCACATTCTCATTTTCAGGCTTTGGATTGAAAACCTTAATACTGACCTGGTTCTTCAGCTTGCATAGGGCATCCATAATTTTCAGAGATAATGTCATAGTAAAATTTCTCCTGTGCATGTATGAATGTGTGGTGGTTGGGAAGAGGAATTCTCCCCATTCCCTCTTGTACTTAATCATTAGAATGCAGTTGGAGTCACTATTTGGAGAGTCTATGGAGCATTATTGGTAGAAGTATGTGATACTGGAGATGAGTTTACAAAGCCTATAGGATCATCATACTTCCTTCCCCTCTGCTTTATTTCCTAAGTGTGATTGCTCAGCTTCCTGCCATTGTCACCATATCTTCATTGCCATTCTGTACATTTAGGACTATTGAGTTATAAACCAAAATAAACTTTCTAAAATCTATTTTGGCTCTGATATTTAATCAAAACAACAAAAGTAACACACTATATGAGCATTCTCTAACGATTAGCTGTTTATATATCTATGTATCAAACTACATATCTATGTATTTATGTATCTATCATCTATCCATTTCTATCTATCTATCTATCTATCTATCTATCTATCTATCTATCTATCTATAAACCAGTCATCTATCTATTTATCTAGCATCATAATCTATCTATGAAAATTATAACCTATCATCTAGTATGTCTGTCTACCTCATATTGACATATACAAGAGTATTATTAAAATGTTTATTCCTATTTAGTTATTATATGAGAACTATGTACTTGCATATGTATTGATCCAGAGTAGTTTTGGTGTGCATTGGGCTTTACATAATGTGTTTTTATGTATTATGTAGTTATATAGAAATTGTTATATGGAAATTGTGATTGTTGTGACTGTTTAACTGAATGGCTCTGGATAAGTCATCTCACATATAAATTAAGACTGACAAGGGTGTAGGTGAACATTTATAATATTGCCAATTTGGAGTCTAAGGCAAGTGGACTTCAAGTTTGAGGTAAGGTTGGGCTATATGATGACACTCTATTGAAGAAGGAACAAATGAGAGAGAAACAATAGAATGGAGAGGATTCTACCAATTTTGAAATTTCTAAATTATCAGACACAGTCTTAGAATTTCATATTTGCAAAGCTCCCCTTCTCAAACTTGCCTTATAAGTAGTTACACAACTTTCCCATGTCAATGATATGCACAACTCACAGAGATCATTTCACTTTTGTAATCTATCCTACTCATTTAAAAATGTTTACATATAAAAATAATCCCATATCAGACAATTCCAGGAGATTGCATAAATACTCATCTGAATGTACATTTTAATTTATCTGAAATTAAAAAAAAAACAAAACAGAAGATCTTACGAAACTTATAATGGGAATTATTTTTGATATACTTAACTGCATATTTAACCAACTTGGCATAGTTATTCACAATGACATCATTATCTCTGGTGGATATCAATGACCTGCAGTGTTAATAATACATGAGATTTAGCCTTCCTGCAACCATTTGCACCAGGGAGCCAGGAGATTCCACAGCCTTCTATGATCAGTGGAACAGCTGAGACAGAAGTCTTCCCTCCACCATTTGCACCAGGGAGCATGGAGACTGCACAGCCTTCTGTGCATAGCCCAACAGGAGGGAGTGATCTCCCAGCAGGCTCTCACTTTTGAGCACAGAGGTGAGATCTCCACCTTCTCTTGAGGGGACCCAGCTAAGAGCACACAGGGCCTAAGATCAATGGAGCAGCTGGGACAGAAGTCTTCCTGCCCACCACCATTTGCACCAGGGAGCAGAGAAAATCTACAGTCTCCTGTGTTTAGCCCTTCAGGGGAGAGAGAGAGAGAGAGAGAGAGAGAGAGAGAGAGAGAGAGAGAGAGAGAGAGAGAGAGAGATCTCAGCAGTGCTTTCACTTTTGAGCTCAGTGGAGTAAGGACACAGGCATATAGGCCCACAGGAAGAACAAACTCCAGCCAGAGACAACAATACCAACTAGCACCAGAGATTACCAGATGGCAAAAGGCAAGCACAAGAACCGTACCAACAGAAACCAAGGCCACATGGCAACATCAGAACCCAGTTCTCCCACTACAGCAAGTCCCGGATACCCCAACACGCCAGAAAAACAAGAGTTAGATTTAAAATCATATCTCAAGATGCTGATAATAGAGCTTCAAGAAAGACTTAAATAACTCCCTTAAAGAAATACAGGAGAACATTGGTCAACAGGTCAAAGCCCTTAAAGAGGAAACACAAAAATCACTTATAGAAGTACAGAAGATCTTGGGTCAACAGGCAGAAGCCCTTAAAGAAGAAACACAAAAATCCCTTAATGAATTGCAGGAAAATACAATCAAGTGAAAGAACTGAACAAAACTATGCAGGATCTAAAAGTGGAAGTAGAAACAATAAAGAAATCACAAAGTGAGACATCTCTGGAGATAGAAAACCTTGGAAAGAATTCAGGAATCATAGATGCAAGCATTACAACAGGATACAAGAGATAGAAGAAAGAACCCAGGTACTGAAGATACCATAGAAAACATTGACTCAACAGTCAAAGAAAATGCAAAATGCATAAATCATAAAGTGACCACTTTAATGATAGAACACATGTAACCAAGGCAGGGTAGAGGCTAACTTTTCTGAGAATCAAAACCACTGTGTGAGAATCTTGTGTATGGAATACTGTCCTAGAGACAAATTTCTTAGTATCTTATATACAGCAGTATATTGTAATTTCTATTGCAGTGATAAAACATTCTGATATAAAGCAATCATGGGAAGAAAGTGTATTTAGTTTATACTTCCAGGTCACAGTTCATCATTAATATCAAATAACAATCAGAATAATATCCCATAGGTATATCTTCTGACAAATCTGGTGTAGACACTCTCTCCACTGAGACTCCCTTTACCCTTGAAGTTTACAATTAAAACCAAAGAGGACATCTGGATTTTTACAACTAGGTAAGGAAGACTTTCAAACACTCATGAATTTATCCTTGATTGCTTGCTTGTAGGAGATAAACACTTTTAAAATTTCTACTTTTTATTTATTTGCATTTCATTTGACCTCTGCATGAACATCCCTAAATCATAATTGCAGTTTTGGGGGTCTATGATATTTCTAATACAGGAACATTCCTAATAATCCATGGCCTCTACTTCACTTGAAGTAGTCAATAGGGGACATTTATTGACACAGTTTGAATGCGCTCTCTTCTTGTTCTGCTAGCACCTATGGGCCTGTTCCTAGAGGGGAGAGCAACATCCATAGGCAGAGATTTTTGACTATGATATGTTTTATTTTTTCTATGTAACCTATTAATCACCAACTCTGATCTGCAGTAAATTCAGTAAGCAAGCATTTTATGTTTTTCATGCACAGTTCATAGTTGTGAGTCAAATCTTTGTAGATAACCTTCCTGTTTGCCATTGGACCATATCCATTTTCTTAATCCTGTATGATCAGCTCACTCCTTTGTCTCTAATGGGGCCTGGCCTTGGTATTTCAACAATGCTTCTGCCTCAGCCTTACAAGAGTTGTCACTACAAGTTTGCACAACTATGACCAGATCAATTGCCATTCTGTATGTGACTGTAGAAATAGCTGTGAATTGTACTACAAATTTCTTAGTGCACACTCACATATTTTTATTTGTGTATAAAGTGCATAATGAACATCAATGACATTTTCTTTGTTATAATTTAATTTCATAGTAGTGGTGGGGATTTAGTGCAGTACATTAGAAATCACATGTGAAGTAGTGTGATGAATCCTATTTCTCTTCTCTTTTCTCTGTCTCTTCATCCTTCTTTCTTGTCTCTGTCTCTCTCTATCTCTCTGTCTCTCTGTCTCTCTGTCTTTCTCTCTGTCTCTCTCTGTCTCTCTGTCTCAGTCTCTGTCTGTCTCTGTCTGTCTCTCTCTCTGTCTCTCTCTGTCTCTGTGTGTGTGTGTGTGTGTGTGTGTGTGTGTGTGTACATGCACCCCTGCATATGTGACACTGAGGATAAAACATCAGGCCTTATGCAAGCTAGACAAGTATTTTTAACAGAACTGTAACTCCCAGTCCATCTCAAAGCTCCCTTCACCATCTTTTAAACCAAAAGCTTCTTCTACTCATTTGTAAGCTGGCCTGGTATCCTTCACATCCTCTTCTAGTCTGCTCTTGAAATGTACAATCTTCAAGAGTAAACGTACTTTAACTCTTCTAGTAAACATATGAGACTCTGTGTTTTTAATGTGCAGATAGTAGGGTTTTATGTATTTCAGAGCATGGATGAATTCAGGTATGGTGAGTATCCCATTCTATTAATTTTGTAACTGTTCCTACACTTTACTTATCAATCCAAGGGAAGAACACAATGATGTGTTTTTTACTACAGTAGGAGAGTCAGAACAATTTGAGAAAAGAAGTACAGTTATACTGGATGATGGTTGATTTTTATGTGCCCAAAATCTGCCAGGATAGCTGAGGGAACAAAAAAGAGCCAGATGAGTCCCAACATTCCCCACATGTCAGAGTCATTTCCATTTTCTTGAAATAACTAATAAATAATATAAAACTTTTTTATGGTTTTCATTAAATGTAGACTTTTATATCTTAAATGTTGCACATATTAAGGACAATGAAGTCATTGGTTTAAATATGCAAATTACATGCCATTTAAAGCAAGCACTTGGACTTGAAATGAGCTCCTTTGTACTAAGGATACTTCTAGAGACTTTTTACTGACTGGGTAGTCCAATTAGGCTTGTGAGTTGACATCAGAAACATCAGCTTTGTAGGTCATTGTGTTAATAGACATCATGATTCCACTAAATTTGGTGCTGTCCCCTTGCTGATATGGAGATCAAGGCCTGTGTTCATGGCTAATGCAAAACTCTCCATTTCAAATCAAGTATTTGCCACTATTCTTAATTGCAGAACAGCCCCTAATGCAGTTCTTGATAAAGTAATTTTCTTTTTTTTTAAATTTTTATTTTCTATATTCTGTGTTTATATTCCAAAGGCTTTCTCCTTTCCTAGTTGCCCCGCACCATACCTCCTATAATTCCTTCCCCCCCCCAACCATTCCCCAATCATCCCGCCCCCACGATTTCTCTGTTCTGGGTCTAAAAAACTGGATCCAATCTTTTCAGGCCCAGGGTCCTCTCCTTTCTTCTTCTTGGGAATCATTTGACTTGCTAATTGTGCCTTAAGTATTTAGGGCTTCTGGGCTCATTAATATCCACTTATCAGTGATTGCATTTCATGTGTATTCTTTTGTGATTGGGTTAACTCACTTAGGATGATATTTTCCAGATCTAACCATTTACCTACAAATTGCATGAATTCATTATTTTAATTGCTGAGTAGTACTCCATTGTATAAATATACCACATTTTCTGTATCCATTCCTCCTTTGAGGGATATTTGGGCTCCTTCCAACTTCTGGCTATTATAAACAAGGCTGCTATAAACATAGTGGAGCATGTGTCTTTATTGTATGCAGGGGAATCCTATGGGTATATGCCCAGAGGTGTTATGCCAGGGTCCTCTGGAAGTGACATGCCCAATTTTCTGAGGAACCACCAAACTGATTTCCAGAGCGGTTTTTACCATTTTACAATCCCACCAACAGTGGAGGAGTGTTCCTCTTTCTCCACATCCTCACCAGCACTTGTTGTCTCATGAGTTTTTAATCTTAGCCATTCTGACTGGTGTGAGGTGGAATATCAGGGTTGTTTTGATTTGCATTTCCCTGATGATTAATGAGGTTGAACATCTCTGAAGGTGTTTCTCAGCCATCTGAATTTCTTCTGGTAAAAATCCTTTGTTTAGCTCTGTACCCCATTTTTTGATAGGGTTATTTGGTTCTTTGAGGTCTAACTTCTTGAGTTCTTTGTATATATTGGATATTAGCCCTCTGTCGGATGTGGGGTTGGTGAAGATCTATTCCCACTTTGTTGGTTGCCGTTTTGTCCTGCTAGTGTATGCTCTCTCCAGTTTCTTTTTGGATGCACTTATAGCTATGAGTTTTTCTCTTAGCACTGCTTTCATTGTGTCCCATAGATTTGGGGAGGTTGTACCTTCATTTTCATTGAATTCTAAAAAGTCTTTGATTTCTCTTTTTATTTCTTCCTTGACCAAGGTGTTATTGAGTAGAGTATTGTTCAGTTTCCATGTGTATGTGGGCTTTC
This sequence comes from Apodemus agrarius, assembly GCA_964023405.1. NCBI lineage: Eukaryota > Metazoa > Chordata > Mammalia > Rodentia > Muridae > Apodemus > Apodemus agrarius. Next base: position 83,189,692 of record OZ030009.1, read on the forward strand.
TGTTGTTTTTGTAGCTATAGAAGACCACTCTTAATCCATGGTGATCTGATAGGAGGCATGGGATTAGCTCGATCTTCTTGTATTTGTTGACATCTATCTTATGACCAATTATATGCTCAATTTTGGAGAAGATACCATGTGGTGCTGAGAAAAAGGTATATTCCTTAGCTTTAGGATGAAATGTTCTTTCTCTATATATATATCTGTTAAATCCAATTGTTCCAAAGTTTCAATTAGTTTCACTGTGTCCCTGTTTAGTTTGAAGTCACCCACAATTATTGTGTTAGGTGTAATGTGTGCTTTAAGCTTTAGTAAGGTTTCTTTTATGAATGAGGGTGCCCTTGCATTTGGAGCATAGATGTTCAGTATTGAGAGCTCTTCTTGGTGGATTTTCCCTTTTACCAGCAAGAAGTGACCTTCTGAGTCTCTTTTGATGACTTTAGGTTGGAAGTCAATTTTATCTGATATTATAATGGCTACTCCAGCTTGTTTCCTGAGAACATTTGCTTGTAAAATTGTCTTCCAGCCTTTTACTCTAAGGCAGTGTTTGTCTTTAACACTGAGATGTGTTTCCTGTATGCAGCAAAATGTAGGGTCCTGTTTCCATATCCAGTCTGTTAATCTTTGTCTTTTTATTGGGGAATTGAGTCCATTGATGTTAAGAGATATTAAGGAATTGTAATTATTACCTCCCAACATTTTTGAAATTATTTTTTTATATTTGATAGGTTATCTTCTTTTGGGTTTGATAAGAGGAGGTTTCTATCTTGCTTCTTCCGGGGTGTAGTTTCCTTCCTTTTCTTGGTGTTTTCCCCCTATTGTCCTTTGTAGGGCTGGATTTTTGGAGAGATAACATGAAAATTTGGTTTTGTCATGGAATACCTTGTTGTCTCCATCTATGGCGATTGAGAGTTTTGCTGGGTAAAGTAGTTTTGGCTGAAATTTGTGTTCTCTTAGAGTTTGCATGATATCTGCCCAGGATCTTCAAGCCTTTATGGTCTCAGGTGCGAAGTCTGGTGTTATTCTGATAGGTCTTCCTTTATATGTTACTTGGCCTTTTTCTCTTGCTGCCTTTAATATTCTTTCTTTGTTTAGTACATTTGGAGTTTTGATTATTATGTGACCGGATGTATTTCTGTTCTGGTCCAGTCTGTTTGGAGTTCTATAGGCTTCTTGTATATTCATGGGCATCTCTCTTTAGGTTGGGGAAGTTTTCTTCCATAAATTTGTAGAAGATATTTGCTGGCCATTTAACTTGTAAATCTTCATTTTCGTCTATACTTATAATCCTTAGGTTGGTCTTCTCATTGTGTGCTAGGTTTCCTGGATGTTTTGGGTTACAACCTTTTTACAGTTAGTATTTTCTTTGACTGTTGAATCAATGGTTCCTATGGTATCTTCGGCTTCTGATATTCTGTCTTCTATCTCTTGTATTCTATTGTTGATATTTGCATCTATGGCCCCTGATTTCTTCCCAAGGTTTTATATCTCCAATGTTGTCTCCCTCTACGATTTCTTAGTTGTTTCTACTTCTGTTTTTAGAACCTGGATGAATATGCTCAGATCTTTCACTTGCTTGATTGTGTTTTCATGTATTTCATTAAGATATTTTTGTGTTTCCTCTTTCATAGCTTCTACTTGTTGACCCATGTTCTTCTGTATTTCTTTAAGTGATTTTTGTCTTTCCTCCTTATTGGCTTCTGCTTTTTGATCTTTATTCTCCTGAATTTCTTTAAGTGATTTTTGTGCTTGCCTTGTAAAGGCTTCTAACTTTTGATCCATTTTCTCCTCTATTTCTTTAACAGATTTATCTATGTATTCTGCTACCAGCATCCTGACTAGTGATTTTTATATCCAAGTCTTGTTTTTCTGGTGTGTTGGGGGTATCCAGGGCTTCCTGTTGTTGGTGAACTGGGTTCAGATGCTGTCATGCTTCCTTGATTTCTGTTAGTAATGTTCCTTTGTTTTCCTTTTGCCATCTGGTTATTCTGGTGTTAGTTGGCCTTGTTGTCACTGGCTGGTGTTTGAACCTCCCGCGAGGCTGGGCTCACCTGTTGTTTCTCTACTGGTGACTATGCTGCAAGATAGAGACTGCCTCTGCCAGTGCTGAAGGGACCTCAGGGAGGGCAGTTCCCAACCGAGTTGGTGCAAGGCCGGAGGGCGTGGAGATGTCTCTCCAGCTGCCGCCCTTTCCCTGGTTAATGGGGTGAGCCTGGAGGATCCTCCCTAGTGATGGTAGCCCCTGATTGAATCTGTCTACCTGGGCCTCTCTAGCTGTGTCCTGATAGCAATATGGAGGTCTACCAAGGGGCCGCTGTCAGGCTGCTCCCAGCTGCCTTGGTGCAAGGCCTGGCTGGTGGCAAGAGCCTGGTGCATCCACCTGCGCGATGGTAGCCCTGGCTGGAGTCTGTCTACCTGGGCCTCTCTAGCCCTGTCCTGGTAGCAATATGGAGGCTTACCACTGCTGTAAGGGACCGTGAGCAGGCTGCTCCCAGCTGCCCTGGTGCAAGGCCAGAGGGTGTGGAGAAGTCCTGCAGAGCCTTGGCGCTGGGCCTGGCTGGTGGCGAGAGCTTGGTGGATCTACCCGCTCTTTAGTGAGTCCTTCTTTTGATTAAATTACAATAATTGAACAGGTATTTATTGGGTCATCTTGAATACCTGGCTTATCATTTGGAATACAAATCCCTTTCAATATAGATTTGGATGGGACTATAGTTTCTATTGAAAAACATTTGCTTTTATCCTGTACAGCCATATGAAAACTGTGGAAGAAAGGATGGCTTATCAGGTTACAGACCTGATAAAGTATTTGAAGAATATCTGTCATAATAAAGGCAATGTGAATGAGTATGTCATGTCAGTGGAAGTTCTCTTTTGAATATTGTAGAGTTTGAATCCTCTACCTCTGTACTCTGCTCTAGA